>CM028129.1:675213125-675858750 GCA_016271365.2 Neoceratodus forsteri
CTCACATTGCCCCTGAACCTACTTCTATCTTTAAATTGTGTCCCCTTGTTCTTGCACGCCTCTTTCTGAAAGATGCTACCCTCTTGGACTTTGTTGATTCCACTGAGGTACTTAAAGTTTCTATCATGTCCCCTCTCCTTCTTTCCTCAAGGGTGTACATATTAAGCTCCTTTAGTCTCTCCTCATACGGCTTCTTGCAGACCCTGCACCATTTTAGTTGCCCTCCTCTGAACTGCCTCTATCCTGTCTATGTCCTTGCGGAGATGGGGTCTCCAGAACTGGACACAGTACTCCAGATGGGGTCTCACCAACTGTCTGTACAGAGGGATAACAACTTCCTGTTTTCTGCTGCTGATGCCTCTCCCTATGCATCCCAGTATACCCCCAGCCCTCCCTACTGCCTTCTCACATTGCTTGCTAACCTTAAGGTCATCTGATATGATTACCCCCAGGTCCCTTTCCTTTTTTGTTGTTGTTACTACCTCCCACATTGTGTATTCTTCCCCTGGGTTCTTGTTTCCCAGGTGCATTATTTTGCACTTCTTTGCATTGAATCCTAGCTGCCATACTTCTGACCATTCCTCCAACCTTGCAAGTCCCTTCTCATCCTTTCCATGCCTCCTTGTGTATCAACCTGTTGCAGATCTTTGTGTCATCTGCAAAGAGGCATACTTTTCCTTCAGTCCCTCTACAATGTCACTTATGAAGACATTAAAAGGATTGGACCCAATACTGAACCCTGCGGTACCCCACTAGTAACCCTCCTTCTTCAGAGTGGACTCCATTTACAAATACCTTCTGTGTCCTGTTGTCCAGCCAATGTTTTACTTAGGCTACCACCCTGGGACCCACCCCAGGCTGGTTAATTTGACTATTAATCTTTTGTGTGGGACTGTGTCAAATGCCTTGCTAAAGTCTAGGTAGGCCATGTCCACAGCCCCTCCCTGGTCTACTACTTTGGTCACCCAGTCAAAGAAATCTATTAGATTCGTCTGACATGACCTTCCTGCTGTGAACCCATGCTGCCTTGGGTCCTGTGCCCCACTGGCCTCTAGGTACTCAACAATTCTTTCCCTCAGAAGTGACTCCATCACTTTCCCTACCACAGAGGTCAGACTGACAGGTCTGTAGTTTCCTGCCTCTGTCTTGGTCCCACTTTTGTGAAGGGGAATCACATCTGCCTTCCTCCAGTCCTCGGGTACCACACCATCCTCCCATGATTTATTAAAAGAGTAGCCAGTGGTTTCACTAGTTCCCCTTAATTTTTTAGAATTCTGGGGTGAATTCCATCAGGCCCCATTGCTTTGTCCACCTTCAGTTTTAGGAGTTCTTGCAGAACCCTTTCTTCTGTGAAAGGACTGGGATCGACCCCCTATCAAGAATGCTTCTGTTAATTGGATTAGGACTTCCTCCTTCTCTTTTGTGAATACTGAGCAGAAATATTCGTTCAGTATCCTGCTTTTCACTGTCCCCTCTGCCCTCCCACCATTCATTCTATTCAGCCTCACTATCCCTCCTTTGTCTTTTTACGCTCGCTGATGTACCTATAAAAGGTTTTATCCCCCTTCTTAACCGAGTTGGCTATCTTTTCCTCAGTTTGTGACTTTGCTATTCTGACTTCCCTCCCTGCTTCCTTCTGCTTTAACTGGTACAGCTCTCTGTCCTGCTCCTTCTGTGTTTCCTTTTACTTCCGGAATGCTATCTTTTTCTTCCTGACTTTCTTTTGAGAACCAGAGTGACTTTTTCTTTCATTTTGATTTATTTGCTTCACACAAAGGCTTGTTGCCTCTGTGATGGCAGTTTTGATGATTCCCCATTGTTGCTCCACACCTCCTTCTAGCCTGTTTGCTAGTGCTTTTCTGAGGCACTCTCCCGTCTTGCCAAAGTCAGCCCTCCTGAAGTCCAGTACCCTCACTTTTGTATGGCTTGACTCTGTAGCTGAGTTTAACGTGAACCACACTGTTTGATGGTCACTTGTTCCCAGATGGCAACCCACTTCTAGATCTGAGATCCTCTCACTGCCCCGCTTGAGAGCACGAGGTCTAAGATTGCTCCTCACGAGTGGGGTTCCAAACTAGCTGTCTGAGGCCTACGCGCTACAGGGCATCAAGAATGGCCCTGTTCTTGGATGTGCTGCAGCAAATGTGCTCCAGTTAACATCTGGCATATTCAGGTCTCCCATCAACAGTATCTCCTTTCTCTGCCATTCTAAGAATGCCTTCTATCATATCCTTGTCCATTCCCTCCCCGTGACATGGAGGTCTGTACACAACCCCTGTGCAGATTTTGGTGCCCTTTCCAGTCTCCAAGGTGACCCACAGTGCCTCCTCTCCTCCTTGTTTACTCTTTTGTTCAGTAGCTTTTATCTCTTCATTACTAGATAACGCAGAGTATAAAGAATTGATGCAAAAAATCTTCAAGATTGCATGGCCTCCAGCACCATGGAGAAACTCCAGCCTCGATGTGGTGGCATGGGTTTAAAGCCTTTATTACAGGAAAACCATTGGTTTTGCCTCCAAGCTAAAAAAGATGAAACAAGGGAGCAATCAGGGTGGAGAATTGACTTTTGTAGCTTAGTAGAGACATAAAATTGTTATAAATAGAAGAGCCCAAGAGAGGCTAGAGAACTGCAGGAAAAAACTCAATACTTTGCTAGATAATAAGGTGGAAGGGGGATATTCCCACCAGTGTTTTTATGAAGCTGGAAACAGGGATGGCAGGATCCTAGCATGGCAGTTACATAAGGAAACGGCCAGTAGAATGGTACTATGCCCTAGAAAACTAACACTGAGTCCATAATTTGAAGCAGACCCGGAAAGGATTGCCCAGCAATTTGCAGAGTTCTACAGAAAGTTATACAGTACTTGCAAGAAGCAGTAGAGAAACATCATGAGAAACTGGAAATTTTTTTTGCTAGGATGAAAGTCAGAAAATTATCCAGGGAAACAGCCACACTGCTGGGTGAACAGATTTCCTTAGAGGAAGTACAGGAAGCCCTGGGAAAGTTAAACAGAGGGAAAGCACTGAGACTCGATGGGTTAGCCCCAGAATTCTATAAAACATTTAAAGAAGAGCTCCTTCTCCATTTATGTTGGGTCTTCAGGTTAGTGCTGGAGGGAGAGGGGGCACCCTCCACATGGTAGTATGCTCAAATATTGAAACTCTCCAAACTGGGGGAAGACCCAACAATGTGTGGCTCTTATAGGCCCCTCTCCCTGTTAAATGTAGCTCAAACAATATTGACCTCTATCTTGGCAAAACATCTGCAGGGCTGTGTGGGGACCCTGGTCCACCTGGATCAGACCAGCTTTATTAATCGTCGTTTAATAAATAATAATATTAGACGTTTGTTGAATTTAATATCTTGGCAACATTAATCTTAAGACTGAGCAGTAGCTGTCTTCATGGATGCTGAGAAAGTATTCAACCAGGTGGACTGGAGGTTCCTATACAGAACCCTGCAGGAGATGGGCATGGGACAAAAAATGTTGTGATAGCATTAAAACCCTTTACGTCTTATCTCAGGCCACCATTAAAGTGAATGGCATACAATCCATTAGATATCACTTGACTAGAGGTACAAGGCAGGGCTGCCCCTCTCGCCACTGCTTTTTACACTGTGCATTGAGCCACTAGCAATAGTGGTGTGGAGAAATGACAGGATACAGAGGATCATAGCAGGTGATAGAAACCATAAAAGTTCCCTCTATGCAGATGAATCCCTTTTTTTCTAACCTCTCTGGAGACATCAGTGCCAGCCATTCTAGAAGAACTGTGGGTATATGGGGAAATTTCTGGGTATAAAATAAATATTGACAAATCAGAAATGGTAAAAATTAGAGCAGTGGGTACACCTGAATTTTGACTAGCTTTCCTTTCAAGTGGGCAAGAGATAACGCAGTGAGGTATTTGACGGTAAGGACTTCACCACAACTCTCATCTATAGTCAAGCTTAACTATGAAAAACTGTTGGGAGAGATCAGGGCAGGTATTAACAGGTGCCAGTCCTTCCTCTCTCATTGGGGGATTGGATCGTGAACCTAAAGATGAATGTGATGCCCCAGATTCCTCTTTTTTTTCCAGGTATTGCCCATAAATATTCCAGAACATTACTGGAACTGGGTCTAAAAACTCCATGGGTGGGGTATTCAGACTGCACCAGAAAGATGCGCAATAGTGGGAGCAGGCGCAAGAGCAGTGCGCTATTGCGCAACGGGTGCGATATTCAAACCAAGTGCAGGCCAAGGTGCACCTGTGCAACGCAGCTGAATATCACACCCGATGCACCATGGCATAACAAGGGATGCACAGTGGAGCAGGGACGATGCGCAGTAGTACACCCAGGGATGCGCAGGGACAAAGACAGGAAGCAGCAGTGCACCAGCCATGGATGCGCCATGCGTGGAGGAGCATTCAGCAGGACACACAGACCAAACCCCCCACCACCACCTGCCAGGGCAAGGCCACCATGAGCAGCACAACCAGAGGTGAGCTGAACGGATGACCAGCCCATGAACCCCGGCACTGATCCAACAGCAGATGCGGGCTAGCAGTCCACACTCACAGGGCAAAGGTGTCCCAGCACTGTCCCCTGGCAAACAGTGACCACAACACAAGGAGGGCCAGGACACACCCATGCCACGGCACCACACCAATGCTGACCACCCCCTATACAGTGATCCCGAGACACACAGCCTAGAAGCATGACCAAACAGTGCATGGCATCGAAGGTATGCCACCACCACCACTGTGACAATGCAACCCGGTGCCCCATGGTGCCATGCACGACAGCCCCACTGTGACCCTCCCCACATCAGACGACACCATCCACTGATGCCCCCACAGCATACACAAGGCCCCCCTGCATGGCCCCCACAGTGGCACAGCAAGGAGGTCAACTTGGCATCAGTACCCAAGGGACCCTGCACGTGACAAAGCCCGCCCTGGATGCCACCACCAGCAGGACAGCACCCTGCACACCCACCCATTCACACACCCTGTCCCAGCACTGGCCCAAACAGACAGCACAGCAGCCTACTGTGGTGCATGGAGGCATGTGCCACACAGGAGGCAACACAGGGCACATACAAACCCCCCCCAGCCCCAAGGGTGCCCCGTCGAATAGCCACACATAGCGGAGCAACAGATGCAGCCATGGTGAGTCCAATGGTGCCATGTACCCACAACCTGCACACTACCATGGCGCAGGTGAGCCAGCCATGTGGTGTGTGCACCACGAACCAGGCCACCGCCTGCATGCAGCAGGACCCCATGTGACAGTCACCAGACCACAGGCACTGCCCCAGACACCATAGACTGCATGCAGGAGAACAACAACAGCACCGCCCACAGTGTCACCAGAGGCAGACATGCAATAGACCGGGTGTCGGGACGCCAGCTGCCAGGGCGCCGTGCCTGGAGGGTGGCTGGCATGGACTGCCACCAATGTCACGTCAGCAGCCATGCATGTGGTGGGGGGGTCGGCACGAGTGTGCATATCAGACACACGCAAGGGGCACAGCCGCAGGTGGCTTGGCACACACTGCCAGGGCGGCTGGGACATAGCACGTGCACCTAAGCCTGCTGCACACAGGCAAACAGTGCACAGGGCACACCACACATACCCCAGACAGTGCCCATGACCCCCACCCACACCAGTGGAGGATCCCTGGTGGACACACCCACGGCCAGGCCAGCATCACCCCTCAGTTGCCATGCACACCACTGCAGCCAAGGCACCATAATCCCGCTGCATATCAGAGACCAACACAGTCGTAGTATGAAAAGCATGTATATTGTAACAGGTAACATAAACAACAGGAACTATTTACAATGCTATATACCTAGTGGGAGAGGGGAAGTGCAAGGCTACAACCTGGGTGGGGAAGGGCAGGGGCAAAGGGAATAGCAAGGAGGGGGACAAAGGGGTGTGAGGTACAGTCTAGGGAGGGAAAGGAACAGTGCAGGTGCTGCAGGCCGTACTGGCAGCCCTTCTCATCCCTGTACTCCCTGTGGCTCCTTCTGTGCTGCCGCCGTTCACCCCTCTCCATCCCCTGCAGCAGCTCCAGCATGGCCCGGGTGACCTGCAGGATCTCCTGTATGTGATGCTCCAGGGTCATCCAGCATTGTCCACCTAGGACAAGGGAGCAGAATCTGTACGTGTGACTGGCCAGACCAAAGCAGCCCACACAACGTGCATGGCGTACAGCAGTGGCCTGCGCCCCTGAGATGGCATGCGACCACCCACAATAGGTGCGCCCACATGACCCGCCTATCCGGGCACCCGAAGCTATGCAAACCGCTTTCACACACCCACTGCCCATGCACTGCACAGTACCATCATGGCCATCTGGCATCATGGCTATGCAGTGGGATGGCAGTGGCACAGCCAGGTGCCCAGTGAATGCCAGCCCACCTGCGACATCCACCCACATGTTCAGACCCACAGGATGGTGTGGAGGGCACCGTAGGATGTGCATGGCAGTAGGGGCCATGTACAGGGGGCCATGCCCCACCACCACCCCTGCAACCACCATCTGCAGTTGTAAGGGGAAACTCGGCACTCACCTTCGTCCCGGTCAGCAGGGTGCTGCTGACTCCCGGCACCACCACTGTGCCCTGCCTGCATGGCCAAACCTCCATTGTCGACCTGCCGTCCACAATCCCAGGCCAACCGGACCCTATGGTGATCCTCCGGGCCTAGAGTGCAAACATAGAGAGAGTCCCATCAGTACACGTCAGAACCAAAGACCCCCCCCTTGCTGGGTGCGTGCCTGCACAGCCCAGCTGTGATGCAGTGGCACAGGGTGTACACAAAGCACCCCCAAAACCGGCAACACAGGTATGGGCACCCCCCCGGTGGCATGGCCTGCCGACCACCGTGATACCAGGACAGACAGATATTACTAGTGTGGTGAAGGAGTGCCTATCTGGCCGTGGCACTGTGCCGTGCCGGGCACGTGCCTGCAGTCACCCTAGATGGTCGGGGTCATGCCACTGGAGGTCCCCATGGCGGTGGCAACACTGCTCAGCAGTCCTGCTGCTCCCTGTGGCCTCCTCAAGGCTCTCTGCCACCTCCTGCCACACCACTGTCCGTGGCCTCAGGATGGTTACCTGGCCAAAAAGGGCACCTGCATGGGGCTCCACAAGTGCCACCAAGTTAGCCAGTTCCATCGCTGTCCACACTGGTGCTCTGGTGCATGGCATGTTGCTGTCACTGGTGAGCACAAAATGGTGCCCTGTAGTGCACGTGCCCCACGTGCGGAGGCAGTGCAGTACTGCACTGCCATTCGCAATTGCACTGGCACTGGACTGCGCAGTGGGGTTCAGCCATGTGGACACATGGTGCCTAGAGGGTAAAGGTCAGCCACAGTATCAAGGGTCTGTCCACGCACGGAGCGCCACAGTGCTACTGGGAAGCCCTGCATGTAGTGCAGTACAGTGCATGCGTGTGTCACCATGCAATGGCCTACCATGCTGTGGCACCATGGCACCCATGGTGCACCATGGCACAAGTGCCCCTCTGGGCATATAGCGCATGAGCACCACAGGAACTGTAGTGGCCGTGCCCTGTACTGCCTACCGCACAGTGCATCAGCAGCACCGCTAGCATCAGTGTCAGCACTGCGGGCATGCATGGTGCGGTGCCGATTGCGCATGTCACAGTGGTGCGCCACAGCCTGAGCATGATCGACACCATTCCGCAAGGTGCAACAGCGCGATATTCAGCCAGGTTATGCAAATCAGCTCATGAGCCATTCCATGGCACTTCCATTGCATTTGCATCCCATTACAGTTGCACCTGCCCTCATTTGCATGTGTTGCGCTATCAAAATGCGACCTGAGAATGGATGAGCCATGGATCGGTACTGCAGTCCTTTGAGGTAGGTGGCATGCTGTTGGGATGTGGGGACAGTGGTCTGGGAGGGCTGTATGGGACTGCACAGTCCAAGGTAACACCTGTCCATCCCCCCAGGCACGAGCATGACTGAGCGAGAGAATGAAGAGGAGCATGGAAGGGTGTGAAAGAGGAGGCCCAACTTTACCAGGACGGAATCTGAAGCCCTGTTCAAGGCTTACCTCAACAGGGAGCCGCTGCTCAGTGGACAGAGGGGAACACCACAGGCCCATGAGGCGGCGTGGGGCGAGGTTGCACATGCCATCAACCAGCAGGGAAGCCACCAGCGGTCTGTGCAGGAGTGCAAGAAAAAAGGTTGGCATGGACAGGAAGCGAATCAAAGATAAGGTGGCTGCCATTAGGGTGGCATGTGCTGCCACCAGTGGGGGCCAGCAGAACGTACCCAACCTGACACCATGGGAGGAGCAGATGGCTGGCAGCATGCAGCGTAGTGCCGTCGAGGGTGTTCCTGGTGGTGGCTTCCAGATGGGGGGCAGCCCATCTCTACATGGTAGGTCCAGCACTGGCAGTGTGTGGGTAGAAGGGGAGGCAGGCCCAAGGGCCAGGCAGAATCACTAATGGTACTGTGTTCCTAAACAGCTTCTGAGCATCTGCATGGGGCAGCAGTGGTGGGTGTGTCCGCTGAGGGGGAGACACTGGACACGGTCGCGTGCCCATCCACCTCCACAGGTGTCCAAGGGACCGACCGTCTGCAGCCCTGCACATCTGTCCAAACTGATGCCAGTGGTGTGGGTGCAGACATGGCCCTGGCTATGTCCTAGTGTGACACCGCCAATGGTGTCCAGTGTGCTGAGACACAGATTGGGGCCAGCTCCAGCACTGATGGTGACATGATGCACATCCCGGACAGTGATGTATGTGGGACACAGGATGGTCCCACGGATGGCATCCACCCGGGCGGTTCCGCGGGTAGTGCTGACGTGGCTGCCTGCACAACAGCCCATGTCCAGGCTGCATCAGCAGGCTCCAGTGGGGTAGCACTGGCGTGTGGCCAGGGTGGTGGGGCTGTTGTTGCCACTGTGGCCACACCAGTGGTGCCTAGCAAGCAGCAGCTGGAGGGGCAGTGGCTGCAGCTGGCCAGTGTCGACATGGGGACAAGGGTGAGGGGCAGTGGCAGTGCACCACGTGTGGATGTACCCCAGGATGGTAGTGCTGTGCTGCACCCACCGTCGAGGGGCACTGTGCAGCAGGGCCAGGAACACCATGGGGGACAGCATGCTGGACATGCAGATAACCCCTTGGATGACCACAGCCATCTTTTCCAGGCTTCAGTGGATCAGCAGATGCAGCTCGTCACGGCAGGGGATGCACTCTGTGCGGCTCTGTGTCAGTCACAGGAGCAGCAAAGCAAGGACCATGCCCTGCTCCTGGCAGAGTTGGCTCAGCAGCGGGCGGATGTGACAGCTGCCATTGACAGGCAGACCACTGCAATGGCAACTGTCATGGCTACACTGGCCAAACAGATGGGTGCCCAGCCGCCACACACCCCGCAGAGTGCTATGTCCACCCCCTGTTCACGTTGTCGTGCGACCCCTGCTATGTCGATGCCGGGTTCGGCTATGGGCATACCTAGCATGCCTGGTGCGGGCATGTTTGGTGGCCTGAAGACCTCTGCATGGGCACAATCATGTTCAAGCAGCATCACCCCTGGGGGCCCTTCAGTGCCACCCCATGAGGCCACTGGTCAGCCTGGCATGGCTGGCAGGTCTCGGCGGGGCTGCCCACGCATCCATGGTGGCCGTGGTACTGTGTTGCATGACTGACCTGTCCCCCTCCATGGCCACTGTCTGCTGCTGCCCTGTTTGTACTGTGGTGTTCTTTGTGTGTTGCATGGGTGAGGTGCCCAGCAACGTACACACATGGCCCCTGTGGACACCCTCCCAGCTGCTGGCCACTGTGGTGTGTGCATGATGATGCCTGCGTAGCGCTGTCTGCCACTGTGCAGTGGTGCTCACATCTGAGGTGCACACAGTGCCAGTCACTGGGCATGGTAGTGTGGGGTCCTGTGTGGGTGTGGGGGTACCTGTTGGGGTGGGCGTGCTTGTTGCCCTGTGGGCATGGGTTGGGGTGTGTGTGCATGTGTGTGCGTGCTGCGTGCAGCCCTGCTTGTCCCTGCCTTTGTGTGTGGTCCCCCGCCCATTCTCACGCCCCTGACGCCGTCCTCCCCTGGTGTTCACCCCTGCCTGTCTGTGGGCTGTGCCCTTGCGCTTGGTGTTTGCATGTGGCCCTGTTGACCAACCTGTGTTGTCCAAAGTGCTCCTCTGCGATGGCGCTCCGGTGCTGCTGAGCCATCTGGGGATTCATTGGCCTGGGGGGTGGCTGCCCAACACCAGCTGGACCAGCATCCTCTTCGTCCCCATCGCTGTCCCCCTCCTTGACCTCAGCGGCTATCCCACAGTCGGTGGCCATGTTGTGCAGGATACAGCAGGCCAGGAATAATAACCTGCAGGCCTTTAAGGTGCTGTACTGTAGGGCACCACCTGACGTGTGCAGGCAATGGAACCATACCTTCAGCAGCCTGAACACCCGCTCGATGACATTCCGTGTTGTGGTGTGTGCCTCATTGTACTGTTGCTGCTCTGGGGTTGTGGGGCTCCGGTATGGTGTGAGCAGCCAGGGCCGTAGCAGGTAATCACTGTCACCTGTGTGTAGAGGGGAGTCATTAGCATGGTAGTCTGTGACACTGTGCCATGGGCCATCATGGCCATTCCCTATGGCACCCCTGCCAATGCCCCACACACCCCCATGTCTGCACCCATCGTCCAGCGTGCTATGCATACTCACCTACCAGATGGCCAGTGGGGATGTCCCCACTCTCGAACCTATGGCACAGTGCGGACTGGTGCCAGATGAAGGCATCATGTGCTCCTCCAGGGAGTGTGGCACAGGCACTGATTATGCACCCCCTGGCATCGCACACCATCTGGCAGTTGACACTCGGGTAGCCCTTGCGGTTGATGTATGCCACCCCCTCCGGGCCAGGTGGCATGCGGATGCCTACATGGGTGTAGTCTATGGCCCGAGCACGCCAGGCAACCATACTACCCTGTGGAACTCCTACATGTGTGCTGTGTGCTCCGATTGTGTGCTGGGGAAATGGATGTGCTCCGCAGCATGTGGCAGCAGTATGCTGAGGAACTGTGTGAGTAGGTGTGACGCAGCTGACTGGGTTATGCCTGCCGTGTCCCCTGTTGGTCTCTGGAAGGTGCCCGTGGCGAGCAGGAACATGACGGCTGTGACCTTAGTCTCCACAGACAGTGCATGGCTCCGTTCTATGGGTGCCTGCATCTCATCACTGCACAGCTCACAGAGCTGTCTCAGAATCGCCTGGTTCAGGCGGTACCGGCCCACAATTTCAGTGTCACTGTACTGTTTGAAGGTGGTGAGGGCACAGTACAGCCTGTTCTGGGCATACCGCTGACGGGCCCTTCCAAGGCCACGCCTCCCGGCTGTCTACCTTCTCACACCCCTCATTACCACCTCCATCTGGAAGGTAGCACTGGCCATATCCTTGGTTGGTGTTCCCCCGGGCAGCTGTCTACCTGGCCCTCCCAGCTGTGTGTTGCTGGTGCTGCCCCTGCACTGGGTACATCTCTGGCTGTTCACCACTATGTGCCCTGCCTCTTGCCACTGCCCTCCATCCTCTGTGGCACACTCAGGCCCTCTTGCACACACACACACACACACACACACACACACACACACACCTGCGGTGGGCCCCCGTCCACCTCCTGGCCACACCTGCCCCCTGCTTCCTGTCTTGCCTCCCTGCCACTCTGTCTCTGCACTCCCCCACTATGGCTCCTCTGTGGCGCATTCATCCTCCCTCTCTTTACCTTTATTTTGGCTAATTTCGTGTCGCAACTTCGCTTGCTTCACCATGCACACGCCGCCTACTGATGAATATCACACTGCGCACATTATTTCTGGTTACGCCTCCTGCACTTGCACATGCATTCATTTCTGTTGCGCTGCGCTGCCACTCCAGCTGAATATCGCACTACGGCAGATATCCACTCTTGCGTGGGCGCATCACTATTGAGCATGGCGCAACTGCTCTGACTACCCCACCCCATACTGTATGTCATTTGTACGGGCTAAAGGCAGACATAGGATGAGTAAAAGGATGTTATCCGCACCAAGGGAGAAGGGGGGCCTCGCTATGCTGGATCTTAGGCTCTATTATCTGGCAGCACAACTACCCCCAATAGTATCATAGACTAAATGGCGGGATGATACTGGTTGGCTTGAAATGGAGGCCATGCCATCACAGGAGATCCTATTGTTCACCAAGCCACATGCCATCCTCTCTGGGAATGTTTGGAATGCTATCATGAACCCCTGGACTAAACATACCCTAAGAATCCTGGTAACAGCCAGAAAAGATAGTTACTCAGACCACAAATGACACTGGACCCCTCTCTATAATCATTGAAGACCCAGTTTTTCTCCCCCAAGGACAGATCCTGATTCTGCAGACACCATAGTTTGGCTATAGCAAGATATAAAACTTTAATTCAAAACAAAGTGGTGATCCCATTCAGAGAGTTGCAGGAAAAATTTGGACTACTGCAGAGGGGTTTCCATGGATATTTACAGGTCAGACACTACATTATGTGCAATCCTTTCATACCAAAAGTAGATAGAGATTTCACCCCTGAGAAATTTTCCTGTATTGGGTGGCCACATTGGAGGATATGGGAGGCACAATCTCTTCTGCCTACAGGGTCTTGCTGGGGGGGGAGAGAATTCCTAAAAATGAACAAAATGTGACTCCTGTGGGAGGCGGATGCAGGAATTAGTATAGCTGAGGCTGAATGGAAATTATAGGAAAAAGGTTGGAAGGTCTTGGTGTCATAGAAACATAGACTTTGACGGCAAATAAGGACCACTTGGCCCACCCAGTCTGCCCATTTTCCTACATACTGGATAAGCTTCAGATTTTAGTTAACCAACAGCCTACTTCCTGCCACCCCCCACTATTACTGCCTTATGTCTGTCCCATGCATGTTTGAATTCCTCCACTGTTTTAGACCCCACAGCCTCTCCAGGAAGGCGGTTCCATGTGTCCACCACTCTCTCCGTGAAAACAAAATTTCCTCACATTACCCCTGAACCGTCCCCCCTCTATCTTTAAATCGTGCCCCCTTGTTCTTACACATCTCTTTTTCTGAAAGATGCTACCCTTCTGGACTTTGTTGATTCCCTTGAGGTACTTGAACGTTTCTATCATGTCCCCCTGCCCTCCTTTCATCAAGGGCATACATATTAAGCTCTCAGTCTCTCTTCATATGGTTTCTGATGCAGACCCTGCACCATTTTAGTTGCCCTCCTCTGGACTGCTTCCATCCTGTCTATGTCCTTGCATAGTTGAGGTCTCAAAACTGCACACAGTACTCAGATGGGGTCTCACCAACTATCTGTACAGAGGGATAACCACTTCCTTTTTCTATTTGTGATGCCCCTTCCTATGCATCCCAGTATCCCCTGGCTCTCCTTACTGACTTCTCACATTGCTTACCCACTTTAGATCATCTGATATGACTACCCCCAGGTCCCTTTCCATTTGTTGTTGTTAGTACCTCCCCTGCTATTGTGTACTCTTCTCCTGGATTTTGTTTCCCAGGTGCATTATTTTGCACTTCTTATGCTGAATCTAAGTTGCCATATGTCTGACCATTCCTCCAACTTTGCCAAGTCCCGCCTCATCCTTTCTACCCCCCCTTGTGTATCAACTCTGTTACAGATCTTTGTGTCATCTGCAAAGAGGCATACCTTTCCCTCCAGACCCTCTGCAATGTCACCTATAAAGATATTAAAGAGGACTGGACCTAGTACTGAGCCCTGAGGTACTCCACTAGTGACCCTCCCTTTCTTCAGAATGTGTTCCATTCACTATTACCTTCTATGTCCTGTTGTACAGCCAGTTTGCTACCCAGGCTACCACCCCGGGACCCACTCCCAGGCTGGCTAACTTGGTTATCAATCTTTTGTGCGGGACTGTGTCAAATGCCTTGCTAAAGTCTAGGTAGGCCATATCCACAGCCCCTCCCTGGTCTATTACTTTGGTCACCTAGTCAAAGAAATATATTAGATTCATCTGACATGAACTTCCTGCTGTAAATCCATGCTGCTTTTGGTCCTGTGCCCCGCTGGCCTTTAGGTACTCAACAATTCTTTCTTTCAGAAGTGATTCCATCATTTTCCCTACCACTGAGGTCAAACTTACAGGTATGTAGTTTTCTGCTTCTGCCTTGCTCCCACTTTTGTGATGGGGAAGCACATCTGCCCTCCTCCAGTCCTCAGGTACCACCCCATCCTCCCATGATTTGTTAAAAAGTGTGGTCAGTCGTGTCACTAGGTCCTCCCTTAGTTCTTTTAGGATTCTGGGGTGAATCCCATCAGGCCCCATTGCTTTGTCCACCTTGAGTTTTATGAGTTCTTTCAGGACTCTTTCTTCTGTAAATGAACTGGTGTCAACCCCCCTACCCAGAGTGCTTCTATTGTCTGGTTTAGGTAACTCCTCCTCATCTTCTTTTGTGAATACTGAGCAAAAGTATTCACTCAGTAGCTCTGCCTTTTCACTGTCTCCCTCTGCCCACTTCCCCTCTCCCTTATTAATCTTCACTATTCCTCCATTAACCTTTCTATGCTCCCTAATGTACCTATAAAAGGTTTTATCCCCCTTCTTAACTGAATTGGCTATTTTTTTCTCGGTTTGGGCTTTTGCTATTCTAACTGCCTTCCCCACTTCTTTCTGCTTTAATTAATACAGTTCCGTCGTGCTCCTTCTGTGATTCCTTATACTTTTTGAATGCAGTCTTTTTCTCCTTAACCTTTCCTGCCACCTCTTTTGAGAACCATAGTGGTTTTTTACTCCGCTTTGTTTTCTTTATCTGTTTCACACAAAGGCTTGTTGCCTCTATGATGGCAGTTTTGATTTTTCTCCATTGTTCTTCCACCCCTCCTTTTTGGCCATTTGCTAGTGCATTCCTCAGGTATTCATCCATTTTGCCAAAGGCAGCTCTTCTAAAGTCCAGTATGCTTGTTTTTGTATGGCTCGTCTCCATGGTTGTGCTTATTGTGAAGCACACTGTGCAGTGGTCGCTTGTTCCCAGATGTCTACTGAATTCTAAATTTGTGATCCTCTCTCCATTTGAGAGTACTGAGTCTAGTATTGCTCCCTCCTGAGTGGGTTTCAACACTAGCTGTCTGAGGCCTGCCCCCTGCAGGGCATCAAGAATGACCCTGCTCTTGGATGTGGCTGCAGTACATGTCATCCAGTTAACATCTGGCATATTCAGGCCCCCCAACAGTATCTCCCCTTTTTTAGCCATTTTGAGACTGTCCCTCTATCATTTTCTTGTCCATTTCCTCCCCTTAAGATGGGGGTCTGTATACAACCTCTGTGCGGATTGTGATGCCATTCCCTGTCTCCAAGGTGACCCAGAGTGCCTCTTGTCCTCCCCCTTTACTTTTTAGTTCTGTAGCTTTGATCCCTTCCCTGATGTATAGAGCTACTCCTCCTCCTCTTTTCCCCTCCCTGTCCCTTCTGTGTCCCCCGGATGGAGGAAATTTCAGTGGAAATATGTGACTAGCTTTTTCCATACACCTACGAATACACAACAGTTTAAAGCAGGTCATACCAACCTCTGTTGAAGGGGATGTGGGGGGTGTGGGCTTGCACCACCACATCTTTTGGGCATGCCCGAAAATTTCAAACATGTGGCCCCTAACTCATGAGGAGCTTAGGAAGTTGTGGAAAGAAGCCATCCCCTTTGATTTTTAAAAATCTAATATTAGGGGTAAAAGTAAAAGAAATTGGGAATCTGAAACAGCAAGGTCTTTTTAGGCTTCTATGCACTGCAGTGCAGAAAGAGATTACAGGTAATTGATTACAAGCCACTATACCATCCTTTGTGTTGTGGCTAAAACAGGGTGGAGGAAATTAGAAGAATGGAGCAGATAATGCAAAATTAAGACTTGCTGTGGACAAACACATGGAACTATGGGCTGCCTGGGATTTAAGAGGGGAAGGAGACCCTGGGGTCATGCCTCGATGGGTGGGGGGGAGAGAAATATGAGGCAAGGGAGGGTTATGTATTTTTTCCCTTGTCGGCTTAGAAGAGGTAAAGACTTTGGTTAGAAAACAAGTACCCCTACTGTAGATATACAATAGTAGAATTCATTGCTAGGAACTGAGGTGTCCCACCACAGCTGCCACTGTTGACCTAGTCAAAGGTGTATAGTATTTGAGAAAGTTTATGTACATAGATGATTTAATGGTTTAATGTAATTGCAAGCCACTGTGTATGTGTTTATTGAATTGCATCCTTAATGTATGAATTCTGAGCCTGGTTAGAAAATGCTTGTATTTGAAGGCTTTCTTATTGCTTCTTTGTATTGACTTGTAATGTTTTTAACATTTTATAATAAAGCTGAGTTTGACAGCCTGATGGCACAGCGGTACAGCTACCGCTTGTAATGCTGGTGACCTGGGTTCGGGAACAAGCCTGGATCATAGGAGGGCCAGCAGCGGAGGAGGAGTACCGAGTGTTCCTGGGACACTCTCCTCCTCCTCCTGGGAAGGAAGGGTTGCCATACCTGCTGTGATACTGCCACTTGGGTGACCACAGATGGCAGTGCAGTCAGGGATGCCAAGTGGGAGGAGAGGACAATGACTGGGGTCCAGATTGGCTGCACATCTCAACATGCACATGCCTCTTTGGACTCCCTTGCAAGCCACTGACCTTGGGGATCGGGCTATAACTAAGTCAAAAACCCTCATGTCTCAGAACCTCCTGGACCAGTCCCGGCCCAGGGCATAAACACCGCAGGAGCGCTGTGGTACAGAACCATCCTAAGGATGGCCCCACCACAAGGGGGTGAATTCATGAGGTTGACATCCCACAGTGGGGTGTGTCCCAGTGCCGAGGGGTGGTGGGGTGAACCTACTGCCAGGACCAAAAAATATAAATAAAAAAAATAAATAAAACTGAGTTTAAAAGAATACAGTAATAACAGTAAACATGACTGCAAAACCAGAATAAACACTAATCTGTAACAAGAAAAAAACATGCAATGCTCAGAAATCTCCACCTGTTAATCTGCATGCCTGTAACTATATATACTGCAAATATTTTCCTGGTTAGCAGATAAGTCTGGACAATTCAGAAACAATTACCATCCTTGCTGAAATACAAAATCCTGAGATATATCGACAATATTCTCTAACAGAAGCCACGGGCTCCTGGGACAGGCCCCATTGACAATGCTGGAGCTATCAAAAAAGGAAATTATGTTAAGTATGAAGGAATTTCTCCTTTCTGTATCACTCCACCCTGTCAATGGGAAGTCTCCACATATAGGTTCTAAGAAGCAGTACCCATTATCCAAGCAGGTGGGGGAGAATATTGTTCCATATATAACCCATATGGGCAAAAAATAATAATCTGCTAACTACTGCCTGCAAATCTCTGCAACCAAAGGCTGCATTGGTGGAACTTTGAAATCCAATCTGTAGTGCTTAGTGAATGTATGAATGGAGGAACACGTTGCTGCTTTGCACGAGTCTAATACTGATGCCTCCCCTCTCTCCACCCAACAAGTGGCCATAGCCATGGTGGAGTGAACTTTGATGAGAACAGAGCTTTCTTCTTTTCTGCCACATACACCTTGGCAATACAAACCCTCAACCATCTAGTCAAGGTGGTCTGGGAAGCTTTCTGTCACTTTTTTGGTGCTCTAAAAAGAACAGAGTTTCAGACTTCCTGAAATCTGCTGTCCTTTTAAGATGTGTCCTGACTGCCCTGTGTAAATCCAACTTTTGCAGCAAATGCTCCTTTGGATTTGCTGTCTTAGGACAGAAGGACGGTAAGCAGATTTCCTGATTTACATGAAAGGCTGTAGGAATCTTGGGAACAAAAGATGGGACCATCCACTGCACCACCTTCTCCTTATGAAGAATAAGGTAATGTTCCTTGTGTGACAGCCCTTGAAGTTCACCAATCCTTCTGGCAGAGCACACTGCAATAAGGAAACACACCTTGTACAACAAGCTATCCAACGGCACTGAAGAAAGAGGTTTGAAAGGTGCCTTACAAAGAGTGTTCAACACTGGATTCTGATCCCACAGTAGAACCAGCGACTGTAACTATGGCCTGCTTCTGCTAACTGCTCTTAGAAAATGTATAACCTCCTGACTGATCCCCAGGGACATGTCCAAGGAACCTCCCAGGGCTGCTCCTAGCGTGGACATCTGACCTCTAAGAATGCTTAGTGCAAGCCCTTTGTCTACTCCCACTTGCAAAAAATCCAATATCTGTGGAACCATAGCTTTGAAGGGTCAGATACCTCTCTTTGGCCCAAGCCAGGAAGGTATTCCACATATGTACATAGGCAGCAGACACAGACACCTTTCTGGTAGCCATTAGGGTATACATGACTTTTTTTGGAAAAACCCTATCTTAACAACCTCCTCCTCTCAGGAGCCAAGCTGCCAGTTGTATCACCTGGTGCAGAAGCCGAAATGGTACCTGTTCAGCTAGATTCACCAGGTCTGAGAACCACAGTATTCTTGGCCATTCTGGGGCTATCAAAAGGAAGCTTCCTTCATAGTGCCTTATCTTGCGAAGAGCCTTGACAAGGAGCGGTGGCAGAGGGAACATATGTGCTATGACAAAATCCCATGTCTGAGACAAGGCATCCACTGCCTTTTCCTAAGGACACCGGTACCAACTGAAGTACCTTAGTACCTGAGCATTTTCCTTTGATGCGAATAGGTTGAGCTGGGGGTGACTGAACCTTCTGCACAGGAGGTCGAACACCTCCGGGTTCAACGTCCTTTCCCCTGGATGGACTGTCTTTTGACTCAACCAATTAGCCTGGATGTTCAGTTCTCCTGCCGAGAGTGTCAGAAGGTATTTCTCTGCCCACAGCAAAAGTTCAGTGCCTTCCACCATCCTCTCCTTGCTGCTTGTGCCTCCTTGGTTGTTTATGTACAGCATGGTTGTGGCATTGTCTGACCTTACCTTCACTGCCCTGGACCACACTTGAGTGTGGAAAAGAAGAAGAGCAAGCCATACTGCCCTCATTTCCAATACATTTATCTGCAGCTGCTGTTCTTGAGGGGTCCAATTGCCCTGGGCTGGAACGTGGCCCAGGACTGCACTCCTACCCGCTAGGATGGCATTGGTTGTCAATATCAGCTCTGATGGGTCTTCTAGTAGAGACCACCTGCTGAGGTTCTTGATTCTTACACACCAAGCCAGTGATTGCTGGACAGACTGAGGAATCGTGATCAGGGCTCGGTCGTCTTCCAAGGCTGGATTCCAGGCCTCCAGTATCCCCTTCTGGAGGGGATGTATATGCAACGGAGCCCACTGAACTCATTCTATCATCGCAGTCTTCAGCCCCAGAATCTGAAGTAGTCTGTGCTGTGAGACTGAGGGCTGGGTGCTCAGCTACTGAACCTCTCACCTCAGTGTCTCCTTCCTGGATGACAAGAGGAAGACTTTCCCCCACTTCTGTCCTGAACATCACTCCTGACTGTTCCAAACACTGAGATGGAATGAGGGAGCTCTTCTCCTGGTTGATGACCCAACTGTGCGTTTATAAGACCTCCGGGGTCCTTGACAC
Organism: Neoceratodus forsteri; assembly: GCA_016271365.2. Lineage (NCBI taxonomy): Eukaryota > Metazoa > Chordata > Ceratodontiformes > Ceratodontidae > Neoceratodus > Neoceratodus forsteri. The sequence continues at coordinate 675,232,681 of CM028129.1, forward strand.
CGATCTCCTCATCAGCTGATGATGCATAGATGAGAAGGTTGTCTAGGCAGAGATACATATGATGTCCCTCCTATCTAAATTACGCCACTACTAAGATCAGGATCTCTGAGAATACCTGGGGAACTGTTGCTAGTCCGAAGTAGAGCACCCATTGCTGGAAGTGCCATCTCTGAATCGCAATCCTCAGAAATGTCTGCTGTGACTGGCACACGAGGATGTGAAGATAGGCATCTTACAGATCTCTGGAAGTCAAATAATCCACTGGATGGACGAACCAGATTACTGACCACAAGGATTCCATCATGAAGGTTGTGTGGTGAACAAACTTGTTTAAGTGCTTCAGGTCCAGAATCAGATGGAAGCCCCGACTTCTTGGGGACCATAAAGTAAATCAAATAGAACTCCAGACCCTCCTCACTGGGGGTTAATGGGACAACTGCCCCTGCTGCAACAGGTGATCCAAGGCCTGGACGACTGCCTGTCTCTTCACTGGGTTTTGGGGCACAGGGAATGGCAGGAAATGACCTCTTGTGGGTACTGTAGCAAACTCTATGGCATATCCTAGAGTAAGGATTTCCAGTACCCGTGCACCTGATGTGATCTGGGCCCATCTCTGGTAAAACTGCTGTAGTCTGCCACCAAGGGAAGTGAGGCAGAGATGGACCCATGTACCTTCATAGGAAGTTGCCTTCTAATCATCTTGCACCTTCATTACACCTACGGTGAAGGATCTTCTGTTACTATTGTTCCTGAATCTGAAATAGGCTCCCCTGGGTTGCTGGTTTCTGAGATTCCAAAAGGACCGGAAACCACCTTGGGAATGTCACTGCTGAGCACCTCCTTGACCTCTTGAGTTTGAGTTCACTTTCTGCTGCTTCTCTGACACCAGTAGTTGTCTCTTTTTATCCTGGACACCCTTCAGGATGTCGTCCAGAACCGAATAATAATCCACTTTCAAAGGCCAAGTTAAACAGCCTCGCCTTTGATGCTTGATCTGTGACCCAATGCCTGAGCCAAACACCCTGCACAGCTGCCATGATGTGATAAATGGAGTGTGCCGGCATCCTTAAATTATCCACTGCGGCACCCCTCAGAAAAGAGGATGCCACAGACATCAGCTGTAAGATGTTCACTACTTCTGAATCTAGGGGAAACAAAACTACCTAGGGCGATGACCCATGGGTGCTTGGCTCTGAAAACAATAAAGGATGCATATGAGGTATAAAGATTTACCCTGTTAGAAGCAAAAACTCTTCTGAATGAAACATAGAACATAGAAACATAGACTTTGACGGCAGATAAGGACCGCTAGGTCCATCTAGTCTGCCCATTTCCCTACCTACAGGATAGGCCGCAGATCCTAGTTAACCAACAGCCTATTTCTTCCTACCCCCCACAAGAATTGCCTTATGTCTATCCCATGCATTCTTGAATTCTCCCACAGTTTAGACCCCACAACCTCCTCAGGAAGGCTGTTCCATGCATCCACTACCCTCTCTGTGAAATAATACTTCCTCACATTGCCCCTGAACCACCCTCCTTCTATCTTTAAATTGTGTCCCCTTGTTCTTGCAAGTCTCTCTTTCTGAAAAATGCTACCCTCTTGGACCTTGTTGATTCCACTGAGGTACTTAAAAGCTTCTATCATGTCCCCCCTCTCCCTTCTTTCCTCAAGGGTATAAATACTAAGCTCCTTTAGTCTCTCCTCATACGGCTTCTCTTGCAGACCCTGCACCATTTTAGTTGCCCTCCTCTGGACTGCCTCTATCCTGTCTATGTCCTTGCGGAGATGGGGTCTCCAGAACTGGACACAGTACTCCAGATGGGGTCTCACCAACTGTCTGTACAGAGGGATAACAACTTCCTGTTTTTTGCTGCTGATGCCTCTCCCTATACAGCCCAGTATACCCCCAGCCCTCCCTACTGCCTTCTCACATTGCTTGCTAACCTTAAGGTCATCTGATATGGTTACCCCCAGGTCCCTTTCCTTTTTTGTTGTTGTTACTACCTCCCCACCCATTGTGTATTCTTCACCTGGGTTCTTGTTTCCCAGGTGCATTATTTTGCACTTCTTTGCATTGAATCCTAGCTGCCATACTTCTGACCATTCCTCCAACCTTGCCAAGTCCCTTTTCATCCTTTTCACGCCTCCTTGTGTATCAATCCTGTTGCAGATTTTTGTGTCATCTGCAAAAAGGCATACTTATCCTTCCAGTCCCTCTGCAATGTCACTGATGAAGACATTAAAAAGGACTGGACCCAATACTGAACCCTGCAGTACCCCACTAGTAACCCCTTTTCTTCAGAATGGACTCCATTTACAATTACCTTCTGTGTCCTGTTGTCCAGCCAATGTTTTACCCAGGCTACCACCCTGGGTCCCACTCCCAGGCTGGTTAATTTGACTATTAATCTTTGTGTGGGACTGTGTCAAATGCCTTGCTAAAGTCTAGGTAGGCCATGTCCACAGCCCCTCCTGGTCTACTACTTTGGTCACCCAGTCAAAGAAATCTATTAGATTCGTCTGACATGACCTTCCCTGTGAACCCATGCTGTCTTGGGTCCTGTGCTCCACTGGCCTCTAGGTACTCGACTATTCTTTCCTTCAGAAGTGACTCCATCACTTTCCCTACCACAGAGGTCAGACTGACAGGTCTGTGGTTTCCTGCCTCTGTCTTGGACCCACTTTGTGAAGAGGAATCACATCCTCCTTCCAGTCCTCGGGTACCACACCATCCTCCCATGATTTATTAAAAGAGTAGCCAGTGGTTTCACTAGTTCCTCCTTAATTCTTTTAGAATTCTGGGGTGAATTCATCAGGACCCATTGCTTTGTCCACCTTCAGTTTTAGGAGTTCTTGCAGAACCTTTCTTCTGTGAAAGGACTGGGATCGACCTCCCTATCAAGAGTGCTTCTGTTAATTGGATTAGGCACTTCCCCTCCTCTTTGTGAATACTGAGCAGAAATATTCGTTCAGTATTCCTGCTTTTCACTGTCCCCTCTGCCCACCCACTGTTCATTCTATTCAGCCTTACTATCCCTCCTTTGTCTTTCTCACGTCGCTGATGTACCTATAAAAGGTTTTATCCCCCTTCTTAACTGAGTTGGCTATCTTTTCCTCAGTTTGGGCCTTTGCTATTCTGACTTCCCTCCCTGCTTCCTTCTGCCTTAACTGGTACAGCTCTCTGTCCTGCTCCTTCTGTGTTTCCTTATACTTCTGGAATGCTATCTTTTTCTTCCTGACTTTCACAGCCACCTCTTTTGAGAACCATACTGGCTTTTTCTTTCATTTTGATTTGTTAATTTGCTTCACACAAAGGCTTTTTGCCTCTGTGATGGCAGTTTTGATTATTCCCCATTGTTGCTCCACACCTCCTTCTAGCCTGTTTGCTAGTGCTTTTCTGAGGCACTCTCCCATCTTGCCAAAGTCAGCCCTCCTAAAGTCCAGTACCCTCACTTTTGTATGGCTTGACTCTGTAGCTGAGTTTAATGTGAACCACACTGTTTGATGGTCACTTGTCCCCAAATGGCAACCCACTTCTAGATCTGAGATCCTCTCACTGCCCCCGTTTGAGAGTATGAGGTCTAAGATTGCTCCCTCATGAGTGGGTTCTGAAACTAGCTGTCTAACGCCTGCCACCTGTAGGGCATCAAGAATGGCCCTGCTCTTGGATGTGGCTGCAGCAAATGTGCTCCAGTTAACATCTGGCATATTCAGGTCTCCTATCAACAGCATCTTCCCTTTCTCTGCCATTCTAAGAATGCCTTCTATCATATCCTTGTCCATTCCTTCCCCCTGACATGGGGGTCTGTACACAACCCCTGTGCGGATTGTGGTGCCCTTTCCAGTCTCCAAGGTGACCCACAGTGCCTCCCCTCCTCCTTGTTTACTCTTTTGTTCAGTTGCTTTTATCCCTTCCTTTACATAGAGAGCTACTCCTCCCCCTCTTCTCCCCTGCCTGTCTCTCCTGTAGGTTATGTACCCTGGTATGTTAACATCCCAGTCATGGTTCTTTGTGTACCATGTTTCTGTGACTGCTACAATATCCAGGCATCCCTCTTCCATTAAGGCAATCAGCTCAGGGAGCTTGTTGCCCAGACTTTGGGCACTGGTACTCATTACCCTCCATTTCCTGATGGCCTTACTCCCTTTTGCCCCATCTCTGTCCTTCTTGCCTTTGTCACTTTCTCCATTTACCCCTGCCCTTCTCCCTATCGACACCTCTATGTTGGTGTTTGCCGCGCTTACTACCGTGATTATTTGGGGGCTAGGATTTTCCTGCTCCTTTCCAGTGCCTCCCCCCTTGGCTAGTTTAAAAGCTTGCCAATGAAGTATTTAAACCTGTCACCTAGGATCCTGGTTCCCCTCCCGGACAGATGCAGCCCATCATGCCAGTATAGGCTTGCATCACTCCAGGTGGACCCCCAGTCCCCAATGAAGCCAAATCCCTGAGCTCCACACCAGTTTTTCAACCACTGATTCAATCCCATGGTGCGGAACACCCTAGCCTCTCCTATGCCATAGATGGGTAGCACCTCCGAGAAGGTTACTGTGCGTGCTACTTGACTAAGGCCCTTCCCCAATTCCACAAACTCTTCCTGCACTTCTCTAATCCCTTTCTTAGCCAGGTCATTTTTCCCTAGGTGGACAATGACATCCAGCTCCCTCCCCTGTGCAGCTGCTTCGGCAATCCTGAGGATTCGCTTCCTGTCCCTGCAAGCCATGGCGCCAGGCAGGCACCTTACCTCCCTCTCCCCTTCCTCCTCCAGTTCTACCTTCCTAACAATGGAGTCCCCCACCAGGAGTTGTTTCCTTCCCCTGCAGGGTCCCCTGCCACCCTCCTGTGGGTCTCCTTTGTGGAGGTTCCCAGCATCCTCCTTGGTCTCCACTGTGGGTGCCTCCATAGAGGAACCACACTTTGCCAGAATGGCATAGGAATTGTGGAGAGGTACAATGGGAGGGATGCACCTCTGTTCCACCACCCTCACCCTCTCTGAGCCCACTGTGGTCCAACCGCTCCTCCTTCTTGGCAACCTCTGAGGCAATGGCAGTGGTACTGGTGGTCCCTGGATGGAAGAGGAGGTCCCACAAATCCTGGCCAGCTCAGCCTGGAGATGCGCAACCTCCTCCCTCAGCCCAGAGAGGTGCCTGCAGATGGGACAACACCGCATCCTCCAGAACATCTCCCGGAAGACTGCTGCTCTACAGCCACTGCACTGCACCACTCCAATCATGTCTTATTTCTGGCACTTAACTGTTTGCAATCCTTACTCTTTCCGCTGTTTTTTTTTCTCTCTCTCCTTACTTTCTGCCTGTGTGCCCTTTAAGCTCCTGATTGTCCTGTTCTGAGACAAGAATATCCTATATTTCGCAGTAGACCACTTACTTGCTCAGAGGCAGACCTCCAGCAGCTAGAGGGGGCTGGAGAGCTACTCTTGCCCTTCTAGGATGGTGGGTCCTTGGTGGTTCTGTGATCACTCACTTCCTGCCCCTAAACAGGAAGTTCCTGTTGTCAGTCAAATTCTGTGCCTATAAAAATAGAACTAGCTTTGCGTGGTGGGGGTGGGGGGTGGAGGGGAGGGAAGGAGGGCAATATAGTCCCAGCAGAGAAGTTCAGTCACACAGCAGTCCTTTATCCTGGTGCCTTCTGCCAAGCTATTAGCAGAAACTTTCTAAGGCAGTCTTTAAATGTAGCTTCCTTCTAGCTAAGCCACTCCCCCTACTTACCAGATCTTTCTACAAGTAATTTAAACCTCACAGCAGTTAAGTCCTTTCAGTCACCTGAGATTTACACCTAGATAACTCTTCAGATACCCATTCAGTTCAGTTAACCCAAACACACACTTTTTTTTTTGTATGTTAATTTTTTAACCCTAAATTAAAGGTCAAATACAAAAGTTCTTCTACTTTAGTCCCAGCAGAGAAGTTCAGTCACACAGCAGTCCTTTCTTCTGGTGTCTTCTGCCAAGCATCCACCCTCTTATTGTGGGTGTTGGTTAGGGCCAATGAACCCTTGATAGGAATGGTTGTGTGCGTAACAGAATTATTCACAGCCTTATCTGCCAAAGGGGGAACCTCTCACTTCTAGGAGCTGTCCTCCAAAAAAGAGTAACATCTTACCCTAGGTCTAGGAAGATGTTTGTTCTTATCTGTGCCGGCCCTTTCCTGCTCAGTAATCTGGTAGTAGTGTGCAAAGTTTGGGAAGCACTTCAGTGCAGAGGATGAGGTGGCCAGAACTGGATTCACATCCAAGGACTCCATGACTTGCATCTCCTTCTGCTGTAATGCCCAAGCCTTCATTATTAGATAGGAAAGAGACTTTGTATTGAATGGGCTGGGACTGAAATCTTTTTCTTAGACTCCATTCTCTCCCCATCCTCCTCCTCAGAGGGATCCTCCTGTTCATCAAATAATGTGGACAAGTCAGGATTTTCCCCTTGGCCCCCAGAATCTTCCACTTGATCATGAACATAGTCAAGGACAGGGATTGCCTGTGAATCTGGTTGAGCATCATTGTTCTGCTCTGACACACCTGGATGTGCCTGTGTGCACCCCCCACTGATCTGATGGGCCCACCTTGTGTTTGGGTACATTGGTAGGGATGTCCTGTGGAACATCAGAACCTAGCAGCTCATTTAAGAGCAGCAAAGAAGATTTGTGCAACTTGGTCCTGCCACTGCTAGTTGGTACCTCAGTTTCACCCCCCCCCGGAAACAGACATGTTAGATTGTGCTGCACAGCTAGGGCAGCAATACCCTAGTGGAGAGGTTATCAGCATCCTCCTGCAGGTCTTACATCTTTAATTATTACAGGTCTTGGTAAGCCATGGTGCCAGTACACTGTGCCAAAATGGAAATACCCAACAAAGTAGTTCTTATTGATAAATGTGATGCTTCCTGGTCCCACTTTTAGTCACAGCGAATAACTCCTGGCCCCTCCAATGGAAGAGCACCCTGAGAGGTAGAGGAAAAAATGAACCAGCTACTAAAAAAATGAAGCCTTCCAAGACCTCTAAAATTCCCAGAAATGTAGAAATGTAGAAACAGAGAACTGAATTGAAGATAGCACTCTAGGCAGTTAATAGAAGGCAAAAACACAGCCACACTGAGAAAAACACTGACTGGCTGCCATAAAGTGCTCTAAGCAGTGCATTTATAAAAACACAACCACATGGAGAAATCTGCTCCTCCTCCTTTGTCTGCCCACATCATAGCAGTGCCAGAACACACCCTTGGAAGAAGAGAGGAGCATGCATGGGCACATGTCAGTACAGTGACATCACACCATAGTGTGTGATGTCACTACGATGACAGTGAGCATGCCCGAGAGAACAGGGTGACCAGAGCTTGGGCCTGAGTAACATGCTCAAGGAAAAGAGTGCAAAACTCACTGGTAGGGCACCAGCAAAGTAGCAAAACCACATGGCTCATCTGAGTTGACAGATATCCGCCTGACACATGGAGTCAGCAATGAGCCACCAAGGAAACCAGGAAAGCTCTAACAAGTTTAAACATACACATGCAAACAGACACACACACACACACACTATGGCCAAATGTCAACTAAAAAGGCAGCAGAGCCCCTTGACTGCCCTGAGGGGCTTTATAAACGAATGCAATCAAAAATACATATATAAAGAAAGACTAGCCATCCTGCTAGCAGTCTAAACAAAAACTCAATTAAATGCACCTGAGGGAGGGATGAGGAAGGAAGGGGCCCATCACTCCAGGATGCAGATGGGGGGGGACAGATTAGGGCAGGACCCTAGACCCTGCAGAAACTACTGTCTCCCCCCAACACAGAAAAGAAAACAAAACCAACACTTACCTGAAAAGGCACCAGGCTATGAAAATCCTAGGGAGACATGCAAAAAAGAACACCCTCTATGAAATTAAGATATGTGGCCCCCAATTCATGTACAGTAAGCAGTGAAAATGGGTAAAAAGGAACAGCAGGTTATCTAGTTCGAAAGCCACAGCTTAGCAAGTATAATTTCTAAATTTTAGGGTGCCCCTTGAAAACCGGTAGCCCCACAGTTGTGCAAACTGGCCAAGAAAATAACAAGAATGACTGTAGATTGAAGAAAATTCTGAGAGCTAAAACTCCTAGGCTGTCTACCCCTTAGTGATACAGCAAAGTCTGGGGAATCTCAGCTTTCAGAATGTTCATGTGCCCAGGATTCTATGCTGATTGACAGCTTTGGGCTGTGCCACTACCCCAATAGGGGGGTTCATTACCAGTGTGTAAAGACTTCTCGTTGAAAATTTGGAGTGATAAAGAAATCTGAATTCTACAAAAGTATGCCCATAACCTGAATGTTCCAGTACAAGCCTGCAAAGTAAAACAAACAGAAACAAAAAATGTAACTGGTCAATTCTGGCCATCAATTTTCTGATTAAGCGTATTAATTTAACCCATAAACAATATTCTGCCATGGTTTGTGCTGAGAGTGATGACAGCCACCGAGAAGTAGAGGGAGTATGAATGATTTTACAATTCCTGCACCACAAATGTCCAGTAGAATGCCCCAATTTCAGAAGGTCATACTCATTTACACTAATCTAAAGCCTGAAGTCTAAGGGCTGCTTTTCGGCTAGAATGGCTCTGCATCTCTGACTGCCTCACAAGCCTGTTTAAGCTGATTTATGTTTAGCAACACTAAACAATGACTGAAAGAAAACAGGGTTGTCCTTTGCCTGCTCCCCTATTCACTGGAGAGAGTCAGCCCAGCCCACAAACCAGATAGTTTACTATACTAACCTATAAACATGTTATTTTGAGCTGATGTTAAGTTCCCACCAAAAGAGATGTCACAACACTCCCTGTGGCTGTCAGTGCTTGTGGATCATCTCCTTATATACAGCGTGATCTGATTATCTTACCATGGTTCCTGCTAGCATTTTGCTGGAATTAAAAAACAAAACAAACAAACAAACAAACAAAAAAAAACAGTAACACCATTCCTGCAGGGTTACTGACTTATACCGTAATAATCTAATACTTTGCTCTTTTGTTAAATAAATATTGTGGCTATATTGATAATTGAAAAGGGCTGTTGACGTGTATCCAGGTGGTCATATCAGCTGAGCTACAAGACCAAGTGGGTAGTCTGACTCATACTCCCTCTTCCTATCTCATCTGTTCTGCGTCACATAGTGCGCCTCTCAATGTGCCAGTATTAACATAGTGGCCTTTAAAATAAGGAGAAAAGGACCAGAAAGTGTAGCATTTTTTTTTTCAGTAATACAAATAATGGGCAAATGGGCAGACTCAATGGACCTCTAGTCTTTTCCTGCTGTCACTGTGTTTCTATATTAAATAAAAACAGGGAGTAATGTGTTTAGTATTAAAACAGCAGTGCATGTAATGTTGCAAATATGTTGTTCTATTCTAGATGGCTACTTTTCTCTCATCTTGTAACAAGCCACTGTTCCCATTTCTGAGTCTGGTTTAGCATTTTTGTAGATTTGAAATAATAAAATGAGCATATCTTTAAATATAGCTATTCCCAGATTTTCATCAGCATTCTCAGCGGTTTGAACAGTCACGGTTTTCTTGTGACTAAGGTGAACTATTAATGCAAAACATTACTACCTGATCAATCATCCAAAATCAGTTGAGAACACTGATGAAAATGTTTAGGTACCCCTATTTAAAGGAATGTTCCTTTAACTTTTTAATTTCACATCTAAAATAAAACATTAAAGTAAAGCAGACTCAAATGGGAGAGGGATGGCATTTAAAAGAAGACAATCTAAAATAGAATAAAAAGGGATATATACAAAGTTTTCACCTTGGCATTCACTGTTGCTTTAAGCTGGAGCCATGGTAAAAGGTAGGGTTAGAACTGTCGACAAAATGCTCTCTCTTCAGTTCGCTCAGCTGAGCTTGGGTGCTGATTAGTGCTCAGCTCCGGTGGTTCATTTCATTGTAGTAAGTTATCAATGCATAGTGTAATTCTAGCTAGCTTTGACGTAATCACTGCCAGTACACTTGCTTCTGGCTTAAGAATAAGATGACGGATCACAGTAGAATCCACACATTTGGGTACAAAAACAAACGTGTGGGGATCTTGTGCAGACTTTTGTGCGTTAAAATAAATAACAGGCAACAGAAAAAAAGACTCCGTTACCAATGCACTCCACTGGCACCTCCTCAGCACTCCGGCCAACTGTGTGTGTGTGTGTGTGTGTGTGTTTCAGATCGCCGCCTACTGTAAGACCTGTCCTCGTGTATTATTGTTGCTCGACTCCCAGTAGCAACCTTTCGTAAAAGGCTGCACAACCCAACTATGGCATGCGCTGGGTTCAACCTGTTGACAAGTGCCACCCCCGAGCTGCAGCTAGAAGACAGTGAATGGCTGGGGCAGTTCCCCACAGCTCTGTCAGTCTTGGCGCGCGTGCGCGCATACACAGAGGCGCGCGCTGTGGGAGGGTGCTGCTGGTTGCTGTAAGCAGGTGGGACCAGCGCTGTGTCGCCGCTGCCACTGCGAGTTTCATTCCCAAAGCACGCCGTGGAAAGGCAGCGCGGACACACCGCAGCTTGCTGTAGACCACACTAGGCAAACCTCCCGACCGACGCGGTTTTCTCCAAGTGTGGTTTGTTTTAAGCAGTCCTTTACATGGCTTGAGAAGGCGCTTATGCTAGAAAGATACAAAAGGGAATAATATTTGTGTACCGAAAATTCAGCTTCTCGAACTGCGAGTGACTCATATTACATAGCCCGTCGCCGGCTGCGAGTAGCTCGGGCCCGATATGGACTTAAGTACCAGCTGAAAGGAAGAGGGAAAATCTGGCATATCAAGTTCCGAATTCCTGGAAGCCTTTTCCGTAAAGTGAATAAAGTGCACCCTTATGAACTGTGGGAAGCTGGAGCTTCTACAAGTCCGAGGAAATGGGGTAAGTGCCGGTGGCTCGATCTCCCAGTCCGTATGATACCTTATATTACAGCGAGGGATGGCAGTTTGACAGGCGCCTCATACCCATTGAGGGGTTAGTCTCTACGAGTCCGCACTTTCATGTTCGTCAAATTATCGTTTAATTCAGCGGTGGCTCTGAGAAGTTAGTGAAATATGTGTAAAGGTTATTGCTCATAAGTAAAAGTTTTAAATTACAGTAAAACCGCTGAGACTTTTGGATGTTGGTAGTGCAAAGCGGATCGGTAATGCAGCCTTCGGAAGGCTGTGAATTAGTTTATGAAAACCCCACGGATGGTTCTTGAGGAAACTTCTTGCATATGTCGGCTACACATCACTGAATACTATGCTTGACTTATGTCTCTTTTTTTGATACATGGGTTTAATGTTCTAATAACCCCTTATGAACTTATTGGCCGGAACACTATTCCGCTTGCCGAAAAGGTGAACCATTACAAGCAGGGGTTAAACTGGATAGGCGCCCACAGGAACTCGGTTCTACCACCTCTTAAAAAATTGTATGACAGCTCCACCACCTCTGTCATCTTTTTCCATTGATTACTATAGGAGAGCTCCCCCACCCAGAAATGACAGCCACCACCTTCTACCACTTAAACGTTTCCAGTTTAACCACTGATCACAAGACCAAGTATACGGACATATGCAGTGTTGCTTTATTTGCCCATTTGACTTGTTTGTGAATGTTATGTTATACTGACAGTTTGCATCCATTCAGATTATAGCCCAAGGAACCTGTGCCATTAAGGGGAGTGCATTATACAAGCTCTCATATAGCTCCTCCAAATGGAATATACAATATGACATCCTCTGCATTTAGCCCCTTCCAATTCTTTATTCCAGTGCTATATTTTCTTTTACAATCCTTGAAAAGTAGATTGATTTAGGGCAATAGAAATGATATTTTCACTGTCATAGAATGGTCAACATGGATCTACAAATTCCCTGAACGCAGTATTGTAAGTGTAAGGTGACATGCAGACCCTCCAATGTTTGTGGTCATCTTGAGGGTACATTTGACCTTTTGGTTTAAACATGTACCTTTAAAATTGTCCAGCGTACTTAGTGTGGGTTTATTCATAGCAAAACACATTTTTTTAAATCTCATTTGAATTTGTTATGCCTTCCTTTCTGGGTATTTTGACAGCCTAAAATCTGTTTTCATTTTTTTCAGTTTTTGTTCTTTGTGTTGTTACCTTATGTTTAGATGTGAGAAGATAGCAGACATAGATACTAAAAGTTATTTGCTCCCACAAACAGATGTACAGTATTGTAAATCCAGTGCAAGAGGCAAAAAAAAAAAAAAAAAAAACAACCTAAAATTAGATTCTGGGCATTAAGATGTAGGCAGCTTTTGGAACACTAAACATCGCACATAGAATGGAGATTAGATCAGTGACGAAGAAAACAAGAACTGTAGTCTTAATACATATTTCTACTGATCATTTGAGGCACTTTTACATATGGATATAGTATTCTCTGGATGTATTGGTTGCAGTAGAAAGCTCAGGCTTTATTATTTTCTGTTACTGTGCAGTTCAGTGAAAACAGTGACTCACTAAAAACATAAATAGACATGTAACTGGTTTTGCTTGTAGTTTGCCATATAGAAGATTGATTAGAATGAAAGTTCCCATTGATCCAAGTCTAACTCACTTTGGTATATCCCCCTGTGGACCATTCATTTGAAATTTTTGTTTTGTTTTGTTTTGTTAAAGCACAGTCTTGTAATGCTCTGGAGCTTCAGCAGGGTGAAAATGATTTTGATAAATGCTTACCCTGAGTCTGTATAGTGCATTGTGGCAGAGAACAATCCAAAAACGTATGCATGAATAAGTATATTGTAGCTTTTAGATGAAGGCATGTAGAGTTTTTGCAAATTTTTTGGTTTGTTTTTGTTAACCATGTGTTGCGTTTAACACCCACCAGCGTTTTAAATAATTGATTAGCAGTTTTTTTTTCTTGGGACAATGCTAATGCGTGAACTGCACTGGCTTCCAGTGCGATGGAGAATCATCTTCAAGGTCGCGTTGCTGACCTATAAGACCCTACTCGGACAGGGACCGGGCTACTTGCAAGATCTCCTTCGGCCTTACCGCCCTCTCCACCCACTCCATTCCACTGACGAGGGATTGCTAGAGGGTTCATCTTCAGTCATCCGGGACCAGAGCGTTTTCTTTCGTGGCCCCAACCCTGTGGAATGCTCTACCTCGTCGGATTAGAGAGTGCCCGTCCACAGAGTCATTTAAAGCATTATTGAAGAGCCACTTATTTGCATTAGCTTTTGATTAAGTATTTTGCTGCTTTTTAAACTGTTTTTGTATTTGTATTTATTGTTGATATATGTTGTTTTTGGTTATGTTCTGCGCTTTGACATTTTGAAAAGCACAATGCAAATAAATATTGATTTTATTTGATAACTGTACAGAAAGTATTTATATAGGTTTTCTAGAAGTGTTATGCTTGTTAAACACAGTGAGGCAAGTTATATGCATTTTCACAATGTTTTAACACTGTTATGAGCAAAATGCTAATCAATTTTGGGAGTTAACTAAAACCCTGCTCACTGAAACGGTCCTTTTAACCCACTGAGAGACCATTTACTAATACATGTATTTTTTTCCAATTTGCTAGTCATAGCAGTAGTATGAGCTGTTGAACCTTGGTTAGTGGACATTTACAGGTTTTTCTTTAAATAAGATGAAGATGAATCTACAGTAAATCATTTGGTTGCCTATTTTGGTAGTACTCTGCTGGACACATTTTGACAAGAGCTTAAAGAATGGAAACAGTATGCAGTACCACAGAATGTTGTACACTGTTTGAGTAACATCATCACTTTGAGGAACATGTCATGCCCCCTGTCAAACATCACGTTGTGCTATTTAAAGTAAAACATTCTAAGAAAGTGTATGGTGTGCCCAGGTTAGGGGATTGATGGTGTTTCTGTGATGAGGCTCGAGGGTGTTTCTTTAATTGAGACATACTGTAATGCAAGTGTTGCCCACATTTACACTTTAATGCACTATTAACATTCCTGAGAGATAAATATATAAGTAAATATAATACATACTTTAAATGTAGCTAACTTGATATTAAATGTAAAAATCTTTGTAATTTAAAATGGCAGTTCTCAAAGTGCACCAATACACAATTTAATAGGGCAAAACTGAATGTCATCACCATCTGTTTTTAAAATGTTCAACTGATACTCTGCTGATTTGAATGGTTCCGTAGTTGGGCTAATATGTTTTATATGTAATTTTGGCTACTACAACCTTTGGCTTTTTTTTAGTTAGGTTGTGTTGTCAAAACTCCAGAGTATCATAATAATTAACCTATTGATAACTTAGTTGTCTTCTTTGTTACCTCACCTTGATTACTTAAATTCCATGGTTACCTGATGATACCAAACAACTGTACATTGTTTGGAAATTGTGTTGCTTGTAATTACTTTCATTTTAGTTGAACTAAAAAAGTTTATGCAGTACCACATTCTTGTTGCCTGAACCGCACTGGTTACCTGTTTTGTTAATGGGGGGCAGCCCATGAGGATGAAGGGAGTGCTTGAGCAACATGTAAGGTTCTTGCAGCATTTATTTCTATGTTCCAACCACATAACAAGTGCCCACGTATATGGACCTGGGCCAAAAGAAACTGGACCACACATCCAGAGATATAGGAAAAGAAAGGCGACAGGTGTGGAGGCAGATGGAATGATGCAGCCAGTACAGAGGGCTGGTACTGCTGAGATTTCTATAGTGTGGTTCCAGTGGAAGGGGTTTGGCGTGGGCTACCCTCTCTGAACCATGGATTATGGGCCTTCATGGCCCATATACAATGGTTAGGAATTTAACAATTTACTGTTGGTTCTTGATTACCTCGGTGGTAATGCTCCCGGTATCTGTTAAATTTAATGTTCTAGCGGTGCCCAGAAGTTCTTTGCACACAACTCAAAAAGTATTGACTTAGTGCAGTCTAATGAGGAAGAACTTCTCCTATTATGATCAAAAACACAGAAATAGTGTGTACTCTTGTTTGCTAATTATGACTCCATTTAAAATAAAATAGTTGACAAAACATGGATTCCTTCAGTGACAATGAATGGTTGTGCAAAATGGGGGA
The DNA here is from genome assembly GCA_016271365.2 of Neoceratodus forsteri. Taxonomy (NCBI): domain Eukaryota; kingdom Metazoa; phylum Chordata; order Ceratodontiformes; family Ceratodontidae; genus Neoceratodus; species Neoceratodus forsteri. Next base: position 675,247,741 of record CM028129.1, read on the forward strand.
CTAGACCTGTTACTCTACCACCACTTTGTGCAAGGCACAAAGGGCTGATTAGTCACAGGGAGACAATCCTGTACAACAACAACAACGTTTTATAATGCAAGTCTTTTGTCCAGCTGTTAGGGTTTGCAATGCTAACATACTAGTGACTGTGTGGAAGCGTGGCATTGGGCCAGTTGCATGGTGCTAAACTGTATGACTCTTCTCTAACTGTCTCCAGTAAGGTGAAGACTCTGGACATTTATTTTTTGACAGCGAACTGATGCTGGAGGCTCAGGTGTCATCAGTAGCCCAAAATGTTTTTTACGATCTCAGAAATATTGCCTGAATAAAGCCTTTTGTCTCACCCAGTGACCTGCCCACACTGAGGCATGCTTTTGTTATGTCCAGACTTGATTGCTGTAATGCCCTTTTACCTTGGGCTAAATGGAGGGACTCTACATCACCTGCAGTTGGTGCAGAAGGTTGTTCCTGGGCCATCCAAGGTCCTGTTATATAGCTCTGCTCCTGTGCAAACTGCACTGGCTGGTGGTGAAGTGGCAGATCTCCTTCAAGGTCGGCTTGCTGACCTATAAAGACCTACATGGACTGGGCCCATGCTACCTGCAAGACCTTTTGTCTCCTCACCCGAGCCCCCCGACCTCTCCGCTCCTCTGATGTGGGCCCCATAGTGGTTCCCAGGGCTCGGCTAAAATCTTCGTGTGAGAGAGCCTTTGATGTTGTGGGTCTGACCCTGTGGAACTTGCTTCCCAAATCTCTGAGGGAGGTCTCCTCACTGAAGGCATTTAAAAGGGGTCTGAAATCCCATCTTTTTACAGCAGCTTTTAATTTATTCTAGCGTTCTGTTCATAAGACTAGGTTTTTATTTGATCATATTCTGTTTCTTATTTCATCTGCTTTAGCTCTTACATAGTTTGTGTTTAAATGTTGATTTTTACAGGCTTTGTGATGTATATGCTGTGGTACTGTTCTTTTGTTTTATTGTGTATATATATTGTACAGCACTTAGAGTCCACGGGAATGAGCACTTTATAAAGTTTGCTTGCTTGCTTGGTGTAATAGGTATGCTGCTCAGAAGCTACCCCCTCCCTAACCCCCATTATGCCCTGTCTCACTGGTCATGTTCCCTGGCATTCCAGTGGACATCCCACCAAACACTCCCTAGTGTTCAGTGAAAACCTTATAGCCCTAGTCAATCTAGAAAGTGGCTCAATCGCTGCATCTCCCACCAGTTTCCCCACATGCAACACCATACTGCCTCTACCCAATCCATAGACAGGAAGGGTGGTAGGAGGTTATGACAGTGATTTTTGCATGACCGCTCTCTTCCCCCATGCAGGTAAAGCTTGCAACCCTTTTAAGCAAGGCTCTGGGTTGTTTCAGATTTGTTTGTGACTGTGAGCATGATGCCCATTGTGTTTAATGTTTAATCTTTGTAGTCACCATGTTATTCATTTTTAGGCTTGCACAGATTGCTGCACAAGCAGTATTGAAGTCACTTTGCTTAGAGCTGCAAAAATGACCAGGGCTACTTTTTCTGAGTTGTCCTAATGTTTTAAACTGGCTTCTTTTGTCGTAATAAAAAATGTGGCAGTGTTTACAAATTTAGTAATGTTTAACATGGGGGTATTTTCAAAGCTTATGTCTAGATACATTTTCTATTATGTAGTATCCGTACAAATTTGGACATAAAAGCATATTGCTGCGATGTCCAATTTTCAAAGCTAGGACATAGCACTGTCCCATTTTCAAAATCCAGACTTAGTTATGTCCAGTTTGAATTTTTATGGCCAAAATTTTCAGTAACCTCATCTGTCCTTTACATGTGTGTCTAGTATTATGTATCCAAAACTAAATGTAAAGCACCATAAAACAGTTTGAAATGCTGTGGATAAGTCCAATTTTTGGAAACAGCTTCAGTAAGATAAAATGTGGTCTAGACATATCCGTCAGTTCCTGGCATTGACAGTAGTAAGAGTCGTGTCCATTTTATGGTTTGAAAATCCTGCCCAAAGTGTTTAAGCCATCACTAGCCAAATAGCACTTAAATTTGGACTTCCTGTGTAGTCGGTAGTGCCAGCCTACATCTTTGTACTTCTGTGTCCCCCCTTGCATATATACCATACAGTTTATACTTGTACTCTTCCATTGTATATCTGAACCTTATGAGCACCCCTCCAGGTGGCTAACTATCATCTTGGTGCATAAGTGTATATTGTTGTTTTTATATTTACTATCTGCATTTGAGTTTGCTGTATCCCTGTTGCTTTTCCCTAGGATACGTCTGTAAATGAGATGTATATTTTATCGCTATCTGTTTCTCATGGAGTAAATATTTTCTGAGATAAATAACTAAACAAATAGCATATTGAAAAGTATTTCCAGAGGCCAAAGATTAAAGATCAATAACGTTTTTTGAAGGTTTGGCTGTAAGTTTTGTCATTTGACTAGAACATTCGTGTGGCAACTTTATTTTATTAATCAAGCTTTTTTCCTGTGACCCTTGGCTCTGGCAGGGCTGTCAGCCTTGACCCGCCACCCCACCCCACTGGCAACTGCCTCCCCTGAAACCTATCGTTACTCCCATGGATTTCCCCCTGAGGTGGGTCCAGGGGAGGGAGGTCCATCCTCACTGCCCCTGGAGCTCAATAAGTTGGCAGTCCTGGATGGTAGTGCGGATCAGGCAGTGGGCCTGGCTATATATGCAGAAGCCAGTCTGTTTCCATTTACTGTTTCACCCATGTCCAGTGGCATGCAATGATGCAGGCGTGTGCATGTGTGGAGCTATGCAGTCATCACTTGCCAGCCTCTGGACGTCCCCCTATAAGATGTGTCTACCACCCTGCCACTATACCTCCACTTGGTGGTAGTATAGGAGTGGCACATCGTGTCCCCCCCCCCCCCGTGAGAAGAGAGCAGTCCTTTGGATGCTTCATCCTCTTCCCACCTTGGCTGAATCCTGGTGTTTCAAGCTCGTTTTCCAAACTCATGTTGCCAGCATGTTATGAGCCCCAGCTCTCTATGCCACTGGGCCAGACTGACAGTTTTTACTGTTTTCTATCTTTCTTGTCTTGCGCTGAAATTCTATTCAGATAAATAACGAGGCAGCATATGGAATGGATCTTGAAGTGTTAGTCAGGCCTGCAGTGTACTTCTTCAGTCTGTGTGCCCGGGCTGTGTACTCAGTGTCGCAGCTACTGATGATTTGGCTCCTGTTTGTGTTGGCGAATGTACCTTATGTATACAGTTTGTTAGGATGAACAGAAAATTGTAGGATGATGATAAGGTTTATAAAATGGGAAAGGAGAATCCTGCCTTCTGAATGGTCATTAGCCATGCATTAGAAGTGTCTAATGCTTGGCCCAAAATAAATGCTGCCAATCCTGATGCAGGACATTTGAGAAATCTTTGAACAGCCAACTTAGAATTTAAAAGCACTAATAGCTGCCATTTTTTCCCACTTAGCTAACCAAGACTGTCGTGGTCTAACTCCCTAACACACATGCTAGCTGTATCATTTCCTGTCTGCCCATGCACTGTACTCAGATTACAACAAATTAAAATCTAATTTACCTATTTTCAATCATTTGTTTAATATCCTTTGTTTTTATTCTCCACATGGATCTGTGCACCACCCACTACCCTCCATCTGACACTCACTTTTCTCTGCCCGCCACCTCCTGCCTGCCACTCCCTTTCACTCTGACTTGCCAGCTAGCAGTCCTCACACAAAACCATTATCACCAAGTGAACTCTTTTTTTTTTTTTTAATACTACGGTGTTCTGCAGGCTATGATTTGTCTACCCCCCCTGCTGGTCTGCCACTTGCTGGCTCCCTTCATTAGCTGCTCACTTCCTTAGTGTGACTTAAAGTCACTAACCTTATTTGCTTTTACAGCCTTTGTGCTGGATAATTTTGGCATTCTACTTTCTACCTCATTGCTACTGCTGTTCTGAACCCAGCTCACTTTTATGCTGTTGTCACATCTGTAACTGCTGCTTACAGTAAACCCAGAGATCATTGCTGTTCTCTGCCTACGCACTGTTAACAAAAAGGAGCATCTTCTCTCCCACGTGGCCTTCTACTTCAGCAGTGTGATCAGAGCTCATTTCTCCAGTCAAAGGAGAACACTTTGCAGTGTGGAACTGGCAGCACCTACAGTATGTACCTGTGCATCAAGGAGGTACCCATAGGTACCAAATATGAAATAAAATAGGGGATGTTTGGGGCTGGTCCAACGGTGCAGCGGTTGGATTTCCGTTTGCGACACCTGCGACCGGGGTTCAGGAGCGAGCTCGGGTCACCGGAGGGCCGGCTGGGAGGAGCAGGCTGCAGTGTCCTTTGACAGCTCACTTGCTCTGGGGGGAGGGTTGGGAAACAGCTCAGTGTTTGCCGTTCCCTGGCGGAGGCTGGGGGTTCAGCAAAATGCCGAGCGCCTCGGTGCCAGATTGGTTCTCAGGTGGAGGTCTGGGGCCCACTGGCCGTAGCAGGTAGCTGGGGGAGGACATCGCAGATGTTGGCGGCCATGCCTTGACGTCTGGGCTAAAGCGACGCCCACAAAGAAAATCGTGAAAAAAAACTGTTTTTGCTGGGAGATGGAGTTCTGCAGATGTGCCCTCAATGTGCCCTCGCTTGCCTGATGGCTCCAGACTGACAAAATATAAGTATCGTGGTACTTTAGGCCCCACCTTGTCCCCACTTGGGGGGTAAGCCAAAGCTCCATGGGGATCTGGAGGTCATACAGGTAGGGCGAGAGGCAGAGGGATGTCTGCTAGGATCTCCCGATGGGTCAGGGATGGCAGGTTGGGAGGAGGAGGAACAGAAATTAAAAAAAAAAAAAAAAAATAGGGGATGTTTGAGGAAAAAAAAAAACAGGTACTGTAGGTTACCGGACACCTTCACTTACTAGCATTGCAATAGTCTGCCACCACACCTTCTGTTGTCTTCTACCAACATCCCTTCTGGCCTCACTTACCTCCATGCTATTTTAAAAAGTCAAGCAATGTGTATTAAATGTGTTTTAATATGAAATTTTAAGGACATTTATCTCTTGCTGGGGGTGGTAGTCTAGACTACAGCACAAAAGAAAAAGCTACAGCTATGGGTCACAGTAGGACAAATGTCCTAAGGCAAAAAAAAAATGTCCTAAAGCAAAAAAACAAAAACAAAACGCAGCAGCAGCGTCATACAGGTGGAAGGACTGCTTCATCAGAAAAATTCAAATTTACTTTCATTTATACATATCTAAACCATTTATTTTTTAATTTCTACTGTCATATGAAAAAATGCCCATTTTTATAAGCACAGTAAGACACTCCAGGGTGCGCATTAGGCAGTTATAATGCATGGCCAGGGGCTGAAGGCACTCAGCCTGTATAGCCTGGTGCCTTGCTAAGCCCCTGGCCACGCTTTTGAACTGTCTAATGCACACCCCAACTTGTCTCATTGCTTACACAGAGTACAGCATGTGAACTGTTTCCAAAGAAATGGAGTCACTGATTAGTAAGGAGCAGAATTTCTTTTAGGTGCTCATAATTACCAGTTCTCGCTCCTAGGCTGATATCCGGGCTTCAAAACAAATGGGCTGTACCTCCTGATGACACATTCAGGCAGGAATCTGAGCTCTGCAGCCTGGATATCCACCCCTCCACTTCCTGTTTCCACACCAGTTTGATTCCTGCCTCCCTAGTGGCAGGTACAGTGCAGCTGAGCTCTGTCACTGCTGTGGCAGGGCCGAAGACGTCAAACTGTAAGTCAGATTTAAAAAGATTTTATTTGGATATCCTCAAGAGAGCAGTCGACAGGAAATCTAGACAGCTCTCTTTTTTGGCCAGGACCTAGTCTCAGCCTTGCATGCTGGACAGACTGGCTCCATGGCTCTGTGCTTTCCCGCGCTTTTGAGGGCTTAACTTGACAGCCATTAGGCAGTCTATGCAGGATGCTCTCAAAGGACAACTCTGACCATTGATGAGCGCTATTAACTTGAGCTCATCCACAGAGGAAACATAAAGAGCTCTCTCAGGAGAGGACAGTCGACGAGCACCTTCTGCCTTAGCTCGTCAATGAAGGATTTTTAGAAGCCCTGTTGGACCATCGACGAGCACTTCAAGCCTCAGCTCGTCAATGGAGGATCAAAGGAAGGCCCGGCCCGTTGTCGAGCACTCTGAGCACTTCTGCTTGTCGATGGAGAACCCTTACACTCCACAGTGCATTCCTTGGACATCTGGGCTGTCGATGAGCGTTCAGAATAGCACTGCTCATCGACTGAGAATACTCGCAACAGTACAGCACCGTCTGCACTTGAGAACCATTGACGGGCACTCGAAACATAACAGCTTGTCAATGGAGACCTTCAGGGCACTGTAAGCTGCTGGTTATCAGTCAGGACGCAATTTTCACAGCATTTAAAGGGGTTAAAAGTAGATCAGCGGCAGCGTTTATCCACGCTTCAGCAATGAAGTCAGCAGTTCATCTCTTAAAGGCACAGCAGCAGCATTTGGGCCATGCTTCAGGCTAGAACCAATTTTTTCATCATGGCCACAGACAAGCCCTCCAGAGGCAGAAAATGTCAGTGATGCAATTCCCCCATGCTGGTTACTTTAGCTGGCTCGCTTTGCTTAAAATGTGAGAAAGCAGTGGCTGGAAATGGGAGGACCTGCTGGAGGCCTCAAATTCCTTGGCTCAGACAGATAGCCAACAGACAGGTCTGAGAAGGTTGCAGCCACCAGGGAGCCCCAGCAATCTGCAACCCCCTCGCTTGTTCCAGACCTCATTGATAAGCTAAACAGGGCATTTGCCCTGGACCCCTCATGCTTCGACTGACGGCCCCCAGTGTCCCCAGATGGGAGAGACCACAAGAAGGCAAAGTGAAAGAGAACTCCATCGCCATCTTCATCCGAAGAGGGGCAGTTATCCTCATATTACTATGAAAAAAGGAAAAAAATCCAGGTACAGGAACAGATCTTCAGACAACAAGGATCAGCATTCCTCGCAGTGCAAGAGCAAGAAAATATCTTGTTCTCAAAGCAGGTCCTGGGGCATCCACAAGGGGAAACATCACAGGGAGCATTCCCAGCCTCATCAGACCCCAGTTCGCCTTCGCCGGAAGAAGGGGAGCTAGTGGTCTCGTCCTTGGACTCTGACAGCCGTCCCTTCAGGAACTTTGATCTGGACGACCTTGACTTTTTCATAAAAAAATTTATTGCTGAGCTTCACCTCAGGTCTTCCCCAGTGGCTCCAACACAGCTGAAACAGGCCTTCTGCCTGGCATCTGCCACCAAACCAGCCACATCATTTTTCTGTTCCTCTGGCCATTGAGGACTTGTTAAAGGAGGAATGGCAAGGTCCAGAACGTGCCTATCCAGTTCTTCGGTGGATAAGTAAACTTCTAAAATTCGACAAAAAGCGATCAGAAAAGTGGCTTGACTGCCCCAGAATCGACCCCTTGATTTCAGATCTCACCAAAAAGACAGTCATTCCAGCAGAAGGAGGGGCATCTCTGAGGGACCTAGTGGACAGGAAAGTAGATGCCGCACTGAAGAAGGCTTTCCAGGCATCGGCAACTTTTCTCAAGGCAGCAACTGCCAATCTTTTATCTGCCAGAGCCTCTCTGTCCTGGACCTGGGATTTTGCTTTCCAATTCACCAAGAATCCAGAGAAGAACAAGGCTACTATTCACCAGCTGCACCTAATGGGTTTGGCATCAGCTTATGCAGCAGACGTGTCAGAGGAGGCGGTCAGGTGCGCCACTAGAACCATGTCCTGTCTGGCTTCAGGCCTGGCAAGCAGATGCCTCCTCAAAAAGCCATTTGGTGAACGCTTCTTATGAAGGTAATCTCCTGTGTGGCTCTGCGCTTAAGGAGACGGTGAAGGAATCTGGAGAGACGACTAAAGTGCACATGCTGCAAAGAAATGGGCAAATCATGGTCTTCATGCCCAAGATGCAATTTTCATGACAGAGGGTACAACAAAGGTCAAAACAATAATTTCTCAGGCAAGAGAACATGGTTCTCTTCCTGTAACCAATGTAACTTTAGGGGAGGTGGCTCCAGTGGAGGAGGGGGACACACACCAGAGACACCAGGAGCAACAAAAAAGTCACAATGAAGCAACAGGCCATGCTACAGTTGGCTCCTGGCTTATTCAGAAAGTTAAACAGAGCATTTGCCTTGGATCCAGCCTGCTTCGATTTGCAGCCCCCTGTGCCCCTTCCCCCAAGGGGCCACAAGAAAGCCACGCAAAAACGCACTCCATCTCCTTCCTTGGATGAAGAGGAACCCCCGGTTCATAGCTGCACCAAGAAAAATAAACTGTCCAATTCTCCTTTTTCTAAGGACAAAGAAACGACAATCCTAGTCATCATAAACAGAAAAAGTGGAAAGCTAGATCAGCTTCCTCATCAGACTCTAGTTCGTCTTTGCCAGAGGAAGGAGAAGTGCTGGACAGTTCTTCTGATTCAGACACAGACACTTTTATCTAGATGATCTGGACTTCTTCATTAAGTACATCATAGAAGAGATGCACCTAGGCACCGCACCTACCGCTGCTAAGCCAAACAAGAAACGGCCTACAAGCTGTCATCGATATCTAAGCCATCAACAGCATTCCCTGTTCCACCAGCAATTGATGACCTACTTAAAGAAGAGTGGCAGATCCTGGAGAAAACTTACCCCGCGCCACGACAGGTTACCAGACTACTAACATGTAACAAGAAGCTAGAAGAAACCTGGCTGAACCTACCCAGAATCGACTCTTTGATTTCAAACCTCAAGAAGACCATCATTCCTGCAGATGGCGGGGCCACCCTCTGAGACCGAGTAGATTATAAGGTGGATTCCTCCTTAAAAAAGGCTTTTCAAGCATCAGCAGCTTCTTTGAAGGTGGTAACAGCTAACCTTTTTTCAGCTAGGGACGCTCTTTTTCTGGGCCATGGACCTGGCTTTTCAGCTGGCAGAAGATTCCAAAAAGAATAAGGCTGCACTGTAGCAACTTCAGTTCATAGGCCTCGCCTCTGCCTATTCAGCGAATATGTCAGACGATGCAGTTTGGTGTGTGGCCAGGACTATGTTCTACCAGACCTCTGCTAGACACAACCTGTGGTTGCAGGCATGGTAAGCAGATGCCTCCACAAAAATCCATCAGGTGAACGCCCATACGAAGGAAACCTGCTTTTCAGTTCCACTCTTAAGGAGGCAGTGAAGGAGTCTGGAGAAACAGCTAAGGTACGCATGCCCCAAGCAAGACCTAGGGACAAATCTTGGTTGGGCAGATCATGGCAGTCTTTTCATGGCCAAACTTACAAGAAAGGACAAATAAAGTTTTTCAGGCAAACAATCCTGGTTTTCTTCTCGGAACCAACTCAATAACAGAATCGGAGGAAGCAGCAGCCTGTGAAAATGGAGGTCATTCCAAGAAATCTTCACAATGAGACAGTTTGGACCCATCCCCGCATGGGGGAAAAACTTTCCAATTTCTTCGGGGAATGGGTCCATACCACAACAGACAAATGGGTCCTGGACATTGTCAGCAAAGGATATCTAAACTGAGTTAGACTCCAAGCTCCCATTACTTCATGTTATACCTTCACCTCTTTTCGACTGAACCCAACAAAAGACAAATGATGCTCCTGGCAATAACAGATTTATTGCAGAAAGGGGCCATATAACCTGGCCCCCACCTGAGTACAGCAGGGGTGTTTATTCCCTTTTCTTCATTGTCCCAATATATAGGTGGGGAGGTTTCAGACCAGTGTTAGACCTCAAATTCTTGAATTGCTTTGCATGCAACAGATCATTCAAGATGGAGATCCTGCCATCCATCATCAGAGAGCTCCATCCGGGAGATTTCCTGGTCTCCATCGACTTACAGGATGCCTACTTGCATATTCCTGTTCAGGAATCTCACAGGCAATATCTCAGATTCAAGGTACAGGACAGTCGCTTCCAATTCAGAATGCTACCATTCGGGCTTTCCTCTGCCCCAAGAGTTTTTTCCAAGGACCTAGTGACAGTGATTGTGCAACTGTACTGCCAGGGGATTCAGTTCTTCCTGTATTTGTACAGTATCCTGAACCAAGCCCCTCAATTCAAGCGGGCCTTACAGGTGGTGGCGGAAGTTGTTTGGTGCCTGTCCGCATATAGTTTTGTCATCAGGCAAAAGAGCTCCCTTATTCCAGCGCAGACTCTACATTATCTGGGGGCAGACTTCAAGACATGAAGGGGCAAGGTTTTTCCAACCCTCGCAAAATTCAAGGACTTGAAATCCCTTCTACAAAAGTTTCAACATGCTGTTCAACTGAGACATTTGTGCAGGTCATAAGGACAATGGTTTTGTTGGCAGACACAGTTCCGTGGGCCTTAATCCACATGCGACCCTTCTCAAACAATGGTCTCCACACAGGCACAACCAGAACTGCAAGATATCTATTCCACACCAGATGAAGAACAGTCTTTGTTGGTGGATGGTGAGGGTGAACATCATGAGGGGCTGCAAACTGGGCCACCCACATAAAGTGAGAATTACTACCGATGCCAGCCTCAGAGGATGGGGGGCTCATATGAATCATCTTTCCATTCAGGGCAAGTGGTCCCTACTGGAGTTCCACGTCAGCATCATTGTCCTGGAAATGTGAGCAGTTTGTCTAGCTCTCCATAAATTCAAGGATCATGTCCACAATCAAGATGTCCTGATCCTGACAGACAAACGGACTATAATGGAATACAACATCATAACAAGGGGGCACAAACAGCACTTGCATGCTGAGAGAATCTCTCCTATTATTTCAGTGGGCTGAATGGCATCTCTCCCGTCTGATCACCATTTACATCCGAGAACAGGAAAATATTACAGCGGAATGAATCAGTTGCAAAGATGTTCTACCAGGGAAATGGGAACTGAAGGACAGTGCTTTTCAATGCCTCGTCCACAGATGAAGTTGTCCTCAGGTGGATCTCTTAGCCTACAGACAAAACACCAAAGTTCAACAATTCTGCTCCCTTGCCAGGGACAAGCTAGCGGTGGCTTAGGGTACCTTCTCCTTTCACTAGGGTCACTACGATCTCCTTTACGCTCCTCACCCCCATTCCTCTCCTGTCCAGAGTCTGATTTATTTATTTGTTTATTTATTTAACTTTGTTTACTGTGTGAGTGCACTGATAACAAGTACCTTTTTCAGGCATGACACGGGTGCAGAAGCACAGACAAACAGGAAAACAAATTAACAGTGAATATATACCAATTTACAGCATGTTGTAGGCAAACAGCACATATGGTGCTAATACTTGTAAATATATGACGTAATATACAAAAGTGCTTGTAATGTAACAAACAAAGGTCAAAATGAGGATAGAGAAAGGAGGAGGAAGATGAGGGAGGAGAACGAAAAATGTGACCGAGATTGGTCGGTGGGTGCAATTAGCTAGTATAAGGTGGGAGGTCATGACAGGGGGAGGATGTTGGAAGCAAGAGCAGGCTTGGGCTGAGGAGTAGTGTGACTTTAGGAGCTTGCCAAAAACATAGGGAGAGGAAGATGGTTTGACAGAAGGCAGTAGGGAGTTCCAAACTAAAGCTGTACGATAACTAAAAGAGCCCTGACCCATATTTGTGTGAAATGTAGGAATTGTACCTCTCCTGTGAGGAGGACTGAGTCAGTCGCCGGCTCCGGTTGGGTTGGCGGGTAGCAAGGAGGAGGGTCACATCCTAATGGGGTGGGGACCACTAGACTACCAAGGATACTGGGGAGATCTATTTTTATTATTATGATAATTGGGGCCAGGAAGGGGGCTACTGCTAGGCTACCAGGAATAGCCAGGAAATCTATTTTTATTATTATGATGATCGGGGCTTGGGAGGGTGGTACCGCTAGACTACCAGGGATGGCGGGGAGATCCATTTTTATCATTATGATGTTCGGGGCCGGGGAGGGGGCACCACTGGGCTACCAGGGTTACAGGGGGATGTATATTCTATTATTCGGAAGATTGGGGCATTATTCCATACTCTGATCAGGACTGGGAAGGGGGACACAACACTATGGAAAAGAGGGATGGAAGCTTTTCTTTTACAACAGGGATCGGGGCTGGGAGGGGACCATTACACTCTGGAAAAGCCGGGGAAAGGACCGTTATATTTACAGTGGGGATCGGGGCTGGGGAGGGGCATATGGCCTAATGAGTCCATAACGGGCATGCATGAGGCCCATTTGCATTATGCATGCCCAATTAGCTTATTAGCATATTTTGGATGAATATCGCCCTTGAGGGACATGGTACATCCTGGTATGTGCCATGCATTCCCCCATTGGTGATCTTCAGCCCTGAACCCTGGATGTGCTGCGCCCAACATGGCGGCCACTTGCTTTGTGCCATGCATCCAAGGTCCGAAATTCAAACAGAATGTGCGATCTGTTCTGATCGCATATTCTGTTTGAGTATCCTGTCAAAGCTGGCCGGCCCATTTTTTTTGTGCTGCGCATCCCTTTGCACTGCGCATCTGTCCGGCTCTGAATGTGGGACCCTGATTTTCAGTCATAAGCAGAAGGTTCTTTTTACTGAAAGGTTCTTCAACCGGCAGTCCCACAGTAAAGTAATAAACTGTAGAAGGCATTCTGAGTTGTATATTTCTGCTCCCACTCTAGAGCACCTTATTCATAGCAGAGGAAAAACTGCTTGCTATGCCCCCATAGTAATGCTTATGGAGATGGAAGAATATGAGGGTAATAGGAAATGGGGAAATGTTCCTACTTTCAGAAATACGGTTTCCAAGAGTCTCTCATGTCTTTATATCCCATTCCCTCTTGGTGTCATCAGGGTAAATCATTGCTGTAGGTTTTTGTTGTTATATGTAGTGGATTGCTGAAACATTGCTGATCCAGTGTTTTTATATGCATTATGTTCTGCGGATAGTTGTGCTCGGGGCTGGATTAAGGAATAGGCAACACAAGCACAGGCCTAGGACCCCTGATTACCAGGGGCCCCCACCATTCCCCAACATATACTGTATTTATTATATATCCATTTCTTTATGCCTGAGCTGCATTTTTTTTGTATAAGACTCTGACACTGAGCAATCTGAGCAGGCAGGGGCTGAACTGTGACATGACTCTCACATCCTTGATTGGGTGTTAAGTGCAGCTGATAGCTTCAGGAGGCCCCGGCCAAGCTAAACTTTAAGGTGTGAACAGGCCCATTTCCTTTGCTTTGTCTCTCACACCCAGTTAGACTCCTCACTTAGAATCAAGTCTTGCTCTTAAATATAAAAAATTAACAGTGCAATTCAGTGTGTCTGCTTTATATTTAAGAACATAAATACAGACACAGTGCTTAAATGGGTGGCCATTGCCCTCAACAAGGCCTGTAGGCTTGCCTTTGCAGCTGACCGCTATGCACACACCTGCACACTTTACAAACATACAAACTGGCTGTCCTTGGGGAATAGAATTAAGTTTCAAACCTGTCTCCTTGCAAAGAAAACCCTTCTTGGCAACCCTTCCCCCAGCATTACAGGTATCTTCTCAGCCACCAGTACTAATTATGACACTAGAGGAAGAGCGCAGAGCCCACTCTCTGTTCCTTTTCGAAGAACAGCACTTGGATAATGAGCATTCTCCTATGGGGCCCCTTTGTTTCAATGAGGTTTCAGCATTATCACTCAACACAGAAAGTCTCTGGGTCTTTAAGTCTGACCTGAAACAGTACCTCGCCAACAGGAGTGTGTGTGTGCTTGTCTGTTGGGCACCTAACGCCCCTCTGACCCCCCTTGAAGTGAAGCTGTGTTACTCCATTACTTTCTTCCCTCCCTCCCTCTACCTTTACCACCCCGATCATAATGGCCCCGCTGTGTTCCTCCCCTACTCCTTGACCCTCCCTTGTATTCTAACTACTTTATTTCCTCACTCATACTCCCCCTATACCTTTGGCCTCGCTGTTCACCTAGTCACCCTGCTCTGGCACTCCTTCTATCCCCTCCCCTAGATAACATCCTACTTCCTTCGCTCTCTTACCCCCTCACGCAGTTCCCTCCTCACTCAGCTCTGCCACCCACTTCTAAGTAGCCAATTTCCACAGTTCTTTGCCCTCTTGTTCTGATCCCTTGCCTTCCTTAATCTATCTTTTCCCTTATCTTCCACCCCCCACCTTCCTGCTTTTGAAGACAAGGCCCTTCTCTTAGTGGGGCTGCTCCCCTATCTATTCCTACTGGATTTCTCCTTTGCCAAACTTGCTAAAGTGATATTTAGCCGCTACAGTCCTACTCTTAATTGTTCGTTGTCTGCTAATTAGAGCAGTCTATTTAAATTTTATTCTGTAATATGTTTATTCAATGTATGTAGTCACTGGAATTTGTGTTTCTTGTATGTATCACTGGTTTTGTGTGCATGACCTGGAGCCTTTGTAAAAGAGCTTCGGCTCAAAGGTTGTTTCCGAATTTTCAAATAAATAAGAAGTATCAGAAGGAGACCATATGGTCTGGCTTGTCTGCTCGATTTGTATTGGGATTTTGTATTTTACCCTTACACCAGTGTCCGTGACCCTTCACTCTTAAAATTAAGCAATCTACAATGTATTCCAATTGTACTATTAAAAATTTTGTTATTTTTTTGATTCCCTTCTCTCACTCATATTGAAGTTCTGACCTTGATAAAGGTCCATTTTCAGGGTGCACAAATGAACGTATTTCTAGATTCCCATCAGTAAATGTTGCCTTTTATTGATCCTGGCTTACTTAGCAGTAACAGAAATGTTTGATCCCAGGAAAGATTTCTTCCAGCAATCACTTGTTTTGCAGTATAATCTCTAAAGTTCATGACTCCTCTAGTAAACCATCAGCTTATCTCCACCACCACTGAGGACCCAGCCTCTTTTGGGGATGGGTCCTTAGCCTACCTAACAAAATTCCCACATTCTGGTTCATACTACCTGAGAGGAAAAAGTGATAACACCCAGACTATGAGTGCAAACTTGTGTGTTTGGTGGAGAGAGACCTTTAGAAAAGTGCAAATCATGACATTTCACACCCCAAAAAATAAATTTTTACTAGGCCAATTAATTATTTCTTCTAAATGATCAAAACTTAGACTGTTATTTTTCCATATTGACATTATTAATGTAATTCATTTTGATGCATTTTAGTTAGGTTATTTATGTTTTATGCCACTTGTTAGAGACAGTAAGAACATTTTTTTTCAAGTTTCATTAACTGATAACATAATGGCCAAGAGGTGCGGTCATGTTGAAGGGGCATGGTTACATTGAAGGGGGGAGGCCCAGATTTCTCTTGGGCCTAGGGCCCCAGGTTGCCTTAATCTGGCCCTGGTTGTGCTTTTGTTCTGTGTGGCATTTGCAACTGACAGAATTGCAGTGCATGCCATAAGGGATCCCCTCCTCCCTGTCAATCAGTCAGTATAGGCTGTGTCTCCATCCACTACATGATGGGTAAATACTCCATAATGATTCTGCCAGGAAAGGCAAGTTATATGGGACTTCAGGAAACAGAATTTCTGAAGGTAAGAAATTGCACATCTTCTGAGGCATCATTAGTTTAGGCTGCTGTTTGCATTCCAGCCTGCAGTTTGGGTACCTTAATTAACTACAACGTGCTGAGCAGTATGGTATAAGGAACTCGGCTGCTTTTTTACCAAAGGAGGTTGTTTTTCCAGTTTGAGTAATAAGATCAGCTATAATAAGGTACGTCATGCAGTAAGAAAGCTTCATAGTGAAGATACATTTGGCGGTACTTGATCAACAATGCGGCTGAACTCTGCTCTTTTATTTTTTTCAGCAGGTTGCATCATCCTGCAAAGAGGTGGTAATGGTTCCCTTCCTTCCTCATAGCACAGTAATAAATGTGAGGAACAGACAGTCATACTTTTGTTTTATTGCTTTCCGTCTCTATCATCTCATGTTGCAAACTCTGGGGCATTGTGTTACTGCTCCTGACAAGAGGTAGTCTAACGTATGGGCTATTTGCGGATTTAATTAATCTTAGTGATGTTGTAGAATAAAGGATACATCTGCAGCAAATAGGAAATGCAGGGAGCACTTTCTCCTATTTCCAAAGAAAGAAAGAGCAGTCAAGCATTGGCGGGGATCTGTGTATTTTATTTTTTTCAGTCAGACTGTAGTATGGACCAATGGGATCTGTTCTCCTGGGAAGAGAACGTTTCTCCGCTGCTGAATATTATCAAGGGATGTACAGGAGAAGGGAGGTACATGAGAAGGAGCAAGGAATGGGGGAATAGTCATTGTACACCAGAGGGGCCACATCTTAGGTCCCTCAGGAATATGGTTGCACAACCAATTTTTGAAAAGATAGGAAGGACAGGACAGGTAAAGGATAGAACAGGACTGAACAGAGTAGGCCTTTAATTAATTTTGTTTTTCCTACAAAAATGGGACACTCTTTTGTCCCTGTTACAGCCTTGCATGAGACCTAGAAACTCTGCTCTGGATTATTTTCAAAATTGTATTTGGTACAAATGAAAAGAGATAGGGTCAACTAGCCCTCAACGGTGGATGCCCAGTTGTCTTCCATGACTAGAAACACTGTCCTCCTCTGAAGGACCAGAATTAACTGAAGACTGGAATGCTAAGAAAGTGGAAGGCACTGTCTAGCGCTCTTATGAATATCTATCCACCATTATGTGGATTGCCATCTCCAGTGCCTGTGCTGCCCATTCAGTCCTAGAGTGGCAGGGAGATCTTGGACATGTCCTGTATTCCCACTTACCCCAGAAGGAAGGCCTGGACCACAGTCATAGCCAAGCAATCTGGCTTGGCTGAGCTAGTGGCAGCCTACCTAGTGGAGGCTAATTGCAGTTCGTGGAGTGATTGCTAATGTGGCAACAAGTAAGCACCGATGGCTAAATCAGTAGCTCAGTCCAAAGCACTCTTATAGGCACACTATAACGAAAAAGCTTCTGTTTGGGCAGTACACTATTTAGGATTGTAAGGGAGTCTGCAGAGATACCGAAGATTAAAATCTTGAACTCAAAACCAAGCTGGAGCTCCCCTAACCAGTACAGGCCTTTTCTGTACAGAAGAATATTTGGCAACAAAAAGCCTTTTCACAGACCAAGATCTGCAGAAGCAAAGCCATTTTCACAGATCAGTTGCAGAGAGGAGGAGGAGTTATCAGGAACAAAAATAGGACTACCTTCAACAGTAAATTCTCTAATCCCTTTCTGAAATCATGCTGGCCTAATCCTTGCATCTAATAGGAAGATGACGACAATTTTTTGCAGTGGTATGGGCTACAATTCATGGAAAGGTGGATCCTGAAAATCATGCTGTTCAGTTATCTCCTTGACTTCACAGAGACCCCCCATCCGAGAATTGTTGCACCAAAAATTTCACCCTCTAAACAGAAGAGAGATCAGGTGCTGGAAATAATTGCTCACCTGTGCAAGATAGCAGCCATCCAGAGAGTCCCAATGGTGGAACAAGGTCTTGGGATCTATTTAACATTCTGTGTAGTGCCAAAGAAGTCAGGGGGTTCTTGCCTGGTATTGAACTTAAAGTACATGATCCCAATTCCTTCTATATCAGAGATTACAAATGGAGTCACTGCCCTTCTTTATGAGGGATATGTTTCCAGGAAATTTTCTGTGTATCCTCATCCGAGCTTTGTCCTGCTAAGAAGCAGAGCAGTAAGTGGATTGCATTCTAAGAACGTTTTGAAGCTTTGATTGGGTGAACAATCAACAGAGAGCTCCTTTCAAGCCATCAAGATCATTACCTCATTCGTGGGTTTAGTTTAATATGGCCAAAATGATACTGACCCTCTCAGAACAGGGTGAACAGACTCACATTCCAAGCAATGTGCTTTTTCAAACACAGCAAGACATCAGCAGATGGCATTATGGAGATGCTGGGGATCATAGTGTCCTGCATGGAGGTAATCCCCTGGACTGCAGTTTACCTCAGAATGCTCCAGAATTTCCTTCTATCCAGATGAAGTCCGAAAACAAGGGATCTAAATCAGTCTTAACACCTGCCTGGCTAGGTCAGGCCTCAATACAGTGGTGATTCAACATAAAAAAATCCTTCTAAGGGGAACACTGCTATATCACATCTGTCCCATATGTCCTATCTCGGGCACGTTGTTGGCAAATAGGGAGCATAAAACCCAGGGTTGCTGGCTCATGCGGGATCACAAGACTGAATATCTTGGAACCGTGTACTGTCCTCCTAGCTCTGCTGCATTTCACCAAACAACTGACAGGAAGGTCAGTTTTGGTGGTCAGCGACAATAGAGCAGTGATTTGGTATCTGAACAAACAAGGGGAAGGGGAAACAGAAGTCGAACCTATTGGAAAAAAGCAACATGACTCCTTCCCTGGGCCGAGACATGCCTGCAAGCAATCTCAGAGATTAATCTCAATGGAAAGCAAAACAAGAAAAGCAGACTTGCTGAACCAAAACAGTCTTCCTACGAGTGTGGTCACTTCATCCAGAGGTCTTTGCTTTGCTAATTGAAGCATGGTTTCTCCCAGACATAGATCTGTTTGCATCAACCAACAACTTCAAGCTACTGAAAGTTGCATGAGAAACAGTGACAGAAGAGCTGCACAACTGATCCTTCAGTCTGGACTGGGTCAGTGTCACAGCATCGTAGGCATTCCCTCTATTGGCAATGCTTCATACAGTAATCCAGAAGACTGTCTTGGCTGAGCCAAGATTGTCTTCGTACCCCCATACTGGCCCAGGCAGCCATGGTTCCTGTCACTTCTAAAACTTTCAGTACAGCCCACTTCAGCAGGATTTCCTGTTCTGGGGACCAGCCAGGCACTCCAACTTCAAGAGTCTGTGCCTAGTGGCCTGAAGCTTGAACAGTAAACTCAGACACAATTCAGATACTCAGAAGAGGTGTATGTTGTGGATGCCCTTGGGTACTTCACAAATAAGCAGTGGACACTCTGTCATTTGTAGCTCTTATATAGTCATGTAGGGCTCTCTGGATTGGGTCCTAAAGATGACACTTCTGGGATTAAAACAGATGTATGCCTATTTGCTTTGCAGTGTCAGTGGCTCAGTAGGTAGCACACTCGCCTCTGAGGCCGGGAGATCAGAGGGCTGTGGGTTCAGTTCCCACATTTGGCACTTGCGTTAATATCTCAGTACTGACACTGTAGTGCAGCATGAGAGGGGTGCTGCATTTCTGAGGTGCCGTCTTCCGGATGAGACGTTAAACCGAGGTCCCATCTGCCTGGATTGGTGGTAGTTCAGGTGGATGTTAAAGATCCCATGGCACTTATCGAAAAGAGTAGGGAATTTCCTGGTGTTTGGCCAAATTTCCTTCATTCACTAAAAAAAATACCACCAACAGCTTAATCTGGTTCAAGGTCAGTTGGCATTCATCTGTATCCCCCTCCCCTGGGTCGTGCCTGAAAATAGGCAGGATTTGTCTAGTGCACTTACCCGGTCAACAAAAACTAAATAAAATAAATATAAATATACTTTGCAGTCACAATATACTGTAAATCTTAGGACAAGGTGCGCATTTTGAAATAATGGAAATAAAATATAAAATTTAGAGTATAACAAACCCAGTGTTCATATTCCTTTTTTATACTGTAAAACTATGGATTTCAATGATCAGATTTTCATTTCTGGCAGGCTTCTGAAGTTTCCTATGAATATTAACATAAAGACCTCTGAAATGGAGAGATTAGTATAAAATTTTATCTTCAGTAATATGCAAGTAATTTATTTTATTATGCTATTTCTGAGTTCATCCAGGTTTGAAGTTGTTTGTTTTCAATCACATTACACCCCCCGTGGGTATTCATGCAAAAGTAGGCTACTCTTTCATAAGAAATATGTATGGAATTTGCAGTCTCATGGTGCTGTTTTTCAGCTGCATGTAAATGAAATCATTTTGGTCCTGTTTGGAAGATAATGTGCTAAAAATGATGTGCATGATTCACAAAAGTTTATAGCCTTTAAACTAAGCTATAAAGGCAAGTTTTGTTTTGATAACTGTTCTATAAAACAGTATTGATGACAGAGATATGCTGTCACCATAGTTACCTAGTGAACATTCGTTTTAGTAATCTTGGAATTTAAGTACCATGGCATATACAGATTTTTGTTTTCATCATCGAAGAATTACATACATTATTTATTATAGCCCTGTGTCCCATTATGTGACTCGCTGCATGCAATAGTTTCAGTTAGGTAAATAATAATTCCTTTCACTGCACTGGTATGTGTCTCAGTGGGTGTGTTTGCAGTGGTAACAACAAATGCACATTCAGTGGAATGTCGGGTATTTGACAGTTGAGTGCTGGGACATAGTTCATAGTCAGTTACGAGTGACCTCAAAATACAACATATAGAAACATTTAAATAATCTGATGTATTGCACAGTTTTTAACAGAAATGTATTTTTTGCTACTGGCTACTAAACTAGAACAGAAAACCAAGTAAAGATTTAGCAAAGTCTGTTTTTTTCATATACATTTATATTAAATATAATAAAATAAGTCGGGTTAAGAGATACCAAAATATGTGATGGGTCAAATTTAATTTTATATACCAACCCATATGCACAAACCCAAACACTTGCATTAACCTTTATGGAGATGATACAGTAACATAAAAGTCAAGTCAGTCTGTGAACTACAGTAAATAGCACTCTGCCATGTATTTACTGAAACTCTGACCTGGATAAATACAAACTGCCTACTACTGAACAACTCAAAAACTAAATCCATGTTTCTCTCTCCTAAGCCGGTCTCTGGGCTTCCTTACACTTGGGCTGTACCTCCTGTTGTTGGTCGTCAGGCAGGATTCAAAGATCTGCAGCAGGGGGCATCTAGCCCTCCTCTTCCAGCTTCCTCCAGTTTATTTCCTACTATCAGTGAAGCAGGTACTCTGCAGCAGAACCCTGTCACACGTGGCAGGGCTGAAGAGACTGTAAGTCTTTATTCTGATTTCTATACAAAATTCTTATTCTAGTAAAAAGGATTGTTTTTCTGCACCCGATGGTGGGATCCAGTCTCAGCCTTGCAAGCTGCACAGACTGGCCCCACTGCTCAGCAGCTTGTTTTCCTGCAATTTTGGGCTTCCCCATAATGGAACACTAGAAGCCTTTTCAGTCAAGGGGGCATATTCAGTTAAGCACTAGAGTGCTTTACAAGCCTTTTCAGGCAAGGGGGCATATTCGTTTAAGCACCGGAGTGCTTTTCCGGAGCTGCACTGTGCCTTTCGATCGAGCGGCTCTGGTGAAGGTTTCAGCCGCTCGTCGACAGCACATCTCATCAGCACAAATCCAGCAATGCGCCAGGCTGCTCATCGATGATGAGCCGTCTCGTCGACGAGCGCTGAGGAGACTTCGAAGCTGTAGCACATTCAGCCTCCTCAATGAGCGCTGGAGAAAGTCAGTTACGCTGCAGCGCTAGAGGAAGAAAAGGGAGACCTAGAGGGCAGTGCCGGTGGACCCTCACCCCCCTGCCAACCAAAGCCAGGAATTTTTATTTTTATTTTTCACAGAAAAGGAGACAGTCTGAGCAGCTCTTAAATGGACAGCACCAAATTCCAACGACAGCTTTGGATACTGCGGGGGGGGGGGTACATTGATATTAGGATGTCATGGCCTCAGAAATTTCTAGCAGGGACAAGAAATGTCTGCACTGCAAATCCCCACTCCTGATCACTTTTACGGGCTCATTATACCTTACATGTGAAAAGGCAGCGGCTGCCAATGGGGAGGTCCCTGCGGACGCAACCTCTCCCTCGACACAGACAAATGCCCAAGGCAGGTCTGAATGACTGACTACTTCCAGGTCAGAGAGAGCAACGGCAACCAGGGATACCCAGCAAGTGACTGCCTCCTCCCTGGACCCAGACCTTACTGACAGGTTAAATAGGGCCTTTACTCTGGACCCTGCATGCTTCGGCTGGCAACCTCTAGGGTCCCCTGATATGAGACAACACAATTGCAAAAAGAAAGAGGACCCCCTCCCCATCCTCATACAATGAGGGGCGGGTATCCTGACATCGCTTCGACAAGAAGAAAACATCCAAATACAGGAGCAGATCGTCTGAGGAGGATGATCACCATTCCTCACGTCACAGGAGGAAGATAAGGTCTCATTCCTGGAGTAGATCTAGGGGCATACACAAGGGAAAACATCACAGGGGATATTCCCTGGACTCCTCAGATGCCAGCTCCTCCTCCAAGGAGGGGGAGATAGTGGGTTCATCATCAGACTCTGACGACTCCCCATCCAGAAACTTTGACTCGGAGGACCTACATTTTTTTTTATTAAAAAGGTCATATCCGAGATGCATCTTGGATCTTCTCCACCTGTCCCTTCCCAGCCGAAACAGACCTATCGACTGGCATCTACCTCCAAACCAGCCGCAGCCTTCCCTATCCCTCTTGCCATAAAGGACTTGCTGAAGGAGGAATGGCAAGGTCCAGAACGTACATACCCGGTCCCCCGTCAGATTTCTAAACTTCTAAAGTTTGACAAGAAGCAGTCAGAAAAGTGGTTAGACTGCCCAAGGATCGATCCACTGATTTCTTTTTTTTTGCATAACATGGTTATTAATTTTTCACATATAACCATTAATGAAAAACATCTCCAGTAAGATACAACAACCAAACTAACAATACACATGTACAAAATGCATTTAACTATTCCCATCACCATACTATCCGACTTTCCCCAACATATCTGGGTACTCGACTACAATATTTAAATCACATCATACAATACATCAGAACACTAAGACATTCCCACTCCTCTCCCCGGTCCCATCCAACAGAGGGGGAAAAAGAAAAGGAAAAAAAAAAAAAAGCTTAACAATAACCAAGACAACAGTTTAAAATGTTGTGCAGATTGTATTCTGTTAGTAACCCCATGTTTTAGTATATACAAATGTTCCCCATTTCCAAATTGATTCATAATCTCCCTGAATTTACAGTTATACCAGCTCCCATCTGCTCCCAGGTACTGGGTCTCTCCTCATTAACCCTGTATTCCCTTCCTCAATATATCTATCTCAGCTAGGGATAGCGAAGAAACAAAAGACTCCCAGGTCACCCAAAAGCGCTCATCTCTATTTTTAGATACATAATATAGTCTCTCCAGACCCAGGACCTGCAAACACAAAGTTTTCTATTGCTGAATGGTTGGGACCTCACAAGAAACCCACGTGTTTAATATACAGTGCCTAGCTAGGGCTATCAAGACCCTCACCCACCTAGGAAAGGGTTGCCTCAACTGAGTCATCCACTCCAAACAGCAGGTTGATAGGCCTTTTTTCCAATTGCCTTCCCCATATTCTGCCAATTTCTCTAACCACTCCCTCCCAAAGATGCATTAGAGCAGTGCATTCCCCAAAACAGTGTATATACATACCCACTTCCAGGTGACGTCTCCCACATAGAGGGGACACCTCAGGATGAAATTGATGTAACATACTTGGGGGGGGGGAGCAATATAGCCGATGCACACATTTATAATATGATTCTTGATACTTATTGCAGACCAGCAGCCCTTTGTGTAATTGCATCACAAGGTCCCACCCTTGGTCAGAGATCTCCCGTCCTAAATCTCTGTTCCACAGTCTCCTGGTTTTACAAGTATAGTCAGGGAAGAATTGACATCCCAGCCTCGCTGCTCTACCAGTTAGCCCCCCCATTCCCATGCGAGTGCCAAGGATTAAGCATTCTACCTGATATGGAGGTGAGTTCTCCTTTCTACTTTTACTAATCGTTTTGGTGTAGTTGCAAGCCTGGAGGGTTCTAAATATTCCGAGCCCATTCGCTCTCCAAGTTCTTCTCCGGAAATAAATTGCCCCCCCCCCACAGGTCCTTTACACACTTTATGCCTTTTCCTTCCCATGAAAGAAAACCTTTGTCCTCCAGTCCAGTCACAAATCCTGGGTTCCCTCTCAATGGCAGTAGTAATGTCTCTTCCCCTTGCCCAACACCAACCCATTTCAGGAGATGTTCCCATGCTTCTAGCACTAATACCACCAATGGGTTCGGATTTCCCTGACTACTATAAATTTTCCTCCCTCCTTTACCCAAGTACGCCAATAATCTCACCACCCCCTCTCCTTCCTCCAAGTCCAGCCATCCTGCTTCTGGCATTCTATTAATCCAATCCCCTATATACCTATAATGCATAGCTAAAGCATAATTCTGTAAATTAGGGAGATTCCGACCCCCTCTATCCCTATCAGCCTGCAATCTACGTAGGCTCACCCTAGGCTGCTTCCTCCTCCATAGGAATCCTGAAAAAGCTCTGTCTACCCATTGAATATCTTTCTTATTCAGCCCCATCGGCAACATTTGCATCAAACACAGAACCCGAGGGAAGGTATTCATTTTAATAAGATTTATACGTCCCATCCATGAGATAGGCAATTCCTTCCATCTTCTTAGCTCCTCTTCTATAGTTTGTACCATTGGGCTATAGTTTAAGTTATACAACTGACCCAGTTCATGGCCAGTATGAATTCCGAAGTATAGAAAAGCCTTCTTAACTTTTTTGAGTCCCTATGCCCTGTCCCCAAAAGCTCTTTCTACTTCCCCATAACATGATCTCTGATTTATTAAAATTTATTTTGTACCCAGAAAACACTGCAAATGTCCTTATTATCTCTAATAATGGGGGAACAGACCTAGTCAGATCCTGTACATAAAG
The DNA here is from genome assembly GCA_016271365.2 of Neoceratodus forsteri. Lineage (NCBI taxonomy): Eukaryota > Metazoa > Chordata > Ceratodontiformes > Ceratodontidae > Neoceratodus > Neoceratodus forsteri. The sequence continues at coordinate 675,272,397 of CM028129.1, forward strand.
TAACATATCAACCGCATAAAGTGTGATTTTTATGTTCTCTGCCAGAATTTCCCTGCACTCCTCTCATCTCTGCCAGGCTCCTAATCTTAACTGCCAGGGGCTCTATAGCCAATGCAAATAAAAGTGGTGAGAGGGGGTTATCCCTGCCTAGTACCTCTATGGAGACCAAATTTTCCTGTAAGGTCACCATTTACTAAGACCCTGGCATTCGGGGCACTATACATACTTCTCACCCAGCCTATAAATCCCTCACCCAGCCCATACACCTGTAGAACTTCAAATAGATACTCCCATTCTATCCGGTCAAATGCCTTCTCGGCATCCATTGTAAGTACAGCAATGTTCTTCCGACCCTGAGAAGCTCTCCACACAACATTAAGCAATTTCCTCATATTATGATATGAGCACCTCCCAGAAACAAACCCTGTCTGATCTGGATGAACCAACCCTGGAAGAAGCCGATCCAACCTTTTGGCCAGCACCTTAGCCAAGATCTTTGCATCACAATTCAGTAAGGAGATCGGTCGATATAAAGAACACTCCTGCACATCCTTTCCGGATTTGGGGACTAGACAGATGATTGCATCCTTAAAGAATACTGGGAGACTCCCCCCCCCGAGCTTCTGCAAACACCTGAGACAGGGGTTCAACCACATGCTCCTTCATTACCTTATAAAACTCGATGGAGTACCCATCTGGTCCACTGGCTTTCCCCAGTCTCAGACCCTGTACTGCTTGGATAATTTCTGCCCTTGTGATCTCTCCTCCCAACTGTTTCTGCTGTGTTTCAGTTATTTTAGGCAACCGAATCTCCTGCAAAAATTGTGACACTAACTCCCCTGTTCCCTCACATTCTGCCTGGTAAAGTTGTTGATAAAATTGTTCAAACCTGTTTCTAATTAAGGTTTTATTCCTTAACAGCTTCCCCTCTCTGTCCCTTATTTCTGCTATGTGTGTGCATTGCCTCCTCCCCTTTATCAGACGAACCAACAATGGACCTAGCCTGTTCCCCCATTCAAATAAATGACTCCCAGCAAACATCCCCGCCATTCTTGCTTCACCCAAGAGAAAAGCATTGAGTGTGTCTCTCGCCACCCTTAATCTCTGTGCCCTTTCCTCTGTAAATCTCTCCAACAAAGCCTTCTCCAGTTCCTGCACCTTTTGCCCCAGTTGTACCCTCGTGGCTTCCCTTTCCTTTTTATACTGGGCTACATACCTAATGATGGTACCCCTGAGAAAAGCCTTACTCACTTCCCAGAATACCCTGGAGATTCCACAGACCCCGCATTAGTTTCGATATAAAACTTCCACTGCTGTGCAAGGTACTCCGTGAACTCCTTTTTCCCCAGTAAGTAACTGGGAAATTTCCAAGGAGGGTCCCCTCCCTCTGCTCATTCATTTCCATCTTCATCTGGACCATAGCATGGTCTGAGAGAATAATTGGACTATGTTCCACTTTTTGTACCCTCCCCAGCCAAGCTTGTGGCATATAGATGTAATCCAGCCTAGTCCATACTTTATGTGGGTTGGAATAAAAAGTGTACCCTCTTTCTCCTGGGTGCAAAGTTCTCCAACTGTCAATTAGGTCCAGGTCCAATACCTCTCCCTTCCAAGGTTTCATCCCCCTTCCATGTCTACCCTTACCCTCAGAATGATCTAGCTCCACTTGCATTGTTGCATTGAAATCTGCCCCCATGATTAAACCTCTGAATTATTCTCTGATTATAACGTCCAACACCTCTTGGTAAAAGGCTGGGTTGAAAACCGATGGAGCATAAACACTCCCGAAAGTTACTTTTTCCACATATAACATGCCTTCTACAAATACATACCTCCCTTCCCCTTTATCAGTGACCACCCTCGTACTAGTGAATGGCAGCATCTTACTAATTAGCACCGCAACCCCTCTTTTATGTGAACTGTAGAGGGAGGCAAAGCACTTCCCAACCCAGCCTCTTACCAGTTTCTGATGCTCATGGAGGGTCAAATATGTCTCCTGGAGTAGAGCCACCTGGGTGCCCTGTCGTCGTAAGGCTGTTAGTATACTGGTTCTCTTTACCGGTGATGAAATCCCCTTCAAATTCCACGAAGTGATCCCTAATACCTTAGCCATTTAGCCATGTCCACCTTCCCTTTACCCCACTTTTTACCTTTGGTGTCTCTGGGCCACCTTGTTTCTGCAATATATGCATGAGTGCTGGTGAACCTGGAAAAATAATTTCTCTTACATCCAGAAAGAAGAAAAAACATAGGGCATTTCCAAAACTGCACAAAAGGAAAAAACAGACAACAACCCCTCCTTCAAATGTTACACTCTTCCTACCCTCCCCACTTCCCCCAGTCCCTCTATTTAACTCCCATACAAAGAACCCCTTAACATATTTACAAATGCTATAGCCTAACCACCACCTTGTCATTCAAATGTTCAGAATGGACCTGCCTTTAACATCGCAGACGTTCTGTTCCCCAACCCCGCCTCTGCTATTAACTAATTTCAGAACACCCAACAGACTCACAGAATTAAACTACTTTACGATCACCGCGTTTAACTTTAACCTAACAGATTAAACATTTAATCAAATCTACAGGAACACTTCATTGTCCCCCCCCCCCCGAGGAAATGCGTGTGCCTTCTTTGTCATCGCTAAAACCCTGAAACAATATAGTGGGCATAAAGGTCAAATCCTCCCCTCTACAATGTCCCTTCTCAGTCCTGTCATGCCAGAGAGACCCGCACAAGCTTGTAGGAGCCTGGGGCGCCCGGCCTTCCCCAGGGAAAATATCGTGACATTGGCCCACCCCCAAGCCCCCCACTTACCAGTCGATCTGTTGTGCCTTCGCTTCAAATTCGTACTGGGCATGCCCCATGATGAAATTCTTCTTTCTGGAGCCAGCCTCCTGCCGACAATTGATTGGACTGGTGTTACCACATCCAGCCAGCGTGGCATTACACAGGCCTACTAGTCCAACCTGCAGATCGTTTTCCTCTTCCGCTCATTACGGAGGTCTCCCCCACACCTCAATCAATCCAGCAGTCGCTGTAGGAGACATCGGGGGGGGGGGGTAAAACAACTCTGTCCCTGAAATTTCAAGTAACAATTAACTAACTCTTAGCAAGCAAATCTCTGCAGCATACAGCTCAAGATCACTTGCAATGCCTAAACGTCGCCCGGTGTGTCATTCGTGCACGTTCCAACCAGACAGTCTCTCATACCACTTTTTTCTTGAGATCCTCCACGAATGCAGTGGCTCTCTCCGGCTCCCAAAAAGTATACGTAGCACCTTCATGCTTTATTTTTAAGATCGCAGGGTAAAGCAGGAAACAGTTCACTTTGAGGGCCCTTAGTTGAGTTAACATTGGATTAAATGCTCTCCTCCTTTTTCAGGATTCTGTTAGAGTAGTCTTATAGCAGATAGAGTCGATCTCCCTCATACTTGAACTCTCCTATGTTGCGATATGCATGCAGCATCTGCTCCCGGTCCTGGTAGTGATGAAATTGAAATATTATCTGCCTCGGGGGGTTGCCCCACTGGCAATCGTGGCACAACAGCCCTATGCGCTCGTTCAGCTACTTCCCGCTTTTGGCTTCATAACCAGCAAATACGGGAGCTTCCCCGTGCAGAATGTGAGAATATCTGGGCCATCCTTCCTCTCTGGGAGCCCCCTGAGTCGCAGATTTAAGCGGCGATGATAGTTTTCTTGATAATCATGCTGATCAGTCAGTTCAGCAAGCCCCTTCTCTAATGTTGTGACACGAGCCACCAAGGGATCCATAGTGTCCTCAATCTTGGAAATTCGCTCCTCTGCCTCTGTCACTCTATTTGCCTGCATTGCCATCTGCTCAAGCATACCTTGTAGGTGAGTATCTACTTTTTCCCTCTAGTTTGCTCCATTTCCCCTCTAAAGCCTCCAAAACTTGCTCCGAGACTTCTCTGCCTAAAGCCGCCATCTCAGCTGCAGACAGTGAGACAGGGCCTTGCGCATCCGAGGATTTTGCTGCCACTTCCTTTTTTTGGACTTTCCCAGTTGATCGCTGTCCTTTCCTTGGATTTGATACCAAAAACTCCTCCATAGTACACTCCAAATAGAGATGGTCATTTTCAGCATTGTTTAAAGTTCTGATTCTGTTGGATTTTACTGTTGTTTTCAGCAAGGTCGGGAGCTGCAGGAGCCCACGTCTTTACCGGTTGCTGCTCATCAGGGCCCCCTGAGCCACTGATTTCTAATCTAACCAAAAAGACAGTCATTGCCACTGAAGGAGGGGCTTCACTAGGGGATCCAGTGGACAGAACAGTGAATGCCTCACTGAAGAAGACCTTCCAAGTGTCGACAACTTCACTTTAGGCGGCAACAGCGAATCTCTTCTCGGCCAGAGCCGCCCTGTCCTGGGCATCGGATCTAGCTTTTCAATTTGCAGAAGATCTAGAGAAAAACTCGCTGATTATTCTTCAGCTACAGTTAATGGGCCTAGCATTGGCTTATGCAGTGGACATATTTGAGGAGGCAGTCAGCTGCGTTGCACGGACCATGTTTTATCAAACCTCAGCTCGCCGCAACCTCTGGCTTCGAGCCTGGCAAGCAGACGCCTCTTCGAAGAGTCATTTAGTAAATGCGCCATATGAAGGAAATCTCCTTTTCAGTTCAGCCCTGAAGGAGGCGGTGAAGGAATCTGGGGAGACAGCCAAGGCACACATGCCCCAGTCCAGGGGCAGGGGCAAACCATGGTCCTTAGGCTCCAGGCACAATTTTCGTGACCGGGGTTACAATAAAGGTCAAAACTCTTAACTTTTCTGGGAAAAGAACATGGTTTTCTTCCGGCAACCAATGTAACGTTAGAGGGGGGAAACCTGGTACCGGTGGAGGCTCTAGAGACACTGGCAACAACAACAACAACAACAAAAAGTTCCAATGAAGCCACTTGGACCCATCCTCGAGTAGGGGGCAGACTTTCAAAATTCCTCGAGGATTGGGCCCATACATCATCAGACAAGTGGATACTAGACATTATCAGCAAGGGTTACCTGATAGAGTTCAACTCCAAGCACCTCTACCACACGTGGTACCCTCTCCCATCTCAAATGACCCATTCAAAAGACAGGCAATGTTACAGGCCATCACAAAACTTCTGCAAGTGGGAGTGATAGAGCAGGTTCCCCACACAGAGTTCAGTCAGGGGGTATACTCCCTATTCTTTCTCGTACCCAAGCGCACAGGGGGTTTCAGATCGGTCTTGGACCTCAGATTCCTAAATCATTTTATGCGCAGCAGGCCCTTCAAGATGGAAACTGTGTCATCAGTCATCAAGGAACTGCAGCAAAGGGACTTTTTAGCATCCATCGACCTGCAAGATGCGTACTTACATATTCCCATCCAGACAGTACACAGGCAGTATCTCCGATTCAAGGTGGGGAGGCACCATTTCCTGTTCAAGACCCTTCCTTTCAGCCTCTTGTCAGCCCCAAGGACATTCTCAAAGGTGTTGGTAGCAGTCATTGCTCACCTTCGTAACAAGGGGATACAGCTTTTCCCCTTATCTGGATGATATCCTCATCAGGGCCCCGAAGCTCAACCAAGCAGTACATGCAGTGACAGATGTAGTCTGGTGCCTCTCAGCACATGGATTTGTCATCAACCGGAGGAAGCGCTCCCTAACTCTGAGCCAGAACTAGAACCACCTGGGGGCAGACTTCAGCATTCAGACCAACAAAGTTTTCCCCACAGAATCGAAATTCAGGGACCTATTGAAGCTTATCAACAAATTTCTCACAGCAGCCCAGCTGCCAGCACAGACCTTCATGCAGCTAATCGGAGCTCTAGTGTCACTGGCAGATTCGGTTCCCTGGGCTCTAGAGCACTTGCGACCCATTCAAGCCCATCTGCTCAGGCAGTGGTCCCAGTCCAGACATAGCCGACATCAGCTAACCCAGTTTCTCAGCAGATAAAATCCTCCCTCTGGGGGTGGTCTCAGAGGTCAAATGTCATGAGGGGGCAAAAGTTGGGACATCCACATCAACTCAGAATCGCAACCTATGCAAGCCTTAGTGGATGGGGGGCCCACCTGCATCAGCTGTCGACACAAGGCAAATGATCCCTGGTAGAATCAAGGTACAACATAAATATCCTTGAGATGAAGGCAGTTCGATTGGTCCTGATACACTTCCATCAACAAATATGCAATCAAGATATGCTGATTCTAACAAACAATCGTCTGATAATGATGGCCTACATCAGCCATCGGAGAGGCACAAAAAGCTCAGAAATGTTCCGGGAGTCACTGCTTCTCTTCCAATGGGGCAGAGCAACAGCTGGCACATATAAGAGCCGTGTACATTCCAGGACAGGAAAATGTCACAGCAGACTGGCTAAGTTGCCAAGATGTCTTACCAGGGGAGTGGGAGCTGAAGGACAGCACCTTCTACCTCCTAACAGGGCAGTGGGGCAATCCCCAGGTAGATCTGTTTGCATCCTGGTGAAACTCCAAGGCAGAACAATTTTGCTCCCTGGCCAGGGATGAGCTAGTAGTAGCTCAGGACACCTTTTTCCCTAGACTCGGGTCAGTTCAGCCCCCCTGTATGCCTTCCCTCCGACACCACTGCTTTCCAGAGTTCTGTACAAGGTGGCCTGAGACAGAGCAGAGATCATCCTAGTCTGTCCTCGATGGCCTCGCCATTCTTGGTTCCTGCTTCTCATTCAGCTGTCAATAGCCTACCTGTACCTTTCCATTTCAGCCCAGACCTTCTCCATCAGAGGGCAGTCCTGCACCCCAGTTTGAGCAATCTATCCCTCTCGGGTTGGAGATTGAGCGGGAAACTTTCAAGGAGCTAGGCTATATAGCTCCGGTAGTTGAAATGATGCTGAACTCACATTCCCCCTCCTCTTCTAGAGTGTATTATAGAATCTGGAGGAAATTCTTGTTCTGACTTCAATCCAGAGATATACAGGATCAGCCAATATCATTACCTATGCTATTACAGTTTCTTCAGAGGGATTTGACAAGGGGCTGCAACCAGCCACCCTAAGAATGCAGGTGTCGGCCCTGGGGGTGCTCTTGTTAGTAGACTCTGGAGAATCACTGGACTCACACCCTTGTGTAGGAGGTTTCTAAGGGTGGCAATATTAAAGCGCCTCTGATTAAGCCAACAGTTCCACCTTGGAGACTTAACCTGGTTCTTGACCAAGGAGCCTTTTGAACCTCTTAAGGAAACTTCCATCATGCATCTTACAATGAAAGTGTTTTTTTCTGTTAGCTATTATTTTAGCAAGGAGGATCAGCGAACTGGGAGTGCTGTCCACCAAAGAGCCATACATGGTTTTTCATCAGGACTCTGTAGTTCTTCGTAAAGATCCAGGGTTTTACTCAAAGTTAGGTCTCCTTTACATTGCAACCAAGATCTTTTCCTCCTTTCCGTCTGCCCACATCCCAAAAACGAAAAGGAAAGGCAATTTCATATGCTAGACCAGAGAAGAGCATTGAAGATGTATATCAAGAGAACAGAAGATATATATATATAAAATGTCAAGTTTGTTCATTTTAACTACAGGCCAAAATATGGGTAAAATAGCGTCAAAAGACTCGAAAGCTAGATGGATCAGATAAGTCATCACCACAACTTACGACAAGGCTAGGGTGCCTCTGCCTGGCCCAGTCGAGCACATTCCATCCAAGCTATGGCCACTTCATGGGTGAACTTCAGAGAAGCATCTCCAGCAGACTTATGCAGAGCGGCCACTTGATCATCCATTCACACATTTACAAAGTTTTACAAGCTGGACGTGATGTCCTCAGCAGAGGAATCCTTTGGCCACCGAGTACATTAGGCGGTGGTGGACTCTAAAGGTCAATGGACATTCTTCCCACCTGGGACATCTGGGGATGTACTGCTTTTGTATATTCCACATGTAAGGAAGCCTGGAGACCAGCTTAGGAGAGAGAAATCGAAATTTAAATACCTGTAAATTTTCTTTCTCCAACAGCTGGTCTCTGGGCTTCGAATTCCCTCCCAGAATGTACATAGTTGGCTGGCCTCAGGGCCATGGTTGCTTTAAACTTTCTTGTGTTTTGTTTCCAAGTTCTCTTAGTAGTGCCAAATTTGGACTGCTTTTGGAGATACTGGAGGAAGCCAGAAGAGGAGGGCTAGATGCCCCCTCTTTGAATCCTGCCTGACGACCAGCAACAGGAGGTGCAGCCCAAGTGTAAGGAAGCCCAGAGACCAGCCGTCAGATAAAGAAAATTTACAGGTATTTAAATTTTGATTTTTCAGTGGAAGACAGTCATTCCCAACCAGTGGTGGCTTGAGGAATTTTGCACAGAACAACGCACAGCCTGGGTCCAGAAATCTTGATGTGAGGTACAAAGAAACTGTGACTCATGTGGCTTAACTTCACCAACCAAGTGTCTCCTCCTCATGTCTGCAGTCTCCGTCCTCTGCTGAAGCTAGCTGTAGTGCATTCTTCTGTTGTAGGATTGTTGCACACTTTAATATCTATCAAAACTCGGAGCTCTGGCCATCCCCAGTAATAAATTCCAAACACTTAAAATGTCAGATAAAGAAGCTGCATTTATTGCTTAAAAACGCTAGCCCAAACCTGGTTGGCATTTTAAATGCAGTTTCTTTATCTGACATGCAAGTATTTGGAATTTATTACCTGGGATGGCCAGAGCTCCAGTTTTTGATAGATATTTATGTGGTACACACAGTGCAGCTCGGCCAGTCGGCCCTGTAGCCGTTCTCCTTGTGGACATGGAGTTATTACACAGTTTCCACAGGGGCTCATGCATTTGTGCATTGGGACATCAAACTGGATGGCAGAAAAACATCATCACCTTACCGTTCTCAAAGATCAAATTATTTATTTTTGCCAACTAGTGTGGCATGCCTATAAGGTCCATATAATTCCTTCCAACCATTCCAATTAGTAAACTCCATTTGTTTTATCTATCTTTCCATTTATTTACTGTGTCTTATTGGCTTAGTGTTTGTTTCAAATATGTTTCTTTTTTTTTTTTTTTAGAAAAACTTAATCGTCGAAATGAAGCCTCACCAGTGATTTGTACAGGGGAATTGCCTCACCTCTCTTACTGTCAGACCCCCTCCCTATACACCCCAGCATTCATTCAATCCCTTGGTAACTAGTTTATCCACTTTACCATATGCCAGCAAAATCATCCCCCTGAGCCATCAGGAAATGGTTGATCATAAAGTATTCTTCCATTTAGCTTTTCTTTTAGAAGAATGAATAAGAAAGTAGTTTGTCTTCAACTCTCTAGTTGTTTCAAGTAGCATGTTAAAGCTCTACACATGTCAAGGGTATGGAATTTCCTCTCCAGAGGATGTTCAGGGTTGGGACAGAAGGCAATGAGAATCAGTTCTTGGCTATTATGAAAGATTGAGTTCACCTTTGGGACAAACCCCATCCACTGTCTGCTGCATCACATTCAGAGTCCGATATAATGGGTTTACTTATAATATAATTTATTTTTATATAGTGCCCCATCCAAGAGACTCATGGCCCTGTTTACAAAGATACAGTCAGCAAAAGATGCAGAAACAAGTACAAACACATATACACTATAGAATAATTTTGAACAGTAAAGCCATAAAACAACCTTAAAAATCATGCATTCGGAAAATCCATACATTAAAGGCAAGAGTAAATAGGTATGTTGTCAAGGTCCTCTTGCCAGAGGACTTGAAGAGGACATATGGAACCTCAAGTAGATTTTCCTGAGTGGAGAGGGTGACATGGAGTATATGGGAAAAGGGGGTCTTTCACGTAGCCAGGATGCAGATTGTGCAGGGCCTTGAAGACCATCTAGCAAATCTTGAAGGTGATACGTCATCTAATGAGGAGCCATTGCAAATCCTGCAGCACAGGTGTGATATGATGGAAAGTGTTTGACCCTGACATCAGCCTAGCCTTCTGCACTCATTCCAGAAAGCCCTAGATACAGAGTTAGTTATAATAGTTGAGTCGAGAAGACACAAAGGCATGCACCAAAGTCACCAGGCTTGCGCCACTGGCTCAAATACAGATTCTGTCAGGTTGTCCAGCACTTACTTAAGATTCCATCTCGAGACAGTATCTTTAACTCTGGGTTTCTGAAGCAAGACGAACTTTAAAAACCTCACAATGTGAGCACAATCCCATACTCCCATTCCATTTATTTCTGGAAGGATGGCTAATATTGCTGATGCTTGCACTTGTAGGGTAGCTGGTGCTAGAACCATGTCCAAGCCTTACTTCAGGAATTTCAGGACATTTGGCACTTTGGCTTTAAGAGTTGTTTGCCCTTATCAGTGGCCAGAGCCTTGATGACACACAGGACCTTTTTAGGCAAATGCAGTTCTACTAAGATAATGGAGACACTGTTCTGTCTGATCTTTTGAACCAGGCTGGATATTAGCACTAGAGGTGAATGAAGAAGCACATCTGCTTTCATTTTTTATCCTATATTTGTGCTCCATTCTGTTCTTGGTGGCTCACTCTGGCAACTACCCCCAGCTTTGTCAACCACCAAAGACCTACCTCACCTTTTGAAGCACCATTGATGGGTGGTCACCTTGTGAGATGGTGCAGAGCCTGTGGAGTGTTGCTGTCATCTGCCACTGGGGGAGTTTTTCTCTCCATTTTCTCGCCTTACCCTGGCCTTGACACGTGGTTTGGTACTCATGCATTACGTGGAAATGTAGTAATGCCACTGCGCCTGCTCCCAGCCAACTAGGTAGGTGGCTACTATGGTGCCACCCAACCCACCCAAACAGCGACATGTGCTGTCTCTTCTCCCTGAAGGAGGAGAGCCATCCCTTGATGCTCATTCCTCATTCCCCTGGTTGACATTAGAGAGTGACCGTGGTCTGTTTACAAACCCTGGTCACTGGTGTAGCAGCAGATGAGGCACCCAGTGTTTCAGCCATCTGTACCACTGGGCCAGGTTGAAACCTGTCCCCTTTCCATAGAAAGTATAGAGCAGGCAGTTCTCAAGCTCTGAGGTACCAGACCCTTAAACAAAAAGGTCAGATGTTGGCAACCCTTCTTCTTCACAAATATATTTGCCTTTGGTTTCCCTCACAGGCTACATTTACATGCAAATACTTCTGGTTGAAGCTGCCATTCAGATGAGGAGAAGGTCTTTCAGCTCAGTCTTCCTTCACTTTCTCCACCCTGGGAGATGAACAGCATCCATAGAAGTAAAGATGGGACTCGTCTTATTCCAGCAAAGATCTTATTTCCCTTGTGATTGCCGAGATAACATTTGTGAGGGAGAGTTAAAACGAGATACACAATGACCCCTATGTTGTGGAGGTTTGCTTGGCCAACAGGAATAGTACCATACTAACTGAACTTAGCATGTCTAGACAGGGCGGGGGCCATATCCAAAGCGTCACTCTGCACAGTGGATAATGCTGTCACTCAAAATACACCAGTGCGCCTATGCAAATAAGGGTGTCCCTTGCATACAGGATGAAGTAGTATAGTCAAAGGCTTTGTAAGTACTAACATGCTTCCAAGGAATTGCTAATTAATGCTTATGAAACCCTGCTTTTATCAGTGTGCTCAGTGGTGCTTGACCCCCTGCAACACTAATGACTGTGACACGCACTTCCACCTGCCACATTCCTGTCTGTATAGAGTTACATTGTAGATCTTGACCCCGGCAGTTTAGTGCCCCCCCCACCCCTGACTGCTGTCAGTACTGTGTGTAATACTTTTACTGTGCATTTTTGATGATCCCGAGCCCAGCTGACTAGCACACATCCATCCTCACCCAGTCCCTGTCAGTACTGTGGAACTGTGCTAAAGCCCTTGCCTTGCAGTTTAGTAGAACCCCCCCCTTAACTGAACCCTTTTGGCATTGTGGAACTGTACTAAAACACTTCCCTGACAGCCTACTGAACACACCCTTCCTCACCCAATTCTTGTCAGTATTGTGGAACTATATTAAAGACCTTCCCTGGCAGTCTAGTGGACACCTCTCCCTAACCCAGTCCAGTATTGTGGAAATGAATCCCATCCCTTGCAGTCTAGTATTACCCCCTCCCCCACTGAATCTCTGTCCTGAGTCCTCCCCTGTCCACCCCTGAACACACACCAGGCCAATCCTCGTCAACTTTTGACTCACCCTTCCATTCATAGGTGAATTACCATCAGGTGCTCAAATAGCAGCTGGCACAGACACTCCACTCACCATCATTTTTTTTTTTTCCTTTACACTTCTTTTATCCTCCGGTCACCGCTGACTGTGAATTCTCTCTGCTGTCCCTTTGGCATGCTCTCGCCCAGCCTGAGACACCCCCCATCACGAGTGTCCCCCTGGTACTCCAGACACCTTCTCACCCTACCTGTAGCTGACTCCCTGGCTTGCACCCCCCAGGGTGGGGTTACCTCCACGGTGCTCCATACAATCTCAGGCTGCAGGCAGTGGGAGGGCTGGAGGATATTGCAGACTCGGATTGACAGGGTCCGATGGTGGGCATGGGGTGCCTCAGTGCTTTGTCGTCCTCCCAAACAGCAAGGTGTTTCCACTTGCTGAACATGTGTGTGACCCCTACGGAGGCACGGACATGCAGTGAAGCTTGGCATGAGCTAGGCACGCTTCCGCATCCTTCTCACACACATCCGCCATCGCCTCCACCCCATGTGTGCGCGATCCCGACTTTGTAACCCCCAGTCTCCACTGGGGCGCTGCTGTAGCAGGATTGCCGACACTCTCTCCCAAGGAGAGGAGAGCTGTCCTCTTGACGCTCTATCCTCTCCTCTTTGGCTGATCCCCGGCAACTCACATCCACTCCCGAACACGGGTCACCAGCGTGACGCAAGGTGTGGCATCCAGTGCTTCAACTCTCAGTGCCGCTGGGCCAGAACCACTCACCATCTTGGCCAGCCACTGTCTGACTGACGGAATTAATACACAGGTGGAAACAGCTGTATATACAGTGTGCTTGCGCTCACTCCATGTCAGTCAGATGGCAGCTGGTGGAGGTGGTAAATGGAGGGTCTGTGCTGGTCACTGAATGTGTACCTGATGGCAGCTCATGTATGGCTGGATGGGTGAGTCTTTGGCCAAAGGGTGGGAGTGGTGGGTGGGCTGGGAAGAGGGACTTTGACAGTAATCAGAGGGTAACTAAACTCTCAAGGATGGGCTTCAGTACATTTCGCAATATTAGACTGGGTGAGTGGGGGGGGTGATCACTAGACTGCTGAGGAAGGGCTGTAGTACAGTTCTACAGTACTGACAGGATCAGGTGATGGAGGGGGGTCCACTAGACTGCCATGGAAAGGATTTAGTATAGTTCTACAATATAGACACTCATGTGGGGATGGGTGGGAGTCCACTAGATTGCCAGAGAAGATTTTTTTTTTTTACAGTTCCACAATGATGGGGACTGGGGGGATCTGCCAAACTGCTAAGGATGTCGTAGTCAGGTTGGGCTCCAGTGTGGGGTACAGCCAAGGCTCTGCATAATGCCTCTGCACATTTGTACACAGATGCATTCTACAGAGCCACTAGTGGCATGCAAATGGCCCATTCGCACCATGCATGCCATAGAGTATGTGATCATTAGCATGTCAGTTGCTGAATGTGGCTCGCAAAAGTTACAGCACAATCTTGTTTGGTACGCACTGTCTTTCTTTGCTTCTGGGAACTTCTTGCTGGCAGGGAGCTCTGGTAATAATGCACATATGCATTATGCATGTCACATATAACAGTTGGGTCCCGACTGCATAAAAGACCACCTGCTCCCTATACTACAGTTCAGTCACTCTGCTCAGAAGTTTTTGAAAGGGCTCTTAACACTCATCTTTTCTCCCCTGGCATTTCAGGGCTTATTTTAAATATGTTATGTGCATAAGGGATTCTGCTGTACTTGTTATTTGATTTTACTATTATTTTTTTGTTGTTTACAGTTTTTGGCCAGAAAAGACTCACTAAGCCTTGGCTTGTTTCTAGGTGCATCCTGGGAGCACAGGGGAATTATGTGACTTGCTCATGGTCACACAGTTTGTACAGTACGTGGTAGCTGTGGGATTCAAACCAAGTTCTCAAGGTTTGCAACTTGGTGCTCTTAACCACTACGCTATATTGCCTCCTTAGTTGGCTAAATGAAATTGAATGTACAGCACTTTAAGCCCATGGGGTGAGGTGGTATCTCAAATAAAATTTTCTTGCTTGCTGTCACAGCCTGCTATTCAGATAGGCAGCGCAGGATGGACGAGGCACTCTCTTTCTGTCTGAATATGGTTTCCTGGCAGTCAAATGTTATTTGTAGTGCAACCTTCGGTTGCATGGCACAAATGCCTCAGGAGACCAATATATTTGTGTGTGTGTGTGTGTGGTTCCCCACTGTCTGAAAATAAAGGGCGGTGGCAGTGGTGATCAGGCCAAAAGATGTGTTATTTTTCTGGGCCTGCTATATGCACTGTACATGTGCATAAGTGGATTTAAAGTAAATTATAGTGACCTGGTATCAAAACAGAGGTAGCAGTCAATAAAGGATGGCAATAAAAGACAATTTTGGAAGATTTTATGAAAAAAATCAGTAATGGATGAAAAATAAAGGGTGCTGGCAAACAAATATTGGGTTGTGGTAACAAATATATTGAGGGATGGTTAAAAAAAATATATAGGGTTGTGGCCCACTACGCTAAAAGGGGAACACTGGTGTTTTTTTTTTGTGTGTATGTGTGTTTGAATTAAAAGCAGACATCTTTAATTAAAAAACAAAACATTGGCACAGGAATCCCTCAAACATTTTCTAAAAATCTAAGTACTGCACGAATATTTTTAACAGCTATATGATGATTTGCAAAATTTTCAATTTGCAGGCAGTTTTCGGCTCGTGTGCAGCTCTTGGGTCAGAAAATATTGCGGCCTGGAATGGTAATATATAATCATGGAGGGTATTTGGGGGATTGAACCCTCTCCCACAAAACCCCTCTGCAGAAAACCTGTCTGCCATATTTTCTGACCCAAGAACTGCAGTCCTTCCTAGTTTTCAAAATCTATGGGCTGCACAGCGGTTTTCAAAATCTATGGGCTGCACTGTGGTTTCCACATAACATTCTTACAGAAATCCTTTGTGAAGGTTTTGAAAATAATCTACACATTGTGTGAGTTTTAAAATCTACTTGTTGCATGAGGATTTTCAAAATATTTGTGTAACCCCCCCCTTTTAAATTCAGCTCTCCCTCTGATCTCTGTTTACTTCCACGACAGTGCAAAAATCACACTTAAGCTGAGGAAGCTGTCACTGTTCTTTTAGCTTGTTCTGATGCCATGTGATAACCCTTGCCTTCTCCTGGCATCAGACAGAGACTAGGGGTGAGCATAGCCCCAGGCATATCCTCCAGATGAAGGGAAGGTGGCAGCTGCTCACCAGAGGATTCCCATTTCAATCGAAGACACTCAACCTCCAGCTATTTACAGCTTATTTCCTTTCCATTCACTCCTTGATAACCTTTGTTCAATGCCCCTGCTGTCATGTCAAAAATAAATCACTCTGCTACATTTATTTATTTATTTCAATCTAGGATTACAATACCTTTGAGTCGAGGCTGTTTTACAAAGGTTCTACGTCAGCGTGTGCAACAGTCATCATTTTTAGTTACAAATATACAGTCAGAACCTTAGGGTCCCTTAAAAAAGGTTTTACCCTTTACACATTTCTTACAGGAGCACCATGACTCCACTTATTACTTGTAGTTCACCAGTGGGTGATGTTATACCTTGGGGCAGAGCCTTTCCCACTCTATCTTGTGAATTAACCAGATCTCCCACCTTGCTAAATGCTTTAGGTTCCTGCATGTTTCACGTACCGCCATGTCACCGCAGCATCAGTTTAGGTGGTGTACAGAAGGCAGCACCACTATAGGGACTTTCACTCTGGTACTCCTGGCTAATGGCCACCCCATCCCTGAGCAGCTCACATCATCCAGTTCCATGCTGGACACCAGCACGGCACCACATATCTCAGTCTGCCATCTGGTAGTGGCTGGCAATATCCCCAGACCCTGAGCCAAATGTAGCATCTCTGATATTCATATCAGCTTGGGATTCTCCATACAAATAGTAGGCCCATCTTCTACATGTTTCAGCAGGTCAGTCTTTAGCATGTGATCTCTCACCTTCTTCAGCACTGCTCGTGGCATCTCTTGAGCACAGTCCAAACCAGAATTGCCCCCCAAATGAAAACACCTGAGTTGGTGAGGTCCTCTATGAATTGCTAGGCTGCTGGAGACTTCCCTTGAGAAGCAGCCCTTAGGATACTCAGTCCATCCTGGTGATCCCTTGCACTCCTACCAGAATTATTTGTAATCTACATTAAACGGCCTTCAGACTCTACGCTCCCAGCATTATCACCTCCTTCCTTTTGTGTGTCTGTCTTTAGAGGCTACAGATGTCTAGACAGTGAGTTCTGCTGTTCTCACGCACTGGATCTACAGCAAGCTGCTGCAGTGGAGGTGCCCTCACCTCCTTAGTCAGCCTGTCAAGGTACACCTGTAGCCTAGCACCGTCACATTGACACTTCGCATGCCATCACTCAGCTGGCATTCTAAACTCCACCCACTGGCAATCAGAGGCTCTCAATGATCAGTAGGCTGTTGTGGCATGCTGCTAAACAATCCCACTCACCCTGCTGGCAGGAGAGGGGTTTTACATACATTCTGTGCAGTGGTTTTTAGGTAGTGCTGAAGTTCCACATGAACAAAAACTTTTGATGTATGATAACTTATTAAATACTTAAATGTTAAGGGTCACACTTCATTGTTTTGTGTGGAAGGGGTGAAATGAGACAAATAATGTGCTTTGTGCTTAAATTTAAATCAGCAGTGTATGAAAATGGTAAAAATTTTGACCTGTACTTTATTCAGTTTTAGATTGTAGATTGCCCCATATCTTGTGACTTGTATGATACCGTTCTTTCTCAGTTTGTTTGCTTACAAAGCAGGGGAAATACTGGTATAGGACTGAACTGTGAGAGGGCTTATGGAGCAGAGGTAGTGTTAAGGATTTATTGTAGTGTGCCACTCTGAAGTACAGGAGCACACTTTGATTGACCTTGTAACAATACATATGTGCTCATTTAGTCTATGGGCATGCTCCTGCCTACATTTTATTTAATAATTATCAACTGCTTCATAGTAAATTGTTTTTTGATAGTACTAAAGGTTCTGAGGGACCTACTAGTAATTTACAGTCCTAAACTAAATAGCATTTTAAAGTTGACTAAATTGGTTTACCTTTCTTTACCCAACTTTTTGCATCCCCAGACTGAGGAGTATGAGCCCAGGAGACTTACTGAGAGATTAGATTTTAGATTTCCCCATTTGTCTCAGCTGCTGCACTGAGATCTTGTAATTTGTAAAACTAATTTGAGGACCCTGCACATAATAATATCAACTGTATCAAGCCAGACTTACTGTACTGCCTGCCATACCCAAAGTATAGACAAACTGTTGCCCATGACTGTTCACACCAGCTCTTCTACAATTGTTCCCCTTCAGGGGTTGAAATTAAATAATGGGATAAATTTTACAGCCATAGTGTTGGCCAGCAGAGCAGGTAAATGTAGAAAATCCGCTGGCCCCACAGTATTTTCCTCTGGCCCAGCTTGTGTACTTATTGAACTGCTCCATTGTCCCAATACAAGGCAATAGGGTTAGCGAACAAAACTTTCAGTAGCCAATACAAAGCATACGTGCATGTGGCTAATGAGCCAGTGCCAATCCCACCCTCACCTGACTTCTCGCTTAGTGCTGATGACCTGTAAGTATGAGCCTGGTCCGGCCATTCTAGTCTAGTCACCAACTCCTCTGCTCCTGCCAGAATTCCCAGTCTTGACTAGCCAAGCATTCTCCAACATGCGGAGGTCAGAGACAACTGATTTTCAGCCTAGGTCAGAGATGCACCGCATGTAGAGAGGCATCCCCAGTCCTGTGGTGGCTGTTGTTTTCTGATGGCCAGCAACTGAAGCCCAATGCACCTCTCTTTGCACCTGGGGGCTGCTCCACCAATCTAAGGTCCTTATCCCTTGTGCCATAGCCTGAAGAAAGAGAGGCCCAAAGCAGGGTAGTTCCCCTGCACAAGGTCACAGCTGGTATTGGTATTCTTGGTCTCCTTTCCCATTGTCAGTATCTCCCCCCAACTCCCAAAATTTCAGCACAGAGTCAGTCAGTTGTGATGTCAGATGGGCAAAGGACAACCTCAGAAAAATATTTATTTTGTACAATGCATTGCCTTCATTTGGTTGTGGACCTGGGCAGCTATCTCTCTCACTAACAACAGACGCCATCTCACCTGAACAAAATTGTTTGTTGCGCCAACTGCCCTGCTCAGGCAACCTCCAAGATGTTCTAACTCCTGACTTTGGTTTTATAATTATTATTTTTTTTTTCTTTTAAGAAAATTCCATACCGCACAGCCAGAGACTGGTCTTGACCACCACAGACAGCCTTGTCTTTCTCTGGCACAACGCCTGCCTCAGTGAGTCATCATTTGCCATTGCCACATCCACAAACCTCATATTTCAGGAGAAACTACTTCTCCATCTTCTAGCACAGCATAATCCTGCTCTTTCAAAGGAGTTCGCCAGAAAAACATATATAACCGTGGCTGCCCTGCATATGCACACAACACAAATACCACTCACTTCAGGAAAAAACTAGAAAAAAGATGGGCTGATTGCTTATGGATGGTCCGAAAGGGTCTTAAAAATAAACCATTACCAGGATTAGTCATTCTGGGGCATGTAGTACAGTCCCAGTGCCATGTACAATGATTTTAAATAGACTATCCTCCTGGTACATTGCAAGTGCACTAGGGAACTAAATTTAGATTTAAAAGGCGAGCTCCTAATGTAAACAAGTGTGCTCTGATCATAGAGCATACCCTTAAAGCTATCCATGTTATGGATGCTCTCTCCTCTTCCACCTGTCACAGCTTCAGAATACCAAATCTCCTCCCTAATTCTGCCCACTCATCCTCTTTTGCCTCCTTTTGCCTTTGAAGTCCTTGTCTAATCACAAGCTTGGAAAACACAAGTTACAGTATCCTCTTTTCTAAGCTGGTCTCCAGGCTTCCTTACAAAAGGCCTGTACCTCCTGATGCTGGTTGGAAGGCAGAAATTAAACCTTTGGAGCAGGGACATCTAGCACTCCGCATCTGCTTTTCCTCAGTTTACTTCCTGCCTTCAGTATAGCAGGTACTCTGCAAGCAGAGCTCTGTCACACATGGCAGAACTGAAGACCGCAGACTGTAAGTTTAAATATTTCTACTTTTTGACTCGTTTGGATTCTTCGGAGCTACATTCAAGCACTCCAGGGTGGATTCCAGTCTCAGCCTTGCAAGCTGCACAGACTGGTCCCACTTCACCGCAGTGCATTTTCCCTCAATTTTGAGCCGATAAGGGAACACTCGGGCAAGAAACACCACCAGTGCCTGATTTTGGCTCGTGAGGGGTTAAAAACAAACAGCACTGGAATGCTTCATTGGAGCTCCCCTTACCGGTGATAGCCTTGTGAAATCCCGTTGACGGATGGCTTTTTCCGTGTCTCAGCTGCCCATCGATGGTGGGCCTGCAGCACTAGCGTGTCACTTGTTGATGCTCAGTTCTCTCATTGATGAGTGCTGCGGAGCAACAGGAATGCTAACCAGGGTGATCCACGAGTACTACGGAGCAACAGGAGTGTTAACCAGGGCCATCCATTTCTGGGGCCCCTCCCAGCATAAATCAAGGAGAATTGATAAAAAATTTCAGAAGGGGGCAACTCAGTAATTGGCTTTTAAAGGGACATTTTGTCAGTTTATTGCAGCATTCGACTATGACTCGGAGTGGGGGTACGCTGAATAAAGGTGCATTTCTGGGGTCATGGCTTCGGACAAGCATGCCGGGGCAGAAAATGCTAGAACTGCAAATCCCCGCTTCTGATTACCTTTACGGGCTCACTTTGCCTCACATGTGAAAAGGTAGTGTCTGCTAACAGGGAGGACTCGACAGATAAAACCCCTGCCTTGGCTCTGATTGATGGCCAAGACTGGCCTGAGCTAGCGACTGCCCCCAGATCAGAGAGAGCAACGGCCACCAGGGAAACCCAGCAGGCCACAGCCCGTCTCTGGCCCCAGACCTTATGGACAAGTTCAACAGGGCCTTTGCTCTGGACCCAGCATGCTTCGACTGGCAGCCTCCAGGGTCACCAGATATGAGACCTCACAAGTAGGCAAAAAGAAAAAGGACCCCCACCCCATCCTCTTCCGATGAGGGGCAGTTGTCCTCACATCGCTATGAGAAAAACAATCCCAACACGGGTACAGATCATCAGAGGAGGAAAATCACCATCCTCACGCAACAGGAGGAAGAAAAAGTCTTGTTCCCGGGGTAGATCCAGGGGCACTCACAGGAGAAAACATTGCAGGGATCATTCCCCAGATTCCTCAGATGACAGCTCCTCCCCCTAGGAGGGAGAGATAGTGTGCTCATTGTCTGGTTCCCCATCCAGAAACTTTGACCTGGACGACCTAGATTTTTTCATCAAAAAGGTCATATCCGAGATTCACCTGGGTTCTTCCTCAGTGGATCCTTCCCAGCCAAAACAAACCTTTCACCTGGCTGCCTCTAAACCAGCCACAGCCTTCCCTGTCCCTCCAGCTGTAGAGGAATTGCTAAAAGAGGAATGGCAAGGTCCAGAACGCACATACCCGGTCCTCTGACAGATCTCTAAACTTCTTAAGTTTGACAAGAAGCAATCTGAAAAGTGGTTAGACTGCCCTAGAATTGACCCTTTGATTTCTAACCTGACCAAGAAGACAGTCATCCCAGCTGAAGGAGGGGCTTCTCTAAGGGACCCAGTAGACAGGAAAGTGGACGTGTCTCTCAAAAAGGCCTTCCAAGTTTTGGCGACATCTCTCAAGGCAGCCACCGCAAATCTGTTTTCGGCCAGAGCTGCCCTGGCCTGGGCCTTGGATCGAACTTTTCACTTCTCTGAAGACCCAGTAAAGAACTCTTCGATTATGCATTGGCTACAGTTAATGGGGTTAGCCTCGGCCTATGCAGCAGATGTGTCGGAGAAGGCGGTCAGGTGTGCTGCACGGACAGTGTTCTATCAAACCTTGGCTCGCCGCATCCTCTGGCTTCGGGTCTGGCAAGCAGACACCTCTTCAAAGAGCCATTTGGAGAATGTGCCCTATGAAGGCAATCTCCTGTTCAATTCAGCCCTGAATGAGGCAGTGAAGAATCCGGGGGAAAACGGCCAAGGTGCACATGCCCCAGTCCAGAGGCAGGGGCAAATCATGGTTCTCAGGCTCCAGATGCAATTTTCGTGACCGAGGTTACAACAAGGGTCAAAACTCCAACCTTTTTGGGAAAAAAACATGGTTTTCCTCATGTAACCAATGTAACTTTAAAGGGGGTGGATCCGGTGGTGATGGGAGCACCAGAGACACTGGAAACAACAAGAGGAAATCACAATGAAGTCATCCGGGCCTATCCTCGAGTAGGGGGCAGACTTTTGGAATTCCTCGAGGAATGGATCCAAACCACATTAGACAGATGGATACTAGACATTATCAGCAAGGGTTACCTGATAGAATTTTTTTTTTTTTTTATGGGTGTTATTTTCTCCACGAACTCATTACAACCCCCGCATCCGGTCGCTCCTCGTGCCATCCCCGTCATGCGAGACCCCATCCTCTGCACCCGCGACTTCACTCCTTCACTGGCAGGGTGGTGAGGAACGACTCGACCCACCACAACGGATCCATGCCAGGGAGGCGTCCTCCAGGAGTGGCACCGGGGAACGACATCGCGCAGCCGGACACCCAATTTTCTGTTTTTCCTCCTGACGGGCTGTGGCGTGCAATGATGCCAGTGACTGAGTGCGCGCACGCTCCCATGCGCGCACTAGTCAAGCGTCTGCCATGTCCCACCCTCCCCTTGTCTTGCGACTACGTGCTGTCGGTCCCCAGCCTCCGCTGAAAGTCCAGACAAGCACCAGCCAATAAATCCCCCCCGGAGATGGCGAGCAGTCTTCCGGATGCTCAATCCATCTCCGCCCCGCAGACCCCCGGCAACCCGTTCCCGTTCCTGAACACTGATCGCCAGCATGGCGCGAGGTGTGGCATCCAGCGCCTCAACCCTCAGCGCCACCGGGCCGACACACCTGATAGAATTTGATTCCAAGCCCCCACTACCTCACGTGGTGCCCTCTCCCATCTCAACCAGCCCATTCAAATGACAGGTGACATTGCTGGCTATCAAACAGGTTCCTTCCACAAAGTTTCAATCAGGGGTTATACTCCCTATTCTTCATCGTGCCCAAACACACAGGGGGATTCAGGCCAGTCCTAGACCTCAAATTCCTGGATCGCATTGTGTGCAGCTGCCCATTCAGAATGGGAGCATTGTCATCAATCATCAGAGAATTGAAGCAAGGAGACTTCTAGCATTCATTAACTTGCAAGATGCTTACCTACATATTCCTATTCAGAGGCTACACAGGCAATATCTCAGGGTCAAGGTGGGGAAGCAACACCTCCAATTCAAAACTCTTCCTTTCAGCAGCCCCAGAGACATTCTCGAAGGTACTGGTAATGCTCATAGCTTATCTTCGGAACCGAGGGATCCAGATTTTCCCTTATCTGGACAATATCCTCATCTAGGCCCCACAGCTCAACCAAGCAGTACAGGCAGTGACAGAAGTAGTCCGGTGCCTCTCGGCACATGGATTTGTCATCAACTGGAAGAAGAGTTCCCTAACTCCGAACCAGAACTTGAACCACCTAGGGGCAGACTTTGGGACACAGGCCAATTAGGTTTTTCCTCCAGAAACAAAATTCAGGGACCTGCTGAAGCTCATCAAGAAATTTCACACAGTCGCTCAGCTGCCAGCCCAGTCCTTCATGCAATTAATTGGGACTCTAGTGTCACTAGTGGATTTGGTCCCCGGGCTCTAGCACACATATGGCCCATTCAAGCCCATCTACATAGGCTGTGGTCTCAGTCCAGACACAGCCAGCACCAGCTCATCCCAATTTCTCTGCAGATAAAAACCTCCCTCCGGTGGAGGTCTTGGAGGCAAATGTCATGAGGGGGCAAAAGTTGGGTCATCCGCACCCAATCAGAATCATGACTGATGCAAGCCTTGGGATGGGGGAGGCCACTTGAATCAGCTGTCGGCACAGGTCAAGTAGTCACTGGTAGAATCAAGGTACAGCATAAACATCCTCGAGATGGGGGCAGTACACCTAGCCCTGATACACTTCCAATGGCAAGTTCGCAATCAGGATGTGTTGATTCTAACTGACAGTCGAACAACAATGGCCTACATCAACCATCAGGGAGGCTTAAAAATGCTTTGGGAGTCACTTCTTCTTTTTCAATGAGCAGAACACCACCTGGCAAATATAAGAGCCCTGTACATCCCAGGACAAGAAAATGTCACAGTCGACTGGCTAAGTTGCCAGGATGTCCTGCCAGGGGAATGGGAGCTGAAGTTCAGCACCTTCCACCTCCTAACAGAGCAGTGGTGCAATCCCCAGGTAGATCGGTTTGCATACCGACGAAACTCCAAGGCAGAACAATTCTGCTCCCTGGCCAGGGATGAGCTAGCAGTAGCCCAGGACGCCTTTTCCCTAGACTGGGGTCAGTTCGGCCTTCTGTATGCCTTTCCTCCGATATCGCTGCTATCCAGGATCCTGCACAAAGTGGCCCAGGACAGAGCAGAGATCATCCTAGTCTGTTCCCAGTGGCCTCGCCATCCATGGCTCCCACTTCTCATTCAGCTGTCAAAGGGATCACCTTTAACTTTCCAGATCATCCCAGACCTTCTCCATCAGGGTCCAGTTCTGCACCTTAATTTGAACAACCTGTCCCTGTCGACCTGGAGATTGAGTGGGAAACTTTCAAAGAGCTCCGGTTATTGAAATGATGGTGAACTCACGTCACCCCTCCTCCTCTAAAGTGTATTATAGAATCTGGAGGAAATTCTTGCTCTAGCTTCAATCCAAAAATATACAGGACCAACCAGTATCATTACCTGTGCTATTGCAGATTCTTCAAGAGGGTTTGACAAAAGGACTGCAACCAGCCATCTTATGGGTTCAGGTCTTCGCACTGGGAATGTTTTTGTCTGTAGACTCTGGGTACTTGCTAGGATCACACCGTCATGTCAGGAGGTTTCTAAGGGCATCATCGTTAAAACACCCCCTCAATCAAGCCAATGGTACCACCTTGGAGACTTAATCTGGTTCTCAATGCCTTAACCAAAGCACTTCTTGGGACTCTTAAGGAGACTTCCGTCATGCATCTTACAGTGAAGGTGGTTTTCCTCGTAGCTATTACTTTAGCAAGGTGAATCTGTGAACTGGGAGCACTGTCCACCAAAGAGCCATACATTGTTTTTCATCAGGACTCTGTGGTGCTTCATACAGATCTGGAATTTTTACCCAAAGTTATGTCTCCCTTCCATTGCAACCAAGAGCTAATTCTTCCTTTCTTCTGTCCACACCCCAAAAACAAAAAGGAAAGGGAATTTCATACGTTATACCCGAGGAAAGCGATCAAAATGTATATTAAGAGAACAGAGGCTATTCACAAAACATCAGGTTTGTTCATTTTAACTACCGGTCAGAATGTGGACAAAAAAGCTTCAAAAGACTCTGTAGACAGATGGATTAGATCAGGAATCACCATGGCTTATGATCAGACTGGAGTAACTGTACCTGGCCCAGTGAGAGCCCATTCCACCAGAGCTATGGCCACTTTGTGGGCAAACTTCAAAGAAGCATCTCCTGCAGACTTATGCAGAGCGGCCACTTGGTCATCCATTCACACATTTACAAAATTTTACAAACTGGATATGATGTCCTTGGCAGAGGCATCCTTTGGCTGCAGAGTGCTTCAGGTGGTGGTGGACCCTTAAGGGCACTTGACATTCTTCCCACCCGGGACATCTGGGGATGTACTGTTTTTGTTTATCCCATGTGTAAGGAAGCCCGGAGACCAGCTTAGGAGAGAAAAATCAAAATTTAAATACCTGTAAATTTTCTTTCTCCAACGGCTGGTCTCTGGGCTTCAGATTCTCTTCTAGAATTTATATAGTTGGCTGGCCTCACAGCCATTTGCCTTAACTTTCTTGTATTTTGTTTCCAGGTTCTTGTAATATTGCCACATTGGGACTGCTTTTAGAACAACTGAGGAAAACTGGATGTGGAGGGGTAGATGTCCCCTGCTTCAGAGGTTTAATTCCTACTTTCCAACCAGCATCAGGAGGTACAGGCCATGTGTAAGGAAGCCCAGAGACTAGCCATCAGAGAAAGAAAATTTACAAGTATTTAAATTTAGAATTTTCTTGTGTAACTCCTAATTCGTGCTTGAAACATGCCCTGTGCTTTTGGTTCTGCACTGCTTTTACACTGGGGCACCGTGACAGGTTAGTGAACCAGGCAGTTTCTTGGGGAGCACTCACAAAGCGAATACTCCAGACATTAGTTTAAATTAAATTAAAACTGTTTTACTTTTGGTAACAAATGGAAACAAAGAGCTTGTATTCAGCTATACAAAAAACGTTCTTGCAGTTCAGTCTCCAGTTGTCTCCCCATAACAGAAAATAGAAACTGATGGCAGATAAGGTCCGCTGGGCCCACCCAGTCTGCTCATTTTTATTACCTTCATTTTTGCTGTAAAATAGACTAATGAAATCTCCTGTCTCCCGTTATTTACCCTCTCCCTTTATTGGGCTCAGGTGTTACTTGTTAATCTCTTCCTGAGGACTAGCCAAAAAGTAGAGCATGCATTGCAGTAAGATCTTCAAGGGACAACTTTTAAAGCAGGAGGGGTTTGGTACAAATCCATAGGCATAGCCAGGGGAGGTTTCCTGTGTGCACGGAACCATCCCTCCAGCTTCAACAGCTTGCGTTAAATACCCCATCCAATACTCCCTCTGCCTTACTCACACCCTCAGCACCATGTCAGTGTTTCAGTCAGAATTTGGTCAGAAATGCCCCGATCCATTAAAGTCCCACAGTGCTTTCACCAGTCAGTGTGTCAGAAAATTGACAAATCCATTAAAGTGCCACAGCGGTAGCGAGATGGGAGGCAGGCATCGGCTCATGAATATGCAGCAGTCAGCCCCGCCTCCCACTGGGGACAGACAAGGAGCTCCCATGATCAGCGGGTCTTGGCTGGGTCAGTTGACTGTTAAGAGATAGTCAGGTGGTTCTTAGAAGCCAGAATGTGAAGACTCACAGGACACACTCACTTTCCCGCTACACAGTGTAAGAGTCGGTTGGGTGGTGTGTGATCAGTGCAGCTGCTCTGGTGCTTTTATTTCATTGCTTTTCTCAGTAGGTGCTAATAATAAATAAATAATCTGACCCCATTGGTGGACTAGTCTGTCATGCCTTCCATGTGACCGCAGCGGGTCTTGGTGGTTGTCATGGGCCAGGTCAGACTGAAAATGCCTCTGGGATTCTTGCCTGGCTTACTAGTAAGTCTCCACCAGATTTAGTCTGAGGGCTGTGAGGCAGCATTCACTCGGTTACTGCAGGCAGCAGAGTCACTAGTGCAAATTATTAAAAAGCCAATGTAGAGCCATAGGATCGAGACTGATTGGGTGGGGAAAAGGGTAAAAAAAAGAAAACATAACAGAACCATTTTGTGAAGTTTGTAACTTGTCTCAGTTCAGTCCATGAAATATCTATGAGCAAGCCGCAATCTCAGTATACCTATGTCAGCTTTCTAATCGTGGAACTTTTTTTTTTTTGCTCATATGGGTCTCCACAGAGATGATGGCATGATTGTGCCTTAAATATACACAGACTAGAAAGTACCTAAAATCACAAATTTTGTCTTGTACCTCAGGGTAAAGGCTGACCAGTGTGTGTATTGTGTATGAGGGATTGAAGCATAGTCTATATAGAAGCATACAGCTTTTTCATATTAATCTATTTTTTTTAATTAACATTTTATTTTACCTGGTTGGTGGACAGACAAAACTCTTTAGCAATACCTGCTTATGGTAGCAAGGGTATATAGGTTAGGTCTGTTAAGCCGGGCAGGCAATCAAATGCTTTTTGAAAGGCACAATGAAATAAGCACTGACTTACTTATCTGAAAGTTTTAGTATACCAACAAAAATAGGAAGGGACTGGAGAGGGATGAGACTGACAACTTGAATTTTGATGCATTTTGTAACTCAGCAGTTGTTGCCTCAACATACCGAAAACTGTACCATTTAACTCCTAAAATTTCAAAATTTTACAGGGGAGCATGCCCCAGACCCCCAAGAAGTGTTTGGTAAACCCGCCTCACCAAATTCTGGCCACACACCCTGAAATCCCCCAACCCCGTCAGAACTTGTGTTGCTGGATTGTGAAAGAGTTTATAAGTGAAAAGAGCATGATGGACATACACACCATCATAGGCACTGTCAGCTTTTAGTATTAATTTTTGGTCCTGTGGGACCAGTGTGCCTGTTAAAGACTATATGCTTGCTGACTGTATCTAGGCTGCATATTCTGCCTTATTCATTAGGTTATTGCTATTTTTCAATCAAAATGTGATTTTACTTGGTCCCAGATTTTTATCCCATAGCTTCTCTGAAGTATCAGTCACTCAGTGGCTCTGTACATTCCTGAGGACAAGAGAACGTGTGTCTGAGGAGAGTGGCCTTGTGCTGATGTGAACTCATTCAAGCAGAAATTATACATATCTTAGGCACTCTGTGATTGTGGCAGTTCTGCACTCCACTAGTTGCTAGACTCAGGTGGAGGGATGACTTTACTATCTTCTTCTTCTCACTTTAAATCTGTTGTGCAACAATACCTTTTTGTCCTATTCTTTACCTCTTTCTAGCCCTGGTGTAGGTTGGGCATCTACATCAGTTTTTTTTCTCGCTCTACATGTCTCTTTCCTACTGCCTTATCTTTCCTATTCCCTACAGCTGTCCCTCACCACCACCATTCCCTGCTAGCATCTTGTTCAGATCCAGCATGCCAGCTGGCAACGAAACAATTAAGGTGCTTTTATGGCATTTCATGCCTGGGTTTCAATAAAGTGCATCTGTGCCTTTAAATATACTTTGAAGAATGAAGTGAACTGCAACAGTGCATTTAAATGTTTTTTTATGAAATAACGTGTTGTGATTATTGTGTGAAGTGTTGCAGTGCCAATAGAAAGTACGTAGTAAAATGCAACATTATGAATTAAATATGTGAGGGGTTTAAAAACAAGCTGCTGAGCTGCCAAAAAAGGTATTGTAGGGCTTTTAAATAAAGGCAATAATTATAGGAGGGAAACAGAGTGGCATGTATGAATATAGTTATTTAATTTAGCTACCGCTCTGTTGTACAGTGTTTAAATACATCCTGCATCAAAGCAGGATTCTTGGTTAAACCAGGCGGCATTTCTTTACTTTGAGCCACCAATCGATATGTAACAGATCCCCCCCCCCCCCGACTTTGTTAAAATGTATTCATGTTTCTACGCTGCTGGCAAAGTAATACATATGCTACAGTGCAAGGGACAGTGGTGTTCTTAAAAACCTCAATGAAATATACAGGCGCTGACCAGAGGGTTTTTCAGTCCCACAGCAGAGCGGTGAGTGTCTGTCTTTTTCTTGTAGACTACTGCTCTGCTGCAACCTAAAGAGCCTTAGAAATGTAAAGGGACAGGAATATCCCTTTGCAGGAATGTCTGTGAAGCAGTATGCAGTTTAAGGGTAGCAACCCCCTCAGAATAAAATAAAGGGCTGCAAGAGAAATACCGTGTCACTGTTAAGTGTACAAAAGAGCTACTACCTAAGGTAATGTCTGCAGGTAGCAAGCTCCTGGAAACTTAAAAGTAGAAATGCTTGTACAGCAGGTTAGAGGAGTCAGTGGCTGAAGAAGCATTTTGACCATTTTAGCCAGCCGCTTCTTGTACTGCATGAAACACTTTTTCCTAGCTTCTCCTATAGCTGACAGTAGGAATAAATGCACTGCCAGTCAGAAAGAGAGCATAATGAATAAATAAGCAGCCCCAATATAAATATCTGTAGTAGTCCTTCGTACTGGTAAGACAGAAGGGCTCCTCTAAAACTGAAACTGCTGTTAAAGAAAGGTGTTTTTCCTTTCTCTCTGGGACAATCCATTTTTCCAGGTCCTACCAATTCCCCTAGGCAGACCTCTGTCCATCTGTGATGCCAGAAAACTGTGTTGTATAGGGCAAGGGTTCTCAAATGATGAGACCAGCCTCCCTGGGGAGGCACCAACCTGTTCCAGGGGAGGCTCAAGCAAGTCTGAAAAAGTACTGTATTTAAATTATGGGTTTTATATATTTTGTGTGAAAAGATGGAGCAAACTGAAAGAGGATAATAACAGTAGGTGAATTTTATGTATTTATTTACTAATAGGTGACAAGGGAAGGTGAATGAGCCATGGCTCATTTCAGGTGTACCCGGGGAAGGATAGGGAGTGAATAAATGTCAAAAGATAACTGTAAAACAATCAAGAAATATACAGTGAGCAATAGTGCAAATAAATATGAACAGTAAATTAATAATGAGTGGAAACGAAGAACGTAGTCTCTCTCATGAAGGTACTGCAACAAGGGGTAACAATGGTTCAAGAATGAAAATAGCAGAGCAAGTAGTTTGGCCTGGGAGGGGTTACAATAAGCTGAATAATAATATTTATTTTATTTATTTGTTATTCAGATAACACCTTTGAGCACAGGAGCTCTTTTTCAAAGTTTCAAGTCAGTAAAAGACAAAAAACTGAATGTGAGCCAAGTACTCAAAGGGGTTTCAGTTTATTCATGGTGTACTGTGCAAAGTACAGTGTGTTATTTTTCTTTGGGGAGGCCCAAGATTATTTCAGTTATGGGGGAGGCTCAACATTTTTCCATGGATTTGGGGAGGCTCACTTTGACAAAATCTGAGAATTTTTGTTATAGGGAGATTAGTGCCCTCTCTGGTCTAGTTTTATAGGACTATGCTGTCAACCAAATTTAAATGAGAGGAGCTTAGAGCTCATTAGGGACCAATTTAATATGGAAAATGGTGTTCAAAGCTTCCAAGGGGATCTAAAACTGAAAATGTGCACTTATACAATGTCGTTTATTATAACAGTACTGGGCTTGGGTCATCCCACCTGTTTGATGTTGTTAGTAGAAAATTGTCTGTATAAGTTAACGACCAGGTCAGGTGACCCTTGTCTCTAATATATAAACCCCTGCTAAAGTGAGCCTTATCAGATGAGCCTTGGATGTGGAGTGAGAAAGTCTACAGTGCAGGTAGATAAGAGTGATATAGAAGGTAAAAGATCAGAGCTGTTATTGATCTGAGACTGTATTCCAAGAAACCACTGATGTCAAGTGGTCATTCTGACTACAGTTTATTTTGTTTCAATTATTTATTTTCCTATTTGTAAAGAAATGTCACATATATCTGTGTGTTTTAAATCCTGACACATTGCCTCATCTGATTATTTCCCACACCCTGTGACAGTGATAAACGTATGACCTAAATGTAGACTTTGTTCAGAACATGGTAATATGTTTGATATTGAAAAAGGAGCATGGCAACACTTAAAACTATTGCTTTATGTAACCACCCAGCCCCCTGGGGTTACTAGAATCCTATCATAGTTGGTGTTAAGCAGGTAGCAGGCAGTTGGTAAGGAGCTCCTTAGGGGCTTCTTACACAATTACATAATTGTTTACTCAGCTAGCCTGAGGGAAGAAGGATTGTCATTTGGAACTCTTGCAGCAGCATGACCCTTTTCTGTGTACAGCTGCTCTGGGGAGCCTTAGAATGTTCAGTTGGTTGTTAGTTCTGTCAGTGGAGTGAGCGTGGCAGGTGGAACTGCCAGTGGGCTCTGAGCTGAGGGTCCAGGATTTCTCACCATAATGTGGATTACAGTTTCCAGCTCCCAGTGAAGTGGTGGAGACCTTTTCTATAGAAGGATTTCCTGATTTCTGCTGCAAATGAAGTGAAAGGAACTGCTATCTCAGTGGGTCCAAGGAGCAGTCCCCTGAAGATCCGTGTGTGTTTTCAGCTGCCTTTGGAAAGGATTTGTGTAGAGACTGTTCTGACATGCTACCCAGGAAAAGGTGTCTTTCAGTTGTTCCATGCCTAGTGGAGGGAACAACTGGTCAGTAAGTACTGTTTTAGGAGACAAGTTCTCCAAAATGTAGGGGATTCATCTCTGGGTTGTGTGTGCCCTTGCAGAAGGCTGGATCACACTCGACAGTGCTCCTTTTCACCTATGTGAGTGAAGGAAATGGTCATTGTTTCACCCCAGTGTGTGAAAGAAAATGCAATGTTCACCCAAGTGAGTGAAATAGTTCAGAGTGTGTGGCTTAGTGTTCCACGTATGTGCACTCAGTGGAAAGAAGATGTGTTCGGGTATGTTGCTTAGTTTTCCACATATGTGCAGTCATGGAAAGATGTGTTTGAGTGTGTGGCTAGTTCCACGTATGTGCACCATTGGGAAGGGGAAAGAAGTTTGTGTTCTCGAACTGTACTTCATGTAAGGAGAGTTCGTGAGATGTATCTGTTTTGCCTTGACCGACCCATGGGGGCCAACTACCTGCTTTAGTTTGCCATCTGTTAAATAAAGTCATACTGCACAGTTCCAGTTCCTGTTTTGGACAACCTGATTTTTACTTCTGGCATGGAATTACTGGGGCCTCCTCAGCAGTTTAGATCTAGCATATGCCTAGCAGCCTCTACCCTGGACCGGGTTGCAATTTACAAAGGTTCATGTGTTTTTGTTCTTGTACCCCCAACCCTCTTCCTCTAGAAATTAACCTAGTATACATCCTAACGCCAAGGGTGGTACCAACCTTCGAATTTTCAGCTAAAAGTAAATGGTATGCCATATGTGGGTACTAGTGCCAGATTTTATGGGGATGTCTAACTTGCTATAAGTGGTACGGGGGTTACATATCAAAATCAGAATTGTGATTTTGGGTATACACATGATCCTCAATGTTACCAGTAAATATAAATGCATAAAATATTGCAGGGTGCTCCCTTTTGTTTATTAGACACAGGGTTTGACAAATCCAGTAGCCCGACATCCCTGGCTATCACTGTTGAGTCAGAGACAAGTAGTTTTGTGCAGAGTAGTAATCCGCAGACAAGCAGTGCTGGGGAAAAATAATACTTGTTTGTGAGTGCACATCCCTGTTTTCGCCACTAGGGTGCTGCTGAAGTGCCAGTTCTGACTGTCCCTGTGGTCACATGAGCAACTGGAGCACTGGGGAGCTGAGTCATGTGCGAACTGACAGAAGAAGAGCACAGGAATGCAGCAGGGTTTGGAGAGCGAGCACGGAAAAGAGAGAGATCAGTCGGAACCAGACAGTCATCAGAGCGGGCAAGGAGGAGCAGAAGAGAAGCATGGTTGGCAGGTCATACTGCCAATGGTATGATCTGCCACTACAAGGGAAAGGAACCGCGGCGGTGACGGTGAGTTTTGGGTTGTAGCTGTTATCAGAGGTGCACTTATGGTCTGACTGTTGAGGGGAAAGGACGTATGGCTGCTAGTGGCTCTCTGAGACACGGAACATGGGAATGCACTTTTGTGATTCTGTTGTGACAAGTTGTGTTAGTGGGGAGAGAGCTGTGCATTTAAGTGGCACTACACCAGACAGAAAATACTGAATAATTAAAAAAATAGAAAAAACAAAAAAGAGGGTGACTGTGGTGAGCTGGAGCAAGGGCGGGAGCCATGAGGGATGCTCAAGCTGCTTATCATCAAGGCTAAACATGCGGACCAGCTGACTGCCTTATAAATCTGCCTGAAAAAAAGGAACAAATGTAAGGGAAAAGGGACTGAATCAAGAGGAAAAAAAAACAAGAGAGAAGTCTATTGCCCAGGTCAGATCGTGTATAGAAAAGACAGGGAAAGGAATCTGTACTGTGTAGTGTATTGCACTCTCTGTGGGTCATAACTAGTTATGTGATAACTACACGCACAACACAGAGCAAAATAAACAGGCAAAGGCTGCCTAAGGAAATTTAAAATATAAAGCAAAGGGTGGACTAAACAAAACAGTAAAGGAGGAGGAGAGGGAGGATTGGGCTCTATGTTGCCCTGAGAAAAGTAAAAGGCAGAAAGTGTAATGGCCACAACTTGTTTGTTTGTTTTAAAATGTATTTTTATACAGGATACAAATTGGTTAGGATGTGAGCCCCATTTGCAACAATGTCCTGTGTTTTGTAAAATACCGACAAATATAAAATTGCATAACACTGGACTAACACACAAGTAGTTACAACAAAACTTTACAATATGCACTTATTAAGATTATTTGTAGCATTTATCAGTAGATGTTAAATACTTTTTCAAAGTAGTCTTAAAAAAACTGACCAAAATAAAAAGGCAAAAGCGGCTTCAGGAAATAAAAGTAAAATAAGAGAAAGTGTGTTGTGTGGTAAGAAGGGAACTGTCTCTCGGGTGAGGATGGGGCTGGCGTGAAAAAAAAAAAGATATAAAAAAACAGAAATTAAATTAAAGCAAGTCTGCCCCGTAAATTTTCTAGTTCTTCCCATCCCACTACCATTCCACTGGCTTTCTGTTCCTCCCTGACTGCCTGCCTTGCTTAGTTCCCATCCGACTGCCTTCCTGTTCCTCCCTGACTGCCTGCCTTGCTTAGCTTATGCAGCCTGTATGTAAATTGAGCATTATTTTGTATTAGTGTCTGTCTGTCCTCTCCTGTTCCAGTCTACCATCAGTGAAAAAGGCATGCACCACACAGTGACTATAACAAAATAAGTTTTATTAGCACCCCGCCCCCCAAAAAACAAGTAGAGGGTCCTAAATTATGTGACTTTGATCCTGATGTGGCAGTCAACCACTGGCTGCTGTGTGGTCCAGGCACTCAGCTTGCTTATGGGCATGCTGCTGCTATAACTGCTGCTTCTGCATCTTATGCTAGTGCTCCTGCTCCATTGTCCTCCTGCCTAGTCCTACCAGTATTCTGGGTGACAGTTCTTCTGAGTTCTCTGTGTCCTAATTATTTTATCCACTTTGTTCTGGAACTGGCACTGGACTCAGAATTCCACCTGTATTACTTTAGCAGGAACATTTACAAATACATAATTTTTCCTGTTTTCCGATAGCTTACATCTACATAGTATTATTAATGCAACCCCCCAGACCATGTATTTTGTTGCTACGTAATTATTTAAAAATGTTCCTTAAAATAAAGCCTTCCAACCATGGACTACCACTCGCAACACTGGGACTACCATTTTTGGCTAGGCCAGTTGTCCTCAGATTAGCACATAGATTTAAAATTTGTCAAGCTGGCCCGGTGGCACTGAGGCGCTGGTCGCCTAACCTCGCACTACGCCAGTGACCCGTGTTCGGGAATGAGTGTGGGTCACCAGGGGAGGAAAAGGATTGAGAGTCCATTAGACAGCTGTCCTTCACCGGGGAGGGGGGCCCACGACAGTCTGAGCCTGATTGCCCCCTTGCGGAGGCTGGGGGACACAGCGCTGTGCTGTGCTTGGAGGAGGAGCTGGAGGAAGACAACAGGAAGGAGCGTGTGCGGACGCGTGCACATTCCCCATCACCGGCATCATTGCACGCCCTCAGCCCAGGGGAGAAAATGAAAAAATGGAGCACTCCAGTCACAGTGGCTTGATGGCCGTCTGACTGTACCGGCTCCGGATGGGATCACTAGTGCGGATCCAGTCTCGGTGGGGGAGTTGGTTGACCCCTGCCACCCTGCCACAGGGGGATAAGCCATAGGGTAATTGGGTGATTGCCCTCATGGGAGTCCGGCGCGGGTCAGACAGCAGCCAGAGGACAAGGTTGCCTAGAGACTTGGGCCAACTGGGAGCCCCCGGGGTCAGACTAACTAAAAAAAAAAAAAAAAAAAAAATTGTCGATCCCTGTTTAGACAAAAAGTTTAAATGAAACAATGTGTGAGTAACTACAATAATGTCATATGTTGCAGTAATGTGTTGTGGGGACTGTGGGGCACTCTTCTTTTGGGTTATGCTCTGGAGGAGGAGGCACTGCCCCATCTGCTGGACCTTTGCTGAGCTCCATGCTCAGCTGGTAACAGCAAGAAATGAAATATCTCAGTTGCAGCATCAGCTAAGCTGGGGCCCACCCCCCACTTCCCCAGATATCCACTGGCCCTGGAGGCTGGAGGGTGGTGGGGAGGGGGAAGGGTGGTTGGAGCATCCACAAGGGGTGCAGTCAGTCTCGCACCGTCCAGACTGCAAATCGCTTTGCATCCCTGGAGGAGGCTCAGGTGCCTGACTGTGGTTGGTGGGGGGGGGTGACTCCAAGACAGCTGGGGAAAATGGGCAGGATGACTTGATGGCACCAGGGGGTAAGCAGGAAGAAGTCAGCAAGGAGAGTCTCAGTGTTGGGGGACTCAGTGATTAGAAGAGTAGAGATGGTTGTGGGCAGGGGAGGGAAATGGTGAGATTCCTTCCTGGTGCATCAGCCACCAGGGCTATCAGTAGGATAGAGAGGCTGGCTGGGTTGGGGGAGCTGGAGGTACTGGTACACTTGGATATCAACAGTCTGGTGAACCAGCCTGTGGAAGCAGTGAAGAAGAACTTTTAAGTGGCTGGGGTAGACTGAAGGTGCACTAGACTTCCTTGCCTTTTCTGAGGTCCTCCCTGTGTGGAATGGGGGAATGGGAATGGGAAGGAAGAGACTGAGGAGTTTAATGGGTTGTTGAAAGGATGGTGTCAGGAGGAGGGTGCCACTTTATGGGGGACTGGAGGGGGCTTCTGGGACAGGAGGCTGTTCAATGGTGGTGGCTATCACCTAATTGGGGGGGCAGTGCTCTGGGGAAGAAGTTTGACATATACATTGGATAGTTAAACTGACTGTGGGGGAAGACGAAGGCTAGGGGAACCACTGAGAAAGAAGGGCAGGTGAGGAACCTAGCTAGGGCTCCCTCTGAAAAGGGAATTAGTAGCAACCAGGTGGGTAACAGGTATAGTTGAAGTTCATATTAGATTAGGGGAAGTCCAATGAGAGAGGACTAACAACACCTACATTCAGTATGAAAATTAAAAAAATTAAGGAGATTGGGGAAATCTGATAACCAAACCAGTATTTGTAGTGCCCATCTTTTTAAGGGCTCAAAAATCACTTTGTAGGCAGGTAGCAAGTTGGCTAATAACTTAGAAAATCTGGTAGCCAGACTAAGTTTTTAAGTAGCCATTGGCCACCTGGCCACCTGATTTGTCCCACCCTGGACAGGATAGAGAAAAGGGTAAAGAAGGAGGCATAGCACTATGGGGTCTTTGCTGATGCCTTAAATGATCATGCCCCTCCTATTCTGCATCTGGAAAAACAACCACCCATTACCACCCCGCAAGAGACACTTTTCTTAAACGAATATTGCCTCTGAGGCAGATGACTTACTCCCACTCTCCGATGTGTCTCATTGGTTAATACCTTCTGAAGGACAGTAACTGAGGTTGCCCGCCTCTTGCTGCTGATTGGTTACATGTGCCACTGCCTCACAGGCAGACTACTTAATCCTGCCCTCTGTTGTGTCTCATTGGTTAATACCTTATGAAGGACAGTAACTAAGGTTGCTGCCTGTTGCTACTGATTGGTTATACATGCTGCTGCCTCGGAGGCAGACCACTTAATCCCACCATCCACTGTGTCTCATTGGTTAATACCTTCTGAAGGCTGTAACTGAGGTTGCTGTGTGTTGTTGCTTATTGGTTATTCATGTGGTCTCTAAATGGCCCTCCCACATGTTTTTTCTTGCTGTAATTGGGTGGTTCTAGCCTGCCCCTTATTGGTTGACATACAGAAAACGCCTTTTTAAGACACTTTTTTTTAACTGAAAGTTGCCACTGAGGCAGATCCACCTCCAAGGCAGCCCTGCCTTTGAGGTAGGAATGGATAGGGCTGCCTCCCTGGCAGGGCTTTACACTCTGTAGCTAAAGACCTGAGCTTCACTGCTGTGCCAGCGTGGTGGTGGTGTAGTGGAAAGGTGTACAGCCTGATAAACAATAGGTTGAGAGTTTGAATCCACACAGGGTCCCCTCAGTTCTCATTTGTCAGAATTTCACTTCTTGAGTGGTGATCCATGGCAGCATGGTGTTAGAATAGTAAGTATGTAAGAAATCCCAATAGCTAAACCAAACAACTTAAAAAACTCATGAAGACTAGAGATAAAGATTGGAATACCTTAAGGTCTCGGGCCTCTCTACTGATTGGCTGAAATACAGAGAGCTGTGAAACAAATGCAAACAGAACATAAGGGCCGCCAAGCAAACTTACCTCAAAGTCCTGCAAACCAGAAACCTTTCCAACCCCAAGACTTTCTGGGCACAAATCAATGCATTAATAAAGTGAAATGCTAGCCCTCATACATGTGATATTGAGGCAAGTGTTGTATGCCTCACTAATCCAGTGGACTCTGGTATGGCTATCAATGAGATTTTTAGAGACTTGGACAAATTTAAAAGCTTCTGCCCCACCTCCCCAACACCACAACAAGATTGCCCTATCGAATCTCCCCCCCCCCCAACTCCAACTTCCATCTCAAACTAATGACCGGAAAGGAGGTTCCCAAACTACTATGAAAAGTCAAAACAACAGGGTCTGCAGGACAAGACAAACTAGATCCAAGGCTGCTAAAAATTGCAGCCCTATCATAGCCTCCTCAATAACGTGGCTGTTTAATTGGTCCATACTCGAAGGGAAAGTCCCAGCAGTATGGAAAGTTGCCCTTGTAACCCCAATCCACAAGGGCTGGTCACAGGAGATGGCTGAGAACTACCATCCCATATCCATTCTTTGCACACTTAGCAA
Organism: Neoceratodus forsteri; assembly: GCA_016271365.2. Taxonomy (NCBI): domain Eukaryota; kingdom Metazoa; phylum Chordata; order Ceratodontiformes; family Ceratodontidae; genus Neoceratodus; species Neoceratodus forsteri. Next base: position 675,310,187 of record CM028129.1, read on the forward strand.
CATACTGGAGAGGATTGTTTACAACTAATTCCAGGAATACCTTGAACAACATAGCTTTCTCACTGCCCATCAGCATCGCTTCAGGAAATATCATGGAAGACATACAGCCCTTGTTCGCCTAACTACAGATGTCTTCTCTGCCCTTGATACTGGTCAGCTGACAGGAGCAGTCTTCACAGACATCACAAAGGCATTCAGTTTGGTGAACCACCAGCTCTTCATATCAAAACAGAGGTCCCTCGGCCTAGATCCCTTGGCTTTGCAGTGGTTCTCTAGCTATCTCTCTAATAGGTCACACAAAGTAAAATGGAAAGGGGCACTATCAGACGCACACCCTATCATGGATGGTGTCCCCCAAGGATCAATTCTGGGACCTCTGCTCTTCTCCCTGTATGTAAACGACATGCCCAAGAACTGCGGGGTGCGAATCTGATCCTGTACGCAGACGATGCAGTCATGTACATGAGTTCTCATGATCCCCTCAACCTGACCAACCTACTCGCAAGCAACATACAGTCCTTGGAATTCTGGCTCCACATCAACAAACTGAAACTGGTACTAAATGCCAAAAAACAAACAAAGGCCATCTCTTCGGCCCCAGAAGCATAGGTCTAAACAGAGTGCATATCTTCCACCCCTACACGCTTAAACAGGTCTGGAATTGAGGTAGCTGAATCCATTAAGTACCTAGGGATATATCTTAACCACGATTGCACATTCAGAGTTCATACCTACCACTTAAATAAATCTCTGCATCAAAAGATAGGTCTCTTGTACCGTCTTTTTCTCTTCCTTACTATGGATTCATGGCTTTGCATTGCAAACTGCATCCTTCTCCCTATCCTGCTGTATGGATCTGTAGTTCTGTACTGTCTCAGGAGTACGGAGTTGAATAGCTCAAATCTCTATACCACAGAATTGGTTGCCTCGCTGCTGCAGCCCCACCCGAGGAGTGCCATTGCAATATCCCGCACTCACTGAAGGGCCAGCACTTGAAGGGAAGTTAGCTTACCATCCCCTATGTCTAGCATACAAGCTTCAGCTTAACAGCTCTTCCCACAGTCAAAAAGATCTGTTAACAGCAAAAACAATCTTCCAACCGACCCTAGCTAGTAGTTCCAAGAACTAGAACTACTGCAGGTGACAAGGTAATTTGCCACCTCCATCCCAACCCTATGGAACACCTTCCCAGACAGTCTAATGGAATGCTGATGTCTGTGTGGCTTTAGGAAAGGCCTAAAAGCTCATCTATCAGAAATAAGCATCTGAACCATTATTGCTGATAACACTCCATCTGAGCTTCATTACTGAATCTACTAACCCCGTTTATTGATCAAAACGATCCCGGATAATTATCCTCCGGAGCATCAATCTTACCTCATACAGGCACTGCAATCTGTACCTTTTTCCTTTATCTATAAAGCTGCCACTCACAACTATGTATTAACTCATGATCGTCTTATGCCATAGTTTCCATGATTAAAAACCTTGTGTATTTTATTCGTAACTGTTTGTCACTGTACGTATAAACATTATTTTGTAATACTACATGTGTATATATACTTGCTTGCAATTCACATAATATATACAAATATTTTTGTAACTGTCAGTATTTTACATGTGATTAACCCTGGGTCACCCCTAAAAAAGTGACTCTTTAGTCTCAGCGGCTCCACTCGGTTAACAAAATTTAAATAAATAAATGTCAGGGAGGGCATAGAGGCAGTGTATAATTGAAACATCAGGAGAGGTAATGGTGAAAGAGACACACTGTGGGTTCAGCTCACTGCATCCTCAAGCAAGAACATATGGATGGGGTGATTTGTAGACCTCCAGGGCAGGGGGAAGAGAGAGAGAGTGATAACGAACTAGGGGCAGAACTAGACGGGGAAGGTGGTGGTGGGAGATGTAAACCTATCGGATATTGATTTGGGTCATTCCAGCAGCCAGGAGTTCCAGAAGCTATGTCTTGCTGGATACATTGCAGGACTGCCTGCTGGTACAACTTATTAAGGAACCCATTAGTCAGGCTGCAGTTCTCAATGTGGTTCTCACCAGCTCTGAAGGTGTAGGAGGAGTGAGGGTAGGGAAGCCACTAGGGTCCAGTAATCATAATTTTGTGTGGTTTTACCTGGCCTTTGGGACAAGTAATCCCCAGTCAATAGTATATGTCACCAACTCGCTCAGCCGGTCAACCCTCTACTCCCAAAGTGCCAACCTCTGAGCGAATGATTTGTGTTCAGTGAACAGACAAGGTAACCCTCTTGTCTCTCTTGTGGGTTCAAGTCACCTTAGTCTCAAGCTCTGGAAGGATTCAAACTGATAACCTCTTGTTAGCACACCCAATTATCAGGCTCAGATAATTCTGTCTTCTAGGGGCCAGATATATTTGCCTATGACTGAATTTGGGGGATCCATCCACTACATGGAATGAGCTTCCCAAATCAGTTCACTCCTCATAGACCCTAGACAGTCCATCTAAGTTCTTATTTTTGGCTCCGGCCCTATGTACGATTTTCAGATCATAACCTTGTAAAGCAAGACTCCATCTGAGCAGTCTGCCATTGTTTTTCCCCATCTGTGACAACCAAACCAGGGGTTTGTGGTCAGTCTGCACTACAAAAGGTTGCCCATACAAATATGGCTCCAATTTCTTTAGGGCCCACACTAGGGCAAGACACTCCTTTTTCACCGTGGAGTATGCTTGTTCCCTGGGGAACAGCTTTCGGCTCAGATAGGCTATCGGGTGTTCCCTCCCTTCGCTGGATGGCTGGCTTAGTACTGCCCCAATGCCCACGTCTGATGCGTGCGTCTGAACTACAAAAGTTTTTCTATAGTCTGGACTTGTCAAAACAGGAGCACTGTACAGTGCCTCCTTCAGTTTGGTAAAGGCTTCCTCACAGGTTAGACCCCAGGTAATTTTCCTTGGCATTTTTTTCTTTGTCAGGTCAGATAGGGGAGCAGCCAGGGCACTGTAATTTGGTACAAATTTTCGGTAGTACTCTGCTGTCCCAAGAAAACTCCTGACCTGCTTCTGAGTTTCTGGTCTGGGCCATGCCTGTATTACTTCTATTTTTATCTGGTTAGGATGGAGCTGTCCCCGGCCTACCACATGCCCGAGGTATGCCACTTCTCCCATGGCCACCTGGCACTTCTCGGCTTTGACAGTGAGCCCAGCCCTCTGTATTCTGCCCAGCATTTCCCTAAGGTGTAACAGGTGTTCCTCCCAACTGGTACTGAAGATGGTGGTGTCATCCAGGTACGCCACAGCATACTCCTCAGCACCATTTAACACTGGTTCACCAACCTTTGGAAAGTGGCTGGGGTGTTCTTCATTCCGAAAGGCATTACTTTGAACTCAGATAAGCCTATTGGAGTGATGAAGGCTGACCTCTCCCTAGTTCTGTCCGTCAACTCTACCTGCCAATACCCCTTTGTCAGATCAGTGGTCGTAAGGTAGGTCTATCCCCCCCCAAACTTGTCCAGGAGTTTGTCCATCTGGGGCATCGGGTGGGCGTCTGACTTCGTGACTGCATTCTGTCCACGATAGTCTACACAGAAACGAGTCGAACCATCTGGCTTGGGTACAAGGACTATGGGTGAGGCCCAGGGACTGTGGGATCTCTGAATTACCCCTAAATCCAGCGTCTCCTCCACTTCCCTCTTAATGTCCTTTTGGACAGCCTCCGACACCCGATATGCTGTCCACCGTGTGGGCGTCGGTGTCCCTGTCTCCACATCGTGTGTTGCTAAGGCGGTTAGTCCAGGCTTGGCACTAAACAAGGGGCCAAAGTCTGCTAAAACCTGCCTCACTTTCTGGATCTGGCCTGGGGTCAGCTGGGGAGATGGTTATACTGCCTCCACAGAGGACTCCCGCTTACTCTCTTCCAACAAGTCCAGAAGGGGGTTTGCTTTGTCCGTCCCCTCCCCATGACTACACACTGCGAACACCATGTCAGCCCTATCTGCATATGGCTTCATCATGTTGACATGGTACATCCTTGCTGTCTGTCTACAGTCAGGTAACTCCACAGTGTAGTTTACGTCATTTACCTTCCTAACCACTTTGTACAGTCCTGCCCACTCAGCTTGCAGCTTGTCTTTCCGGACCGGAATAAGGACCACAACTTCCTGACCCACCATGTACGAGCGAGCTCTGGCTCTGCGGTCATACCATACCTTTTGTTTCTGTTGGGCAGCTGCCAGGTTGCTTTGGGCTGTCCCCATAAGTTCCTTCAGCCTTTCCCTAAACCATAGGACGTAATCCACAATGGGAGTTCCCTGGGTGGCGTGCTTGCCTTCCCAGTCCTCCCGGATCAAGTCCAGGGGCCCACGTACCTGGCGTCCATACAAGAGTTCAAAGGGGGAAAATCCTGTCGACTCTTGGGGCACCTCCCTGTATGCGAACAACAGGTGGGGAAGGTATTTCTCCCAGTCCCTCCCGTGCTGTTCAGCAGATGCACAGAGCATTGACTTTATGGTACCATTGAAGCGTTCCACAAGCCCATTGGCTTGTGGGCGATACGGTGTAGTGCATCTCTGCATCACCCCATGCTTCTTCCATAAACATTTCATTAGGTCCAACTTGAAGGAACCCCCTTGATCGGTGATTACCTACTGTGGAAACCCAACACAGGAGAAAATCCCAAGCAAGGCATCTGCCACTTTGTCTGTCCTCAGTGAGGAAAGGGCAACTGCGTCTGGGTACCGGGTGGCATAATCCACCACAGTCAGGATGAATCTTTTCCCTGAGGAGCTGGGGGTATTTAAAGGCCACACAATATCCATTCCCACCCTTGGAATGGCTCCTCCACTATGGGCAAGGGGATCAGGGCGGCTTGGGTTTTCTTGCACGCCTTCCCTATTTCTTGGCACCGGTGACAAGACCTTTGATACTCCTTCATGTGCTGGGTGAAGTTAGACCAGTAGAAATTCTCTGCCAACCGCTGCATAGTTCATGCGATTCCCTGATGACCAGATGAGGGAATATCAGGGTCAACCTTGAGCAACTGCTCATGATATCCCTGGGGAATGACAAGCTGCCTGCCTGCATCCCTCCCTCTGTCTGTACTGCCTGTGTATACATAAGTCCATTTTCCTAATAAACCCTATGTCTGCCGTCACCTCCCTGTGCACTGTCCGAGTCTGCCCAAGCCCTCAGCTTCTCTAAACTAGGGTCACTTCTCTAAACAGCTGCAAATTGCTCACACCTTCCCAAGGCATGGGACAGGTCCCCTTCAGTCACTAAACTAGGGTCCCTAGCACTAATTTGAGGGCCCACAGGATCACTGTCAATCCCTACCCTCTGACAAAGGGTCACCCCTCCCTCTTTGGAGTAACCCTCTGTAGCTATGTGATTATTTGCTGCTGGGGAAATTTCTACTCTCTTTTTATCAGTCTCCCTCTCTGAAGACACAGGCTGGGGAACCAGCCTCTTGGTATCTTCCCCAATTGCTTCTGGGGGGCTCAGGGAACTATAGTTTTCCCTGGCCGCTTGGCTACGGGTAACTGCACACACCACCCCCTGCTGGAGATTATTACAAAGGATCACATCCACTGCTAATGTGTTAGCTGCAGCCACCTGTTGCACAGTTCCCCGGTTTTTGCCCCAGTCCAGAAGAACACTGGCCAGGGGCAATGTTTTCTCTTCACCAGTAAACCCTTGTACAGTTATGTATTTGTTGGGTATAAGCTGACCAGGCTATACCAGATCCCCTTTTTACCAATGTCAGGGATACCCCTGTGTCCCTTAATCCCTGCATCTGTATGCCATTTACCATGACTGGGTGCATGTGTTCCCTCATGTTCACTGGCATGCTTCCAGGGACACACAAACAACCCACTTTCTTTCTGGTACTACTTTACATATTATTGCTTGCCCTTCTTGGACACTGTCTGGCAGTGTGTCCAGTTTCTTTACATAACCAACAAACATTTCTTACTTCAGAGAAATCTTTTTTTTGAAACCTGGGGCTAACTGGTTTCGGTGGAGGCAATGAGGGTTTTAGCTGCCCTGAAGGCGTGCTTTTCCCTTTCTGCACTGCCACACTAGCCCCATTTGCTCTTGGAGCAGGTCTGCTCTTGGCATAGCAGTCCCAAGAGTCCAGTAGCCTCTTGCACTGTTTTTGAATCTCGGTCCTCTAGCCAGGTTTTTAACTCTGTTGGGCATGCCCAATAAAATTGTTCTAATAAAATCACATTTTCAATTGTATCAACAATGTTTGCCTCAATTCCTTCCCACCAACGTTTTAAAAACTGACGTCGTTTCGTGGCTAGTTCCTCATAGCTCATATCAGGGTTTCTCCTGAGCTTATGGAATTTAGCTCTGTATGATTCAGCAGTTAATTCAAACTTTTTTAGTAGTGCTGCTTTTAACTTGCTGTAATCATTACTGTCTTTATTGTCCATGTGACCCAATGCATCCCAAGCTTTTCCGGTAAGTAGCGGGGATAGCTGGAAGCTCCAGGACTCTCTAGGGATTTTAGCCTGAATACAAACTTTTTCAAAAGAATTTAAAAAGGCGTCTATGTCCTCCCTGTCTTTAAACTTGGCTATTAATTTAGAGTTCAATTTGTAACCCAGTCCTGCAGTCCCAGTTAAACCCAAGCCACTTACCTGCGCTGGTGCCGCTGGTTGGAGTCGTAGCTTCTCCAGTTCATGTTGCCACTGGCACTCCTCTCTCCTCTCCTCTGCAGCTCTGCGTTCTCGCTCTCTCTGCTCCTCTGCCTCTTGCTGGTGCTCATGTTCCTCACGGTCTGCCTCCCTCTGTTGTCGCTCTGCCTCCAGTTCTATCCTCCGCAAGTCAATTTGCAACTTGAGCACCTCTGGATTCAGGATACTGGTGACCTTCCCCTGCTGCTGTGGCCCTTCACTGACAGTGTCGCTGCTGTCCGCCTCATCAGCTTGGGACCCCTCACTGGCCACTAGTTCTGCCACACTCGAAGTCTGGTCCATTTCAGTCACTGTTGGTGACTCGCTGCTCTGGGTATCTGCTACCATCAGGGCCTCTATGAGGTTCTACTTACTGGCTTTCACCCCAAATGGGACTCCCCTGTCTCCGCACAACTGCTTTAAGAAATCTACAGTGTACTTGCTATAGTCAGAAGACATTTTCTTCTTCTCTCACTACTAATACTATACTGACTAGCACTTCAGAAAAAAAAATAAAATGGGTGGGAACCTAACTGTAAGTCAAGGGATATAGTTCTGTTTCCTTTTGAAATAAAACACTGCCTTTCTTTTTTTCCAAGTGAGCTAAATGATTTCAAGCTAACACACTGAACAATGAAGCTTATACCACCAAACTTTTTTGCCACCGCTGCCAACCAATCTGTCACCAACTCACTTAGTTGGTAAACCCTCTACTCCCAAAGTGCCAACCTCTGAGCATGTGATTTGTGTTCAGTGAACAGACAAGGTGACCCTCTTGTCTGTTTTGTGGGTTCAAGTTACCTTAGTCTCAAGCTCTGGAAGGATTCAAACTAATAACTTCTTGTTAGCGTACCCAATTATCAGGCTCAGATAATTCTGTCTTCGGGGGGCCAGATATCTTTGCCTACGGGCACCCAACCAGGTATTTAAAATGAACCCTTAGAACTCTATGCAAGACTTTAGAGAACTCTATCCATTTCACAGTTTGGTATACAATAAGCCCCCTACACAATGTTACTATAACCTTTAAAATCTCCACTTAAAATAAAAAGAAATGTCAAGGCACTCCAGCAGTTTCGTTTGTAAAAAAACAGAAAAAAAATATTTACTTTAAAAATATCAAAACAGAACAATAATTACAGAACAAATATGTATCCCAACACATACAGCCTTAAAACAAACAGGTAAAAATGTACAGTTCCTACAGTTTATAACTTCAGACTGGTATAATCTAATGCTTACTTTCTCTCAGTGCTTTTAGGGTCTCTCTCCTCTCAGTCAGAAATATTTTCTTGTGTGTCTCTGTCAGGTTCTTTCAGCAATTAAGCACACTTCTGAGCCGGCCTTCTCATTAGGTCACTAGCTCTGCCTTGGTGTATCAAACTCTATATTTTACAATACAGAGTCTCCAAATAAAATATTTAACAAAACATGTGAGATGACCTCACTGACTTTCCTCTCCACAGGTTAACTGGTCAGAACTGGTTTGTGCTGTGCTACACATACATCTTAAAAGTTTCTTTGATCTAAGTCACTGTATTCAAAGCAAAAGTGTATTGGCCTCTTTAATCCCATCTGGACCTTGGAATCTACACCTTAGGTTTTTCTGGGGTAATTCGAGTTCCTTGGGAAATGTATTTTGGACATTCCAAATCCGTCTGGGTCCTCCCTGGCTCAGACATCAAACCTCTTCAGTGTCCATTCTGGCCTCTCTCGACACCCTTCCCCACAAGTCCTTCCTGGCAAATATGCAAGTCAGAGGATCTTCCTGAGGTCATTATGAATGACTAATCTTATTTCCTGGGATGAAAGCAAATTGACAAGGTAATTGCACCCCAGATCTCTGTAGTTTAAAATACTTTCTGTCCTTTGAACTTATCCCTGTGGGGTCTTGATGTGTCAGTTCCAGTAAGACAGTAGTTTCCTCAAACTGAGTTTCCCATCACATATTTTATACGTGATAAAAAAAAAGAATACAGCACTCAAGCACTCAGAGCTGGCTGTCTACATCACAGTATAGTCCAAGATTTCTGAAGGGCAGACTTCAGCTGGATGAGGGAGCTGGTCCTGGACAAGTTACTTGGAGTGGACAACTTCAGGGATGTGAAGGAAAGATGGGGAGCAATGAAGGGAGCGATTCTCAAGACAATACAGTCTTGCATAGGACAGGTAAGCAAAAGAAAAAGGTAGAAAAGATCAGTATGGTTCTCTGAAAAAGACGGGGAAGCTGTGAGAGCCAACAAGAAGGCCTTTACCAGGTACAAGGAAAAACAAGGGTAGGACGAATGGGGAGAGTACCAAATGAGAACAAGGGAAACCAAGAGGGTGGTAAGAGAAGCAAATGTAACCACCCTCATCCGCAAGGTGTTCTGACTAAGCCAGGAGATGGTACAGGGTAAAAAGTCTGTTGTGCCTTTGGGTGAATGGCACCTGGTTTAATGGTTAGAAATGAGCTTGAAAAGTGGCATGGTGCCTCCACCTATATTAAGGGGATCCTTATGACAGAGCATTGCCAGGGTGTTTCCCCACAGGAAATAAATACACAACCCACCCTCTGTCACAGGGAGCACTATTACACAATCCCCTCCCCACTTACCACTCTAAACATGCAAATAAACTGCAAAGCAGTAATGGAAAAATACATTTGCTGATGCTGATAAGTAACCAGTAGGTTTTTTTTGGAGTTGGAGAAGAAGGTAGGGGACAAAGGAAGCAAAGGTAAAAATAAAAGGCAGCAGTTTGCATTCACCCCCACCATAAGGTGTGTCTCAGCACTTCTCCCCCCACTGGAGCACTGGTTAACCCAACAGTCCCTCTGGGAGCTCCCAGTTACAGTTCGAGTTTGCGCACATATACAGAGTTGCAGGCCTATGATGCTTAGACCTCTGTGCGGTACTGTGTAAATACAGTTGTTGGCTGCAGCTGCTGACTGGCAAATTACACCACTGGACAGACAGTAAATCAGTTGCTCCTGGCTGTAAGCTATAGCTGTGGGCTTGATTCTGAGGTCATACTGGAATGCCACGCCATGATCATTTAGGAGGATGGGAGCTCTGTTCAGTTACTTGGTCACAGGTGTGGCAGATGCAGTGTGCTTCTGGTGGGGAGGGGTGCAGGCCATGACTACACACAACTACAGACCAGTGAGCCTGACATCCATCGTGGGTAAGCTAATGGAGACTATCCTGAAGGAGAGGCTGGTGGCCCTCCTAGAGGCCAAAGGACTACAGGACAGCAGACAGCATGGCTTCATACATGGCAGATCCTGCCAAACCAACCTGGTCGAGTTCTATGACTGGGTAACTAGGCAACTGGACAGGGGCTATGCACTGGATGTCCTGTATCTGGACTTGAGTAAGGCGTTCGACTCAGTGCCACATGGAAGGCTGGGAAGGAAGTTAGTAGGCACAGGGGCGGGTGCAAAGCTGGTGAGATGGGTAGGAAACTGGCTGCAGGGAAGGCAACAGAGGGTGGTTGGTGGGGAATTCTCACACCCAAGGGCAGTGACGAGCGGTGTTCCACAGGGCTCAGTGTTGGGACCAGTGTTGTTTAGGATATTCATTGCAGACGTATCATGGGACATCAAGAGCAAGATCAGTCTGTTTGCTGATGATACCAATGTAGGCTCGGTGGTGGGTGACCTAGGGGGATGGCAGGGGTTGCAGGATGATCTGGCAAAGCTTGAAACCTGGTCAGACACCTGGCAACTGGGCTTTAATGCCAAAAGTGCAAGGTGCTGCATTTTAGGATGAAGAACTCAAGGAGGAGTTACCAGCTAGGGGAGTGCAGCTAGCCCAGACAGAGGAGGAGAAGGATCTGGGTGCTCATTACAGGGTCAATGAACAACTCTGCACAATGTAGGAAGGCAGCTGCAAAGGCCAACAAAATGCTGGGTTGTATTGCAGGGGTATATCCTCGAGGAGGAGGAGGTTATTCTGCCACTGTATAGGTCATTAGTTAGACCACACGTGGAGTACTGCGTGCAATACTGGCGTCCATGTCGAAGAGGACATGAAGTTACTGGAGGGTGCAGCGCAGGCGACAAAAGATGATCAAGGGCTGGGGGACTTATCATACGAGAGGAGGTTGAAGGAGTTGAACATGTACTCACTGGAGGAGAGGAGAGACAGGGTGACATGATTGAAACCTTTAAATACATGAAAGGAATAAACAAAGGCACGGGTACAGAGGGCTGTTCAAAGTAAGGGAGGAAGGGACACCAGGGGCCATGATATGAGACTGGAGCGAGGAAGGTTCAGGAGGGAGATGAGGAGACACTTCTTTACAGAGAGGGTGGTGGCTGGGTGGAATCGTTACCTGCTGAAGTGGTATGCAGTAGAACAGTGGACTGCTTCAAACGAGGATGGGACAGGACAAGGGGGAGGGTTAATGAAGGGGAAGGGTGGAAGAGAGGGGCAGCTGCAGAATAAGGGGTGCTAGCTGCACATTCGAGCAGACTTGATAGACCTCTAGGCCTTTATCTGCTGGCAAATTTCGTATGTTCATATGATGCTCCGGATAACGATGATCCCATTCATCCCACAAGGAGATTTGCCTTCACCAACCCCAACAGGCGGGCAGTCATTTGGGACCTCAGCTAGTTTGATCCCCGGTTGAGATAAAATCCTAACAGCAGTAAAAAGCAGTGGCTGACCACCTCCCCAGATGCAGAGCAGCTTTCAAAGCAACCCCTGCTCTAATTCAATGCTAGGGCCCATGTGTGGCACTCTAGATGCACCAATGCCCTTTTCCAGGAGTATTAAGTCTGTTTTGGACAAACTTTTTAGTCAGACAGGAATAGCAAGTAAGGGCTAGTCACATATGCTGTCCTCTTCTCAGAGGTTTTTCTTCAGACAGATCTGCTCTGTTTGCGCTTGTATCTCCCTTGTGCAGAAATCCAAGGATTAAATATCAGTGGCTAGCATCTCATGCAGTATTCATTATGTTAAATTCCTGACTTCAGCTTGCAGTTGAGAACTGTTTTGCAAAGCTGAGCTCCACATAGGTGTCCGTTTCACAGGGACAGAAAGATGTACTAATTTAGTTATTTTGCAGAGCTGCTTGAAACTGAGCAACCTCCTTGCTATGGGTTCCGTGACCCTGAAGACAGTCTAGGGTCCAGTTGAGCGAAGAGAGGTGGTGGTGGTGCATTGGCCGTGGTAAGAAGGGCACTGAACAATCCTGCAGAACAAATGACAGTGTGCAGTCCAGCCCCAGCTCCCACAGCTGCAATCTGAACTGGGTCTGGGGTGAAGGAATAGTGCAGGGGAGGGTGGCAGCAGTGCTTCGGAGAGAACCAAAAGCAAGCACCCTTTTAGCCGGGAGTTACATAAAGGCAAACACAGAGCTGTGCATTGCATAGGAGTCATGGAAGGGGAAAAGCAGTTCTTCAGATATATTAAGGAAAAGGAAAGAAGAGAGCTAGAATTGGTAGGCTGACAGCGTTAGATAGGGTAATTGAAGATGGATAGGAAATGGTCGTTCTTAATGACTACTTCTGCTCTGTATTCACTAGGGAATACAGAGGGCCTCTGCCAAAGTGACATTAAAGCAGCTGTAAGGGGGATCTCTGAGATGAAGCAGCAAGTATTTACCAGTGAAAGGGTTTGGAAAAGGCTGGCAGCCCTGAAGATAGATAAGGTGCTGGTTCTGGATGGGATGCATCCAGAGGTGCTCAAGGAACTGGCAACAGACCTAGCTGAACCTGTGGTAGGGCTGCTCAATAACTCAGGTTAGACAGGGGTAGTACCAAAAGACTGGGGGATAGCGACGTAGTCACACTTCATAAGTGGGGGGACAAGGAGAAACCGGTAACTACAGACCTCTCAGTCTTATCTCTATTGTGGGTAAACTGATGGAGACAGTAGTCAAAGAGAACCTCATGAACTATCCAGAGAGCAGTGGTCTCCAGGATAGTAAACAGCATGGGTTTGTGGCAGGGATGCCTTGTCAGACCAACCTGATAGTATTCTTTACTGGGTAACAAGAGTAGTTGTTAGGGACCATTTTGTGGATTTACTCTACTTTGATTTCAACAAGGCTTTCAACTTCATGCCTCACGGAAGGTTGCTGAAGAAGCTAGAGGAGCTGGGTACAGCCAAGGACACAGTAAGATGGGCGAGAAACTGGTTGCAAGGGACAGCAGAGGGTTGTGGTTAGTGGAGTCAAATCAGAAGAGATGGAGGCCACCATTGGGGTGCCACAGGGATCGGTCCTGGGTCCAGTCCTTTTCAATATGTTCATCAGTCATATGTGAAAAGGAATCCAAAGCAAGATGTGTTTCTTTCCAGACAACATTAACCTCAGAGGCAGGGTAGGCAGCATGGAGGGGTGTAGGGACCTACAGAGAGACTTGCAAAGACTAGAGAAGTAATCAAAGGTTTATCAGTTGCAATTCAGTGCCAACAAGTACAAGGTAATGTACATAGGGAACAAGAGCCCAAGGACAGACTATTGGACTTGGGGTAAAGCTGAGCTTCACCTCTGAGGAAGGAGATCTAGGGGTGATAATCATTGACTCCATAAAACAATCAAACCAGTATAACAAGGACTACAGTAAGGCAAACAGGATACAGGAGTGTACAAGAAGGGGTATTGACAGCAGAATGAATGAGATATTACTACCTCTCTGTATATCACCAGCAAGGCCCACCTGGAGTACTGTGCCCAGTTCTGGAGTCCTCACCTAAGGAAAGATAAGGACAGGCTAGAGACAGTGCATCATAGGGTGACCAGAATGATTCAAGCTAGGCAGGCAGATCTCATGAGGACTGACTCAAGGCACTAAACATGTACTCGCTGAAGGCCAAACGACAGAGGGAGGTTATGATAGAGACCTTCAAGTTCCTGAAAGGAATGAACAGTGTAAACAGTGAGGAACTATTTAGCATAAGTAATGGATTAAGAACATGGGGACATGACTGGAAACTTATGGGGGGGGGAGATTTAAGAGGGAAATGAGAAAGTATTATTTTACAGGAATGGTGGTGGAGCTGTGGATCAATCTGCTAGCTGATGTGGTGGACACCAAAGCTGTCAGTGGTTTCAGACATGGCTGGGACAGAGTGAAGGGCTTAGGGGTTGCTCAGGATGGTTAGCGATAGGGCAGGGAGCATGGAGTTGGATTGTGTGGATTAGAACCTTGTATGGATCCTGGGTTTGTTAGGGTTTAGGGGCAAACTGGATGGACCAATGGTCTTTTTCTGCCATCATTGTCTACATTTCCATGTAACCTAGGACTAGAATAGAATACTTTATTCCCTCAATTGCCCAGCCATTTTAGAACAATTTGGCATCATTAAAATCACTACAGAACATTAGAGTTCTACATGTTATAGGGGAGCTGGTATCCAAGAAAGCATTCTATTCTACATAGAAATAGGTTGGGCAATTAAAGGGTTAAAGAAATGTAAGGTGCAAGGAAGATGGTTCCCCCTTCTATAAAACTAAAGTTCCTGCAGCATCCTGTAGTTTGTTGCCTTCCTGGCTGAAACTAGTTTATCATGTAATCTAAGTTTACTGTTGTAGAACAGGTAAGACAGGATGTTTTAATTGATTCAGCATGTTGCTCCAGTAGATTTCTTTACTTGGAAGTAGGGCATGCTTTACTACTGAAAAAATGTTTGACTTCTCTGTTAGTGATTAAAGAGGTAGCGTGGTCTATTAATTAAAAGAAAGAATGTGCATAAACATATTCAGTTTCAAATGACAGTTTGGCCACCAACCCATTGTGTCTCCTAGAGTAACTCAATGATCCTGAGTTTCAGTTATTCATCTTGTAAAATTAGGAAGACATTTAGCCACCTGATGGCCTAGTGGAAGTGCATCAGTGCCAGCAGCAGACTCTGAAGCTGGAGTCATGGCAGCCAGCAGCCCAAACCAGCCCACAGTTGGAGATGGCACGTGCCTGGTGACTTACAGTTCCCTTGTGGTGGGGCTTAGGAGCCTGTTCTGACACAAGGCGTGATGCTTGCACCCAGATCGCACTGCATTGACAGGCCATTAAATGGCTGGCCTATCTCATTAGGTGGTGGGAGGCAGAATAAATGGGGAGAAAACGTCAGTTGCTGTGTGAATGATGGTTGAGGCCTGAACAGTGTATCCCTAGATTGCTTTAGCTGTCTGGGATATAAAATAGATGTGAAGAAAACTTAGGGAGAAGTAGCACCCCTAGTTTAGATGAGATGTTTATACAGTAGATATATATATTATAGAGGCACGGTCGCACCCCTATAGTTACAGTTCTATGGTCACTTTTATGTTAAACCCCAAATTTTGCACTTTAGTAACTTTGCAACCATTTGACTGATTTGCATGAAATGTGCATGCACCATCAGGGACCAAAGATCTCTTGATGTGGCATTCCAGTCAGATGTACGAGTGCGTAGATACGGAGTGTCAAAAAATGTGAAAATTACCATTTTTGTGTAAATTCTTTGTCATGTCGTTTTTCAGAAATGGCTTGAGCGTTTGGTCTGAAACTTTTAGGGTATATAAGGCTTAGGTTACAGATGTGCCTTTTGAAGGTTTGATGAAAAAATATTAATCCATTCAAAAGTTATTAAATTTAAAAATTTCCCATTATTTCCTATGGGAAAAGTTAGATGTGCCGTGCGAAAAAAGATTTTTTTCGCAAAAAAAAGATTCTGTTTCGTGGCATTGCCATAGGAATGAATGGTAAAATTTTGCACTTTAATAACTTTACAGTTGTTCAACCAATTAGCATAAAATTTTGCATGCTCCATCAGGGACCAAAGATCTTTTGATGTGTCAAGTTTCGTTCCCATCGGATTTGTGGATGTAGAGCTACAGAGTGCCATAAAATGTGAAAATTGCCATTTTTTTGTAAATTCTTTGTCACCAGATTTCTCAAATGCTGTGGAGTTGTAGACTGAAATTTGCAGGGTGAATAGGTTTTGGTTCAAAGATGTGCCTTTTCAATGCTTGGTGAAAATATTAATCTGTTCAAAAGGTATTAAATTTGAAGTTTCCCATTATTTCCTATGGGGAAAAATAGATGTCCCGCTCGAAAAAAAGATTCTGTTTCTCAGCAGTGCCATAGGATTGAATGGTGAGGCTCACAGAACGATTTTTTCCGCAAAAAAAGATTCTGTTTTGTGTCATTGCCATAGGTATGAACTGTGTGGCTTGGAAAATGATTCTTTTTTCGTGAAAAAAGATTCTGTTTTGCGACAGTGCCACAGGAATGAATGGTGAGGCTCGGAGAATGATGCTCTTTTTTGCAAAAAAATGTTTTGTTTCATGACAGTACCATAGGAATGAACAATATGGCTTGGAGAATGATTGTTTTTATGCCACAAAACAGAATCTTTTTTCATGAAAAAACTGTAATTCTCTGAACCACACAGGGCCCTCTGAAAAAAAGTATGCATGGAAGGGTAGCTGCTTGCTCTCACATGTACATATGCATACTGTTATGGACTGATGGGAGCCTAGGGCTCGGAGGGCCCTGCGCTCCCACAGGGAAACAAGGGTCACTTACAATATGCATGGATAGTAGCACAGGGCCCAGAGGGCCCTATGCGTCCACATGTACTTATGGATACCATTATGGAGTGATGAGAATGCAGGGTCCAGAGGGACTTGAGCTTCCACAGGGAAATAAGGGTACAATTACAATCTCTGTACACTTATGGATGGATGGGCCCAGAGTTCCCATAAGCAAATAAGAGTACGATTATACTTTCTCAAAAAGTAAGGAAATTCTTTGCAAAAAAACTTTAATGCATCAGATGGGGTTCCACCATCAGAAGTTTGGAAATGTGGTCTTAGGGTTTCCAACCCTAATGCCTCACCTCACACCCACCCTGCATGTGCCAACAGGCATTGGGGGTGTGCCTTGGGGTTGTGAGCCCTAATGCTCACCCCATTCCATGAATAAATAAGGTGAGATGGCTACAGTATAGGAGAATGGGGTGAGCGTTAGGGCTGACAACCCCAAAGCACACCCCAACGTCTGTTGGTGCATGCAGGATGGGGGTGGGGTGGGATGTTAGGATTGGAAACTGTGACACTGTATTTTCAAACATTTGCTGGTGGAATCCTAACTTATGCATTAATTAAGTTTTTTGCAAAGAATATAAGTTGTCTATCTTAATATATTTTCTGTGGGACAGCTAGGGTCAGCCCAAAGTGATCTCCACATAAATAAGCTTGTTGGCATCCATTATTGCATTATTGATTTGTTTCTGTTGTTCTGTTCCTCTCACATCCTCTCTTCTGATGTGCAAGCCCCCTAGGCCTAAAACACGGGGGGGGGGGGTATTGCACAAATCACGCTCTTTTTAGCCTCCCTGCAAATTTAGAATCCTGCACACACTGAGCGCTCTCATAGCACACTTTACTTCAGTGGCAATTTGCCATAGAGAACCTTCAATGGCACTTAGTCATTGACTCTGCTTCCGGTCCCTGATGGTCTAGTATGATCGCCTACATCAAACTCTCTGGTGGTCTAGTGTGCTTGCCTCTTTTGTCGCTCCACTGCACTTGCGAGAGAGACATCGTAGCATCATGAGCAGGAGCAGGTCGAGGGAAGAGCCAAGGATTTGAGGGATGAAGAGAATGAAGCGGAGGGATGGTCTGAGAATGACTGCTGGTGATAGCAGCATCGGTGAGAGGGTCAAACCCGGTTTGCTTGGGAACAGTTAAGGAAAAAAAAAGAAAAGAATAGAACAAAAAAAAGTGACACAGTGTTGGTGGAAAACAAAGGTGCGGCTGAAGCCTGTTGCAGCCAAGAACCATCGGACAGTTGGCGGCTGTCTGCAAAAACTACAGTAAAACTTATTTAAGAAAAAAATATAAGATGCAGTAGGCACAGATACAGCAGTCGCTGAAAAGCAGCTGAATGAATGGAAATACAAAATACTAAGCTAAAAATCTGGTGAATGACAAATAGAAGGGGCATTTGTTTTTGGTCCAAATAAAACTGATGCTTAAAACAGTTAAGCAGAGGCTAAAGCACAAATAAGTAAGGGTTTTCTGGGAGAAAAAAAATAATTTTGGTCGTGAACTGGGAGGGAAGGAGGAACTTGCCCTGTAACACCAAGAGATAAAAACGTGGCAATAAAAAAATTGTTGCCCAACTTGCCCTTGTCATTCAGAAGTTGTCAAAGACTGGCCCTGGGTCCAAAACAGAAGGAGTATGTCTGGGTTTAAAAAAAAAAAGTGCTGCAAGAAGGGACCTTGGCCAACACCAAAGCAGCTGCTGCCATAAACAATTTTTTAGGGGACACCAAGAGGTAAAAAGGTTTCTAACCTGGGTCTTGTGTGTCCCAAGAAAAAAATTATGTCAAAAGCAAAGAATGTAGAAAATAAATAAAAAAGATATTTTGTGCAAGAAACTGAACTGTGAGGAAGCAACTGAAAGGGGTATTAAGGTCGGTAACCTGGATGCAGTGTGTCCCAGGACGAGCTAGATGGTAAAAGAATACCTGTAAAATGAAGAAAAAGATACATTTTTACTTGTGCAAGATACAGAACTGTGGGAAAACAACAGAAAGGGGTGGAATGGTCCGTAACCTGTGTTCTGTGTCCCAAGAACTTAGATAAAAAGAAAATTGTGGCATGGCACAACATGCATCATTATTAATGTCCTGGCTGAAAAGAAAGCAACCAACTATACAAGAGGCCCCTGAGGAAGTACCAGAAAAAAGGCCATACAAAGAAGGCGTAGTAATAGTGCACGTACAAGAACCTGTACCAGATCTCGAGCCACAAGAATTAATAGTTGATGAGCCAGACACAACAAGCTTCATCGCCTCTAAAAAGCAAGATAAACTGCAACAAAGGTGGCTAAAGATCTACAACTAGTTGTTGATTGACAGACTGGCCACATGAGCGGTTTTGTTTGTAATCCTTCTTCATTCATTCCTTTTAAATGTGCTTGTTCTTGTTACAAAACATTGACCCAAATAAGATATTCTGATAATACTGCTCATCCTAAAGCATTAAAAAAATGGACAGTGAATCAAACAGTCAGGCAGTGGCAAAGGCATTAGATAAAGCTAATGCACACAGTGACGACCAAGCTAAAGGGCTTTTGAGAACTGCATATTATTATTTATTTATTTATTTGAAAAGGTTTCACCAGGAAAGACACCATGAGCTGTGAATAGCTTGTATCCAGAAGAGTCCTTGGTGGAGGGGTTACAGATAATAGGGAGAGCGAGCAAAAATATGACAATATAAAATACAACACAGTGCAATTCAGATGCAATTTAGATACATAAAGTGCAGAGTAGGCAAAAAAAATATAATAAAAATGTATACAGTGCCACTCAAAACATGAACTGTAGCAAGAATCCAGTACATTTTGATCAAGGACAATCGACAGTATCACATAAAAAGTACAGTAGAGTAACTAAGCTAGAGGAGACATACTGGGGTGAGCAAAAAAACTATATGTGGTTAGGATAAAACCAAGAACAGGCAACCCAGTAGAAGCATTGGCAGAAGACAGAGTGAACCTAAAGGTGGCAGAAGTAGCAGGCTGAGCACTGGGTTACTATGTGCTAGTTTAGGGCTAAAGAAGGCAGTTGTAACATAAAGTAGGGGAGATGTGAAGGGGAGGAAGAGAGGCAAGCCAGGAACTAAACCCCTTCAGGATGCAGAGAACCCTGCAAGGGGACAGGACCTGGTAGGTTGAAAGGTGAATGGAAGGGGAGAGAGGGAAGGAGGGGAGGAGCAGTATGCCAGGAACTGTATCCTTCAGGATGCTGAGAACCCTGCAAGGGACAGGACCCAGCAGCTAGGAGGTGAGGAAGAGGGTTGGGGACAGAGGGGGAGATAAAGGGGGGAGAGAGGAAGAGAAGCAAGTCAGGAACTGTACCCCTTCAGGATACTGAGAACCCTGCAAGGGGATAGGGCCCGGCAGATGGGAGGTGAGAGGAAGGGGACATAGGGGGAGAAGTGGGCAGTGGGGCCACCTAGTGGAAGCCTAGAACTGGAGATGGAAGGCATGGGGGTGAAGGGGAGGTAGCGAATAGAAATTAATAGTCATAGGAAGGTATTAGGTGCAGTTACAGCAATGAACAATGTGTTTGTGGAGGAGAAGGAGTGAGTGAGTGGAGGGATTGAGCAGAGCAAATTTCTAGCGGGAGGGAGTTCCAGATATTGGGAAACTTATATGAGAAGGCAGCGTAGCCAGATGAGGTGAGCTGTGATGGGAGGGCAAGTGTTTTATATGTGGAGGAGTGAAGGAGATAGCAGGAGGGGGAGGGGAGTCGATAGGAGGGAGGAGAGATAAGGCGTCAGAGAACCATGCCAGAACTTCCAAACTAAGTTGGCAATGTGAGACAGATGCCTGGCGTGGAGTGAAGGGAAGGTGAGAGAGAGGAATAAAGGTCACAGTGGTGAGTGCGAGGGGGGCAACCAAGTATGAAGCGGCAGAAAGAATTAAAGAGAGGGTCCCATCTAGATAGGGTGGTTTTGGGGGTGGAGCTGTAGACGATATCCCCAAAGTCGAAGGCTGGGAGAATCATCTTTTGGACGATATCTCTCCTGGCTTGCTGTGGCAGGCAGCTGTGGAGTTTGCACAGAGCACGAGTCTAGGGAGTAATTTTTTGTGGATGGCGTCAATGTGTGCCCCGAAGTCTAGGTGTTTGTCTAGCCATAGGCCGAGGTACTTGAATGAGGCTACATTGTCCAGTGTTGAGCCAGAGAAGGTGTGGATGGAGGGGGTGGAATCGAGCCTGGCCAGTTTTTGTCTGGAGCCAAAGGTCATAGAAACTGTTTTTTTGACGTTCATAACAAGATGATTTGCATTAAACCAGCACTGGACATTGTTAAAGTCTAGCTGAAGGCTGGTGACCACCTCTGAGGGGGAGTTCCTAGAGGAGAACAGCACAATGTCATCTGCGTACATGTGGATATATGAAGATGTGCAGCCATTAGGGAGGTCATTTAGGAAGAGTGAAAATAATATAGGACCAAGCACTGAGCCTTGGGGGACACCAGTGATGATTAGGAGTGGAGGGGAGAGGGAATTACCTATTCCGACAGACTGAGTCCAGCCTACTAGTTAGGACTGGAACCAGTCGGTGGCTGAATGAAAGAGGCCGGCCACAGTCAGCTTGCTGAGGAGTAGGGAGTGGGAGAAAGTGTTGAAGGCTTTGGCCAAGTCGACAAAGATGGCAGAGGTGATGCATCTATGATCCATGCCTGAGAGAATGGAGATAGTGAGCTGTAGGAGGGAGGTGGTGGTGGAGTGGTCTTTGAGAAATCCAGACTGGAAAGGGATGAAAAAGTAGGAGAAGTCGAGAAAGGAGGAGAGTTGTTCCAGGGACAGATGCTCCTGAAGTTCGCCAGAGTGGGGAGAAAAAAGATGAGGCAGAAGTTGCAGGGGTTGGAGGTGTCTCCAGCTTTAGGGAAAGGAATCACGGTGGCAGACTTCCAAGCATCAGGAACTGTAGCATGCAGAAAGGATAGGTTTAGAAGATTAGTTGGTGGAAAAGCTACAGAGCAGGCAGAGAGGTGAAGTAGATTAGGGTCAAGACTGTTGGGCCTTTTGCCCTTAACTGGATTCAGGGCAAGTAATAAACGCAGGGTGCCTTCCAGATGAACGGGCTTGAAAGAAAATTGTGGTGCAGTAGAGCACTTGGGGGTGGAGGAGGAGGCAATGGGGGGAACAGTAGAGTCCCCGGAGGCAGGGAAGGGAAGGAGCATGAGAAAGGAGGAGGCACAGGTAGTGAAATAATTGTTGAATTCTGTGGCCACGGAGGGAGGGTCACAATTGTCTGGGTGGTAATTTAGGGCAGGAGATGTGGCATGGGTGGGGGGAGAACAGAGTATGGATAACCTTCCAGATATTTTGTTGCCGAAATGAGCTGCCCAACACAATGTTTGTTATAAATGTTCAGTTTCTGAAGGAAATGAAGTGCCTGTACATTAAAGATGTCAATGCAGAGGGGGTTACGGCACCTATATGAATGCCTCTGGACTGGCTGAAATGCATGAGGCCATTGCATAAACTATGGTGGACAAGCTGGACATTGCTGTGAAGAAAAACCCAGTGGTAAGCTTGATACTGGATGAGTCCACAGACAGCAATAGCAAGAGACTAATAGTTTATGGATGATACTTGCAACAATATCTCATATACTTGATTTTATTGCAACATAGAAGTTATTGATGGAAAGGCTGACACTATTTTCTAGGCACTTTGTCGACTTCTGAATGACAGGGGCATTATAGCAGGTAAAAAACTAAACTTGATGCTCTTCTCTACTGATGGAGCATCAGTTATGACTAGCTGTTGTCAAGTTGGAGTACAAAAACTAAGAACTGATTATAACCCTGAATTGATTAGAGTACATTATATGGCTCATCCGTTGGCCTTGTGTGCCAGAGATGCAACTCAGTCAGTGGATCAAGTGAAAAAATTATAAATGAGACTTAAGGTCCATCTTCATTTTCTTCAGTTATTCCACTATTAGAAGTAACAACTTTGTGTGAGCTGCACAAACTTCTGGAAGATCTAGTTCTGAAATACTGTCAGCCTCATGCAGTTCAGTGGCTGTCAGTTTACGGTGCAGGGTCTGTTGTATACAGGACTCAAATCGTTAAGAAATGTGTTGGAACATATGGTGTCAACCAGTACTCCATGCAGTGATAAAGCAAAAGAACTGTTTTTGTCTCTACATCAGTTTAATTTTGTAGCTCTTTCTCATGTAATGCAGGACATCTTGTCAGATACTGTTTTTCGTTTGAAACATTTCTTAAGGGAAGCATCTCTATCTTCCTGGACTTAAGTCTTCACCATTTATTCATACAGCTGCTTTACAAGCTGGAGGCACTGGGACCTTGTGGGAGCCAAAAATCTTTGGCATGGCCAGTGCTGAGGTAGGACCACGCATGCGTGACACCATGAGGCTGGCTCGCACCTCTGTAGACTATCTCGGTGCAACCCTCCAACCACCCACCAGGAGTCGGATCTTCACAACTTTATGACAACAGCATTTAGTTTCATTCAGTTTTAATCTGATTTGTTTTCCGTGAAAAAAAAAAATTATTATTTTTCTTCTTCAGCCCTGCCGATCAGAGCAGTCGACCATGGATGGAAACAGTGACAGTAGGGACTCTTCATTAGAAGGCTGCTCTGGCAGCTGGGCTGTGTCCAGTCTGTCGCCCTCTCCGGGGGGTGGGGGTCCAACTACGAGCAGCCTGGTGTTTGGGAGGAAAGACTGTCTTCCTGTAAACACAAAAAGAAGCGGGCCTGTTCCCGATCCAGGTCATGGACCCGGCACTGTTCTGCCTCGAGTTCTTCCTCTTCCCATTGGAAGGGGAAGAAGTGGTACTGCTCGAGGTCACACACTAGTACTTCTGCTATGAGATCTTCAGCATTCAGGAGTGGCAGGCCTTCATCAGCTCTGTCTTGTTCCCTGACGGCCTCCGCTCGCGGTCACTCTGGATCTCGACACCAGAACCCCTCTCTGTCCTCTTGTGGGGTTTCCGGTGGGCAGTTTCATCACTGGGCTGCTCTTATGGAGCAGTGGGTACAGCGTCTGTCTCGTTTGCCCCTTTCTGTGGATCCGGTACTGGGGCCATTGGGCCTAGGTGCCTCTGAGTGGTGGTTGGAACCTGCTGGACAGGTTGAGCGTTCAGTGCTGGCAATGGAATTTCCTCCCCTGCTGGTGCATGCACCGCCAGTGCTGGTTACATATGCCTGCCTCCCTCATTCTGTTTCCTCACAGGTACTATCCCCTGCCCCCTCTTTTTCTTCTAGGTCCAGGTTGGGTTTTCAGGTGCTACGTTTGGCACTGGTTCCCCTTGGGTTAGCGCTGCGTGCTGCACCAGGTTCTTTGGTGCCAGGCCCTATGCCAGTTCTGGCATGGGGTGGTGGTGCCGGGTCCGGCACCTGTTCAAGTGTCTCCTGTTTTTCCTTTTCCCAGACTTTTTTCCCAGACCCAGGTCATGGCCTTTTGGGAGCTGTGCCTGCTGCCTCTGAGGGGGAGATGGAGCAGGATGAGTCTGACCCCGACCTCATCATTTCTGAGGAAGGAGATGAAGATTCTTTCTACAGCCTGGATGAAAAGTCAATAGTCCTAGCTGAAACTCCTGTAGAGGACCTCTCGTTTCAGTTGGGGGTGTGCACATTCCATTGCCCCCTGTCTGGGGTAAATAAATTTTGTTGAAGGGCAAGTACTAAAACAGCTAATTTCACTGTAATTAATAGGGGCAAGTGAAAATTCAGCTACAGTCATGGCTGGGCAAGTAATAACAGTTTTGATCTGAGCACCTCTGGTTTCAGTCCTTACTTAGGAATATGAGGCAACTTGGGCTGTTCAGGCTTCTTCTGTAGATCTAGGAACCCTTATGCACCTCGAGTTGCTTCTTGTTCCTAATATTCCAGTGAACCTTACGCCACCTGTTCCTCCATACTTTGAGACACTGTCTGAGTCTGTGTGGGCTAGGATGTGTTGGTTGTCCTTGATGAGAAGGACAAAGTTGTTTTACCTCAAGAAGTATCAGTACATCCTATCAATAAGGAAATTCATAAGATCATAAGATTGATGCTATATGAAAAAGGGCTTTCGCAGCTGCTACTCTGGGCATGCCTATTGCTAACTATCAAGGGCACTTCTCCCAGTAGGAATATGTCCGCTGGACCTCTCTTAAAACTCTAGTGGAAGATCCCCCGAAGTCTGACTCCAAACTTGAGATTCTATAGACTGTTACCTGGGGAAAAGAATGCAGTAACCATCAGCTGAAAGCTTCTATGGATGTGTATGACACAGCTTCCAGAGCCTCCACTGCTGGAATCTGTATTAGAAGACATTTCTGGCTCCGGACATCGAGGTTTTCCTCAGGTGCTCAACAGCAAGTAATGAATGTCCCTTTTGATGGTACATATCTGTTCGGCCAACGGTGGAACAAGCCCTGGAGGTCCTCTCAGAAAAATCAGGACTGCCATTATGAAAGCCAGACCGGCTTCTTCAGCTCCTCAGAGAGGCAGGAACCTTCAGTTTTTTTCTATCAGGCAGCCCTTTTGAGGAAGAGGCCTAGGAGCCCAAAACAAACACCAGTCTCCTCAGTCACAAAAGAAAATGCAGAAGGCACAGAGGCTTAAAGTGCCCAGTGCCACCCCCTGAAAGCTTGGCCCCAGCTCCACCTCAACTGCCCAAGGTGAAGCTTTCCTCTGCAGTGGTAGGTCTTCTGATTCAGTTCTACGACCAGTGGAAGTCTGTCTCCATGGACAAGTGGGTCCTCAGGGTTGATTGGGAGGGGTACTCTCTGAACTTTGTAGAGATTCCCCCAGACCTTCTGCCCAAGTGACAGCACACTGTCAACCACTCAGTCAGACCTTCTCACTTCAGAGATAATGGGCCTTCTCAAAAGTTGGGCAGTGGAAGTAGTTCCCTGGGCAGTGACACACAAGTTTCTACTCCCATTACTTCCTGGTTCTTAAAAAGATGGGACATACACCCCATTCTTGACCTCAGAAAGCTGAACAAGTCCTTGTACTGAAAGAAGTTCAAGATGATCTGCTTGGGGACTCTCCTACCACTTCTCAAACTACACGACTGGCTGGTATGCTTGGACATGCAGGATGTCTACCACAAATTCCTTTGCTTTGTGGCCTTGGGTGAACACTACCAATTCAGAGTCCTGCTCTTTGGGCTCTTCTTGGCGCCTCGAGTCTTTACCAAGTGCTTTGCAGTCCTCGCGGTGCACCTTCGAAAGCTCGGCATTCAAGTCTTCCCCTACCTAGACAACTGGCTGTTAGCAACCCTATCAAGGCAGGAGACAGAGAAAGCGGTATCCACAGCATCTCAGTTCCTTACCTCCATGGATGGGGGGTCCTGCTCAACATGGAGAAGTCGCAGCTTCAACCCTGTCAGCAACTCCTCTTTATAGGAACCCTCTTAGACACTGCAAAAGTGAGGGCATTTCTTCTGAAGGACAGGAGGAACAGCATTCTTCAGATGGCTCACTTCATCTGGGAGAACAACACTGTACAAGCTCTCTCCCTGCCATGGATGTTAGACCTCATGGCCTCTTCTGTCTTCACAGTGTCTTTGACTCGACTGCAAATGAGAACCACTCAGTGGATGCTCAACACACAGTGGTCCCCGACAACACATCTTCCATTTTGCCCCATCAAAGTGACAAGAGCCCCTGTGTCGGTCACATGCATGGTGGATACAAGAGGACAACCTTCTACAAGGTCCCCCCCCCCCCAGACAGAATCTCAGATCACCATCACTACAGATGAATCTCTCCTCAGCTGGGGGGGCTCACTGCCAAGGCCATCACACTCCGAGAGTTTGGACCCAGGCAGAGTCTTGTCTTCCATCAATGTTCTGGAGATGAGGGCAGTCCTGTATGCCCTCTGAGTCCTAGATGATGATGTCAGTCACATAATCCTTCTTCAGATGAACAACAAAGCTGTGAAGTATTACATCAACAAGCAAGGTGGAGCACACTCCTACCCTCTCTGCAGAGAACCCACAGGGGTATGGGAGTGGTGTGTCAACCATGATTTCTGATTCAGGCAGTTTACCTGCCAGGGACTCAGAACGATCTGGCAGACCACCTCAGCAGGAGAGAAGCAGATCCTCACCAGTGATCGCTAGCACCAGATGTCGTGCAGTTGCTCTTCAACAAGTGGAGCACTCTAGACCAGGACATTTTTACGTCCTACTCAATGCAGAACTGCCTCTTTTCTTCTCCAAAAATCCAGAACCTGGCATTTTCTGTCAGGATGCATTCAGGCTGCGATGGACAAGACACTTTCTGTACACATTTACTCCTCTTCCATTAGTTCAGAGGGTGCTGCTCAAACTGGAGGTGCACAGAGGCAAAATTATTCTCAGTGCATCATACCGGCCTTGACAGATTTGATTTTCTTTGATCACCAGGTTGTCAGAGGCCCCTCCGAGGCAACTGCCTCTATGAACAGACCCCTGGTCCATCCCAGTCTGCGCTCCCTTCATCTCCACTCCTGGCTTCTGAAGAAATAGACGTGAGCAGGTTTAATGTTCCTCAGAGAATTTCATAGATCCTCCTGGCCGCTCGTAAGCCCTTCACCAGGAAGACTTCCACAGCTAAATGGAAGTGTTTCTCAGAATGGTGTGCTACAATCTACTTAGACCCATTTCAGTGTCCTCCAGATAAAGTGTTGGCGTACCTACTAGACCTTTCAGACTGAAATAATCATCTGTAAAGGTACACCTCTGTGTGCTTTCTACCTACCATGAGCCAGTCCAGAACATTTCCCTGGCTCAGTTACCCCTGTTCAAAAGATTCCTCAAAGGCATTCTACATACGGGGCTCCCAGTTAAGAAGCTGGTTGTCCCTTGGTATATTAACCTCGTGTTGGACATGCTCACTCATAAACCCTTTGAGCCTCTAGCCAGGTGTGATCTAAAGTTTCTGACCTGGAAGGCCTCCTTTCTTGGAACGGCCTTCCGGAGGAGGATGGAACGGCCTTCCGGAGGAGGTTGTGGAGTCAAAATCAGTGGGGGAATTCAAGCATGCATGGGATAGTCATAAGGTAATTCTGGGGGGTGGCGGTAGGAAGAAGTAGGCTGCTGGTTAACTAGGATCTGCAGCTTATCCAGTAGGTAGGGAAATGGGCAGACTGGGTGGGCCAAGCGGTCCTTATCTGCCGTCAAATTCTATGTTTCTGGTGGCCATCACTTCTGCTCATAGGGTCTCTTAAATACATGCTATGGTTACAGATCCTCTGTATACTGTCTTTCATGAAGATAAGGTGATCCTCTGTACTTGCCCAAAGTTTCCTCCCAAAGTGGTTTCATACTTGTACCTCAACCAGCCTTTGGTTCTGCCCACTTATTTCTCCAACTTTCAAAATGAAAGGGAACGCACCCTTCACTCCCTGGATCTTAAGAGTCCTACAGTTCTACATAGATAGAACCAGACACATATGGCAGGCCAAGAAGTTCTTTGTGTCCTTCAATGCCATCTGGCTGCATCAACCAGTATCCATTAAATACTTCTCTGCTTGGATAGTGGCATGCCTTTGTCACTGTTATTCTGTGGCACAGGTCAAGTTGGAGGGCCAGGTGTGTGCCCACTCTACCAGAGCAGTTGCTGCATCTCTGGCAGAGATCTGCTCTGTTCCCATGATGACATTTGTAAAGCAGCAACTTGGAGCTCAGTGCACACCTTCATGAAGCACTGTGCTCTGGATGTCCATGCCAGACAGCATGCTTCCTTTGGCGGGAGAATCCTTAATGGACTTCGGTCCTGAGTGAGCGCCATATCCTACCGCCCTGTTCGGGGGATTGTGCTCAGCTTGGTACTCTAACCCAGCAGTATGAATAAATGGTGAAGACTTAGGTACAGGAAGATATGGAAATTACATACTCACTGTAATTCTTGATCTTCTTGGACAAGTCTTCACCATTTATTCGTATGCCCACCCTCCTTTCCCCGAGCTCACTTAATGTGTTCCAGGTCTTCACTCCCTTGATTGGTATGGGCTGTGAAGACCGTGTTTAAATTGACCCTACTTATACAGGTCAAATGGGCTGTCTTATGTCCTTGTTAAGTTAGGTATTTTCTTTAGTTAATATATGCTGCACCTCCTCGTAAAAAAGGCACCGAGGCGGTTGGAGGGTCGATGCTGAGATAGCCTACACAGGTGCGAGCCAGCCTTCCGCTTCTGCACATGCACAGTCCTACCTTGGTGCTGGACCACCTGAAGATTTTTGGCTCCCCCAGGTTCCCAGCACCTATGGCTTGTAACCCAGCAGTATGAATTAAATGGTGAAGACTTGTCCAAGAAGATCAAGAATGTATGGTGAGTACGTAATTTCCATATTTCTCCACTGTGCTACCAACTGCCATTGGTACAAAAGAGAATGTAAGGTCTTTAATTGAAAACCCATCCGAGAGACAATTTTTCGATACTGATTTTGAAGGCAATAAGAAAAAGAAGAATCAGCATTTTTATACCGTTTTTCATACAAAATGTATCCCAACATGCTTTACAAGCAATGCTAGACTGGTAGTGAAGTGACCGAATGTGTAGCGGCCGCCCATATCACAAATCAGCACCCACACACAGCCTGGATAATTGCATGAACCAGTTTTTATGGGAATATTGGCCAGGACACTGGGAATGTCCCCTACTCTTTGCGAATAGTGCCTTGGGTTCTTTTACTTACACCTGGACACCCACCAAGATAGCAGCAGGATGGGTCAAAGGGACCTCGGGTTAACGTCTCATCCAAAGGATGGCACACCCCAGCAGTACAGCATCCCCCTAATACTGCACTCAGGACAGGTTTCCTCTCGAGACCTGCACCCCCTTCAGATATTTTGGGATTTGGCTCGACCAGCACCTTGATTTCTCTGCGCATATTGATGCCATCCACAAAAAGCTTCACCCCAAACTGGGAGCCCTGTACTGCAATTGTGGTTGCATCCCACTGCCGGCTCGCTGTGCTATTGTGCAAAAAATAATCCTCCCTATCTTCGACTATGGTGATGTTTACAGTTCAGCTCCTAAATCCACCCTAGCCAGACTGGACCTCCTCTTTCCCTTCTTCTGTCGCTTTGCCCTTAACTGCCCCCCCCAACCACCCACCACTGCATCCCCTACCGGACCGTTGGCCTCCCCTCATGACAAGACCACAGACTCTGCCACTGTGCCAGCACCATGGCCACATTCTGGGCCCAGTCTCTACCATCATATCTCACCTTTGCCCTATCGGCATCTGCAATGTCACCCTACTCTCTTAGGAATTTTGACTCACATCTCCTGTCTGTTCCACTCATGACCACCTCAACAAGCCAATCAGCATTCTCCTACTGATTGCCTAAACTATGAAACTCCCTCCCTACGGTCATTCAGCACACCGCCCCAGTCATCACCTCACCTCCCTTCTCAAAACCCATTACTCATCCACCTGCACTTGTGCCCAGGTTAGCCCAATGAAATAGGACATCACCTTTTCTCCATGAGTCTGCATTGAAAACTTGTATGTACAATTCATTTGTAAATCATGCATTTTAGCATTCTTGTTAGGTGCCTCACATCTGCCTAATGCATTGAATGAGTCTGTGTTTGGATGTGTTCCTTTTCCCCTTCCCCCAGGTCGCACCTGGAATCAAGCAATACTCTGTTCAGTGTGCCTTCCTGGTAGAACTTTTAAATAAATAAATAAGGGTGCCAACATTTTAGGTATGAGTCTAATCCTGGTGTGTGACAAGAACCCACGACCTTCTGGTCCAGAGGTGGATGTGCTACCAACTGAGCCACGCTGATAAATTCATCAACATTCACACTTAAAGACCAGCTTTTAATTACTTAAAGAGCAGGCACATCAGTGCTTTAATTGATGAACTGGACAGATGTTTCCCCCAAGAAACCTTACACATAGTAAGCTGCTTCTCCATTTTAGAACCCAAGACAGCTGCAGATGTGAAACAGACAGATGATTTCAATACCTAAGGTGAAGAGTCTCTAGAAAAAATAGTACAGCACTTCATCTTTTCTGATCTATCTACAGAATCTGTACGAAGGGAATTTTATTTTACTAAAACAGATCACGGTCTCAAATTATTACTACCGATCTCTGTCATTCCAGCAATTTGCTGAAGTTATACTGAAAGAGCATCCAAGTGTGTGTTTAGAGTTTATTAGACTGCAGTGGTTCTACTAGCGGCTAGCACTGAATGTGACTATGGCTTTGGTACTCAGAACTGAATAAAATCAGAATGCAGGAACTCTCTGAACAGTAGAAACGTACAGAATTTAACGATAATCTCAGAACAGGGTGGAAGCAGGGGATCTGTAGATTTTGATAGAGATGCAAACACATGGAGAAAAGTGAAGAACATAAGAGTATTTTTGGTACAGTAGCTTTAAAATATTTGTGAAGTTGAATTATCTCTTCCTGATGTTTTGCTTGAATCTTCCTCCTTTCAATGGCACAGAGAGTTCCCTTCTATATTCATGCTTGTTCTTCTGGAAGACTTGCTTGTGGTCTGACATAATTATCCATGTTAGATACTTGAATACAGTACTGTAATTATGTCCCTCATACGTCTTCTCTTTTCCATGAAGAAGAGTCCCAGCTGGGCCGGTTGTTGTTCATTGCCTGTGGTTTCAAAGCCGTTAACCATCTTCATTGCACTTCTGTGTACCTTCTCCACAGTGTTAATACGTTTCCTCAGGGGAACAGATAAGGGGAGTAAAGGAACATTTTACTCCCATTTCTGCCTCATTTACTACAAGTTTCTGATTGTAAGAATTTGTTTCCCACTCTCCACATTTAAAATATACTGTATTTACTTGTATGTAAGTCTAGTTTTTCATGCCAGAGGCTCCCAAGAAGGGGAACACGACTTTATCTGTGAGGTCGACCTATCTGCGGGGTTTACAGTGGGAAACCATTATTGCAAACAGAGCTCCAGATAAGGGGAGTACCAGCCTATTTACTCATCTTATTTTAGGAAATACTCTTCAGAAATTTTTTTAATGAGTACCAATACTCACCTAACATTTGTAAATGCTCCACACATAATAGTGCTTCATAACATAAGTGGTGATTCAAAAGGAGCAGTTTTTTTTTCCAGATTTACAGCACTCAGGCATATGCATCCCAATTTTGTTTCACTCACTAAATTTTAAAACTGGTGAGCAAATTACTCCTACCTACTAACATTATCTGGAGCATTGTTGACACCTGATCAGTTCTTATCTAGAAAAAAAACTACATTGTTTTTCAAAATGTACCTGTCACTCTACTCTGTCCAGACATTTGTACATATCTGAATTTGGTTTTGCTTACCTCACTTTCAAAATGAGGAGTACAGTACTCAGTCATCCCATCCCAAAAACTCTTATCTGGAGCCCTGATGGCAACTATTGTAGAATAGGAAAATAATGCGTCACTTATATTTAGTGCTAGTCACAAAGTGGCCATATTTGTGTACATTTATTTTCACGCTAAGCTAAAAGTCTTCCATTCACTTTAATGGGAAAAGTGCTAATTAGCGTAATTTTATTTTCACGCTTTTCAGCACTTCAGTGAATATAGCGAAAATTAATTTATAGTGAATATATCCTATTCTACAGTATGTAACCTAATTTTGTCTTCAGTTCTGGCCACAGAGACAAGTTCTGTAACTGATAACTGACTGCCTTGGCTCTGTACCATTGAAGGCCTCCTCTAGGGTGCGTGATCTGGGTGTTATTCTTGACAGCGGTTTGACACTTGAATTTCGGGTGTCTTCCGTTGTATGTACTAGTTTTTATCATCTGAGGAATATCGCCAGGATCAAGCCCTTAGTTCCACCTCTGGACCTCCCCACTTTGGTACATGCCTTTGCGACGTCCAGGCTTGACTACTGTAATGCAGTCTATCTCGGGGTCTCTGGGGGTACCCTCTGCCGACTGCAGTTGGTGCAGAATGCGGCAGCGAGGTTGTTGACAGGACAATCTAAATACTGTCATATAACCCCGGTGCTACGTCATCTGCACTGGCTGCCGGTTAGGTGGAGGGTCCTCTTTAAGGTGGGTTTGCTCACCTTTAAGGCCCTACATGGCCTGGGCCCAGGCTACCTGAATAACCTTCTTACACCTGCTGTCTTGGTCCATTCCCTGCGTTCCTCCTCTCGGGACCTCCTTGTGATTCCCAGGACGAGGTTAAGAACTGCAGGCGACAGAGCATTTAGTGTCGCCGCTCCCGTCCTGTGGAATTCGCTTCCTATAGTTGTTAGGGAGGCCCCATCTGTTGAGGCTTTTAAGGCCCGTCTTAAGATGTTTTTATTTGATCAGGCATTCCCTGACTATGTTTTATAAGCTTATATTGTTTAATTTTTAATAAGGAAACAAATTGTGTAGTAAAATAAGGTTTTAATTGTTTGGAGTTCTATATTTTATTGATTGTATGGTGTTGTGTTGTATTTATTTGATTAATGTATGGCGCCCAGAGCCTCCGGGATGGGCGTCTTTTTAAATAAAATTTGCCTTGCCTTGCCTTGATGCTGGTCACAAAACAGATTTTCCATCCAATTTGGGAAGCAAAATAATGTCTATAATTTTGCTAAAATTGACAAGATGGACAGGGGTTGATTTATTTGTGAGGTCGCCTTATAGGCGCATATCTACAGTATTTGCTATACATGCACAAACTTGGTAGCACCATGCAATGTTAGCAGCCCCAACACCAAGAACTAACAGAATGTAAGCAGTAGAGGTAGAAACAGAAAAGAGCATCAGAATGAGTTGTTACTATACAGCACAGAAAGCAGTCAGAAGTTGATAATTGGCTGGCCAGAAGGGTTGTTATAACTTGAGGACATGTTTAAAAATAAGGTCCCAATATTATGCAGCATCAGTGCTGACCCACTGGTGCAGCGGTAGGGATAACACTTGTGATACTAGCAACCTAGGTTTGGGAATGAGCCTAGGTTGCTGGCGGACTGACTACGTGGAGAGGGAGTGTGTGTTCCAGAGGATGCCCACCCTCTCTGGGGATATGGAGCACTGACTGTGCCACAGGTACTTCTGTGGGAGCGCAGGAGGCACTGCTCATGTTGCAATCAGGGGAGGTGGAGTTGCCAGGCTTGTGCATTTGTACACCAGATACGTACTTGTGTGTACACGTTCATGTCACGGACTCCAGAGGGAGGAACAAAATCAATTAAAAATACCCACAGGGCTGCGGGCTGCAACCAGCACCTCACTGGTCCTGCACCAGCTAACCGGGCTCTCCCCAATTGTTGATTCGATTTCTACCAGTGTTTGGCCAGTCCCAGTTGCCTCACTGGGGTTGGGGGTGGCATGCCATGGAATGCTTGGGGAAGAGGTAAAACCTGGGAATGGTGGGGTGATGGGGCTGAAGGAGGCACCTGCTAGAGTTGGCGATGAATAGTAAAAAAAAAAAAAAAAAAAGAATTATGCAGCAGTAAGGTATCTCAAACTCCATGACAGTGTAGGGCAAAAAAGGCAGTGACTACAGGTGTCCAGTGGGTTTGAGACTTGGTTTAGGGGCAGGGGTCCAAAACTGGTCAGCACATGGTAGTTGATACGGATGTTCTTTTCCTGGATTGTACCTGAAATAGTCACAGCTGAGTCTAGTTACATACCTGCTCAATAGAAGCCAATAAATAAATATTACTACATTATAAATGAAAATACTACCAGGTTGAAGAAGCTTGCAGTAAATACTTCCCATTCCTAAAACTTATCTTGACCCCTTCTTTCATCCAATATGGGGACCAGAATTGCCAGCAGGAGAAAGACTAACCATCCCATATGATGCTCTGCTCCTCCAGGTGAGATGGGTGGGAGCCTTTGCTACCACATTGACCTTTGGTCATTCTGGCAGGGAGGGGTGGTGATGCATCCGTGTCAGCCCATGGAAGCTGAGGATGGACAGGAATGGACTTTGCCGTAGGGTAGAGCAGCGGAGTGAGTAGGTGTGATGACTGAATTATTTTCTATATAACGTAATTTAATTATTTACTGTTTGACAAATTCCTAGTCTTTGTATCTGAAATCTGACCAGCAGCAAAGCCAGTGTAGGTGTAAAAGGCCTATTGTGTGAATTAGCCCTCAGTAGGAAGAGGCATTTTCTGATGACGAGACTGGCCCTGCATTGTCTGGAGATGGAAAGGCAGGGCATGGTTAACTCTTTGTGTTAAATGACTTTCAAAAAGAAGTAGGTTTTACAGCAGCCCTTGGCACTATATTATTGAGGTGGAGGTGGAACTCCAGACTAGGGTATAAAAATCAGTTTCAGCCAATCAGATAAACACTGGAACTAAGGAAGTGATGTCATAGACCCTTAACTTCACTTCATCTATGGGGGGGGGTGTCGAGAGGTTTAAAGGGAAGGTCCCCTCAGCCTTTTATTCTGTTTACCTGTGTAGTTTGTAGGCATGAACACTGATTGCCTCTATTGCACCCTCCTAATTTCATTAGGATTTAAATGTAAATGAAGGCACTTAAGTCTGGTGTGAAAACTTGCTTGAAACCATTGCATAGGTTGTGACCGGACTCATGTAAGGCATCCTGGAATATTACGGTGGTTTAGTGCCAATGCCTGCAGTAGTTATACTGTATTAGTCAGTGCTGTTGCTGTCCTCTGCAGTCCATATCTCCTTGACTTATGCTGGCCATGAAACTGTCCAAGGCATAGTAAGTGCCCTGCTGTTTTCTGTAGTTTAATGTGCATCTGAATTAGAAAACAAAAATGCTTTCAGAGAATACAGGGTCTTCATAATACATATAACGGATTTGAATGAGATTATAACTTCTGCTAGCTTGTGCAGGTACGTATCCTCAATTTCCATGATGTCTTGTGTAAGTGGGGTCATGATGTTTGTGTAACCTCTCACCCCTGCCTTTTTAGCAAAATGACAGGTAGTATGCTGTTGAAGCTGACAGCAGTACCTGGTAGGGACCGGGTTCGGGGAGGATGAGGTTACTCGGCACAGGGGACCTAGGTTTGGCTACTCTGCACAGGGGCACCCAAGTAAATCCGAACACAGGAAGCAATAACTGTAATGTCCAGGACCAGGTATGGGATTCTATAGTGTGGCTTTTATTCACATCCAAGCTAAACAAACAAAGCATAGATGGACCCCCATGGAGCTACATTCCTGGTAATGCAGATTAGAGACAACAGAACACGTTTTCACTATTTCCAGCCCTCAGGCTCTGAACCCACCAGGCACACAGCCCAGACTTGCACGCAGCTTTGGGTACACAGCCCACTTGTACACTACTTGGGTTTTCCCCACTGGCCCGGCTCCCCCGCCAGCCACTTGATCCACGGTCCATTTTGGGAAATGAACCAATTATCCTGTTGTGGCTCCCCAAACCACACTAGCGCCTTCGACTCCTAGAGGGAATTTTCCTTCCAATCCCACGTCTGGGTACTTCCCTCATCACTGGCCAAGTGCATGAGGCAAAGTAGAAATCCACAGAGCAAATCCGTAGAGGTGGACCTAGTCACTAAAGATGGGGGAGTCTCCCACCTACAGCTCCCACAGTCCATACCCGGCCATTTCTCTGGAAACTAAACAATTCCTTTACTGAAAGCTTGCAGTGTAGATTCTTGGGTAGACGTATGTCACATCTCCTCTACATATCTTGAATTCCCAATAAGCACTGGACTTGAACCTACTTTTACTTGTTGGCTAAGCCTATTACTGTAGGCCTCCCACTATTTCAGTAGTCCAGTCCCCACATTGTCACACAAGTCCCAGGGTGAAAAACATAGGCCCTTTCAGGAAGAGCAGACACTCACCCTCCGGTTGCAGGTGCCCCACAGGCGATTCACAAATCTTCTTGTTCTCCCAAAAACTCTGGAACAAATAGGCAGCTTCTCCATTAGTAGCAGAACCAGGGGTTGCCCCAGGAATATGCAGGAAACCCTTTCCTGCCCCCATCCCCGGAGGAAGGGGGCACTGAGACCTGAAACAGCGGTCTCTACCGCCTACAGACTGCTTCTGTGTCTCTCTTTTGGTGGAGACACACACCCTTTTTACCTAAATGTAGCCCTCTGTCAGGGCTGAGGCTCCAAGAGCCTAA
This sequence comes from Neoceratodus forsteri, assembly GCA_016271365.2. NCBI lineage: Eukaryota > Metazoa > Chordata > Ceratodontiformes > Ceratodontidae > Neoceratodus > Neoceratodus forsteri. The sequence goes on from CM028129.1 coordinate 675,346,374, forward strand.
CCAGAGCTGCTGTGCTGCTTTCACAGCAAGCTCCCAATTCCAACTGACCTACAGACTACTGTTCAAACCTCCCAACATTCTACTCCAACTCCCTGCTGCAGCTTCCATTGTGGCTCATGCAGCTGCAATAGTTCTATGGTGATGTCATCCCCAGTCTCAGCTGAGACTGAGAACAGAGTGAGACAGTGTGAAATCCATTTAACTGGAGTTTGCCAGCCGCTTCCTGCCTACCACTAGGTCTTACTGGGATTCTAGTAACCCCAGGTAACAAGGGGGTTACACTCGCCCTTGACCAGGAAAATGACTGTCCGCAGTCATTATTTAACCGGCCTTAGGCCATCCCACCCTATGTGCTACCTGCGGAGGGGGGTGATCAGGCCCCCTCCTACCATGTGCGAGCACAGGCAGACAACACTGAGGGCCTAGAGGCCTTTAGCTTTACTCTATCCACTTACTATGGTGCCTAGTGGCTCTGGTAGAACTATCCAGAGCATAGCCCTAATAGCTCAGCACTGCAGTCCCTATGGCCGTTCAGGACCACAGCCTGTCTATCCCCCCCTAGCCCTCTAGGAAAAATCTATCTGCCTTTGCTTAATACCCCAAAAACAAAAACAACCCGGGGACCTCCCCGACCTTGGGCAACCTCCAACCACACACCAAGAAAATACCACTTTTTATACCATTTTACTGCCTCCTCCCTACCCCCAACAACCACATCTGTGGAAGGAAAGGGTTAATACAGTAACAACAACAATAACAACACCGCAGTACTTTAAATTACTACGCACTAAAGTACTAACAAGGAACTCTGATGAGCCCCTCCTCCTCTTCTTGTCTTCTCTAGGAACACCTGCAAGAAAAAGAAAGACAACACACACTCCTAATCTGCATACACAGTCTACCTAAACCCCTACCATCAAAACACTGAAGATTTTTTTTTTAGAAAAGGTAGAAAACAATATTTACATTAGAAAACAACGACATTATTTACAATACACATCTAGGGGGATGGAGTGCCCTAAAAGTCCCAACTAGTGACCACAATGCCCGAATGCTAGTCCAATAAAGAGTCTCTCCTGGGCTGGAGCCCGGTGAAGCACAGTTCTAACAGGCCAAAGTCCTGAAGGGGAGAGTCTTTGCAGACAGTTCACACATTTTGGAGTCTGCTAGTGTAGGGTGTGTACTGCAATGTCCTAAAGATAGAAAAGTTTGGACTTACCAGCACCTTGTAGAATGGAAAATTCTGCATCGATCTGCACCTCCGACAGAGACTCTCCCTGGTAGCATTTCTTCCGATACAGCTGGGCGGACATCTTCCAGGAACTACAGGAGGGCACATCTGGGAACTGCTGGGATGATGTCATCTCTGGCGATGGAACCTTAGAACAGGAACAAAAAGAAAACAGCTGATCTGATGTCATCTGATTACCAGACGATGGCTCAGGATACAGCTGGACTGGTGTCCTCTCTGGATCTGAAGTCATCTGGTGGGCCAGTCGATGGATTCTGGAAAGGCCAATACACAGTAGAACTGATGAATGTGGGGCACCTGAGTCCTGGATGTCCATATTGGCGGATCAATAAAGGCACTTCACAAGCTGATGTGGCAGTATTGACTACCACTGCTCGGCTTTCCATTTAGTAGGCACGGGCACATTTGCTGGGAGGTCCTTGCACTGAGGCCAATAGTACTGGGGTTCAGGAGCTTGAATTATTACCCCGTCTGGGTGCACATAATTCACACAGTGGAAGATTTCACGTCCCTCTCCGTCCACTATTCTCACTGTGTCCATAAACTGTGTCCTGCCTCTCTTCCACTGGGTATATTTCTCATGAAACAGTCTGTTCTTTACATGCTTGTTTGCCCCAGGATGCACACCTTTCATTGCTTCGGCCCAGATCCAGGATTTCCTGCTGTTCTCAATCTCCTCCCAGATTTTCCGAGGAAAGGCAGGAAAGGTCATACCAAAGATGTAATTTGCCTTTCTACGAACCAGTCTCTCCTCTTTACTAGCTTTGGTCAATCTGAGACCGCTGGCCTGGCTTGGGGGTGGCCAGTCTTGGTTTTGCCAGCTACGCATCCTTAAAGAAATTAGAAACAGATCCCTTACTTCTTCCTCTTGCAAAGCCAGAGCAGTGGCATCACCACTCTCTTCCATGCATTCCTCCGAGGCAAGATCTTGAGGCTGTGTACCCGCTCCTTTTTCACAAGGCCACATAGGTTCCCCCTCATCTTCCTCTTCACTGAGGATCTGGACCCAGGAGTGAGCAGTTGTTCTCACTCCTGAGACTGTCCACTCATCACTAGGTGCGGAGGTCGACACCTCCCACTCAAAGGCCTCCCGCATCTCATCTTCTCCTAAGAGACTTGGGCTAGGCACCCCCCCCCCAGGCTAGCCCCCCTCCAGGGGTCTACTGATGCTTTATCCGAACTTTCCATCTGGGATCCAGCATCCGAAACTTCAGCTTCTGGTTCTGTCTCTAACTCTGCACCCTCTAGCTTTGTGCCACACTCCCCCGAGGGGCCTTCCTCCACAGACTCTGCCTGGTGCTGTGTGCTGCCAACTGCAGATTCCTGAACCCTTGTCCATGTGGGAGCCAACCAAATTTGAGGTGCTGTATACAAGCCATATTTTTCCTAGGCATCCAGCACAGTGAGGAATCATGAAGACGTCCCTTCCAGCTCTCAAGCATATTTGACATACATGCACTGGATATCCAGGAATCGCCACATGAGGAGGCAGTTGTCCTCCATAGCACCACTTTTCAATATCCCTCAGTCTATTCACTGCTGCTGTTACTGCAACCTGGGCATGATCCGGATAGCGAGCTGGTCCTGAGGCCATAACTGCAGGAAACAAACAAAAGTTTACTGTAACTGAAAGTCCCACTTTACTGAACACTCTCTTTAGTTTTAAAATGGCTCCTCTGCTGCTGTGTTTACTTTACTACCCCACCCTATAATGGTGGCGGCAGCACTCCTGTGCATTAACATCCAGAAATTGGGTCAAGCCACTGTGCACCCGATTTACACAAACCACTGATAACTTTTGCTCCAACTGCACAAACTTGCACTGTTCTTGTTTTAAACACATTTACTTGATTTTCCACAGACTTTTTACATGCTGGAAACATTTCTTTGACTCACATTCCCTTAAAGCTTCAGGTTTTTAAGCACAGGAATGCCTGTAAAACTAGTGCTGCACATTTGGCTACAACTCACAGTCTCTCTCTGGCTTTAAACTTTAAACTGAGGCTGAACTCATTACTATGCACACAGTCAATGGCTTAACATACTTGCATTTGCTGGCAGGACTTGACACAGTCGTTACTTGCAAAGCGACTACACTGCTGCACACATATTTATATGGCATAGGGCAGAAAATCACTGTTTGAGCAATTTCCATGTTGTTACTTACTGTTATCAGGAGCAGTTTGCTGCGATGGGGAAAACCGGCCTGCAGCCAGTTCTTGGAGGTTTCAGAACAGAAGCGGGCGGGCAGTCCTGCTGATCGTCTTTTCGACCACCACACTTACAATTCAGACGATCAATTAGCAGGTTGAGCCCGATTTTGAACAAAAAAGTCTATTTTTAGAATGTTTACAGCGATTTTAACACTCCGCGATGCTCCTCCACTAGCCAGTACACGCACTCCACTCATACTCCCTCTCGAATGCTGGGGCAGTCACTGTAGAACTGGCCGAGGGGCGGGACTGATTGCAGCCTGACCAATCACACGACGCCATACAAATGAGCCTCTTCTTTCTCGCAAGTGCTCTTCTCCTCATGGCGATCATTGAGCAGGCAAATTTAAACTGCAGAATGCAACTTTTTTTTTTCTTTCAACTGACTCCACGGCGGGAGCCCATTTCAGCCATTTAACATAGCCATTACACACCTGCAAGTCTCTCAGTTCTTTCAGAAAGCATTTCCAACGTCCAGGGCACAATTTTCCTGTTGCTACCCCTAGTCTTCCACACTTTTCTTTACCACAGTTCATTTCAAAAGCAGGCAAAAACGCTGTAAACAATTGATGCAGGACAAGGGCACACTCTTTGGCTTTACTGCTTCTTGGTAAACAGTTGGCATTTTAAACGGAAGCATAAGATCCACAGCACACAGCAACACTAGTTAACTTGCTTCAGCTTTTTGGGCTACCCACTGCCAGATAGCCAAAACGCTAGCCCCTTGCCTGAGCACCTTCCTCCCAGAATAAAATCCAAAGCGGTGCCTCCATTTTTGTAACCCCTCACCCCTGCCTTTTTAGCAAAATGACAGGTGATATGCTGTTGAAGTTGACAGCAGTACCTGGTGGGGACTGGGTTCGGGGAGGATGAGGTTACTCGGCACAGGGGCACCCAAGTAAATCTGAACACAGGAAGCAATAACTGTAATGTCCAGAACCAGGAATGGGATTCTACAGTGTGGCTTTTATTCACATCCAAGCTGAACAAACAGAGCATAGACGGACTCCCACGGGGGCTACATTTCTGGTAATGCAGATTAGAGACAACAGAACACTTTTTCACTATTTCCAGCCCTCAGGCTCTGAACCCACCAGGCACACAGCCCAGACTTGCACGCAGCTTTGGGTACACAGCCCGACTTGTATACTACTTGGGTTTTCCCCATTGGCCCGGTTCCCCCGCCGGCCACTTGATCCACGGTCCATTTTGGAAATGAACCAATTATCCTGTTGTGGCTCCCCAAACCACACTAGCGCCTTCGACTCCTAGAGGGAATTTTCCTTCCAATCCCACGTCTGAGTACTTCCCTCATCACTGGCCAAGTGCATGAGGCAAAGTCGAAATCCACAGAGCAAATCCGTAGAGGTGGACCTGGTCACTAAAGATGTGGGGGGGGGTCTTCCACCTCCAGCTCCCATAGTCCATACCCGGCCATTTCTCTGGAAACTAAACCGTTCCTTTACTGAAAGCTTGCAATGTAGATTCTTGGGTAGACGTACTGTATGTCACATCTCCTCTACATATCTTGAATTCTCAATAAGCACTGGACTTGAACCTACTTTTACTTGTTGGCTAAGCCTGTTACTCTAGGCCTCCCACTATTTCAGTAATCCAGTCCCCACATTGTCACACAAGTCCCAGGGTGAAAAACATAGACCCTTTCAGGAAGAGCAGACACTCACCCTCCGGTTGCAGGTGCCCCACAGGCGATTCACAAATCTTCTTGTTCTCCCAAAAACTCTGGAACAAATAGGCAGCTTCTCCATTAGTAGCAGAACCAGGGGTTGTCCCAGGAATATGCAGGAAACCCTTTTCTGCCCCTGTCCCCGGAGGAAGGGGGCACTGAGACCCGAAACAGCAGTCTCCACCGCTTACAGGCTGCTTCTTTGTCTCTCATTTGGTGGAGACACACACCTTTTTACCTAAATGTAGCCCTCTGTCAGGGCTGAGGCTCCAAGAGCCTAACCAGAGCTGCTGTGCTGCTTTCACAGCAAGCTCCCAATTCCAACTGACCTACAGACTACTGTTCAAACCTCCCAACATTCTACTCCAACTCCCTGCTGCAGATTCCATTGTGGCTCATGCAGCTGCGATAGTTCTATGGTGATGTCATCCCTCAGTCTCAGCTGAGACTGAGGACAGAGTGAGACAGTGTGAAATCCATTTAACTGGAGTTTCACAAGCTGCCTTCCCTGCCTACCACTAGGTCTTACTGGGATTCTAGTAACCCTGGCTAACAAGGGGGTTACATTTGTAATTGAGACAAACAGGTTTTCACACCAGGGCAAAACAGAGTGAAGCAACCTCAGCTGTATTTAAGTTAGGATGAAGTTAGGGGGATGCAAGAAAGGAAATCAGTGTTCACGCATACAGTCTACACAGCCATACAGAAAATAGGTTGAGGGGACCTTCCCTTTAAAAGGGAAGAAAGAAGAAGGCTTTTACTCTTTCGCTGAAAATTCTGTATGACCAGTTCCATGGAGGGGACCAGGCCATGGGTCTGCAGAAAGGATTGAGGTACAGTACTAGCAGTTGATTTGACAAGTTATTTTCCTAGAATCTCAGGAGATCACTAAGGTGGATTTTCATGAGATTTCCAGCATTACAGGGAGCAGAGTCTTTCCCAGAGATTTATTCTCTAGGTATCTCCAGAAAATTTTGGGAGATAACTTACTGAATCGACTGCTACAGGTTAGTAAACTGTGTAACTTTCAGGATGATAAACAAGTATTTAGCCGCACGTACATGCAAGCTTTATTTTCTAAATCCTGTTATGCTTACTGTCTGTATGGATTATGTATAAATATGGTATATTTCAGTTTACTACTTTTATATCTAGCTAACCAGTTTTTAGTAATAAATTAGATACTTTTTATAACAACTGGAGTAACTGGTTTGTGTGTGACTGCATCCCAGAGGGAAAGGTACAGTACCTGGATAAAATGTGCAGGGTAAAGCATCCCCCAGAAAGCACAGTGTGCCTACGCGGTGCAGAGACCTTCAGTACAGAGAATCTGAAGGGTAGAATTTGGCACACAAGGGTGCTATCAGAGCAGTGGGGTCTGGCTTTGGATAAAGAGGGGACTTTGACTGCAGCAGTGTTGGTCTAAATGAGCTAAGAGAATGATATCCCTGTGCTGAAACTTGCAACTCCATTAGCACTGGCCTAGAAACTTTTTAAAAAACAAAAGGGAGTATTTGAATCTACATAGTAGTGGCTCCCCAATGAAAAACTGACTTCACAAGCATAAAGACTTCTAAGCAAATTGCTAGTTTAATGAAGCCCACAGTAAGTCAAGCGTGCAGGTGCAGATATACTGTATTCAGACACAAAAAATGCAAGTGCAAAATGATTGGCGTCAAACTGCCCAACATTACTAAAGTGCCCTGGCCCTTTGCTCACAAGAGCTTTGTCAGAGGGAGGGGTTACTGTGATGATCTATCCATTTTTACAGCCAACTCATAATAGCAGCAGTTGAACACAGAAAAAGTGCCAGAGTGATCTAAAGTGTACAACAGTGTGTACATTAGTAAATGCTAACAATGGACAGTCTTGCAATTCAAAAAAATTATATGAAGTATGCAAGTAAAAAGAAGACCATGTTCGCTGCTAGGCACTGCATCAAATATTTTGTCAGTTACGGAATAGATCTAAATAGTTCAACAAAATTCTGTAACGAACCCAAATGCCTTGACAGACTAAATACATGAGAATTATTTCCCTTAAATTCAAATAATTCAGGAAATAAAAACTTGGCCCTGCACCACCCTCTCCTCCCTCTACTCTACTCTACTCGGGTTCTGAATAATTCCATGGTAGCTCAAAAGGGGCCCTACCAAAATGGGTAGGCTCCAGGTTTTTAGGGAACGAGAACAGTACCACAAGGGTGCTGGGGTCCTGAGTGCACACCCCTCAGTGAGGTTAAGTGAGTCAACCTTTTAAGGGGTCTTGGTGCTGGGAGTAGGTGATTGAGATAAAATTGTAAGATAAGAAAATACGTCAATCAAACATGATCAATCAGTAAATCAATAAATATGGACATGAGAAAATGGTAAGCAGCTCCTGGGGATTTGCCTCTTCTAATTTTACTTTGACTGTTTTGCATGCGCATTTATCAGATTATAATGTCACAGGAGATGAACATGATTTTTTTAACTTTATTAATTTTAGCGTGAAACAACATACAAATCAAGAACAGCAGAAAGGATATTTTCAAAGGAGATAGACCAGCGTAGCGCATCTCAAAAAATGCCCAGGACCGTAATATTCAAATGGGTGAGATGTGTTGCACATCTCTGGCTGCGCTCAAGTGCAGCGATAATGTATGCCGCGCATACGAGGGGGGCCATGCCCATGAATGTGCCACACAGCCCCATATTCAGCCCTGATGGGTGGTGCATCCACAAGCACTTCCCCGAGATGTGCTGCCCAAAGTTAGGCATGGAAAAACCATGCCTAACTGCTGGCCACCCACAGGCAGGCTACTGTACTGCACACAGAAGTACAGCAGCCTGCCTGCCCCTGCAGCTCAGTCTCCGCCCCCCAGCCTCATTACCATATGCCCAGGTTTGGGCACCAGACCGCTGGCGTAGGGCCCCCCTCCTAAGACTCCTCCAGAAGGCCAAGTACACCCCCCCACCTGATCCACATACACGTTATAGTCGTAGTACGACCCCCACTGGTATGCCAAATTTCCCCCTTGCCTGATCCACAGCCCTGCCACAGGTATAACACCACCCCACCCATTGCTGAAGCCTAAGGACCTCCCATCTCTGTCCCGAAGCAGGATCCCCCATCAAGAATAACCCCTTCTCCAGTGTTCCATAGTGTAGTTTGACCTCCGCTGAGTAGTGTGAGTTAGACTACGTAATTATAATTTTTTGGTGTTTGAGATTTTTTCTCAAATATGATTCAGCATAGATTTTTAATTTATAGGAGTGTTTTAATATTCTTTGTCTCCATTTAGCTTAATGCTTGAATTTATCCGTTTTTACAGATCTTGATCCGATAATACAATTTTTGTATAAACTTTAAACTAATATCTGAAATTAGAATGCAGATACCCTAAAACAGGAAGCTTGTGCTCATTATGGATTAGTTCAAGAACTGTTTTTGTTTGAATATTTTACTTGTTTTGTATTTGAATTTTTGCATGATTTCACATAGGGTGGTATACCACTTTAAACATGTTTGAATAAATTGCATCTCTGGTCAATGGTTATCCAGATATGCCCCCTGAGGAAGACCTGGAATGTGGGTTGAAGCACTGGGGAAGTGGTCTTGTGCTGAACACCTTGCAAATAAATGTGGCAACATTGCCTTTAAAATGATTTCTTCTGAGTGCTGAGCGTTTTTTTTTTTTTTTTACCTTCTCACAGGGCAGGATCCTATACCTCAATCTCTAGTCCCTCAGGCTCAAGGCTTGGCTCATGAGGATTTACGGTATGCTGACCTACCCGGTCTCTGAAGGGGTTCTGGAGGTCCTCAAAATTTCTAGAAAGCCCTCTACTAGGAAAACTTACACCTCTAAGTGAAAGAGGTTTTCTGTTTGGTGCCAGCAAAAACATATAGACTATAGCCAGGCTGGCTTGCCAGTCATTTTGGATTATCTGACACCTTCATTCCCTCTGCTTCAGGCCACCTGCCCTTAAGGTACACCTGGAAGCTAGAAACATAGAAGTTGACAGCAGATAAGGACCGCAAGGCCCATCCAGTCTGCCCATTTCTTTTTCTACCTTATAAATGTGCCATCGGCCTTTGCTCTGTCAGTGACCTATCTATTCATAGTCATTTGTATTGCTCCCTTATGCCTATCCCATGCCTCTTTGAAGCCCTGCACTGTATTCATAGCCACCACTTCTTGTGGTAAGCCATTCCATGCATCCACCACCCTTTCTGTGAAAAGAATTTCCTCACATTCCCCTTAATCGCCTCCCCTAATCTCATGCTGTGTCCTCTTGTCCTGCTATTTTTCTTATATTTAAACATGTTAGACTCTTTCACCTTGTTTATGCCCTTAAGGTGTTTGAATGCCTCGATCATATCACCTCTCTCCTCCTTTGCTCAAGGGTATACATATTGAGCTCCATTAATCTGTCCTTATATGTCTTCTGATGCAGTCCCTGCACCATTTTGTTGCCCTTCTCTGGACTGCCTCAATTTGGTTAATGTCCTGTGAAGGTGTGGTTTCCAATACTGCACGCAGTACTCCAGATGGGGCCTAACCAATGTCTTGTACAGAGGGATTATTACCTCCCTCTTACGACTTGTGATACCCCTACTAATACACCCTAACACCCCCTAGCCTTACCTACTGCTTTAGAGGTCTGCTTGATGATTTTAGGTCATCAGTGATGATGATGCCCAAGTCTCTTTCTTCCTTTGTGACTGCTAGCAACTCCTCCCAGCCTATAAGTGGCTTCAGGTTTCTCTTCCTATGCATGATTTTGCACTTCTTTGCATTAAATCCCAGTTGCCACTCTTCTGACCATTCTGCTAGTTTATCCAGATCTCTTCTCATTCTGCCCACCCCATCTGGCTCATCTACTCTGTTGCAGATCTTGGTGTCATCTGCAAACAGACAAGCCTTACCTCTAGTCCATCTGCAAGGTCACTAATGAAGATATTGAATAGGATTGGCCCAGGACTGATCCCTGAGGTACCCCACTTGTGACTTGCATCTCTTCTGACTGTATACCATTTACCACCGCTCTCTGTTTTCTGCCAGTCAACCAGTTTGCCACCCAGTTGACCAACTTCGACCCACCCCAAGCCTACCCAGCTTATTTATCAATCTTCTATGTGGAACAGTGTCAAAGCTTTGCTGAAGTCAAGGTAACATCAACTGCTCCCCTTGGTCCACCACTCTGGTTATCCAGTCAAAGAAATCTATGAGATTAGTTTGACAGGACCTTCCTTTTGTAAACCCATGCTGTCTTGGATTCTGTGCCCCTATGGATTCCAGGTGTTGCACTATCCTTTCCTTAAGGAGTGCCTCCATAATCTTGCCCACTACTGAGGTAAGACTGATCGGTTGTAGTTCCCGCCTCCTCCCTGCTACCACTCTGTGGAGCGGATCACATGAGCCCTTCTCCAGTCTTCTGGGACCTCTCCTGTGCTCAGAGACTCACTAAACAATTCTGCTAATGGCTCTGCTAGTTCCTCCTTTAGCTCCTTAAGTACCCTGGGATGTATGCCATCAGGTCCCATTGCCTTATCCGCTCTGGGCTTAGCAAGCTCTTGTAGGACCTTTCTTTTGTGAAGGAGTGGTGCTCACCTCCTCCCCTGTGTCCATGATGCTGAGCTGTGGGCCCTGACCTACCTTCTCTTCAGTAAATACTGAGCAAAGTATCTATTTAGGATAGATGCCTTTACAGGTCCTCCTCCTCACAGCCTCCCTTTTCTCCATTAAGCTTAGCAATACCCCCTCTGGACTTTCTCCTTTCACTAATGTATCTATAGAAAGTCTTGTCACCTTCTTTTACTGTTCGTGCTAGTATTTCCTCAGTTTGGGACTTTGCCTGCCTTACTGCCTTACCTGCTTCCTTAGGGCAGTTTGGTATGCCTCCCTATCTTCATCCCGCTGTGTTCCCTTATATTTCCTGAAGGCCAGCCTTTTGGCTCTGACCTTTTCTGCTACTGTATTTGAGAACCAAAGTGGTTTCCTTCTTCTTTTGCACTTCCTTTTCTGTCTAACACAATGGGATGTTGCTTCAAGTATTGCATCCTTAATGCTTGCCCACTTTGCTTGTACCCCTCACCTGTGTTTCTTTTGCCAGGGCTAGCTTAACTCTGTTGGCCATCTTATCAAAGTCAGCTCCTCTGAAGTCCCATATTTTGCCTTGGAATGGGATGATTTAGATGTAGTAGCCAAATTGAACCATACCATGTGATGGTCACTGGCCCCCAGGTGACCTTCTACCTGGAGATCTGTGATCCCTTCTTTGTTAGTCAGTACTAGATCTAGGATAGCCCTGTCTCTTGTGGGTTGCTGTACCAGTTGTTTGAGGCCCTCCCCCTGCAGGGAATCCACTATGAGTCTAGTTCTGGCAGATGTTCCTGCTGGTATTGACCAATCTGTATCTGGCATGTTGAAGTTGCAAGAACAAGGGGACACAATTTAAAGATAGAAGGAGGGCGGTTCAGGGGCAATGTGAGGAAGTATTATTTCACAGAGAGGGTAGTGGATGCATGGAACAGCCTTCCTGAGGAAGTTGTGGGGTCTAAAACTGTGGGAGAATTCAAGAATGTATGGGACAGACATAAGGCAATTCTTGTGGGGGGCAGGAAGAAAAAGGCTGTCGGTTAACTAGGATCTGCGGCCTATCCTGTAGGTAGGGAAATGGGCAGACTAGATGGGCCTAGCGGTCCTTATCTGCCGTCAAAGTCTATGTTTCTATGTTTCTATTATCAGAACCTCCCCTTTAGCTGTCATGTTTTGTATATCTTCTAACAGTAATGTGTCTATGTCCTCCCTCTGGTCTGGGGGCCTGTAGACAACCCCAGTTCTTATGGCTGTCCCATTTCCTGTTTCAGGGTGACCCACAGTTCTTCTGGCTCCTTATGTGTATTCTGAATTTCTGTAGCTTTGATATTTTCATTAACATACAGGGCCACTCCTCCCCCCCTTTTTGCACCTCGGTCTCTTCTGAACAATACATAGCCAGGTACTGAAGTCTCCCAAGTGTGGTTACTGGTAAACCACGTCTCACTAATTGCTACTATGTCCAGTTTAGCCTCTGACATTATTGCCTGCAGGTCTGGGATCTTATTTCCCAGGCTGTGAGCATTTGTGTACATGATTTTCCATTGGCCAGATTTTGGTGTGTTAGTTGTTGGGTGAAGTTTGGCATTACCCCTGTGCATCGTATGGGGAGACAAACCTTTTTTCTTACCTGGTGATGCAAATGAACGGCAAACACGCTGAATTGCTGTCTCTGCTTACCTCTCACTGGGTAAGGGTTCATCTCTGGCTTCTAACCAGGTATTCAGAAAGTTTATCAAAGGTCTGTTGCACCTGCATCCCACACACGGGGAGCCAACTCCTGCATGGCACCTCAATATATGTATTGGCTAGCTAATGCAGCCACCCTTCAAGCCCATGTCTTCAGCAGAGCTTAAGTATGTGACATGGAAGACGGTGTTCCTGATAGCTGTCACCTTAGCCAGGAGAATTATTGTGCTCCAGGGCCTGTCCACGGAGCCAAGTTACATCTTAGTCCATTGGGACAAGGTAGTCCTTAGGACTAACAGGAAGTTTCTCCCCAAGGTGGTGTCGGACTGTCGCCTGAATCAGTCCATCACTTTGCCAGTCTTTTTCACTGACCATTCCAGGTCAGGGGAACATAGGCTGCATAGCCTAGATGTCAAGAGGGCTATCAGTTACTACTTGGATTATACTAAGAATCATAGGCAGCATAGTACTCTGCTCTTCCTGACTTATGGACCTTTGAAGCCTCATGAAGAGGCGAGGTGCTAGGGGTTTTGCATCTTACAGCAGTGAATTTAAAACTGCCTTCCTAAAGGAATTGAAACCTTTAAAACGACAAAAATTGCAGTGGTTTTGATTTATTTCTCCAGACATTTGAGTGTAGAAACTGGAGACTTTTATGGAGAGGTGGGCAAGTGCAAACCGGCCTCGAAGAGGACCATTGCATGATGGATTCTTGCCTGTAATCAATTCTGCTACAGCAAAGTAGGCAAAGAGCCTCCTGTGGGCCTTAGAGTCCACTCTACAAGGGGTACAGCTGCTTCTATAGCAGCTGCAAGAGATGTTCCTTTGCTGGAAATGTGTAAAGCTGCTACCTGGAAAACTGTTCACACATTTATCAGACACAGTAGCCTGGATACCCAGGCCAGAAGTGATGCCAGATTTGGTATAGCAGTACTGCAGAGCTTGTTTCTTAAATAGGTTCTCTGCCTTCCTCCAAAGGTACTGCTTGGGTAGTTTGCATATGTCAGAATATAGTAAGATGTCCTGGGGTTTGAAGAAAAAATTACTTACCATAGAAATCTTTTTTCTTCCAAGGGAATGTTACTGTATTCTGCGCTCCCACTCTGCCTCCCCTTCTAGAACCTATGGGCACTGCACTACAGCTGTCCATTCTGTTTGAAACTTGTGAGCATTTCTTGATTGGAGCATTTGTGACTTGAGTTTTAGTGATGCCCATGCTTTTAAATAAAAGGGGATTGTTTGTTTTTGGGGCGTCTTAGTTATTTATTAGGATAGTCCAGATACAGTACCTTGTTGTTAGGCATGCTCCGTAAGACTCTGATAGTTGCAGATGTATACCAGGGACAGTGGTTTGAAAACCGAGCTTGAGCCTAGCATTCCATCATTTGCATAGGTTCTAGTAACCATTTCGGCTCTGGGGCAGTCCTTCGGTGAGACCATACTACATACAGTATGTCAGAATACAGTAAGATTCCCTTGGAAGAAACAAGATTACCATGGTAAGGATTTTTTCTTTTTTAGCCTCCTGACAAAGTGTTGCTCCACACATCACCCCAGTACTACCAGGTGGAAAATCTTCTAATTAGCAAACAGAAAATAATAAATACTTCAGATTATTGGAAGTGATAGCTGACTGCATCTGAAAATTACTATTACTATTAATTCTCAGAGAATATGAGAGAGAATCTGAGAAAGCTGGAGGAGTGGTCACAGAGGTGGCAACTGAGCCTTAATGCAAAAAAAATGCAGAATAATGCATATTGGGAACAAGATCCCGGAGGCCATATAAACACTGGGAGGAGAGGCGGTATTGGTAATGGAGCAGGAGAGAGATCTGGGGATTATAATTTTGGACAGCCTAAAGCAAGCAAACCTATGCAACAAGGCTGTAGGAAAAGCAAATGGAATGCTGTCCTGCATGGGGGGATTATAAGCAGGAGAAGGGAAGTGATAATGCCTCCATACAGGAAGTCATAGTCTGGACTGCAGAAGGAAATGCAAATGGGCCTTGCAGTGTTTGGGTTGGTGAGGTAATGCTAGTAACTGTCAAGCTAATGCAGCTCATAAATTTGGTCCAAGAGATGGATAAAAAGTAAGATGACCTCTACTCCGGGTTGCAAAACTAGAAACTCAAATGGAAAAGGTCACACAAGCAACTCGGGCAGATGGCATCTCAATGAAGACAATGGGTGCCACACCAGGTAGTAATCAAGAAGAATGGCCTCCAGTGACAACAGCTTGAGGTGTTGGAGAACCAAGCCTGAGTCTGTATTTTAAGAGTGGTGGGTTTCACAGAGGGAATAGAAGTTGAGAATGCTGTAATGTTTGCCCATGAGTGGCTCCCTACAGTTTTAAAAATTCCAGAGTCCAAGCCTAGATTTCACTTAGAAAACGCTTACTGGATCAAGCCCAGGAGGGTGGCAGCTACATTAGCAAAGGACATTCCTTACCGTGTTTTCACTACATTGTACAGAAAAGTACTTGTGCTAATTGCTGCCATAGTTTACCATCAAATAAAGCCTTAGGAACAAGTTATCTCAATGGTCTCTTTTGGCAGACCCTGCCACAGTTAGTGCATGTCAGGAATTTTATTGTAACCCCTAGATGGCGCTATCCCAGGGGCTACTACCCCTGCCTGATTTGCCACTAACAGGTTGAGGGGCCTGGATCCAATGGCGGGTGCCTCCACCCAGAGGTCAGGGTTTGCAATAATTAAACTTACTTGGTCACAGCCCTCTGGGACACTGCAACCCCCCTTTCTTCCCACTAGTGGCCCACACAATATATCAGAATTACCTTCACAGTATACACTTACCCCCAGGACTAGTTCCGCACTGGGACCTCCTGTGAAATAAGATACAGTGCAACAATCACAGTACAGTACTTTAACATAGACAAATACCTCAGGCAGTATAACTTTGCTGAAACAAGCAGCTCTGATTTATTTAGGGGATATAACAAGGACAGGGGAAATCAGGTTAATTAGCTTATCACTCTTTACTATCTACCTATGGCTCTGTGCAGGCTTCATCCCTACCAGTTACTGTCCCTGGGTACCCAAGCCCTAGTGGCTAGTCCAAACCGTGGCAGCTGGTAGGGGCCCTTTCACACAGTGAAAAGAAAATTAGTTTAAACAGTCAGCAGTACAGTGATTCCATTTGGATTTAATGTGGCAATTCAACAGGGAGCGACACTGAATTAGTACTCGACCTCCAAACAAGATAGGGTCCTTCAACATCAGCAGGGCTACTCTTGAGCTCCACGAGACTCTTCACATTTATATGGTAAAAGAAAGTACTATACCAGGCAGGCTGCTTCTTATCCCGATCGCAATTACTGCACAATACCCGGAGAACACAAGCAGATTCAGTTCCTGACAGACCGAGTGCAATTCAACAATTTCTCCAGTCTTCTACAGGGTGAGCCTGGTTTCTACTCTTCAGAGATCCTTGATTCTTTTCACAGTACGGATTCAGTCCTAACAAGCAGTTACACAAGCTGCAGACCGAACTCTGGGCCTTACAAACGTTTTTGACTGAAACTGTGCACTGAAGGAGCACAGGTTTCTTTCCCTTCACTCCCAGAGCTAAAACTGAAACTCCAACAGACAAAACCGGCACTTCCTTGAGTTCCTCCCAGTTCTTGACTGGATTGGCTGTCACTTACAATAGACTGCCCGTTGGTCCAAAAGGCGCAAGTCTAAACTACATCTCCCAGAGTCACTGCCCATACAATCCTCTTGTGGCTGGCTCAGATTATGAGTCCAAGTTCTGATTCGTCAAGGCACCATTTTAGAGCTAGCTTACCCCACACTGATTGGTCCAGTTCAGCAGTTCAAAACCAGAATGGGAAACTAGGCAGACACAGTTCTGACTGCAAAGAAAGCAGGTTAGACAAACTGTAATTTCATTATTACTCTAAATGATTTCTGGCAAACAGTTACATCTTTCAGATAGGTTCCCTTTGCACTCCTAGTGACTGCAAAAATGGAGTGAATTGGCAGCAGCTCGAGTGGTACTCAATCAAAGAAACACACAGTCCCCCCATACAAACTAATTATGTCTGCAAGCAGACAGCTCTTAAAGAGACAGTACCAGAGGCTCTAAAAACACTGATAAATGGCTTAAACGCCAAACACCATTCAGGCTTGGAGCATTCAAGCAAGCTCCTGGAAGTCTTTTGGGAACCCCCATTTGCAGGGGGGCTACATTATGAATATATATATATATATATATTTTAATTTATTTCACTAACTTGGCTCTGCTGAAGGAACACCTGAAGGGCAACTTTGAGTAAGACAGAGGTTTATAATGTGCCTATAGGATGTCATGAGGTTATTTGCTAAAGTACAGTCCAGCAGATCATAAGGAGAGATGGGTGGGTAGATAGCGGTCCTTTAGGACTAACCTCATTCAAGGTTTCCCAAAACATTAGGCTGCTGCAGTTTACTATGCTAAAATGTACCTCAAACATATTGCTGTTTATGACACCAAGAGTGTACATTGCAATAAATCCTTTTAAATTAGAATATCAAATTAATTTGAAAGACTGTTGTAAGTCCCCTCTCTTTGAGAGGGGCTTACACTTACCATTAGACCCCGCTCATGGTGCCTTCCCCTCCTGGTTTAAGGGTTTTGTATGTATTTGGGGGAAGGCACAGTTCAGGCTGTGTTATTAGACTGCAACTAGGGGCAGTCTCATAGTTCATAAAAGGAGTCAGGTCGGGTGGTTCTGGGGGAAAGGAGGCTGGCTGGGAGATGGCAGGATAGGTAGGGAGGAGCTTGTCAGTCTGGGTTGGGCCTGATTCAAGGGGAAACCTCCCCCCATTGTAAGTGGAGGTAGAGCCGTGATTCCAGCGACGTGGCGCCGGTAATGGGTACTTCATGGGGAGGGCCTCAGACAGTCTGCCAGCATCATGTGGGGAACTGGGGCTCCAGTAGGAGATGGGGTAAGGAGAGTGCCCGTTAGAAGGTAGTTTGAGGTCCCAGGCCCATTAGGAAGTAGGCTTGGACTGCCAGGGCTGGGGGTTTTGGGGCAGGATTCCCCAAGGGGAGGGGTTGTGGCAGCTCCCCTCTCATTTCCCGATGTGGCAGGGTGGTCCAGGTCCTGGGGCGCTGGGCACAAGCTGCTCGGGCAAGCAGCAGGTCAAAGGACAGGTCTTGGGAAGCACTTCAGGCCCGGTATACTTAAATCAAACACAGGAGTGATGGCTGAAAGGGATGTGGGTTCTAGGTATGGTTGAGCCCCCACCCCCCCCCGAAGCCAGAGAAAGGAGACTGGTGGCTAAATGGCTACGCATAGGAAAGAATTTGTTTTAAGAAAGAAAACCACAACCAAAGGAATTGGTCAGAGAGGGAAATTCCTGTGATCCTGTGGCAAGGGACCAGGTGGGAGAAGCATCTCGCTCCTCCATAAGGTTAGAGGCTGACAAGGGGGTAAAGAAAAGTATAACTTCAGTGACCAACTTACCAGTGCCAGAGGGTAGGTTTGGCTCTGAGGGTGTGGTGCAGGTTCCGGGAGGTTTGGGGTATATCATCTGAGGTTTCATTAGCTGCCTGAAGTGGAATGCTGCCTAAGACATCTTGTCTCCCAATGTATGCACCCCAATCTGTAAATAAGTTGTGCTCCATGGAACCAGATGTAGAACATGTTTTAAAGAAGTAATGGGAAACCCTGGGTACAGGAAAATCATTAGGATCCCATGAGCAATAAATTGGTTTGGTAGACTAACTTTAAGTTCCTGAGGGTATTTTTTATTTTTTTTATTTATATTTATGCTCCTCTGGTCTGCCCCCATTCGACCGACCCCCAGCCCCGTATCCAGGAATAGCGGTGCTTACCTTATACCCGGCCGGGAGAGGAGCCTGCGGGGAGACAGTCATCATCCTGCCGCCGCTGGTGTTTTCTGCCTCGATTATCACCCAGGAGTAGGAGCACATGCATGGAGGTGCGCATGTGCCATGCCCCGGGTTACTTACTCCTTTCCCCACGCCATGGTTTCAACGCCTGCCACCTCTAAGCCCATGCCACTCCTAGCCTCCACTAGGGGTCACCATCGGCTGAGGGGTGCCGCATCCCTCCCCGGAGAGGAGAGCCCGCCTGCTGGCAGCTCAATCCAGCTCCACCCTCTCCCCCCCTCAGCTGCTGCCGACCTCCGACCCGAGCTCATTCCCGAACCCGGGTCACCGGCGTGCCGCGAGGAAAGGCGTCCAGTGCCTCAGTCCTCAGCACCACCGGGCCGGCCTCCTGAGGGTATTTTTAAAGTTTAATTGGTTAATGGAATTCTGAGTCTTTAATGAATTCTTAACCAGACTTTTTTTGGGGGAGATTAACAGTTTTATCCCTCTTGAAAACAGTGCTTCCTGGGTGTGGTGCTGGTGGGGAACTTCTGGAGAAGAGAGAGAGAGAGAGAAAAGAAGAGGTCTTCTTTTCCAGCCTGAGTCTCCGAAGAAGTCACGAGGGTTAGCAGTATCCATTTTATCTGCAGTAGGACCTGGGCCATGGTAAGAGAAAACCATTCTGTTCCTTCATGGTTGTTGATGCTCTGGTCTGGGTTCCTTCGGGGTAGGCCCACGTCCCTTTTTGTAACATTGGGAGCCCCTAGACATATGGGGAGGTGGGGTGGCTACACTATGTACATTTATTAAAAAACTCTTTGCCAAGAATTTTTTTTGAAAAAGTTACCACAGTGGGGAGTACATTCATTAAAAACTTTGCATTGTAATGTATTCCTTAAGATTGAAACAGAAGCAGATATTTTGTTTGGCTAAACAATTAGGGCCTGAAGCTGAGTAAACATTAAGCCATGTGAAGGTGGCATCTAATGGGGAATTAATGCATGGTTGGAGGGTGGCTGAGTGCCTACAACCACCCAATCATGCATTAATTCCCCATTAGATGCCACCTTCGGAGTGGCTTAATGCTCTTGTAACATGGTTTGTTTCAGGTTATGGTAATATTTTTATTTCTTTCTGTGATGTGAAAAAATGAGGCAAACAGTAGTACTGTAATATGTTTACTGCACTTTTTTCCCTCGTGTCTCACTAACAGTTACATTTATTGATGTGCTGATGTTGTCAGCACAAAAGCAGTTATTTTTACAAATTTCTTCTGATTACACGTTTTTATATTTTTTTGACCATTCTAGATGGCTATTAGTTTTATAACCTGCCTAGGAGGTCCACGGTGTTGGAATCTATCCCTTCTGCGATCTGGCAGTGCTCCTCATTTGCGTATTTCCTGGCAGCGATGTGCTTCACTGTCTTGCTTTGTGTAAGACTTCCGATACTCATTCTGCTCATCTGAATATGCTTCTTTGTGAGTTACTTTCTACATCGGATTACTACCACTGGGTTTATCTGTGCAGTTGTGGAAATTGACGGTGCATGTGATTTTTCTCCATTTCCTATGTACAGAGATCGTCGACTACCTTGTCTTATATTTTTGTTTTATGCTGTAGGCTACTACTTCGATTTTGCTAGGATAGTCACGGGCATTACGGTGGGTGGTTGGGAAGGACAATTTGCGTTTCACATTCTTTACTGCGGTTCAATGCTGCACTGCTTCTTTTTGATGTGTGGATAGGTCTGGTACTTCAGTTTGGAGATGGCATATTGCAAAATTAATGCCGTCTCCAAACTATCACATGTGATCTGTTTGATCCAATCATTGCTCTTCTTTTTGGTTTCCATAACTTTGCCATGTTGCAATGCTAATTGAAGTTGTTCTTTAAACATTCAAGGTTTAAAAACTGGCTCAGAGTTTTGGATCATCGTTACTTACATCTCATCGATGCTTAGTTTCATTTTTAGTGTTGTTTAAAACAGTCTTACAACAATACTATGTCATTTTAAATGTTAAAAATAGGACAGCACATTTGTGCTAATTTGCAACTGTTTGTAATGTTCCTCTTTTTAGAAATTGTATTACCCCCACCAAATGATCCATATTCAGTTATTTGAAAGGGAATTGATGTAAAAAGTGAAATTTAAATACCTGCAGATTATTGTCTTTCTCCAACTGCTGTTTGCAGGGCTGTCGTACCCCTGGGACTTTCCCTCTCAGACTTCCATAGAGACAGGAAGTAGATTTTGGACACAGGAACAAAGGTATTCCCCCTACCCCGTGGATTGTGCCAGTCAGTTCCAAAGCAGAAGCTTTACAGTCCCATACTAGACAATCCATGTACACTGGATTCCAAATGAGCAAACTCATGTTTAAGTGTACACAAAGCTGGTAGCTCATAAGCTATAATGGAGCAGGGTGGGAGCTCCTATTCTGCAACCAGGAATTGGAGAAATGCAATTTACAGGTGTTTAAATTTCATTTTCTCTCTTCTGTTACTGGTTGCAGGACTGTCTTTCCACTGTGATGTATAACAGCAGAAATACTAAAGGTATACACAAGGGTACATAGATACATACTGTATATACTGTCGGCAGATAATGGCCACCAGGCCCATCCAGTCTGTTCATTTATGCTACCTGATGAAGTGTTAGTGACCCTATCTGGTCATTGGCTTTAGCTTTTTCTTCTATCTCTAATATTCCTTTATTCCTGTCCCATGCATGTTTGAAACCTGTCACCGTACAGGTGGCTACCACTTCCTGGAGCAGGCCATTCCATGCATCCACCACCATCTCCATAAAAAAGAACTTCCTGACATTTCAGCTTATAAGGACCACCCATCAATCTCATGTCATGTCCTCTTGTTCTGGTACTACTTTGAAACTGGGATATGTTGTCCCCTTTCACCTTGTTCATGCCCTTGAGGTATTTGAACATTTCTCTCATGTCACCTCTCTCCCTCCTTTGCTCCAGCATGTACACATTGAGGCCTTTGACTCTTTTCTTGTAAGTGTTGTGATGCAGACCCTTCACCATTTTGGTCTCCCTCCTCTGCACCGTCTCTATTTTGTCAATGTCCTTACGAAGATATGGGATTCAGAACTGGACACAGTACTCAAGGTGAGGCCTCACCAGGGTCTTGTACAGTGGAACTATTATCTCCCTCCTTTGGCTTGTGATTCCCCTTCCAATACACCCTAGCATCCCAGTGGCCTACCCCACCACCTTGGCTGTCTGCCTTGTGGACTTCAGGTCATCTGTGATTACGATCCCCAAGTCCCTGTCCTCCTTAATAACTGCCAACAGCTCTCCCCCCAACCTATAGCTTGCTCCAGGGTTCCTGCTCCCCACGTGCATTATTTTACACTTCTTTTCATTAAACCTTAGTTGCCATGCCTCTGACCATTTTTCCAGCTGTTCCAGGTCCTTCCTCATCCTTTCCACCCCCTCCGGGGTATCCACTCTGTTGCAGATCTTGATGTCATCTGCAGACTGGCAAATCTTTCCCTCTAGCCCATCTACAATGTCACTGATGAAAACATTGAAGTGGACTGGCCCCAGAACTGACCCTTGAGGTACCCCACTGGTCAGCTCCCTTTCCTCTGAGTGGGTTCTGTTTACTACAGCCCTCTGTTTTCTGTTCCTTAACCAGTTTCCAGTCCAGTGTATCACCTTGTGCCCCATCCCCTGGCTACCTAGCTTGTTGACCAGTCTTCTATGTAGGTTGGTATCAAAGGCTTTGCTGAACTCTAGGTAGGCAATATCTACCATCTCCTTGGTCTGTTGCCTTTGTCAAGCAGTCAAAGAAATCTGTTAGATGAGTTTGACAGGACTGTTCTGCAGTAAAACCATGTTGCCTGGGATCCAGCACCCCCATGGCTTCTAGATGCTCCACTGTTCTTTCCTTGAGAAGTGTCTCCAGTATCTTTCCTACTATAGAAGTTGGGACAAATAGGCTTCCAAAGACTCCATAGCCAGATGGATCCATTCCACCATCACCACTGCATACAATCAAGCTGGAATACCCTTGCCTGGCCCAGAGAAAGCCCATTCCACCAGGGCTATGGCCACTTCATGGGTGAACTTCAGAGAGGCTTCTCCAGCAGACCTATGCATGGCAGCCACCTGGTCATCTATTCACACGTTCACAAAATTCTGATCTTTTGGCCGCAGATTTCTTCAGGCGGTGGTGGACCCTTAAAGACATTTACATTCTTCCCACCTGGGAAGTCTGGGGATGTACTGTGTGTCACAAATTCGCGAGCCGGTCAGCCCTGTACTCCCAAAGTGTCAACCTCAGAGCATATGATTTGTGGACAGTTAACAGTACAAGGTAACCCTCTTGTCTGTTTTGTGGGTTCGAGTCACCTTAGTCTCAAGTTCTGGAGGGATTCAAACCGATAACCTCTTGTTAGCATACCCAATTATCAGGCTCAGATAATTCTGTCTTCGGGGGGCCAGATATCTTTGCCTACGGGCACCTAACCAGGCCTACAAAATGAACCCTTAGAACTATATGCAAGACTTTAGAGAACTCTATCTGTTTCCCAGTTTGGTATAATAATAAGCTCCTACACAGTGTTAACTATAACCTTCAAAAGCTTCACTTAAATAAAAAGAAATGTCAAGGCACTCCAGGCAGTTTCTGTTTTAAAATATACATAACATTCAGATTAATCTTGTCTAAGGTCCTTACTTCTTAATCTAGCAGTGCTCTAATGTTCCTCTTCTCTCAGTCAGAAAAATGAAAGTGTCACTGTCAAGGTTTTCTCAGTCTGTTAAAAACAGTCCTGAGCCGGCCTTCTCACTGAGGTCACCAAATTTAGCTGTGGTGTAACAAAATCTATATTTTATAACACCAAGATGACCTACTAAGGTATTTAAAAAAATAAGAGATGACATAATGAATTTCCTCCTCTTATGTTTGACTGGTCAGAACCAGTCTGTGCTTTGCTTCACACATACATCAAAAGTCTCTTTGATATAAGTCACTGTATTCAAAACAAAAGTGTATTTGACGCCTTAATTCTGTCTGGGCCTTGGTACCTACACATCAAAGGTCTCTTTGATGAAATGAGCTGGTTTCCTGGCAAGTTATTCATAACACTGGCCAGTGTCCCTTTTCTCAGGACATGTAGTGCAGATCAAAGGATTTTCCTGAGGACGTCATGAATGGCTAATTTCATTTCCTGGGATCAAAGCAAATTGACAAGATGATTGCACCCCAGATATCTGCAGTTTAACAATGTCCTGTCCTTTGAACTTATGTCTGGGGGGTTTGAAGTGTCAGTTTCAGCAGCCAGCATTTCCTTTTGCCACAGTCCATCATGCATTCATTTTTTTTAATTTAAAACAGAACATTATGCAGGGATCAGAACCAGCTGTCCAGGTGTGACACTGTGCACTGCTTTTGTATATCCCATCTGTAGAAGCCCAGAGACCAGCTTAGGAGAGAGAGGAAACTAAATTTAAATACCTGTAAATTTTCATTCTCCCAACAGCTGGTCTCTGGGCTGCTTCCCTCCCAGAATGTATAAAGTTGTCCATTTGGCTATGTGTTTTGGATAACGTGTCTCTGTTTTGTTTCAAAGTTCATGTAGTATTTCCACATTTGGACTGCTTAGGAAGAACTGGAGATAACAAGAAGTGGAGGGATGGATATCCAGGCTGTCAGAGTTTTGATTCCTGCCAGCGTTTGCATCAGGAGGTACAGCCCATCTGTAGAATCCCGGAGACCAGCCGTCGGAGAAAGAAAATTTACAGCTATTTAAATTAAATTTTTCTGCAAAGGAGTTACTGATCACTACCATTTTGGGTACTGGGACTTTGTTTCTTTTGGTACCTGTATTCGTAGGACTGTACAGATACTGTATTATGTGATTTGCGTGTATTGGGTTGTAATTGGGTAGTTACCTGTAAGACAGTGTGATTTCTGTTAGATGATTGTTAGAGTGATGTTTGGGTTTTTGATATAAGGTTTATTAGGTGGAACTTTAGTGGTGGGATGGTTAGGGGTGATGAAATCAGTGGGGTGGGTTTTATTATTTTTTCATGGATAGGTTTAAGGGTTCGAATTTATAGTCCGTTATTTAATTTGGTAAACTTATTTGTGATAGACCAATAAAAGGTATTAACTGAAGAACTTTTGCACAAGGTTTCAAGACCTCTCAGGTCACTTCATGAGGTGCAGAGAAAACAAACCAGCATTTCAGAATATATGCAAGAGTTTGTAGGTCCCAGATTGCTTAACAAAGGGGAAGGTGCAAAGGAAGTAACTTAATATAATACAGGACCAGGATAATACCAGGAAATAGGCCTTAAGTCATTAAAAGGTGAGAGATCAGACATGCAAATGGTGAGCTAATCGTGCCGGCCCGCCAGCGCAGCAGTAGAGCTACCACCTGCAGCACTGATTACCCGTGTTCAGGAGTGAATTCAGGACATCAGAGGGTAGGCCGGGGGCAGGTAGGATGAGCATCCCATGGACAGCTGTCCTCCTCCAGGGTGAGAGGGTTGTGGTTCCCCGGCAAGTCAGCAACACACAGTGGAGGCTGGGTGTGCAACAGCCAGGGCCACTTTTTGGAGGGGAGGTGATGGCAGATATCTGTAGGTCGGGTGCGGGAGCACACCTGACCCGTGCTGACGTCATTACACATCCATGCCTACAGGGAAAACTACCAACACAAGGGAAAACCCTGTGCGACAGTGCAGTATGACAGCCTTGGCCCCTTGTGCTGAATGAGACCGCAGTCAGCCTCTGGACTGTACATGGTGGATCTTGGTCTCCTATCAGGGGGTCCCACTGCAGGGAGTAAGCTGTGGGCCTTGGTCCTGAGAGAGGAGCAGACTGTTAGGGGATGCCAGCATTGGAGTGTTGAGGCACTGAGTCAGAGGGTATCCCTGCCTGCAGCACAGTGACAGAGTTGAAAAAAAAATTGGTGAGCTAATAGAAGTGATACCATAACAAAAGGATCAGTAGCTGAAAAAGTCCCATTAAATATGCAGGATGTGTAATGCTGCCAGTTCAGAAAGTTTATTAAGCAGTGTCTGCATAGGTGACTCTTAATCCTTGCAGGGCCGTGGACTGATGTATCAGCCCAGAATTTCAATACGTTCTAATTCTGTTAATAGCCTAAGGGTTAAGTTAATTATGTCTCAACAACAGAAGATTTAAAAAGTAAGTACATTATAAATGGTAGGGCCCAGAGCTGACGTGGAAGAAGTTGAAACTCCATTTGGGATCAGGTAATTTGTGAGGAAGCCTACATTTTTGTTCAGCCGATGTGTATCTGTTCCAAAAAGATTTATTTACTTATTTTATTTCAGTTGCAGATTAATACCTCTGAGCCAGGATGGCTCTTTTACAAAGGTTCCATGTCAAGTATATGCAAGACAATTAAGCATTTGTCAATGCCGAACATTCGCTTGCAGGCATTTGCAGTGGTGTTTGGCATTTCTGCAGGCCCCCCCAGTTGTATCCATGTCCCTTCAGTATCCATATCTCAACAGAGTACCTCTCTGCAACAACTCTTGCATCTGATTTACATTTCAGCCTCATACTTCTTAAGTGTTTGTCTTAGGAACCCTAACTTCCTGGTCGTTATTAAGGTTACGAGCCTGTGTGGAAACTTTGCAATGCCCACTCATAACACAGTCATTTAGTGGAATTATTTCACCAGATTTTCAACATAGGCATTTTGTTACCTCTGCTCATGAACACTGTCACTATGATTGTCTTAATCTGTCCCGAACATGGATTTCCAACAGCAACCGTGCCATTGTGCGCCAGATGCACAAACACATAATTCAGGCAGGATGTGAAAAATGACAGCTTACTGTTCACAAGGAGGAGTGAAAAGATGTCAGTGTTGAAAATTTTGAGTGAAAATATTACAGATTCGCGAAATTATGAGTGTGCGTGGAAACTGCGCAACGCAAGCTCGTAAAAGTCATCTTTTTGAATTTTGTCACCAAATTTTCAACATAGACATCTTAGGACCTCTGCTCATGAACAGTGTCACTGTGATTGTCTTACTCTGTTCCAAACATTGATTTACCACGGCAACTGCACTATTCCGGGCCGGAAGTGCGAAAACACATTTTGGCCAGGATGTGAAAAATGACAGCTGTACTGTTCATAAGGAGGTGTGGGAAAAATGGCAGTGTTGAAAATTTGGAGTGAAAAATATTACAGATTTGCAAACTTACGAGTGTGCATGGAAACTGCTCAACACACGCTCGTAAAACAGTCATTTTTTGGAATTTATTCACCAAATTTGCAACATAGGCATTTTGAGAGACAGCAGATCGGCTGTGCTGAAAAGGCCGTCAATATGCTAATTCCACACATACTACCACCGCTGATTGCAGCGGACCTTTTCTTTGAAGTTTTATTTATTTATTGAAATGTTTCACCAGGAGGGCACACTGAACAACAAGTTGCTCATCTCACAGTGCGACCTAGGGGAAGGGGTTACATAGGGTTCTGAAGGATGATCAGTTACAATAGTATGTGGGTAGTACAAACAATACAACATTGTATGATTGTGCAACAGTTGGAACACAAGGTGTTGTACAATAAACAGTAGTAGAACATTGGATAAATTACAATACATGTCCAAAATCCTACAAAAGAACATATAAACGTACAAAACAGTAATAATGCGATAGAACCATTTATAGTGCACAAGTGTACCAGGAGCAGGCTCGAGGTAGTACGCAAGTGCTGTTGGAGTGAAAAGGATGGGGTTAGGTTGTGCACACTGGTGACCCAGAAGGGCAGGTGGGGAAGAGAGGGAGGAGAGGCAAGAACTGAATAGGAGGAGAAGGTGTAGCCATTTCCTGATTTCCCCCTTCAGGATGTTGAGAACCCTGCTGGGGGGGGTCATGGTAGGAAGGCAGAAACTGGGGGTAGGTATTAAGGTGGGTTAAAGCAGGAACAGCTGAGGGAAAGATAATTGTGTGGGGCAGAGGTAAGGGAGTAGTTGGAGGAGGAGTGTCGTATTTCATGGGGGAGGGAATTCCAGATTTTAGGGAAATGATGGGCGAAACCAGTCTGACCAATGAGGGTGGAGCAGCGAGGGACCGTCAAGATGTGGGTGTTATTTCATCTGAGAGAGTCGTTGGGGGGAGGTGGAGTAGAGAGAGAAGATGAGAGATAGAAGGGGAGCCCCCTGAACCAGAATTTGGAGGTTCGTTTGGCACAGTGAGAGATGCATCTGTGAGATAGTGGAAGGAAGGAAGGAAGGAAGGTTAGAGAGTGATAGAGTTCACAGTGGTGGGAGCGGGAAGGGGAGTCGATAGGAAAGTGGCAGAAGGAGTTAAAGAGAGTGTCCAACTTGTAGTGAAGACCAGCACAGCCGAACTGCTGTCATACACAGTTCAGCATGTATTGGTGTGATAGGGTTGCACTTGCTACACTGAGCACTGCATTCGCTAGGAGGGTCACACACCTCCAAAGTTGTACTGTAGCAAGACGTTCCTTGCGCATGCGTGCAAACGAACACAGAAATTACATAAGCAGATTGCTGAACAAACCAAAAAGACAATTGGTTACAAAGCAGGTTAAGTGAAAAACAAACATTGACTATAATGTTACATGAATTCAGGAGTGCATTAAGGACATTCAAAACAAGATACACTAAAATACAGAGACTGGCATCTAAGTAATCAATCTGATGCTAAGTGTAAGGTAGCAAGGAGGTAGCCTGAGAGGGCTTTGTTTTGAGGTAGGAAAATGGGGTGAGGGGAAGGGGACTGTTGCAAAGAGCAGGAGTTTGGAGACAGCCACCAGAGGGCTTTGTCAGAAAGGGGGCAGGAGAGAGGGGAGAAGGAGAATAGGAAGGGAGGGAAAGGAGGGAGGGGGAGGGTCTCTCATGGTGATGGTGGTAGCCTGCATTTAGGAATTGCAATCACATTGGTTACTTTGGGCCAGGAGGATTTGCAGGTCTCTTTTAAAGGGGTAAATTTTCATATGCTCCAGGGTGGTAGTGGGGAGTTCGTTAAACCATGTGGGCCCGTGGTAGGAGAGTGACCATTGTGCAAGGGAGGTTCTTTTGAAAAGGACATGGAGCACTCCCTTAGCCATTCTCCTAGTGACTTTTGAGGAGAGATTGTGCTGGAACAAGGCATCAGTAGATTCAGGGGTGAGACCTAAGAGGGCTTTTTTACCAGACAAGCCTGATACTTGGCCCTGAGGTGTGTAACTGGAGTCAGCCAGTAGTAGAGTAGAGAGTGCAAGTACGAGTATGGTGTTTGGCCCCAAAGACCAGGCGGCAAGCCTTGTTGGTTTGTAGTTTTACGCATTTTAGAGCTATATCAGTAGCAGCACTGTAAATGACTAGTCTGTAGTCTATGGTAGACAGTATAGCTCTACAAGTGACTAGGCTAAGAGCCTCAGGGGTCATGGCTGGCCTGTGCCTATAAAAGATGCTGAGTTTAATATTAGATTTGACAACGTGGTCTATATGGTGTGTGAATGAGAGTGTGCTGTCAAGGTGAATTCCAAGATATTTAAAAGTAGAGACTTGTTCAATGGCATCTCCTTTTTGGCTAAGGATAGACAGGGATTCAGCATTCCTTTTCGTGTGCAGCATAGTGAGATGCATAATTTTAGTTGGTTTATAATTTAGCAGGAGTCAGTTTTGGGAGGACCAGGTCTCAAGCATTGCAAAACTATGCTGTAGATTTTTTTAAATTTCTGATGTGTGATTACCAGGCACTGAGATAACTGCATCATCTGCATGGAGCAGCATTTTGTGGGACAAGCATTGGGAAGGGAATTTATAAAGAGACTGAAAAGAAGTGGTCCTAAGATCGCACCTTGGGGGACCCCCAGGGTTACCTTACTGGGGTTAGACGTTACCGCTCCTATCCTCACACACTGCATTCTATGAGAAAGGTAGCTGTTAAGCCAGGAGACTGTCCCTACTGACAGCCCAAAGGTCCTCAGGTGTTTGAGTAGGATCTGGTGGTTAACGGTGTCGAAGGCCTTGGTGAGGTCTATAAATATAGACCCCACCGTTTTTTCCAGAATCAAGAGCTTTGTACACATGAGCGGTATAGTCGATTAGCGCTGTGATGGTGATATGTCTTTGATTTAACCTATCCTGCTTCAGGCAGAGTAGCTTGTACTTGTTTAGATATTCAGTGAGCTGGTCAGAAACAACTCTTTCTAGTGCATTGGGGGGGGTAGTATTGAGATGGGGCGATAGTTTCCCAGATTAGTTCTGTCCCCATTCTTGAACATGGGGTGACCAGGGTGGCCTTCCACCTGTCAGGGAATATTTCAGTATGCTGGGAGATGATAAATAGTTTGGTTAGTGGAGAGGCTAGTTCTTCCAAAGCGAGAGCTAGCAACTCCATATCCAGTGAGTTACTACTGATCCTGGTTTTGCCTAGAATCCTTTTGACATATTTAATGGTATGTGACCTCATAATTTGCCTGAAGTAGAACAGTGGTTGTCCTGGTTTAAGGGTGGGTGGAGAGTTAGGGTTGTAGGGATCCGTTGTTGGTGAGATCTTGAGAAATTCAAGGGGGAGTGCAGAGCTGAGGTCAAAGAAGGCATTATTAAAGGCGTTTGCCAGGTCAATAGGTTGCTGCCTTGCACCAGTTGTGGTTACTGTAAGATCTGGTAGTGCTCTGGATTCTTTACTGGTGAGGGACTTAATGTTTTTCCAAAACTCCCTGCCAGTGCTGCAGTTTCTCTCAAGTTGTTCTTTATAGTAGGAAGCATTAGCATTTCTTACTTGCCTAGTGCCCTTATTCCTGGCCACTTTATAAGCAGTAATGTCAGCTTCATGAATCTTGCTTCCCAGAGAAGACTTGTATGTCTTTGAGGTTTCCTCTCAAAACTGCCACTTTAAGAGCCATCAGAGAATGGTTGTGCTGGGAGAAGTGCTTGGCCACTGTGCCTGGTTGTCTGTGTGGTTGATAGTGGATCTGTATCCATTTATGCACTTGCAGAGTTTTTATGGTGTTTCACCTACATACCATCCACGGGCACATTTTTAGTATCATATAAGACAAATTGTTAGCATTGCATGAGAAAGACCCTTTTATTTTGTGTTCCTCTTTGGTAAATGGAGAGTAACCAGAGTAACTTGTATCAGTCTGGCTGCATGTTTTGCATCTGGGCTTGTTGCATGGTCTTGTTCCTTCTGTGTCCTTTGAATTGTGGGGGTGTAATGTAATTCCTGTCCAGTGTTCTTTCCGTATTCAGTGGTTGTATGATATTATAGGTGGCTGGCTGAATATAGTGGACAGTCTGTCATCGCTGTGCTTGACTGGTTGCAGTTCTTTGATCTTCTGTAGTGGTCTAATTGATAGGTTGTATGTTATAACCAGTGGTGTGGATTTTGATTCTTTTTTCTTCTTGTACACCAGCAGCTGTTCTCATGGTATTAGTCTAGCTCATGCACTCTGTTTGTCAATTACTTGCGAAGGGTAATTTTTGCTTGTGAGGGTTCCTTGTGGTATTTCCAGGTTGTTGGCCCTGTCTGACTTATCTGTGTATACTGTATGTGTTGGTATTGTAGAGCTTGGCTGTAGGCATTTGCTATTTTGTATGGTTTGAGTGTGCACTAAAATGGTGTAAATAGTTGAAATGATATGTTGGGTTTCTGTATGATGATGTTTTTATTTTGCCTTGTTGCAGTTCAGTTGTGGTGCCCAGCGGTTTGTTTGTTTTTCTCAGAGAACTCCATTTTCAGATTGATTGAGAGATGAAAATTATTGAAGGCTTTGTGGTCTTATTGAGGCCTGGAACAAACTACCAGAGGAGATGGTGGGGGCTGAAATGGTGGAGGGATTCAAGAGGGCATGGGATAGACATATGGGGTTGGTAAGTGGGAGAAAGGGAAGGGCACATGGAAAGGAGATGAGTAGGGGGAGGAAGGGGCAGACTCGCTGGGCCGTTGGGGTCCTTTTCTGCCATCGGATTTCTATGATTCCATGGAACTCATGTAGTTTGTCCTCACTCCATTACCATATAAAAAATTTCATCAATAAAATGGTAGTTGATCAATGGTTTTGTTCTGTGCTGTGACAGGAAGCTCTCGTCTAATACAGTCATGAAGGTGATGGCATATTGAGGTGACATTCTTGTGCCCGTAGCTGTGCCGGTTTTCTGTAGGTATAGTTTGTTGTTGTTAGTAAAATAGTTATGTTTTGGTATGAAGTCAGTGAGTTCCAAACTGCATCAGTAATTACTTGGTTGTTTGTGGCCCTTTGTAGTAATGTTTTGCAGCTAGAGGTGGTTGAAAAGGTAAAAGTAAAAATGGTAGCATTCAGAAGGTATAAGGAGACGCAGAGGGAAGAGGATGGGGGGGTGTCAGGGGAAATGGAGGGAAGCAGGGAAAGAAGTAAGGAGTGCAGTGGCATTAACTGAAGAGAGAATAGCCCAGGAGGTAACAAAAGGGGCAAGACAGTTTTAAGGTACATAAGTGAAAGGAGGAAGACCAAGGGTGGGATAATATGGTTAAAAAGGGAAAGGGGGTGGGGCTGTGCAGAAGGGGACCAAGAAAAGGCAGACATCCTGAACAAATACTTTTGTTCAGTGCTCACAGAGGAAGGAGAATGGACCACAAAACAGTAGCAGAAGCTTTGGAGGGATTGAGGTGGATACTAGTCCTTTTTTGGAGATGAGAGTATTGAAGGGACTTGCAAATCTGAAGGTGTGCAAAGCAATGGGACCAGATGGGGTGTATCCAAGGGTATTGAGGAAGCTCAGGGAAATACTAGCTGCACCTGTGACAATCCTGTTTCACAGATTATTGGAAACAGGAGTGGGTCTGGAGGACTGGAGGAGGGTGAATGTAGTTCTACTACACAAAAGTGGTAGCAGGGAGGAGGTTGGCAATTATAGCCCAGTCAGCCTGACATTGGCGGTGGGAAAATTAATGGACTCACTACTAAAGGAAAAGATTGTGGAATATCCTAAATACAGGGGATTACAAGACCCGAGGAAGCATGGTTTCACAGGGGGAGGTCATGTTCAACAAATCTGATAGGTTTCTTTAACTGGGTGACAAAGAGTTAGATCAGAATGGAGTGGTGGACATGGCCTACTTAGATTTCAGTAAGGCTTTCAACACTGTTCCACATATTAGACTAGTAAGCAAGCTAGGTTGCTTAGAAGTGGGTCCAAAAGTTGTAAACCGGGTAAGAAGTTGGTTAGGGGTTAGGTGACAGAGGGTGATGGTACATGGAGTTCACTTCGAGGAAGGGAGAGTGACCAGCGGGGTGTCTCAGGGATCAGTGCTTGGTCCAGTCCTCTTTAATGTTTTTATAAGTGACATTGTAGAGGAGCTAGAAGGGAAGGGCTGCCTCTTTGTAGATGACACCAAAATCTGCAATAAGGTGGGCACTCCTGGGGGAGTGGAAAGGATGAACAGAGACTTGAGAAAACTAGAGAAGTGGTCAAGGGTATGGCAGCTGGGTTTCAATGCGAAAAAGTGCAAAATAATGGGATACAGAAACCAGGGGTAGAGTACAGAATGGGTGGAGCGGTATTGACAACCACCAAGCAGGAAAGGGACCTGGGGTAATCATATCGGATGACCTGAAGATAGCCAGACAGTCCGACAAGGCAGTTGGGAGAGCTAATGGGATGCTGGGGTGCATAGGGAGGGGCATCACCAGCAGAAAGAGGGAGATGGTGTTACCTCTGTATAGATCTCTGGTAAGACCCCACCAATAGTACTGAGTACAGTTCTGGAGACCACATCACCAGAAGGACATAGGCAGAGTGGAGGCTGTCTAGTGGAGGGCAACTAAAATGGTTCAGGGTCTACATCAAATGCCTTATGAAGAGATACTAAAGGACCTCAATATGTTCACCGGTGGGGGATATGACAGAGACCTTTAAATACCTTTCGGGGGTAACTAAGATACAGGAGGGAAGTATTTTTCAGAAGAAAAGGTGCTCAAGAACAAGGGGACATGCTATGAAGCTGGAGGGGGTAGATTCAGGAGAGATGTTAGGAAGTACTTTTTCACAGAAAGAGTGGCAGATTCCTGGAACATTTTTCCAACTGAGGTGGTGGGGGCGAAGACCGTGTCGGGGTTCAGGAATGCATGGGATAGCTGGTCCAGTGGTGTGGAGGGCTGAGGCATTGTGCTTCACCTCCTGCCACAGCAGCGACCCATGTTCGGTGACAAGCACGGGTCACTTGGGGTTGGCTGGGGAGGAATGCTGGCTGAGGATCGAGTAGCTGCCAGGCAGCTCTCCTGTCCTGGATTGGGGAGGTTAGCTCTCCCGGCCTTTGACCACCACCTTGTGGAGGGGTGGTGGTGCGGGCATTGGAGGGGGGGGGCTAGGTGCTAGGCCAGGGTTGGGAGGAGTGAAGTTGTCTCGGGCCAAGGTGAGCATGTGCACCTCCTCACACTTGCCTGACATTGTCTGGGGCTCCGGGGAATAAGGGGAAAAACATTAGCGGAAAAAGCACTGGGTGTTGGCATTTAATGAAGACCCTCCCTCCCCAGCTAGGGCTGACGGCTCACCCAGGGCTCAGAGGACCGAGGAGTCAGAGACTTGGGATGGCTGGGGTGTTGAAAGGGATGGGCTGATACAGCCACCCAGCTTGCCAGTTAAGCATAAAGGAATGGGTGGAAAAAAAAAAGAATGCATGGGATAGGCTCAAGGGAATCTTAGTGGAAAGGAAGGGGGGGCCGGTAGATCAAGTACAGTCTCTGGTAACAATGTAGGGAGGTAAAAAAGGGCAGACAGGGTGGGCCAAGCAGTCCTTATCTGCCATCATATTCTATGTTTCTATGTGTTTAATACATCCAAGTGTGGTATATTGTTATGGAGGGATTCTACATCCATTGTGGCCAGAAATTAATTGGTAGGGAGTGCATTTAATTTGTGACGTCTTGTTAGATAGTATGTTGTGCCCAGGATGAGCTTGGAGTTCTTTAGGACAATGGTTTGGGGATGCCCTTGACCCAGCCTGATATTTGCTCAGTAAGAGTGCCAATACCTGAGATAATTGCCCATCCTGGAATTCCTTGTTTGTGTATCTTCTTTGGGTGTGTATACAATATTCCCATTCTTGGATTTTGAGGAATTAAACCAGTTAGTTGTAATTTGATGGTTGGTGGATATCAATCAATCAAAAAAGGAGTTCCCTTCTAAAGTTTTCTGTTGGATCCTCCTGAAACAGCATGTAGAATTTTGTATCTGACAGTTGTTTTTCTGTTTCTGTTATGTATAGTGTATTTAAATTTGTATTTCTAGGCAGCCTACTTATCATATGACATAAAGACCCCTGTGCACACCCATCTCTGGACCTATGACAGCTGCATCCCATTGTGACTGTTCTGATCCATGTGGCAGTCTTTGACTGGTGCACAAGATTGGGGATTCTGAGCAGATGCAGCATTAGTCTGGGGTATGATCCTAGAGTGGGTGTTGGGGTGGTTGGATATGGACTGTAAGACTGAATAGGTGCCTCAGGTTTGAAAGAGTTGAGGATAGGGATCCTCCCTATCTTGTCCCTATCCCTGTGGAGTCCTCAGAAAGTGAAGCGCAGGTAGTCAGTTGACCTACTGGCCCATGGCCCTCCCCTTTGGGCAGTTCTATGTAATACCTAATCACTGAGGAATAAGACTGCAGTGATGCAGAATTTCATCATTGATTAGTCACTGGACTGGGTGTGCGTCACTAAAACCTGGCTTGGTGATGACTCTGGGCTTGTCCTGGAGGCAACCATTCCAGTGGGTTTCTTGGTGGTGCTCTTCCCAATGCAGGATCATAGGAAGGGTACCCATATGTTGGACTCTGGCAAATCCTGTGGGTCAAATTAGGCTTTTTGAATGTGT
Organism: Neoceratodus forsteri; assembly: GCA_016271365.2. Classification (NCBI taxonomy): domain Eukaryota; kingdom Metazoa; phylum Chordata; order Ceratodontiformes; family Ceratodontidae; genus Neoceratodus; species Neoceratodus forsteri. The sequence continues at coordinate 675,381,465 of CM028129.1, forward strand.
GTCTTTAAAAGGTGAGGCAAGAGTGGGGTGCAGGATCCCCCTGGTGCGTCATTGTCTAAGACAAGAGCAGAAGTTTCTACGGAGATTTGTGCATTTTGTGGTCCCATAGTGATCGACTCCCCCAGAACTTTATTGTTGGGGATTTTAATGCCTGGGTGGACAAAACCACATAGTTTGCTCAGCAGTTCCTCCAGCGTATGTCATATAAGCCTTACTCAGGCAGTTTCCACTGCCACACCTTCAACCTTATTCTCTCATGGGGTCTTGACATTTTGGATGTCAGGTTGATCCAGTTGGATGGCTGGATCATCATGCCTTTTTTTTCCTGAGTGGTCCAGTACCATCCTAAACATAATTTGGAGACAGGAAGTCTTCTGGAGGTTCTGGATATCTCGAGCATGGAAACAATGTGTGAGGAATGTGTGGAGTTGGCCATGAGTGGCTATAATTTGGCCACGTCTGAAGTTCTAGACACCCTTGCACCGACCTGTGCCCACCTGCTGACCCCCTCAGTGTAGCTAGCAGTGGTGTAATTATGAGTTGTGTCAGCTGAAGGCAACAAGGCAGAGGCTGACGCGTTCTTGGGTGAGTTGCTGCTGATGGATGACAGGCTGGCTCTGAGGGCCCATTAATGGAAATATCAGAGGGTAATCACCCTGAGAAAGTCACAGTTCCTGTCACAGGTGATTTCTTCAAGTAAGAACCACCTGGTCCAACTCTTCTATACTATATACGGATTACTGTATCTTCCCTGTCAGCAGTCTGGGAGTGCGATTTCTGCAGATAAGTGCAGGGAGTTTGGGTTCGTGGACAGATCCATTCAGGCTGATATCTCAGCAAGTGGCCTGTCATGGGTCAGCAGAGTCAAGCCAGTGATGTCTGAGGGTCCTCTGTTGAGTTTCTCTGAGGGTTAAATTAAGATGTGCTGGGTGTGATTTTCATCTTTTCCAGTGCTCTGGAAAGAGCAGTGGTGAGGCCACTTATCAAGAAGCTGTCCTTGGACTCTGGCCAAGTAATGTATAGGCCCGTCTCAAACCTTCTGTTTTTATTAAAGGTAATTAGGAAGGTAGTGGGGGCATGCAGCTCAGGGTGCATCATGAGACATAGAACTTATTCTGTATGAACTATTCCAGTCTGTCTTGGGCCTTGACACAGCATGAAGACCATGTTTGTTAGGGTGTTTAATGACCTTTCTTAGTAACAGATGGAGGGGAAGGCTCTGTGCTTATTTTCCTTGATCTCTCATTATTATTTGACATGGTGGATCATGGGATTTTCATGGGTCACATGTGACAGTAAGGAGGAATTCTTAAGACAACCTATAAATAGCTTCAGCCCTTCTTGGCTGGCAGATTGCAGAAGGTTGCATTAGGTTCTTTCACATCGCAGCCTGTGATAATACACTTTGGGGGACCACAGGGGTCAGTTCTGTCCCCATGTTATTTGCTGTGTACATGTTGCCATTAGGAGAGGTCATTAGATTGCGTAAACTTGCATTTCACTGTTGCTGATGATACCCAGCTCTATCTGTCATTTACACCAAATAAGGCCAGATGAGATCTCATAGACTGACCAATGCCTTTGTGAAACCCTGACTGGGTGGCATCCAACTGGTTGAGCCTTAATCTAGGCATGACAGAGGTGTTACTTGTAGAACCGGATCCTCATGGGTTGGCAGTGAGCAGCCCATCATTTAGACATCCATCTTTCAGTAGTAGGAGATTCCGAGTCGTGGATAGGCTGAATATTCTGGGAGTCATCCTGGACTGTAAGCTTTTCCTTGAACATCAGGTGCCAGCAACAGTCCAGGGTGTTTTTAACCAATTTAACGCATATGGCCCAGATTAAATCCTATCTAGGGCATGAGGACCTTATGACCCCAGTGCATGCTTTCCTTACGTTAAGGCTAGACTACTGTAATCTAGGGCTGATCAGTAAGTTGAATTTCAGCTGTAGCTGGTCCAGAATGCTGCAGCCAGGGTGATCGCCGGAGTTCATTTCTCCAAGCATATCATGCTTGTCTTACATGAAATGCACTGGCTGCGTCACTATCAAGGTCACTTCATTAGCATTCAAAGCCTTATCATGAACTGAGGCCAAACAACCTAAAAAACCTCTTAGCCTTCTATCGTCTGGGCCACCATCTGCACTCCACCGAATGATCTCTTTGGTGGTTCTGAGATCACATCTGTGGCAATCTGATGATAAGGCCTTCTCAGAGGCAGTGCATTAATTTGAAAAGTCTTGCTCATTAACTTGTAATCTGTGCCCTCTGTAAAGGCATTTAAAAAGAAGTTGAAAATGAACCGTTCTCAGATTTATGGTGACATCAGTATCCCTATGGCTGCCTGACTTCAGAGCTCTGTCTAGCTAGAGCCTTATAAACTTCCTCAAAGCTGCTTTTTCAGATCTCAGACTGTTACAGACCGATGGAGGAGGTTTTCAGGGCAAGATACAGAGGACTGACCGGCAAAAACTAGCGCTGGGGAAGGCAGATGGGAAGGGACGGCCCCCGGACCAGGCCAACTCTGATTGCTCTCAGGCCTCCAATTCCCTCACTTCTGTGGGGCCTGACTATACGTCTCCTTGTAAGTTAACTAAAAATGGAAAACAACTGAACATTATTCTTAAAGAACTTATGGATTTTTGAGGGGCAATTACACAACAACTGAACAGTGTAAGCTCTTATATTAAGAAACTGCAGTGCCGATCTGATGAAGCAGAGACCCAGCTCACTGCCACTGACCAGCAGGTCGATCAGCTGGAACACATTGTGCTGAAACTGGCTACTGCTCAATGTAAAATTCAGACCATTAGGAAGAATCGGAGAGCAGAACCAGTCAAAAGAGTATAAGGCTTGCCTGAAAATATAAAGACGCTGACATGGATGCCTTCCTGGATCGTTTTTTCAGAGCGGCCCTAAAGATTGACCCTGGAGATCGAGCGGGCTCATCACGCACTTGGTCCCAAACCTACAGACTCTGGTGCACAGCCCAGCTCAATAATTGTCCACTTTCTAAAGTACTAAATTAATTAGGACATACTGTATTTCTAAAAGCCTGGCGCATAAAAATGGTGCACTTTGAGGACCACAGAGTATACTTCAATAACAGTTTCCCAACCCAGACAATGAAAAGGTGTCAGCAATATATACCCATTCTGCATGCCCGCCATAAACAGCAATTGAAGTGCCGTATACCATACCCTGCTAAAATGGATAATTCTCTTCCTGGAGAGCCAGTGGCAGTTTTTTTTTTTTTCTCCTTCTATCTTCTGTTTATGCTCCCTGCCGACTAGCTGTCCTATTATCGGCCATTTCCAGCCCCATCACCCCAGCATCCACCAGTTTACTCACCTCCCGGCTCAGCGGTGTCTAACTGGCTAGACGCGGGGCCCGAGGGCGACCGGTATGCTCCTACTGGTTGCCACCATTTTTCCTGGTTTTCTGCCCTCCCTGTTGCTGGAGCGCGACATGTCAGTGGCTTATGTGGAAGTGTACGCACTCTGTGGAGTCCCGCAGCACCCTCCCTTCACTGGAGTCCCTGACTGTTCTGCTCTCAGGCCTCCACCTGGGGCAGTCATTTGATGGGACTACCAGGGTACCCTCCCCGGGAGCGGAGAGCTGTCCTCCGGACGCTCAATCCTCTCCCTCTCAGCTGACCCCTGGTGACCCGTTCGTACCACAAACACGGGTCGCCTGCATGGCAGGAGGTAAGGCAGTGATGCCTCACCCCTCCACGCCACTGGGCCGGCATTGGCCAGTGGCAGTTTGACTCCATGGAGGAAGCAATGTCCATCCTGCAAGAATGTGGGATCCTAGAGGAGCATCGACAGAGTGAGACCCCATGAGACAACTTCAGTAGAAAACTTGGAAGGTGCCAGGATCAGAAAAAAGCACCATTCAGAAGCTATGCTGTAAGAAATAGTGGCCCAACTGCAATGCCCTGCAAAAATGCCCCAATACAGATGAACAGAGGGGACCTTCAATTGGACACTTGAATCACTGACTGATATCCTTTACTGCACTGTAACAGTGCTGGCGGGTGAGGTGGGTATAGTGGCTGGAAGGGCTGCAGTGTTATTTCCCTTTAAATCTGGCTAGAAAAATTCTGAGTCTGATACCAGTACAGCTTGTGCTCTGCTTGGCTGTTGCTTAATGGGGGCGAGAGACAGAGATGCTGTGGTTTGGTCTGCTGGGGCTGAGTGTGATTTTGGGTTCCCAAGGATGGTTGGTGGGGGGAAGAGTCCTATCGCATCCCCACATAGCTATTCTTACTGACTGACTGGCTGCAGGTTGGGAACTGGGAACAAAGCAGTTCTTAAATCCCTACTGGTTGCTCCCTGTTAAAGCTGCTCGGAACTTTTCTAAGCTGAGAATCAAGCAGGTTCACTTCTCCCTCTTACATGACCACCCAGATGGTGGTGGCGCGTGCAGACAGAGGCTGAGCCGCGGAGCATGGGAGAAATAGCTTAGGATGCACCTTGGAAATAGGCCCCCCTTTGGAGTAATCAGAGAGACAGGAGGGACGGCTTATCTACCTAAGACCTGCTTAAAGAGCAATTCTTTATTATAATAAAAAGCTTTAAAACACTAGCTTTACACCAGTTATGTTTGAACTTTGTTTTCTAGTTATTTGGTATTTGTTTTATTTTCCTTTGCAGTTGGTCTACTAAATATTGTAGCTAATGCAGCAGTTGAATCTTTCAAAATGTATCTGACTCTCCCCTGCTAACCACACAACTGCTGTTTGTGACATAACATTCTGGTGTCATGGTGAGTACTATGATGTCATTAACAAAGGCACAGTGAGGCTAACAGGGGAGAGGCAAATGTTTTCAATACAGACTTTTTAGATGGACGACTGTGCTGTAAATCTTGGAAAGGAATATTGAAAATGAAACTATTTATTCTTTAGTAAATTGTAACAGCTGAAATTTATTTATGAAAGCACATGCTAAAGTGTAGAGTTGCTCTCTATCATGGACGTTTTCAGTAGCCGTGGAACACGCTGGGGTCTGTAGCTCCTTTAGCCCACTCCCTGCCCGGAGGTCAGTCTAGCCATACAGCCATTTACAGCCAGTGCCCTTCATCACAATCGTCATGCAGCTGGTAGCGGTGTTCATGTGCTGGAGGCAGGTGCTTACTTACTGATGGGTGGCGTGCTAGTTTTCTCTTCATTCTCCCCTCCTTTTTTATGCCATTAACTAGGTGTTTTATAATTAGATATTTTGGGAACACTGTTTGTGAGCCCAGCCCCTATTATCCTAGCCCCCGCACTCACCCACTGGAGGTTCTGATGGCTGGTTTAAATCTCTCTCTGCTTATTCCCTGGGAATCCTGTAGTCAATGCCCCATGCTGCTGTACCCCCTCACCATGGTTGCTCCCACCAAAATGGGCAGAGTTACACATACATTATGCACGTGGCCAGACTGTAGGCTCGCACTTGGTATATTGCCCTTATATGGACACTCAGATGAGCGTTGTATGGGTTTAACATTCTACTGTTTTTTTTTGTTTGTTTTTTTTCTTGTTTCTCTGTCTAGTTTTTAGTTACAGTATGGACTGGCTTAGTACCTGGAGCCACTCCCTCACTGTTCCCCCCACCCATCCTGAATGCTGCCTGGCTAGTTACTGGCTGAATGCAGCAATAAGTAAAGTGGTCCTCTGCACCCTCCTTTTGTTTTTTCCTCTTTAGGAAATGGTCATTAGACAGTAACTGGACGTGGCACCGCTCAACTACCTGTGGTAGGCAATGCAGATGTCAGTCCTCCCTTACTTTGCTCCCCTACCCGACTTCCTCTCAGAGCTTTGCTCCTCGGAGGCTGAGGTCTTGGTGACATCACCATCCTCTGAATTTGTCATGTTTCTGCTTGCTGATGAGTACCGGGCCTCTTCTACAGAGAGCCCCAGCCTTGGAAGCCCATGGGCCAGGTTGCCTCTGTATATAGTTCCAAGAGTTGTACTGTTTATTTATGTTGTATTGCTGTTCTTGTTCTGTCAGCGACATTAGATTATTGCAAGATATCAAAGCTTTGCTCTTGTAGGGAGCATGCCGTCCTAAGCCCCCTTGGGGAGGAGACTTGCAGAGCCCACCACAACTAAAGCCTCGAGCCATTAACATCCAAAGGGGTCACACTAGAGAAACCTGTAACGAAGCATAAATGGGTAGGACTAGGTTAAAGGCATATTATACTAATGTGAATGGGTTAAATAACCCAGTAAAAAGGGCAGAGTTGTTTTTAGTGATATGTAGAGATAGACTGGATGTCGTATGTCTTCAGGAGACTCATTTGTCACCAGCAGCCCATCCCAAATAAATTTGGGTACTTCATGGTCTACTCCTCCTATAAACAAGGTAAAAGGAGAGAAGTATCAATATTGATTGCAAAACACTTAGCCTTTCAAGAAATAAAACAGATAAAAGATAAGGAGAAATGATGTGTGATAGTGCAGTGGGAGGTAGATGGAGCCCCTCTCACACTGGCCATGGTTTACTTTCGCTCAGGATGGTGCACTCCATTTCTTAAACACCTTGTGCAGGATACTGTAATCAGCAGGGGTTCTTGTATATGGTGGGAGACTAACTTGCTAATGGAGCCTGCCAGGGACTCCACAGCAATTCATAGTTACAGAACCCCTGCCACACAGAAGCAATTCCCTAGGCTACTTTCTGCATTGGGCAGGATGGATCTGTGGCAGTATTTACAGCCGGGACATTGAGATTACAGTACTTCCATTGTTTGCACCCACACCAGACATACAGTTGCATAGACTATGTTTTCATGCAGAGAGAAAGAATCTACATAGGATCCACTCTTGTACCATGGGCCCTTTCATTTTAAAATCACTCATGCCTTGTAACAGAAATTGATCTGGGTCTCTTCTGTCAAAAAAAACAGTTGATGGTTGGAAATCTTTCATATGAGAGATGAGAAGTTTGTGGATCTTTTGTGTGTACAAATCAAACAGAGTCTAATGTGTAGTGACCTCCTGGAGGTATAGCCTGCCCTGGTGTGGGATACCATTGAAGTGGCCTTCTGGGGCCACCTGATCAGTTATTCAGCTCAAAAGGAACAGGGACATAAGGCTCACCAGGTTGACATCCTAGGTACACTCTCCTTCCTTCAACAGCAGCATAGGCAAGGTACCCTGGCTGACCCCTCCCAAATATGAGCAGTCCAAAAGCAACTCAATAAGCTTGCTCTAGCACAAACTGAGAAAACCCTGAAATGTCTCAGGCAAAAGTACAGTGATGGAGGCCCCCAGGCAGCTCGCCAATGGCCAACAGAGTGACAGGGTTCTAGCAACAGGCCACAATCACTAAGAAAAGACACCCAGAATCACAGGCCATGACTAGGGGTGTAGGGTCTATTGCACAGGGTTATGTAGCATATTATAAAAAACTCTGTGCTGCAGACCCTACACCCGCACTGGATGCTCTCTCATCCTTTTCTGACCAAACACAGCTTCCTAACATGGAGGAGGAGGAGGAGGCCATAGAGGCCCTAGTGACTCCAGTAACTGAAGCTAAACTGCAAGGGGCACTAGGTCAATTTAAACTGGAGAAGTGCCCAAGCTTGGGAGTTACGTTCGGTCATCCCTAAAGAAGTTAAGTTGGCTGAATGCTGTGAATCATGCAGGCCGACCTCTGTGCTTAAAGATTAAAACTGTTTATGTTTATAATAGCAAATAGAATGGATGCCCTCTTAACCCCATTCAATGGGATCTGTGCATTCCTGACAGACAATTCATAGCATAAAGAGATCCCTATAGATCCTCATCATGTTTCTGTCTCTGGCCCCCCTCCCCTTCCCCATAGTCTTGACGAGGATAAAGCATTCGACTGGTTGTTCTGGACCTTTCTTTGTGCCACACTTTATAAATTTGGTTTCCCTAACTTTTTCGTGGACATGCTCTTTAATATACAGTACTCAAGAGGCACAACTCAAAGCTAATGTCCGCCTCTCCTCTTGGGTTGACCTCCAAAGAGGTACCCAGCAGGGTTGCTTCCTCTCCCCACTCCTTTTTGTCATTTATATTGAGTCCTGGCCCAGGCGATCAGGCAGCATGGGGTCTAACTGGGATTTCAGGCACTGGATGGTTCAGAGCATTATATAGCACTTTATGTGGACAATGTCCTCTTTTATCTCTCAGTCCCAGAAACAGATCTCCTGGTGAACTTGGTCCATCTTGACTGCATTTGGGTCTCTGGCAGGCTATAAACTTAATGGAAACAAGATAGAGGCCATCGCAATTAATTATGTCCCTCCAAATGTGCTGGCAGCACAGTATCCCTTTCCATGGGGTTTAACCTAAATGAAATATTTGGAGGTTAAACTGATGTCATCAGTCTCTTGGCTGTTTTTAACCAACTTCTCACCGTTACAAACGCAGCTGCAGATCAATCATGACCAATAATTGGTCATGCCATTGTCCCTAGAATGGAGGGTTGCTACCATGAAAATAATGGTCCTGTCTAAATTTCTATATTATTTTCCAATCCATAGACTTACTGATACAGGCTAATCAATGGGCAGCTTAGCAAACAATGATTTCATAGTTCCTGTGGCTACGCCACACTGTGCAGACCAAAGGACCAAGGAGGACTGGCTCTCCTGGACCTTAAGCTCTATTATGACACTGCACAAAAACAGATGGTACTTTATTGTGTCTGGAACACCCCTTCCCAACACTGAGCACAGCAGGTGAGGGCTATGATCCCAGCCCTACCACCAGAGAATGGGATACTGGACTAGCAGGCCTTCGTGGCCCACTCCTCTTGTACCACTGCTTTTGCAGCGACATTGCTCAGAATCTGGAGAAAACAGTCTGCAGGGGCTAACCTAAAAGAACAACTGCTGCGGCTTCTGCCTCTGCATCCACATACTGATTCGCCCCAGCGTGGCTGGGTAATGGCTATAAGATCAGGCACCAGAGAGGTCTTAGATTCCCTTTCCAATTTTTAGAGGACCAGCAGTTCAAGACATTCCAGATGCTGAAAGGGAGCCTTGAGCTGCCCCAGACTGATATATTCAGATACTTTCAAGCCAGAGCTTATGTCCTGGACAGAAAAATGACAGGCCCACAGTTAGATTTTAGCAGTCCTTAATACATCGGACAATTTCGGTCCTAATGGGGGGCAACACCCCTCACCTTATTTCCCAGTTGTATTCTACTCTAATTGAACTACAACAGGCCCCCTGCCCAAAGCTTTTGACAAATGGAATCCAGAGACCCTGCTTCTGCTGACTCCAGAGATGTGGAAAATATGCTGTGCCAATACATATGACCCTGGAGATTACTTATAGAAATAGAAAAGTATAATAAATACATGTGGTGTAACAAAAAATATGTAAAAACATGACAGCACATATTAAAGCATGAGTGCACTAGAGTAGAACTAAAGACATAGTAGACAGTGAACAAACTATACAAAGTATAGCAATGACTCCACATATTACATGAGGTGATAAAGAACTTTATATAAATGTACAATAACTCGATGCCATAATAGGTTACAGTACATGAACAGGTAGTACCAGTTCATTGACAGGAGTACTTTGTTACCTTAAATAGATGCTCACAGAACCTGCTACTTCAAGGGGCAGCTGTGGGACATTAAATATCAGGCAGAAAGGAGTTCCATAACATAGGGGCAGCATAAACAAAGGAAGATTCCCCAGACCTGGTTTTAAGTTTGGGAATAATCAGTAGTGTAGTAGCAGGGCTCCAGATAAGATTTTTTTGGGATGAGTAAGGTACTCCTCATTTTGAAAGTGAGGTGAGTAAAACCAAATTCAGATGCATACAAATGTCTGGACAGAGTGGAGTGCCAGAACTAGACACATGGTGGATTACCTGCAGGGGGAGGGCCTTAAACAACTGGTACAACAACCCACAAGAGACATGGCTATCCTAGATCTAGTACTGACTAACAGGGAAAGGATCACAGATCTCCAGGTAGAAGGTCACCTGGGAGCCAGTGACCATCACATGGTATGGTTCAATTTGGCCACTAGAACTAAATCATCCCATTCTAAGGCAAAAATATGGGACTTCAGAGGCGCTGACTCTGTTAAGATGGCCAACAGAGTTAAGCTAGCCCTGGCAAAAAGAAATACAGGTGAGGGGGTACAGGCAAAGTGGGAAAGCATTAAGGATGCAATACTTGAAGCAACATCCCATTGTGTTAGAGAGAAAAGGAAGTGCAAAAGAAGAAGGAAACCACTTTGGTTCTCAAAAACAATAGCAGAAAAGGTCAGAGTCAAAAGGTTGGCCTTCAGGAAACGTAAGGGAATGCAGCAGGATGAAGATAGGGAGGCATACCAAACTTCCCTAAGGGAAGCAGGGAAGGCAGTACGGCAGATAAAAGGCCCAAACTGAGGAAACACTAGCACAAACGGTAAAAGAAGGTGACAAGACTTTCTATGGATACATTAGTGAAAGGAGAAAGTCCAGAGGGGGTATTGCTAAGATCAAAGAGGATAAGGAGAACCATGTAAAAGCATCTATCCTAAATAGGTACTTCTGCTCAGTATTTACTGAAGAGAAGGTAGGGCAGGGCCCACAGCTCAGCACCATGGACACAGGGGGGAGGGAGGTGCACTAGTCCCTTCACAAAAGAAAGGGTCCTACAAGAGCTCAATAAGCTCAGAGTGGACAAGGCAATGGAACCTGATGGCATACATCCCAGGGTACTAAGGGAGCTAAGGGTGGAACTAGCAGAGCCATTATCAGAACTGTTTAGTGAGTTTCTGAGCACAGGAGAGGTCCCAGAAGACTGGAGAAGGGCTCATGTGATCCCGCTCCACAAGAGTGGTAGCAGGGAGGAGGCAGGTAACTAAAGACCAGTCAGTCTTACCTCAGTAGTGGGCAAGATTATGAAGGCAGTCCTTAAGGAAAGGATAGTGCAACACCTGGAATCCATAGGAGCACAGGATCGAAGACGGCATGGGTTTACAAAAGGAAGGTCCTGTCAAACTAATCTCATAGATTTCTTTGACTGGGTAACCAGAGTGGTGGACCTAGGGGGAGCAGTTGATGTCAGCTACCTTGACTTCAGCAAAGCTTTTGATACTGTTCCACATAGAAGATTGATTAATAAGCTGGGTAGGCTCGGGGTGGGTCAGAAGTTGGTCAACTGGGTGGCAAACTGGTTGATGGGCAGAAAACAGAGAGTGGTGGTAAATGGTATACAGTCAGAAGAGATGCAAATCACAAGTGGGGTACCTCAGGGATCAGTCCTGGGGCCAGTCCTCTTCAATATCTTCATCAGTGACATTGCAGATGGACTGGAGGGTAAGGTTTGTCTGTTTGCAGATGACACTAAGATCTGCAACAGAGTAGATGATCCAGATGGGGTGGCAGAATGAGAAGAGATCTGGATAAACTAGCAAAATGGTCGGAAGAGTGGCATCTGGGGTTTAACGCAAAGAAGTGCAAGATCTTGCACATAGGGAAGAGAAACCCTGAAGCCACCTATAGGCTGGGAGGGGAGTTGCTGGCAGTCACAATGGAAGAAAAAGACTTGGGCACCATCATCACCGATGACCTGAAATCATCCAAGCAGACCATTAAAGCAATAGGTAAGGCTAGGGGGATGTTGGGGTGTATTAGTAGGGATATGACAAGTCGGAAGAGGGAGGTAATAATCCCTCTTTACAAGACACTGATTAGGCCCCATCTGGAGTACTGCATACAGTACTGGAGGCCACACCTTCACAATAACATTAACCAAATTGAGGCAGTCCAGAGAAGGGCAGCCAAAATGGTGCGGGGACTGCATCAGAAAACATATGAGGACAGATTAACGGAGCTCAATATGTATACCCGAGAGCAAAGGAGGGAGAGAGGTGATATGATCGAAACATTCAAACACATTAAGGGTATTAACAAGGTGAAGGAGTCGAACATGTTTCATTATAAGAAAAATAGCAGGACAAGAGGACACAGCATGAGATTAGAGGGAGGCTGATTGAGGGGTAATGTGAGGAAGTTATTTTTCACAGAAAGGGTGGTGGATGCATGGAACAGCCTACCTCAGGAAGTGGTGGATATGAATACAGTGCAAGGCTTCAAACGGGCATGGGATAGGCATAAGGGAACAACACAGATGAGTATGAATAGATAGGCCATTGACGGAGCAAAGGCTGATGGCACATTCATAAGGTAGAAAAAGAAATGGGCAGACTGGATGGGCCTTGTGGTCTTTATCTGCCATCATCTTCTATGTTTCTATGAGTGAGGAGTACATTTTTAAAAACAATGTAATTTTTTTTTTCTAGATAAGAATTGATCAAGTGCCCGCAATACTCCAGATAATGTTGGCAGTCATTTTTTTTTTTTATCATTGAATGATTTCTCACCTGCAGCCACAGTCCTGCCAATCTCCAGCCACCGCTCCTCCACCGCTGACCCTGAAGCTGTCGTGCCCAGCTGGCATAGACAGCTATACTGTCGAGAGCGGCTCCCTCTAAGCCCATGCGCCCGGCGAGGATCCACAACCGGCACATGCCCTCCAGGCATCGTCGGTCCGGTGAAACTGCGGCCATCAAACTGCTATGGACTTGTGCTGCTATTTTCCTTGTTCTTTCCTGATGGGAGCACAGACATGCAATGACGTGCGTGCACGCCGTGCAGATGCCGTGCCCCCAACTCGGCCCACGCCTCTGCAGTACCTCTGGGTGTCCCAGAGACCATCAGGCCGCGGTGTGCATCCACCTTTCCCCAGGACTAGGAGAGCTTTCGTCGGACGCTCAATCCTAGTCCGCCCCTGCCGACCCCCAATGACCCGGGCTAATTCCCGAACCCGGTTCGCCGGCATGGAGCAAGGTATGGCGTCCAGCACCTCAACCCTCAGCATCACCGGGCTGGGTAATGTTGGCAGTAATTTACTCAACAGTTTCAAAATATAGTGAGTAAAACAGAACTGGGATGCATACAAGTGCAGTAAATTTGGAAAAACTGCTCCTTTTAAATAACCAGTTATGTAATGATGCACTATTATTTGGATTGGGGAGTATTTACAAATGTTGGGTGAGTATTGGTACTGCTCAAAAACATTTTTCTGAAGACTATTTCTTAAAATGAGGTGAGTAAAATAGGTTGGTATTCCCCTTATCTGGAGCCCTGGGTATTAGAACTGGACCTTAGAAGGTAAGCAGTATGTACTGGATTTAGGAAGGTGGCAAGGGACAAAGACATTTGGTTATGTAGGATACCATTGATGAAACCCCCAAAGGACAGCTCACGAGACTGTGACACAGGAAGCCAGCCGAGTTTGTCATAAAGGGAATAGCGATGTGTAATTCTGTGAGATGCCAGTACAAAGCGACAAATACTGTTGTAAGCCACATCCTATCTAAGGAGAGTGGTTTTCGAGGCCGCAGTAAAGACGGAGCTCCATAAAGAAGTTTTGAAAGGAGCATTCCTCGGACAATGGCCAAATGAGCTTGGGGGGGGGAGATAAGATTGCAACCAGCTTCATAGCGCATGTCCAGCACGGAGCTGACTGCCTTACTGGTGCCCTGCACATGTGATACATAATCTAGAGAGGGATCAAGGGTGACACCAAGGTAGGAGAAGGAGGTGAAAAAGGGGACTGGAGAGCTGTCATTGTAAGCAGTAGATAATGAGCCTGGGTAGGGCCTCAATTTAGAGTGTTTCCTGAATTACATAGATTGGTTTTTGTCATATTAAGGAGACGTTTATTTCAAGACAGTCAGTTATGCACAGCCCGAAGTTCAGAGGTGAGGTGCTGGTTGATAGTGGTGATATCTTTAGAGCTGGTAAATGAAAGGCAAAAAGAAGTGGCCCTGTGGGGTAGGTTCAGATAGAGAGGATCCAAATTTAACTCAGTGTGATCTGTCCAAAAGATAATCTCTGAGCAAAGGTAGTGACGTGAGAGATATACCTAGACAGGCAAGTTTGTCACAGAGTAGTGAGTGACGGGTTGAAATTAACATGCATAGCCTGTTCCCTGTGCAAGTAGGGATCAGACTAGTGCATGTAATTTTCTCCCTTGCATGCAGTGCAGTGCAGTGAATGTACTGTGTTTAATGTGGCCACAATAACAGGTGCCACAAGGAGCGCAGGAGAGACATTGCTGGCTCAAGCCTCTTGTATTTTTTTTTTTTTTGAGTGGACTCATGCGTCACGTGAAGTCAGCATCTTGGAGCGCTGCAGCCATATGCAGCATTAGAACTCAGGAAGGAGCTGGCGAATTGCTGAAGAAAGCTGAAGCCTGGTGACCAGTGGTGAACATGTGACTATGCCGAGAACTGAAAGGCAGGACATTGGGAGGAGTTCTGCTCAGGAGAGGAAGTAGGGCGGGTGCATCCTCTGTAGTCACAGGCCATGGCTGTGACTGGTGGTGACAGTATTGGGGGGGGGATGGGTAGAGACAGGCTTCTGTTTCTGCAGGCAGCCTGTTGTGTGGTGCTTGCTGGGGGGGGGGTTGAGTTCAAGGGTTGTAGTGATCGCGTGCATGCACATTTCTGTACCACATGTCTGTCTCTCTGTCACCGACGTGGTTCAGTAAATGTTGAGAGAGGCATGCACATGGGTCAGAACTGCACATTTGGAAAGAAGCATCTCAAGTGTTAACACACTATACAGGAAGCTCCTGGAGTCCGTTTGGCTCAGTCCATCCTAAATAGAGTAGCAGCACTAATATACTTAGGCAGGCAGGGTCACTGTTGTGGGATGATCCCTGAAAGGCTGTATTAAAAAAATTATTTTTGGTGTTTTATGGCAAAACTGGGTATTGTGCAGGTAACCCGACTCTTGCGCATGTAACTTTATTCCCCACATGCACCTTGGTGCAGGTACCGCAAAAAGTTAATTTCTACCCCTGGTGATTGATCGACAAGGTCAAAAGCATTGGTTAGATCAATAAAGACTGCTCTTGTGAGGTGGCCTCTATCCATGCCTACGGCAGTGTGGTTGATGAGAATAAGCAGGGTAGTAGTAGTGCTATGCCCCTTATGGAGGCCGTGCTGCAAGGGAGAGAGGAGATCATGTGCAGTGAGCTAAATGGTAAGTTGGGTGGAGACAGTTTTCTCTGGGATTTTACTTAAAAATTGAAGAAAGGCGATAGGCAGTCTCATAGGCCACAATCTTAAGAAGTTTCAGCTCTAGTCCATCTGTACCTGTGGATTTCATATAGGGAATCTGCTGTAGGAGTTTGCGGATCTCTGAAGTGCCAGACCTCTTAAAGTAGAAGAAAGGGTGCCCAATGGGTGGGGAGTGCTGAGTAGGGGAGACACTGTGAGATGATGAAGATGATGATGTGGATAAATTTAGAAATGCCATGGTAAAAGGGAAGAGGTCTGAAAAACAAAACTGTTAAAAGCATTGACTGTAGTAATGTTACTCAAACAGTTAACATCATTTAAGATCATATCTGAGGATGAGAGATCGCCATTATTAGTCAAAATAGCCTTGACATGTTTCCAGAAGAACTTTAGGTTATGAGCAGTGGAGTTAAAGAGCGTTTACCATGAGGGCTCTTATTGTGCTGAATAGCTCTTTTGAACTCATTACTGACATTCCCTATATGCTGCCCAGTTGGTGGGAGAGGAGGAGGCCTTGTATTCAAGCCCTTTTTTTGTCACTAGTGAGTAGCTTAAAAAGGAGAGGCAGTCTAACCATTTAGTAATGAAACTTCTAATCCTTCTCTTGGTGATGGGGGCAAATTCATCTTGCAGGCAAAGGTGGACGTGAAAGAAGCTACTGTAGAGTTGGGATCTGAAGTCTCATATGGGGGGAGCAATCTGTTTGAGACACAGCTGATCTGAAAATTTCAGGATCCAGATTAGAGCAGTCACAAAATTGGATGAGTTGGTGGTGGTGGTGGGGGGTGGTGGCTTGGTCAGTTTTCCACGCTATACGCAAAGACAGGTGAGTGGTCACTTATTGCATCAGATAGCACACTTGAGCATTTAATCCTATCCAGGCGGAGGGTGAGTATCCAGTCGATAAGGGCTGGCGTGTTACCATTCTTGGACCTTCCTGTAGGTTCAGAAATTAACTAGGTCAGATTGAGTTTACTTACTTACTAAGAGCCTGTGTTATGGACTTACTGCAGTCAGTGAGCCAGTTAATATTAAAGTCCCCTTGGAGACTACATTTGTTTCTTTACCATAGCTCCAGTGGATGTAGTTAGTGATAAGAGAGAAGATATACCACCTGCAAGCAGCAAATTAATAAATAGGTGGAGCAGTTTAGTGTTACCCGGTGTATGTGCACCATGACAGTACTCCAGCAGTGACTCAAGCTGAGGAGTAAGGCTAGGCAAAGTGACACTGAGGTGTGATCTAAAGTAGATTAGGTTGCCACTTCCTTTTTTAGAGCCAGGGCGGTCATGCCAGAGAAAGTTATACCACTGGATTGTACAATCCCGGGTCATGCCTGAAAATAGTAATTTTTTGGCTAGTGCACCTACCCGGTAAACAAAACTAAATAAATAAATAAAAAAGCTATCAGGGATGGTTGGTTTCAGCCAGGCTTCAGATATTGCCAGCACATCAGGCTGGTAGTGGGACAACCTAGCCATATTACAGGGGTTGATTTTTAGCATTAGTTTACTGGCCTTGGGCATAGTGCAAACTGCCTGGGGCCAGTGTGACTCTCCCTTGACTTTCCTGTTCGGGCTAGTTTATTAAAAAAAAAAGTCCCCCTCCATCTCCGGCCCACTGCCCTTATCACCCATGTCCCCTTAGTCAGAAAACTCAACCACAACTTGACAAGTATTAGGGGAAAAAAAAAAAAAAAAGGCACACCTCCAATCCCATCTTAACAGTCTCATCAGCAAGCCAGAATGCCAGCAATCTTTCCCTCACACTATATCGCAAAGGACTGCTGGGAGAGACTACTGGCATTCAGGCCTGGCAGTGAGAGTGTTAAGGTAGTATCAGTGGTGTGCTGCTTCAGGACTTTTTTATACTGATACTTGTTACCTTCTGGGTGAGTTTTTGACTAAGGAGACATAGGTAGGGCCTGGAGAGGGTGGTGGAGCTGAGATTGGTGGGGGAAGGATATTAATTAATGTAGTTTTTTTGCACTGTATTGCAGTTGCGCAGGTTAGACAGTAGTTGGCTGAGGAGGTGAGCAGAGGGTTTGTGCCAGTCGCCATCAGGGACAAGGGTTGTGGGGTTGGGGTGCTCTGGTGGGTGGAGGGGGGTGCCACTGGACACCACAGAGAATGTTTGCAGATGGGAAGAAGGAGGGGTGGCACTATACACCAAGAAGGGCATATGGGGAGAGGAAGGAGGTGCCACTGTTTACCAGGGAAATACTAAATAGATGAGGAGAGAGAGGGTGTCACTGGAAAGGGAAGAGGAGATGGAGCCCCACCCCCAATAATCTCCATTATACCTGAAGACCAGTGTACATCTTGGGGGCAAGTGCAAACTGGTTCCCGCTGCGCTGTTGGAAGGAATGAGTGTGGCTCACACTTGACCAGAGGGCATAGAGAGGACAGCAGTGATAAAATGTTGGTGCCCTGGTCTCCTACTGAAAGTTGCTTCTTTTGAGCTCTGTGTTTGACTGAGAGCTCTGATTCCATCCCGCTGGGGCAGGAGAAAACAGCCAATGTAGTACGGCGAGGGGGTGATCTTCTGCACACTGGCACACTCACAGCCCCATCTGGTTCCCACTGCAGCTGTAGAAAGATGTCTGCTCTATGTCATGGACAGACACCCCACTTTTGTGTCTTGAGGAGACCTACTTGGATTTGTAGGATGACGAGAAGTGGTGACTGGAAGAGGGGGATGCAGAATACAGTGGCTTCTTACGCTCATCACTTCCCCCCAAATCTGCCCTATTGTAAATGAAACAGAGATCAGTAATATTGCACTAATGTTCAGAACATGTATTTGTTGTATGCTGACAACTGTTTTCATTGCTTAATTGTTCTGTCCAGTTTTTTTGTGTTAATTGTGCAGAAAATTCAATAAAGCCTGATTATAAAAAAAAAAAAAGCATCTGTCTCAACAAGCTTTCTGTTTTCATGTATGATGTGTCGACTTAATTATAATCTATGGTATTTCTTTCTGTTGTAATAATCTACCACCCCTGTTTTATGATTGTCTATACTTTATTTACTTCTGTTCTAGATACTAGCTATTGTACAGTACTTTAAGCCCTATGAAAAGAGAGCTGTATAAATGGTCAGTACATACCTATGAATAAAATTGCCTTGCCTCATCTATTTTTTTGTGGTACAGACACCTACGGTATTTTTCTTGGGTTTCTTCCTTCTACTAGCCCTGGTATGTATTTTTATTTTATTTAATTGTTTCTGTACCAGGATAACCTTATTTAGGTTAATACCTAATTTTCAAGAGGTTCCAAACAGGCAAAAATGAGAGCAGCAGCTGCAGTGATACAAACATAAGGTGTACCATAATTTTCAATTGGGTGTCAACAACACTCACCACATATTTTTTACACCAGCAGCAGCCCAAAATATAACAAAATCTGACCAAAAATACTGTGCTGTGCTGTGCAGTAAAAAAGAAACTGTGGCTACGATCCTGGAAAGAAACCTGAAAAGAAAACCTGTGCTTTTACTGTACAGTGCAACAGCAAGGGTGTTTGTGGCTCAATACTGGTAGTTTTTTTACATTTTTTTTACCATCCTCGTCCCCACCTTGATCATGAACTGTAAACATGTTGAGACGCTGAAAACTGGAAGAGTCTGTTAAATAGGGCGGTTCGGTAGTGCGGGGGATTCATAATATCAAACTTTACTGTATATAGAATTAGACAGTGAAGAACTACAGTAGGTTCTGTATGTTTATTTTAAACTTTGTTTTTTCATTTTCACGATAAACATACAAGTCAAATAAAACTTGATTTCAGGTACAGGGTGAGACATATACAGAAATGGTAGGTAATGCATATCCCTTCACTCATTGTTACAACACTTTGGAAGTTGCAAAGTGTTCATAATAAAGTCAGTGAATCCAAAAGAGGCCCTTGCAGAAAGACCATGGACGAATGTCCGGAAAAATAAAGTAACTAAAAAGTCCACTGATGAAATCCCTTCGATTATGATGGGCTGTTGTCATCCATCTGGTCCTGGAGTCCATGAACCATCTTAATTTGCAGAGAACTAATCCCTTTCAATACAGAAGAACCTTTCAACTTGCGACCCCCCCCATCATATTTAATTATAATAAGTACCTGTATAATTATAAAAACACTTATAAGCAGTGGTTTCAGACTGTTTAAACATTCTGCGCTTCTAACAGTTAACAGCTATTTTTTTTTTTTTTTTGCTAACAGAGCACACTTCATTTACATAAGCTGCAGGGAAAATGTAGCTTGAGTATAGCTCAAATGTGCTATCTGAACCCTGCTTTTGAGGAATTGAGAAAGGGGATATACCCCCTGATGACAGGGGCTTGTCTGACCATCTGATGTCCAATATATCAGACCCGCTGGAACTGTGCTAAATGGTTCTTATGTAAGGGGAGAGGCCACCCTGCAGAGTTCAAGCTATGTGGTCTCTGCCATTTTTATGTTTGCTTGTACGCATGTGCAAGAAACAGTACCACGATATGAATTTTCGTAGGTGTGCCACTCCGCTTTCAGTGCCCTACTCCTTCTTGCAGGGCGGACTCACCGCACCAATAAATGTCCGAGCTGTCTATGACAGCAGCTCAAATCCAGTGGCGTATAGTTGAAAGCCAAAGACCGCTACAGTCAGTGGTGGTAACGTATAGGCAATTTGCATACTGCCATCGGTAGGCAATCTACATACTGCCGTCGTCCATATGCAAAATGCCTACACTCAGCACTGCATGTGAACAGCTGTCATAGATGGCTCTGTTTTTTTCTACTCCCCCCCCCCAACAAACACCCAAGTAGCACGCTGGGAGCCCACCCCAGTATGCTCATGCACTCCCCTGCACACCGTATGGCCGACCGGGGGCCCAGTCCCCATTGGCTCCACTGCACCCCAAACAAACTTCCAGGTGCCACGCTGGGAGCCCACCCACAGCGCAGGCAGTCTAGTCTGGCCGACGGGGGTGCCTGAATCCCCCGTCGTGGCTCCACTGTACCCCCCAAAAACAGACTCCTAGGTGCCACGTGGAAGCCCACCCAGCGCAGGCAAAAGTTCAGAGGCCAATGGGGTGCCTAATCCCCATCGGCTCCACTGCCCCCCCTAAAACCTTCCAGCTGCCACGGCAAAAGTCCCGCATCGCCTTCCTGAAAAAAAAAGAAAAAAAAAAGTCCCTCGTTGACTGTCTTGCCCTCCCCAACCCGCACTCCACCCTCTGCGCACCCAGTTCCCCACACCCCCCGACCCCACACTTGCCTCCAGAGCCCAGCTAAACGATCGCTGGGACCGGGAACACGCCTGCACTCTTCAAAGTTGACCGCGAACTGAAGAAATGCCGGTAAGCTGTATAATGGCATGAATGTTTTTTTTTTTTCAACTTTGGTGCATATCTCTGCTATTTTTGGGAATGTTTTCATCAAATTTTCAACATGGGGTTCTTGGGGCCCCACCTCATGAGCTCAGTCACTGTCATTTTGTTATTCGGTCCCAAAAGGTGATTTCGTGGTCACTGCGTGGAACCACATTTCTGGACCAAGTAATGAAATGACAGTGTCTTAGTTCATGAGGTAGGCCTCCCAAAACCCTATGTTGAAAATTTGCTGAAAAAATTCTCAAAAATGACTGTTTTACAAGCTTGTGTTGCACAGTTCCTACGCACGCTATAACTTTATGTAATTTTATATTTCATTCCAGATTTTCAATACTGCCATTTTACCACATCTCTTATGAGCAGTACAGCTGTCATTTTCACATCTGCCCAAAAGGTGTGTTCACATATGTAGCATATTGGCGCGGTCGGTGTGCGAAATCAATGTTTGGGACACATTAAGAAAATCACAGTGACACTGTTCATGAGCAGAGGTATTAAAATGGCTATGTTGGACATTTGGTGACAAAAATCCATAAAATGACTGTGTTACAAACCTGCATTGCACAGTTTCCATGCACCCTCGTAAGTTCACAAATTTGTAATATTTTCAGTCCAGATTTTCAATACTGGCATTTTTCCACACCTCCTTATGAGCAGTACAGCTGTCATTTTTTACACCGTAGCCGAAATGTGTTTTCGCAGTTCCGGCGCAGAATAGCATGGTTGCTGTGGGAAATTAGTGTTCGGGACAGATTACGAAAATCACAGTGACACTGTTCATGAGCGGAGGTCTCAAAATGCCTGTGTTGAAAGTCTGCTGTAAAAAAAATCCCCCAACTAATTACATTACGGGTGTACGTTGCACAATTTCTATGCATGCTCGTGACGCCACCAGTTTTTATATATCTTCACTCCAGATTTTCAACAATGCCATTTTTCATACCTCCTCATGAACAGTACACCTGTCACTTTTCACACCCTGTTCGAAATGTGATTTTGCACTTGTGGTGCCAAATTGGCACTGTCACTGTGCAAAATTACCTTTCACCTAACGAACTGATAGTGTCACAGTTCATGCGGTGGGGTCACAAAAAGTCCATGTGGAAAACTTGGAGTAAAAATACCAAGAAACGCCTAGGGAGTGGGGTTTTTTGTCCATAACACCCTACTCTATAGGGACTGACAGGCGTCAGGGGTGTGACTTGGGATTGTCGACAGTAATGTTCATGCCATTCCACCCCCACCCCCACCCTGAAGCCAGTGACAGGCATTGAGGTGCGTTGGACCCTTTGCCCCCAGAGTTCACCCTGTTCTCCTATATTGCGCCCATTTCAGTGTATTTCCTTATGGAATGAGGCGAATGTAAAGCCCAAACACCCCAAGGCACACCTCAACACTTGTCAGAGTCTGAAGGGTAGGGTGAGGTGAAATGTCGTGACCGTCATGGGCGACGACCCAAAGGCACAGCCCAATGCCTGTCCATCTCTGCAGAGTGAGGGTGGAGTTAGCATCAGTTCAATACTTCAATGCCATTCCTATACTGCATCTGTCTAACTCCTGCACTTCCACTGCTAATGTCAGCAAGCAAACATTTGACATTGACAAATGCTTGTTACGGCTGCAGTGAGCAGAACCCTGCAGACCTCTTGCTATGAGAAAAGGACTCCTGCATTTCTTGTATTCCTTGCAAATGAACAACATGTTGGAGTGACAACACAGTCACCTCCACGTCTGTGAAATACTGTCTGTAGGCAGTTGGAGAAAATGAGCGATTCAGTTGGCTGAGTCACTCTGCGTGCCTGTGGATTAAGTTAAGGTCCGTAGAGCAACTCTGGAGATGCAGCGCTGGGGCTTCTTCTCTCCAGAGCAAACAGTGCAGCATTTGTAACATACAGAGGAGGAGGTGAAAGTCCATAAGTAAATGCCTGCAGCCCCATTTTCACTTAATCCATGTGATCCTTAGTAGAGATATGGAGACAGAGAGGAAAGGAGCCATGGTGTGTGTGTGTGTGTGTGTGTGTGAGGGTGGGGTCCTGGGAGACAGACACACAAGTACCCAGTGCAGCATAACAGGGAGAGCGAGCGAGCCAGTCATTCGAAACAAAAGTCCTCTTCTTTCTGTCTCTCTCTCTGTGATTGGTAGGTATAGACAGTGTGGGGAGAGGGCTTGTGAGCGCCAGGTGCAGCAGACAAGCGTGGTTTCCTTTCTTTCTCTCTCTCTCTCTCTGACTGACATGTCAGTGATTGTAGGCAGCAGTGGTTCAGAGAGTTCCCACCCTGCACCAGCAATGTCCACTCCTTGTCCTCCACTCACTCAGCACCACAGCGGACATGCAGGTCATGAGAGAGAGAGAGAAGCACAGTGCTCTGCCGATGGGGTGGTGTGTATAGAGAGCAAGAGGGGAGAGAGAGAGAGAGAGAGAGAGAGAGACATGGTGAGCATGGCGCCTTGTGTGATATGCAAGTACCCAGCGCAGCATGAGAGAGATGCACACAGAGTGAGACAGTCATCCAAAGCAGATTTCCTTTTCCCCTCTCTCTCTCTCTCTCTCTCTCTCTGTGATCGGCAGGTATACTTGGTGTGGGGAGAGAGATTGCAATGCAGCAGACAAGTGTGGTTTTCTTTTTTTTATATATATAGGTTTTTGTCATCGAGGCACAGGTCAAGAAGCATAGGAAAATCAGGAGCAGTTGTAAAATTACCAAAAAATGTTTATTAGTACTAGCAGTAACATAAAAAAAATAATTGTTCAGAATATCTATTTACAAAGGCAGAATAAACCGATAATATCCATCTGAGTTTTCTTTCAATCTCTGTGTCTCCCCTTGCAAGCAGTTGTAGCTCTGTTTTATAAGTCTCTGCAACCCCCCATTTCTAACAAGAATCTTGTTTTTTTTCTAAAATGTTCTTGTATATTTCAGGCAGGTGCAGGCATGAACACAATGCCCCAGAACTGAGGCCCCTTTCTCCACAGCTTCTGCAAAAGGCTTAAAAATTGCATTTCAGGTTAACCCCTTGAGTTTCCAATAGCTTTTTTGCAATTATCTTACACTATAATTATATAGATTTCAACAGTAACGCTATATAATTTCTAAACAAAGGGATCCCAATATCAGTTACATTTCCACATAATGAGTTGCATATATTTTTATACCAGTAGATTTGCAAGGGGATGAAAAGACAAACAGCAAGGGAAGACTGAGAGATAGCGGGAGGCAAATAATTGTGAGACTGTCTGGGTGGTCAAGTCCTAGGTCTCACAGGAAAATTTGGTTGCACTACCAGACAGACGAGACAGGAAAGGAAAGAACAGAACAGATCCCTGTATTCAAACTCTCCATAACAACTGGGACAGGGTCCTATTCAACTCTGTCACATTCACCCCCCCCCCAAGAGGGAACCTGTTTTATCAAACAGGTTTCCAAAACTTTCTATTAATTCTCCAACGTTAGCTTCTAACTTTCAGAAATTAAGCACATGTGCAGTATCCCTTTTTCTATAACAGTACAGTAAACAGTTAAGTTTAAACTCGTACATGTTTTTAAACCTTCTGAACCTTCAATTCCTGATCCATATCTTGACAGAAAATCAGCATTGCTGTTCTCTTTACCGGATTTGTGTATCACCTTGAATTTAAGGCCTTGTTCACACTAGGAAGCTTAAAACGGTTTAACTGCCATTGTGCAGAGGAAAAATCCCCGATTCTGCCCATATATTTTTTTTGTCCCGATTGGTTTTGGTCTGTTTTCATGGGTATCCTGTCATGCACTGCGGCACCAACCGGAACCCATAATGCTTTGATTTGGTGCCGCAGTCATGCCTGGGAACCTCTTCCACCTGGCACAGTTGTCTGAATCGAATGTGAATGCTCCAATAACCGTGCTGTGGACCAATTTATAAAATGTTTTTAGTAATGTTTTATAAACGGTCCCTAGTGTGAACAGGGCCTTAATGGCGGTAGTGCCAGGTACCACCTTGTGATTCTGAAATTTTTATCTTTCATTGGGTTAAGCCAACAGAGAGGATTGTGATCTGTTATAAGTACAAAGTCAGTTCCTAGCAAATAAAACTTAAGGGACTCCATGGCCCACTTTGCTGCTAAGCGTTCCTTTTCAATGGTGGAGTGCCTTTTCTCTGTGTCATGCAGCCTCCTACTTATGTACAGAATAGGATGTTCTTTCCCATCTATATTTTGACTCAGAACTGCACCTAGGCCTACCTCTGATGCCTCTGTTTGTAACAAAAATGGTTTCTCAAAGTCTGGGCTTCTTAAAACAGGGGCTGAACCTAATGCAGCCTTAGTGGCTTGAAAAGCTTCATCACACTCTGAGGTCCATTTCACATTATTTGGGTATCGTTTTTTTCATGAGTTCAGTGAGGGGAGTAGTTAACTCAGCAAAGTTGGGAACAAATCTCCGATAATACCCAGCCAGCCCTAAAAATAACCCGACATGTTTCTTGGTTTTAGAGAAAGGGCTGTTAGCTACAGCTTCTAGCTTAGAAATCTCTGGCTTGACTTCTCCATTTCCCAAAACATAGCCCAACTATCTGGTTTCCCGCATGCCCACTGCACATTTGGTTGGATTAATAGTCAAACCTGCATTTTTGATAGCTTGGATAACTGCTCATAGATGTTCCAGGTGGCTTTTCCAGTCTGGACTGTAAACCACAACATCATCCAGGTATGCAGCACAATAACCAGTGTGAGGGGATAAAATTACATCCATGTACCGCTGTAATGTAGTTGATGCACCATGTAAACCAAATGGCATGGTGGTGAACTGATAGAATCCAACAGGAGTGGCAAATGCAGTTTTGTCTCGGATTCTTTTGCTAAAGGGATTTACCAGTAACCCTTGGTGAGATCGAGAGTACTGATATACTTTGCACTCCCCAGTCTGTCCACCAAATCGTCTGTTCTGGGCATAGGATAATTGTCAAATTCTGACACTTGATTGTTTCCTAAAATCAAGGCAGATTCTAACACCCCCTTCTTTTTTGTTTACATTTACCATTGGAGATGATCAAGCACTCCTCGACTCTTCTGTGATACCCAATTCTTTCATTTTTTGTGGTTCCTTAACCACGTTGGCTCTTAACCGTTCTGGTAACCTATGTCTTTTGCCTAATAGGGCAAGCATTCCTTGGCACTTTTATGTGCTCGACTCCTTTTGCTCGGCCTGGTACTGTGGTAAAAGTACTGTTAAATGTCTTTAGCACATTACGAATTTCTGCAGTTTGTCCTGAGGTTAAGGAAACATTCACCTTTACAGCATCAGCAGTTACATTTTGTCCCAGTCTATCATAAGCTACATCGATATCTTCTTTATCAGTTTCTGGTAAAACTAGCAAAGCAGCTTTTGGTGTTTTTTCAACCCATTTCTTGAGGAGGTTCGCATGGTATAGCTTAGTAGAATTTTTCCTGTCAGGGGTCTCAATCTTGTAGTTAACAGTGCCAGGACATTTAAGCAGTCTGTAAGGCCCTTGCCACTTCATTAATAGTTTATTTTCTGTTGTGGGTAACAGCAGCAAAACCTTTTCACCTGGCTCAAACATTTTTTCTTTTACCCCATGGTCATAATATACTTTCTGCTGGTTTTGGGCCTCTTCCTGATTACTATGGGCAATTTCAACATATTTTGCCAGCTTCTTTCTTAGGGCACATATACAAGACATTGTAGATTGTTTCTGAGTGGGGTTATCTTCCCATGTTTCTTTTATCACATCCAGTGGCACTCTTGGCTGCCTACCATACAACATTTCAAATGGTGAAAACCCTGTTGATGCCTGTGGCACTTCTCTGTAAGCAAAAAGTAGGTAAGGCAGGTATTGATCCCAATGTTTCCCTTCCCCTTTTACAAACCTTTTTAACATGCATTTTAGGGTTTGGTTAAAACGCTCAACAAGACCATCTGTCTGAGGATGGTAGGGGGAGGTTCTTATGGCAGTGATACCTAGTAGTCTGTACAGCTCCTTAAGTAATGCAGCACCAAAATGACTACCCTGATCAGTAATAATTTCTTTAGGTATATCCACTCTGCTGAAAATTTTTGTAAGCTCTGCTGCCACTTTTGAAGCTGTGACAGTACGCATTGGAACTGCCTCTGGGTATCGAGTAGCATAATTGCATACTACCAGGATAAATCTATTACCCTTTTTACTTTGGTCTAAAGGACCAACCACATCCATTGCAATTCTCTCAAAAGGCACACCTATCAAGGGTAGGGGCACCTTGTCTTTTCTAGTGACTGGGGCTACTTTCTGACACTCAGCACAAGAATTAAAAGAGGTAGCAACATCTTCATGAATTCCAGACCAGTAAAATCTGTACAGCAATCTGGCAAGGATGCAATCTCTCCTTGAGTGACCAGCCATAGGACTATCATGTGCTATCTGTAACTCTGTTTTATACTTCTGTAGTATAACCATTTGTTCTGTCTGTCAACCAATTGCCCTGGGTGGAGACTTGATCAGATTACTATAAGCTACTGGTGGCTGCAATATTTAGAGACACAAAGTACATCTTCTTGACCTGGAAGGACACTACTTCTTTATTCAGCTGTGAGCTGTGTGGGAAATTCTATATCGCACTTGATATCTGCAACAACGTGTACTTTTGCTCAATTCTGTGGGAGGTGAAACTAACTACCTTTGGTAATTGCTTTTTATTTACATATTTATTTAGTGTTTAACCAAGAAGGGGCTTGCAAACTCTGTTTATCTTGTGAGTAACTTCAGAAGGATTTAAATACTGCATTTGGGTAGACCCTGGAGGTAGCTAGATTGTCTACTAGGATTTTCTGACAGCTAAACTATTTTTAAATAAATTACAGGTGACTGAGGAGTTGAAAAAGGAGCTTGCAAACTCTGCTTATCTTGGAAGTAACTTCACAAGGGTTTGAATACTGCAATTTGGTTGTCCCTTGGGGGTAGCTGGATTGACTACTAGGATTTTGGGACAGAAACTATTTTAAAATAATTTACTGGTGCGTAGGATTTTGTGATAGTTAAACTATTTTTAAATAAGTTACTGGAGGTTAGTTAAATTACTATAAAGGGCAGTACTTACCAGGGTGGTGGAGCAGTGGTGTATTTGATTGTTTCTAACAGCCACCTGTGGTTGCGGACTACCAACCCTCCTTCCCACCCCACCCCCCAGGCATGGCATTTCCTTTATAGTCAAAGTTCTGACATCACTTCCTCAATAGGTCTTGGGGCAGAACTGTCATATTCTTAAAGGAGAAGTCCACCCAGAATGGCAAAAACATGTTATGTAGAGTGTTTTGATATGTATGTTAAATCCTAGTGTGTCCTTCCCTCTGTCTGCTATTAGGAGTTTTTCCTAAATTAGCCTGCTGTCTGTATGGCTGTTTTACGACCCTGGGGATCTCCATCACAAATAGGTTTATTGGCTTTCTTTCTCCTACGATGCACCTTGGCTCATGTGACAGTGATGTAGCTATGCCCTTAGATTTAGCAGGGTCTGTCACTGCTCAGCCACAAAGATAATACTTCTTTCAGAGAAGTCACACTGCTAGATTTTGGGGGTGTGTAATCATTATTTTTTGACATTAGTACCTTGTCCTGCTATGTTACAACCTATAAGGTGATGTTCAATTTTTACTACTTAATACTGGTGCAAAAACTGAAAGTGACTGAGAGGAATAGAGTAAACAGTGACATGATTCAAACACACACACACACACACGCACACACACACACACACACACACTCACACAGCAGAACATAGCAGGACAAGGTACTGATATCAAAAAATAATAATGATTACACTCACCCAAAATCTAGTAGTGTGTCTTCTCTGGAAGAAGTATTTTCTCTGTGACAGACCCTGTAACAAGACACTGGCTTCCTGCAGGGGCAATTAGACATCACACCAAAGGGCACTCTGGGAAGACTAGAGGTCATAAAGAAACCAGAATGGCAACCTCCAAGGGCAATAAAACAGTTAGGGAAAGTTAGAAAAAATATGTCTCACAGCCAGAGGAAAAGAAAACACTGGGAACTGGTTAGAACACAGAAAAAAAGACTACTACATATCTTTTTCTGATTTTAACATGGAGTTTTCCTTTAATAACCCATCACAATGCATAAAGGGTAAGTATACACCACTAAAACCAAAAAAAAAGATATATATTACGTATTGTATATTATAAGGGAGAGGGACATGTGGGGAGTGGTGCAATGCACTGGCTGTGGGGCAGCAGTTTTCCAGGAGTCATTCTGGAAACTATGTTGCTGTCCTATTTGCAGGCAACTGTCAGCTCTGAGGGAGGAGATTGCCCACATCCAGACTGAACTGGCAAGGACTAAGGAGGCGTCCCCCACCCAAAGAGCACCACTGCCACAACCACTGCCTCAGAGGTTGCCAAATATGAAGAGTAGTTGGACCACAGTGGGTTCTGGGAGGGTGCGGGTGGTGAAACAGAGGCGAAGCGCCCTAGCTGTAGCTCTACACAAATCATACGCCAGTCTGACAGAGCAAGGTTCCTCTATGATGACACCCTCAGTGGAGACCAAGAAGAATGCTGAGGACATCCACAAGGGAGACACACAAAAGGGTGGCAAGGGACACCACAGGGGAAGGAAACAGCTTCTGATAGGGGACTCAGTTGTTGGGGGGGGGTAGAACTGGGGAAGGGAGAGGAGAGGGAAGTAAGGTGCCTGCCTGGTGCCATGGCTTGGAGGGACAAGAAGCGAATCCTCAGGATTGCAGAAGCAGCATCACAGGAGAAGGAACTAGATATCATTGTCCACCTTGGGACAAATGACCTAGCTAGGCGTGGAATCATTGCAGTGCAGGATGAATTTGTGGAGTTGGGGAGGGGCCTCAGACAGGTAGCAAGCACGGTTACCTTCTCAGAGGTGCTGCCAGTCCATGGCAGAGGTGAGGCTAGGGTACTGCACACCATGCAGTTTAATGAATGGTTGCAAAACTGGTGCAGAGCACAGGGCTTTGGCTTCATTGGGGACTGGGGATACACCTGGAGAGATGAAGGTCTATACTGGCACGATGGTCTGCATCTGTCCACGAAGGGAACCAAGCTTCTAAGTGACAGGTTTAAATGCTTTCTTGACAAGCTTTTAAACTAGCCAAGGGGGAGGTGCTGATAAGAGGCAGGAAATTTCAAGCCTCCCCCCACAAAACAATGGTAGGTAGTAAGGTAAACACTGAAGTACAGAGCTCAACAGAGGTCATGACAGGGGTAAATGGAAAAATAGACAAGGGCAATAAGAGCAGGGATGGGGGGGAAAAAAGGATAAAGCCAACATTAAATGGAGGGCAATGAGTACCAATGCCCGTAGTCTGGGAAACAAGCTTCCTGAGCTAGTAGCCCTGATGGAAGATGAACAATTGGATATTGTGTCAGTCACGGAAACATGGTACACGGAGAACCATGACTGGGATGTCAACATACTGGGGTACACAGTCTACAGAAGGGACAGGGAGGGTAAAAGAGGAGGTGGAGTAGCTCTATACATAAGGGAAGGGAGCAAAGCTACAAAACTAAAAAGTAAAGGGGGAGGACAAGAGGCACTCTGGGTCACCTTGGAGACAGGGAATGGCATCACAGTCCGCACAGGGGTTGTATACAGACCCCCATCTCAAGGTGAGGAAATGGGCAAGAAAATGATAGAGGACATTCTCAAAATGGCTGAAAAAGGGGAGATACTGTTGATGGGGGACCTGAATATGCCACATGTTAACTGGATGACATATACTGCAGCCACATCCAAGAGCAGGGTCATTCTCGATGCCCTGCAGGGGGCAGGCCTTAGACAGCTAGTGTTGGAACCCACTCGGGAGGGACCAATACTAGACCTGGTACTCTCAAATGGAGAGAGGATCACAAATTTAGAAGTCAGTAGACATCTGAGAACAAGTGACCACTGCGCAGTGTGCTTCACAATAAGCACAACCATGGAGACAAGCCATATAAGAACAAGGATACTGGACTTTAGAATGGCTGACTTTGGCAAAATGGGTGAATACCTGAGGAATGCACTAGCAAATGGCCAAAAAGGAGGGGTGGAAGAACAATGGAGAAAAATTAAAACTGCTATCATAGAGGCAACAAGCCTTTATGTGAAACAAATAAAAAAAACAAAGCGGAGTAAAAAAACACTGTGGTTTTCAAAAGAGGTGGCAGGGAAGGTTAAGGAGAAAAAGGCTGCATTCAAAAAGTATAAGGAATCACAGAATGAGCATGACAGGGAACTGTATCAGTTAAAGCAGAAAGAAGTGGGGATGGCAGTCAGAATAGCAAAGGCCCATACAGAGGAAAAAATAGCCAACTCAGTTAAGAAGGGGAATAAAACCTTTATAGGTACATTAAGGAGCATAGAAAGGTTAAGGAAGGAATAATGAGGATTAATAAAGGAGAGGGGAGGTGGGCGGAGGGAGACAGTGAAAAGGCAGAGATACTGAATGGATACTTTTGCTCAGTATTCACAAAAGAAGATGAGGAGGAGTTACCTAAACCAGACAATAGAAGCACTCTGGGTAGGGGGGTTGACACCAGTCCATTTACAGAAGAAAGTGTCCTGAAAGAACTCCTAAAACTCAAGGTGGACAAAGCAATGGGGCCTGACTGGATTCACCCCAGAATCCTAAAAGAACTAAGGGAGGACGTATTGACACCACTGACCACACTTTTTAACAAATCATGGGAGGATGGGGTGGTACCTGAGGACTGGAGGAGGGCAGATGTGATATTCCTTCACAAAAGTGGGAGCAAGGCAGCAGCAGGAAACTACAGACCTGTAAGTTTGACCTCCGTGGTAGGGAAAATGATGGAATCACTTCTGAAAGAAAGAATTGTTGCGTACCTAGAGGCCAGCAGGGCACAGGACCCAAAGCAGCATGGATTTACAGCAGGAAGGTCATGTCAGACGAATCTAATTGATATCTTTGAGTGGGTGACCAAAGTAATAGACCAGGGAGGCGCTGTGGATATGGTCTACCTAGACTTTAGCAAGGCATTTGACACAGTCCCGCACAAAAGACTAATAATTAAGTTAGCCAGCCTGGGAGTGGGTTCCACGGTGGTAGCCTGGGTAGCAAACTGACTGCACAACAGGACACAGAAGGTAATAGTGAATGGAACACATTCCGAAGAAAGGGGGTTACTAGTGGAGTACCTTAGGGCTCAGTACTGGGTCCAGTCCTCTTTAACATCTTTATAGGTGACATTGCAGAGGGTCTGGAGGAAAAGATATGCCTCTTTGCAGATGACACAAAGATCTGTAACAGAGTTGATACACAAGGGGGTAGAAAGGATGAGAAGCGACTTGGCAAGGTTGGAGGAATGGTCAGACATGGCAACTTAGATTCAATGCAAAGAAGTGCAAAGTAATGCACCTGGGAAACAAAAACCCAGGAGAAGAGTACACAATAGCAGGGGAGGTACTAACAACAACAAAAATGGAAAGGGACTTGGGGGTAGTCATATCAGATGACCTAAAGGTGGGTAAGCAATGTGAGAAGTCAGTAAGGAGAGCCAGGGGGATACTGGGATGCATAGGAAGGGGCATCACAAGTAGAAAAAGGGAAGTGGTTATCCCTCTGTACAGGCAGTTGGTGAGACCAAATCTGGAATACTGTGTGCAGTTTTGGAGACCCCATCTACGCAAGGACATAGGATGGAAGCAGTCCAGAGGAGGGCAACTAAAATGGTGCAGAGTCTACATCAGAAACCATATGAAGAGAGAGTGAGAGAACTTAATATGTATACCCTTGATGAAAGGAGGGACAGGGGGGACATGATAGAAACTTTCAAGTACCTCAAGGGAATTAGCAAAGTCCAGGAGGGTAGCATCTTTCAGAAAAAGAGATGTGGAAGAACAAGGGACACAATTTAAAGATAGAGGGGGGGACGGCTCGGGGTAATGTGAGAAATGTTTTTTCATGGAGAGAGTGGTGGATGCATGGAACCGCCTTCCTGAGGAGGTTGTTGGGTCTAAAACAGTGAGGGAATTCAAACATGCATGGGACAGACATAAGGCAATTGTTGTGGGGGGGGGGGGTTGCAGGAAGTAGGCTGTTGGTTAACTAGAATCTGCAACTTATCCAGTAGGAAGGGAAATGGGCAGACTGGGTGGTCCAAGTGGTCCTTATCTGCCGTCAAAGTCTATGTTTCTGTGTCTGTTCTGTGTCTGAGGTTTAACCCAAACTCTGTGCAGTAACCCATTACATTTTTTAAACATTGGTCCACCCTGTTTTGGTTTCACTCCCAGCTGCTTAAAATAACCCTGGAGAGAAACATTGTTAGCTTGTTCTGAAAGAAAATCACAATCAGTGATCAGTTTAGTTTCAGCATTTTCATATTTTAACCCTATATGTCAATCGGTCATTTGTTGCCACAGTTTTTTCAGGCATTTCTTTTTTTCCTGGATTTCTGGATCTTGGAGATGTGCTCAAACAAGTCAGAATCAAAATCACTGAAAGGAAAAGTGCCCCCACCGTTTGAGATTTTCTTTGCCTGGCCTCTTGTTACCACTGCTGCTGAAACTGCAGGGTTCAGTTCCTTTGCGATTAACTCCATAAATCCTGGACAGTCATTCCCAATAATCACGGGTACAGGTAATTTAGGTACTACCCCCACTTTCATTTGGTGCAACACACCCTTAATGGTCAAAGTCACTTGGGTGGTGGGATAGTATCGAGCATCCCCGTGGATGCAGATGACACCGGTACCTGGTCCTTTTGCACAGTGTTTTCCCAGCACTTCAACATGCACTAGGATCTGTCTGCTTCCCGAATCAATGAGTCCCTTTACAGTCTCATCCCCCACATTCACATCTGTTAAGTACCTGCCCAGGCCAAATCTGCTTCATTGCCACTCTTATGGCAATTTCTTGCAATATGACCTGGCTTATTACAGTTATAGCAAATAACGTCTTTGGACACAGATTTGTTACTCCCACCAGAGTTCTTACCAGACTTGGAGTTTAAATGGGAAAAAGAGTGTCTTACTGGTGCTTGTCTGTTACCTCACTGCTGTGGCATCTGTCAGGCCATTTGGTAGTCCTTGGCCAAAGAAACAGCCTTTTCCCCACTTTCTGGTCGGTGTTCCTTTACCCAAAGCTGCACATCTGTAGGCAGGATGTTGATGAATGCTCCATTGCAAATGTGTCAATGATCTGTGGGACTGTTTTGCCCTCTGGTTGGAACCATTTTATCAGGAGTTCTCTGAGTCAGGTGAAGGCTTCTCGAGGATTGTCGACTGAGTTGTACTTCAGAGATCAAAATCTCTGCCTGTAGGTCTCTCCTGAGATGTCATACCTTTTCAGGATTTCACTTTTCTCCAGGTCATAGTTGTCTGTCTGTGCAGTGTCCATACTGCTGTAGGCAAGTTGGGCTTTCCCTGTCAGGTAGGGTACCAGTCTGATTGTCCATTGCTGCTTTGGCCATTGGCAGGCTGTGGCAACTCTTTCAAAAGTTGTCAGGTATGCCTCAAGGTCATCCGAGGGACACAACTTTGTAAGTTTAATGGCTTTTAAGTTGCTTGTGTTTTGTTGCTCGTCTGAATCTGTTCCAGATCCTCTGCCTTTAATAGCTTGTAAGGCATCCAGCCATCACTGCTCTGTCATTGCATCTCTTCTCTCATCTACTGCTCTTGTCGCTGCATCTCTTCTCTCATCTACTGCTCTTGTTGCTGCATCTCTTCTCTCTTCTGCTGCTCCTGTCACTGCATCTCTTCTCTCCTCTGTTCTTCTAAACATTGTATTCTCTCTCCTAAAGTTGGTCTCCAGGCTCATCACTTCTGGGAGGTCCTTCCTGGTACCACGTGACAGGCAGGATGCAAACAGACTTCTGCAGGACAGCATACCCTCCTGCTCCTTTCCTCCAGACACCAGTTTACTTCCTGCCTGTCAAGAGGTAGGATCTCTGCAGGACCTCTGTCACAGGAGTAACAGAACTGAAGACTTCAGCCTGTGAGTGTGTGCATTCTTTCTGTTTTTCACTGTATACTCAGCGCTCCTAGTGCATAGGTAGGGACCCCTGTCTCAGCCTTGGAAACTGTACAGACGGGCTCCCTCCTACCCCTCCCGCCTTCCCATGCTTGGAGTCCCCCCCAAAGGAGCAACATTAATCAGGGGCTAGGGGCCAGCAGAT
Organism: Neoceratodus forsteri; assembly: GCA_016271365.2. NCBI lineage: Eukaryota > Metazoa > Chordata > Ceratodontiformes > Ceratodontidae > Neoceratodus > Neoceratodus forsteri. Next base: position 675,416,046 of record CM028129.1, read on the forward strand.
CAGAGCCAATTTCAGGAGCAGCCCTCAACACTCAGCCTCACTGCCAGTACAATAGTCCATTGTCCACGAGCCCCTGAGAAATTTTTGGCTCGTCGATCCTTCAGGCAGCCAGAGCTTTTTCCTCTCGCCAATGGCCACTACAGTCTCGGGCCATCAGTGCACCCCATTCAGGCAGACTGGCTTTCTCCTAAGCGGCGGCCCCTAGTCTCAGGCTGTCGACGCCTGCTTGCTGAGAGCTGCTTGGGATTTTCTTGGCTGTCCGGGTGCTGTAGCATTTCATTAGAGCATTCATGCTTTTTTAGCAGGCAAGGAAGCAGTATGGCTACCCCAGTCTCAGGTGATTGACGCACCTGCTTGCTGGAGAGCCGCATGGGCTTTTCTTGGCTCTCCAGTGCTGTAGAATTTCTTCAGAGCATTCACACTGTTTTAGCAGGTGAGGAAGCAGTATTGATCTTGAGCAGGAAGGGGGCAGAGCATTCTGCAGCTCGTCGGTGAGCATCCCTGAGTCAGTTCGTCAACAGAGCACCGCAAGGCTCTACACTGCCCATGTGGTTTAGGGAAGCAGTTTGGCCAAGTGACGAGAAGGGTGAGCTTAACCCTGAAGACCGGGCCTAAGTCCCTCACCTGCTACTTCAAAGATATTACAGGAACCCGGAAAGAAATAAAATTGTAAATTATAAATTATCTCAAGATAAAACCAGGATTGGTGGGCTCACTCCAGGCCCTCGAGCATGTCCTCAGCTAAATCGGACAGGCCTCCTGGGGCAGAAAGTGCACAAAGGCAGATCCCCCATGCTGACAACTTTTGCGGGATCATTATGTGTCAAATGCAACACTGCTACGTCTGCAAGCGTGGAAGAGGCAGACGAGGCATCCGCTTCTGACTCTTGGGGCCTGCGCAGCCAACCCACGAGCCAGGGGAAGTCCTCCGCCCCAGAGGGGCGCCGCCTCTCAGCTACAGATCTAGCCCTGGACCTGATAGAGAAACTGAACAAGGCCTTCGCCCTTAACTCTTCTTACTTTGACATCCTGCTGCTGTCCCTGGAGCCCAAGGCGCACAGAAAGGCCACCCGCAAGCACTCCTCTCTCCTCACAACACGACAGGAGGAGAAAGAGGGCCAGATCCAGGAGCAGATTCAGATCCAGGGATGCCACCCATAAGAAGCACCGAAGGGACAGATCTCCCTCAGTGTCCGGCTATCCCTCTCTGGAAGAGGGGGGAAATCCCAAATTCGGATTCAGACTCCTCACCAGCCAGAAACTTTGATGTGGATGTCCTGGATTTTTTCATCAAACTCGTAACGGATGAAATTCACCTGGGCCCATCTTCTCCTGAACCCAAGGCCAGCCTTTAGACTCGCTTCGACTTCAAAGCCAGCGACAACCTTCCCCATCCCGCTGGCCATAGAGGACCTGTTAAAGGAAGAAGGCAGGGGCCAGAGTGTTCCTACCCCATTCCACACCAGTTCACCAAGTTACTGAAATTTAACAAGAAGCTGACAGAGAGATGGCTCGACTGCCCCAGAATTGACCCTTTAATCTCCAACCTCACTAAAAAAAAAAAAAAAGGTTATCCCAGCAGAGGGTGGAGCCTCCCTGAGGGACCCAGTGGATATGAAGGTGGACACCTCCATAAAGAGGGCTTTTCAGTCGACGGCAGCCTCACTTAAGGCAGCTACAGCTAATCTTTTCTCAGCTCGAGTGGCCCTGTCCTGCAAGAGTTATGTTTTACCAGACCTCAGCTCGGCAGGAACTTATGGCTCTAAGCTTGGCAGGCAGACGCCTCCTCAAAGATGCACTTGGTGAACTCTTCTTATGAAGAAGGAGTCCTCTTCAGTTCAGCCCTCAAGGAGATGGTTAAAGAGTCCGGGGAGACGGCAAAAGTCTGAGTGCCTCAATCCCAGGGCAGGAACAGAACTTGGAATTTGGGGTCCAGACAGAATTTTCGTGCCCAGAAATTATTCCAGGGGCCAAAATAAGGCATTTGCAGGCAGATGAGCATGGTTCACTTCTGTCAATCAACGTGGCTTCCGAGGTGGCAGGGATGGCTCCCGAGACGCCGGGGGGTGACAGTAAGAAATCACAGTGAGAATTTACGGGCACATCTTCATGTAGGGGGCAGGTTTTCCAGCTTTTTCAATGAATGGGTCCACACCACAACAGTCAAGTGGGTGCTAGACGTAATTTGAGAGGGTTATTTCATAGAGTTCGAGGCCAGGCCCCCACTGTCCCACGTAGTGCCCTCACCCGTCTCTAACAATCCAGTAAAAAGAGCGGTGATGCTGCAAGCGATTACAGTCCTTATTCTGGCAAGGGTGATTGAACACGTTCCCAATCAAGAAAGGAACAGAGGAGTATACTCTCTATTCTTCATAGTCCCAAAGTGCTCAGGAGGTTTTCAACCTCCATCATCCGAGAAATCCATCAGGGAGATTTTTTAGCCTCAGTAGATTTACAAGATGCCTATATACATATCCCTATTCAGAAACCGCACTAGCAATTCCTCAGGTTCAAAGTGAGGGGCTACCATTCAGTCTGTCCACAGCCCTCAGAGTCTTCTCCAAAGTCCTCGTAACAGTGATCGCCCATCTCAGGCTACAAGGGATCCAGCTCTTCCCATACCTCGACAATATCCTCATCAAAGCCCCTCAATACGGTCAAGCAGTCCAGGCAGTGACTGAGGTCATCCAGTGCTTCTCCATTCTCGGGCTCATAATCAACCAGAAGAAGAGCTCCCTGCGACTGTCACAGTCTCTGAATCATCTGGGGTGAACATTAACATGACCCAAAACAAGGTTTTTTCTACGGAGTTGAAATTCAGGGAATTGGGGGCACTCATCAGCAAATTCCAAGCGGCCCAAACCCTGCCGGCTCGCTCCTTCATGCAACTCATAGGGACGATGGTCTCCCTGGCATACTAAGTCCCCTGGCCACTAGTCCACATGTGCCCTCTCCAGTCAGGCCTCCTCCATCAGTGGACCCAGTCAAGGGAAACACTGGGCTAGAGGATTCAAATTTCTTGCCAGGTAAAAGATCCCTTTACATGGTGGACCCAGCATTGCAATATCATGAGGGGTCTTAAACTGGGACACCCTCACCAAATGAGTCACCACCGATGCCAGCCTCCGGGGCTGGGGGTGCACCCGGAACAGCTATCAGCACAGAGCAGGTGGTCGCTGGTGGAGCCCTGCTTCAGCATCAGTGTGCTGGAGATGCGGGCAGTCCACCTGGAACTTCAGCAGTACAAGGCACAGATCTCCAACTGGGACTTTCTTATTATCACGGACAATCGAACAACAATAGCCTACATCAATCACCAGGGAGGCACGAAGAGCTCTCAGATGTTGCAAGAGACTCTTCTACTCTTTCAGTGGGCGGAATGCAACCTAGGGAGTCTAAGGGCGGTATACATCCCAGGCCAGGAAAATGTCGCAGCAGATTGGCTAAGTCGAAAGGACAACCTGCCAGGTGAATGAGAACTCAAGGACAATGCCTTCCACCTCATCACTGCACGGTGGGGCCACCCACAGGTAGATCTTTTCGCCTGCCGAAAAAATTGCAAAGTTCCGTAGTTCTGCTCTCTCAAGGACGAGAGAGCCATAGCACAGGATGCCTTCTCCCTCAACTGGGGACAGTTCGATCTTCTGTATGCCTTTCCTCCAATTCTGATTTTATCAAGGGTACTGCACAAGATTGCCCAAGATCAAGTAGAGATGATTCTGGTTTGCCCACACTGGTCTCACAGACCGTGGTTTCCTTGATTAGTCCAAATGTCTCTACATCCTCCTCTGGGGTTCCAAGAAAGTCCAGACCTGCTACACCAGGGACCGGTGCTGCACCCCCAGTCCATGCAATCTGTTCCTCTTGGTGTGGAGATTGAGTGGGAAACTCTCAAGGAGTTAGGTTTCTCTGTACCTGTCATTGAAATGATGATCCAATCCAGACGTACAATGTCCTCCAAGGTTTATTACAGAGTCTGGAGGAAATTCCTATTCTGGTTATGATCCACCTCTCTTCCAAATGACTCAATGTCTCGGCTTACTATCCTTCAGTTCCTTTGGGAGGGTTTCGACAAGGGCCTCCACCCGGCTACTTTAAGAGCCCAGGTTTCTGCTTTAGGGGCGCTCCTGTTGGTGTATTTGGGAATCCTCCACCTTGGAGGCTCAGCCTGGTACTTAAAGCCCTCACCAAGGCTCTCTTTGAGCCCTTAAAGGAGGCATCCTTACTTCATCTCACTATGAAGGTAGTTCTTCCTTACTGCAGTCACCTTAGCCCACCACATCAGTGAGATAGGAGCCCTGTCATCCAAAGAACCATACACTGTCTTTCATCAGGGTTCAGTAGTTATGTGGACAGATCCCGCCTTTTCACCAACGGTGATGTCTCCTTTTCACTGCAACCCAGTCTTGAACCTACCCTCCTTCTGTCCTCATCCCAAGAATGAGAAGGAAAGAGAATTTCACACGCTTGATCCTAGGATGGCTCTCAAGATGTACATCAAGAGATCTGAGTCAGTCCATAAGACTTCATGCCCGAATATGGGCAAGAAAGCATCAGAGGACTCTGTTGCTAGGTGGATTTGTTCCACCATTGCCATGGTTTATCAGAAGGCCTGGATCGATCTGCCAGGACCAGTGAGGGCTCACTCAACCCGAGCAATGGCTGCATCCTGGGCAGACTTCAGAGAAGTCTCTCTGTCAGACTTGTGTAGAGCGGCCACTTGGTCATCCATCCATACCTTCACAAAGTTCTGCAAGCTGGATGTTTCAGCCTCTGCGGAGGTGTCCTTTGGCCATAGGGTCCTCCAGGCAGTGGTGGACCCATAAGAGACTATGGACATTCTTCCCACCCAGGAACTAGGGGGATGTATTGCTTTAGTATATCCCAGAAGTGATGAGCCCGGAGACCAGCTTTAGGAGAGAGAAATAGAAATTTAAATACCTGTACATTTTCTTCCTCCGATTGCTGGTCTCTGGGCTCTGTCCCTCAAAGAATGTTGAAGGCCGGGCCATCTGGCTGCAAGTTAGACTAATTTTTCTTCTGTTTGTTCCCAAGTTGCATGTCTCCTCAGGGGACAACTGCTATAGAAGTACTGACGTCTGGAGGAAACGAGCGGGAGGGTATGCTGTCCTGCAGAAGTCTGTTTGCATCCTGCCTGTCAAGTGGTGCCAGGAAGGACCTCTCAGAAGAGATGAGCCCGGAGACCAGCAGTCGGAGAAAGAAAATTTTACAGGTATTTAAATTTCTGTTTTCTTTTTATCTCTGCTTCTCCATCTCTTTTTGTTGTACAGCCCACTATTTGAAAAATTCCATCAGGCTTTCAGGTTCTGTTACTGCCTGTTCTTTTTCCATAACTTGTGCTGGCTGTACAAGCTCAGCTTGGACTTCTGTCTCTGCTAGTTTGGCTGCCATTCTCCTGGTAACCACTCCTGGGCTTGCTGCTGCAGAATCCATACCTTTCTCTATGCTTCCATGGTACTTGGTCCAGTACCCTTGCACAAAACTCCTGGCTTAGAATATGCATGGCATAAATCCCACTTAGGCTGACACCATCTGTCATCGAGGCACAGGTCAGGAAGCATAGGAAAACCAGGAGCAGTTGTAACATTCGCAAAAAATTTTTATTGGTAGTTGCGGTAACATAAAAAAAATTGTTCAGAATAACTATTTACAAAAGCAGAATAAACAGAAAAGATCCATCTGAGTTTTCCTTCAATCTCTGTGTCTCCTCCTTGCAAGTAATTGCAGCTCTGTCTTATAAGTCTCTGCAACCCCCCATTTCTGACAAGCATCGTGCTTTTTTCTAAAATGTTATTGTATATTTTAGGCAGGTGCAGGCAGGAACACAATGTCCCATAACTGAGGCCCCTTTTTCCACAGCTTCTGCAAAAGGCTTAAAAATTGCATTTCAGGTTAACCCCTTGAGTTTCCAATAGCTTTTTGCAATCATCTTAAGCTATAATTATATACATTTCAACAGTAACACTATATAACTTCTAAACAAAGGGATCCCAATATCAGTTACATTTCCACATATGATTTGCATATATTTTTATACCAGCAGATATGCAAAGGAGGAAAAGACAAACAGCAAGGGAAGACTGAGAGAAAGCGAGAGGCAAATAATTGCGAGACTGTTGGGGTGATCAAGTCCTAGGTCTCACAGGAAAATTTGGTTGCACAACCAGACAGATGAGACAGGAAAGGAAAGAACAGAACAGATCCCTATATTCAAACTCTTTATAACAACTGGGACAGGGTCCTATTCAACCTTGTCAGTTTTTATGGTTTTCTTTGTAGGAAATATTGTCCCACTTTCCCTGCCCGAGGCCCCAGCACACTGCCATATGTACATGTGGAGGCACACATGCACACCATGGCACCAGCTCAGCCCCTTCCACCCTCCCATCCTTGCCGCCCCCTACGCCTATGCTATCCCACCAGACCTCCACCTGGTGGGAGTGGAACTATGGGAGGGTGACAACCCACCCCCACTACTCCCAGGAGAGGAGAGCAGCCTGCCAGCTGTGCTCAGTCCTGCTCCTCCCTCCTCCATGCTGGCACCCTGACGACCCAAGGTCATTCCCGAACCCGGTTCACTGGTGTAGTGTGAGGTAGGGTGTCCAGCGCCTCAGCCCTTAGCGCTACCGGGCTGGCAACAAGTGTGGTTTTCTCTGGGACTGACGTGTCAGTGATTGTGGGCAGCAGTACCCATGCCACCGATGTCTGCTCTTCACCCTGTGTCCATGATTATGGGCAGCAGTGGTTCAGAGAGTGCCCCCCGTGCCAGCGATGTCTGCTCCTCATCCTCTGCTCACCCAGCACCACAGCAGGACATGCAGGACAGGAGAGAGAGAGAAAGTGAGAGAGCAGTGCAGTACCCTGCTGATAGGGCAGCATGCATAGAGAGGGAGAGAGAGAGAGAGAGAGAGAGAGAGAGAGGAAAGACGGATGGTGAGCACAGCACCTTGTGTGACACACACAACTACCCAGTGCAGCATAACAGAGAGAGAGAGAAGCACACAGAGTGAGGCAGTCATTCAAAACAAAATTTCCTTTTTGTTCTCTTTATCTCTGTGATCAGCAGGTGTACTTGATGAAGACCAGGTTACTAATATCTTACTATGCCCCCAGTTATCGAAAATGGCCAAACTTTCCAAGAGACTAAAGAGACTATTAACTGTATAAGTGCTACAGCCATTGGAGGTGGACCCCCATGGTTCCATGATGCCGGTTCAACAGAAAATCTGTCGACCACCATCACAGCGATGGCATTATGTCAAACGCAGTTGTGGTCAGCATTGTGCCGTCGGAAAAGTAAGGTGTTTTTTGTGGGGGGCTGCACTCCATGCACCCACCCACACTTTAGTATTCCAACTCCAGGTTAGAGCTGACTCCAGGAGGAGGCGGAACACCCGGGGAAGCCATGCCAGGGTCCCGAACGTACTTTACAGTGATCTGTCATTGTCGCTGTAGATGACATTGCTGTAAAGTTTTCACTGCAGTGTCGGCTCACCAGCCATCAGTGCTAGCAGCCATCTGAATTTGTCTGGCTTCGCACTGGTGTGTGCCCTGCATACCGGCTGCACCTTGTCTGACCGGTATTCCACCGAAATATGCTGTTTGCAGCCATCAACTGCCAGGGGATTAGCCTGTATGACAGGAGCAATAAATTTACTAAGCTTAACTTATTTCACTTAAAAGATAATTTTTTTTTATCTAATAAAAAATAAACTAATAAAAAGTACATCATACTCGGTAAATTCACGTATATAGTGGGCTAAATCTGGCTAAATTTCCAAAAGAAAACACTATAAATCCCATACAAAATCTGTATTAAAAGACATCAGACCATTCGATCAATGAAACTTTCCTTTTTTAGTTAAATTAGCAACCTGCAAAAACAGGCCAAAAGGTTTTCAAATTACTTCTCCTAAAAAGAACATCAAAAAGATATTTACAGAAAGCTAAATAAAATGTCTAACAAAAAACTATAACAAATTTTTCAAATTAAATTCAAGCTCAGATCAAGTTCCAAGCACAGTTCATTTCCCAAATCACTTTTATACGTAAATGTCATATTAGACAGCAAAAGTTCTCAATTTCAAACTCGCCACGTAAAATCAAAAATTTGCGAATCCTGAGTCCGCTCCAAATGAGGAGTCCAGTTATAATAGTATACTCCCCAGGTTTGTTTATATTAAAATTTAAATTTTAAAACCAGTTCCAGTACTGGAGTCTGTGAGATGATAATATAAGAGCTCAGTACACTACGCTCTGCTAGTTCGCTCAATCTCGCTTTTCCCCTCTTGTATGCTCTCAAAAGCTCAGTGTGCTAAATGCCGAAATTCAAATGCGGCCCAGAAGTAGCACAATTAGTCATTCCCGTGAGAAGCCATTCCCAAGAAAATAAATATTCTTACCTCCAATCTGTCATTTACAAAACAAGAGCAAATCATAATAACAAATCGGGTCAGTCTGTCTGTTTTTCCTTTCCTTGTTTCTTTCAGAATTTATTTGACCAGCTTCTTTAATTCATAAACTAAGCCGCAAATAGAAAAAGGTGAAAGGTTAAATTCCCATGAAGTGTGCCATATGTTTAACATCTCTTAAAGTCTTGCTTCAATTAATATTGATATCTTCAACAGGGCACTGAACTCATATAGCATTTGTCTCATAATGTTCAAAAGAAATACATTTACCAGATGCCAAAATTCCCACACATAAGCTCTGAGCATCCACACTTCTGATAAGTCACTGCTCCTCTTTTGATTCATGAGGCTAAAGTATCTTACTCATTTCTGATGAGGAGCATCGTGACGCGGAGGAAGATTACCTTTGTTGATATTCAAATGCCTGGGGTATAGAGGCTCTTACAAGTGTCCCTCTTCTAGTGGGAAAAGCTCACCAGCTTGCCACTGCCTTGTGTGTCATGATTTTTATTTCATCAGAAGGATAGCTACACAGGTGGTAATTATATAATTACACTGGCTTTACACCGAGATTTCATTATTATTTTTTTTTGGGGGGGGAGGGATTAAAGAAAAAAAAAATGTATACCAAAACACTGTGACCAGGCTGCTTTGAGGGTAACAGCAAGTGCTTCAGTTGCATAGGAAGCTGTTTTCGGTTACTGATTTCCCCATTACTAATAAGAGCTGTTGTTGTAGCGGGAGCAGCTTTCCCTTACAGATGTCCACATTAATACCAAGTGCTGCAGTTGCATCACAATTGGTTTTCACTTACCAATTTTCACTGTGTACTGCTATAGTGATTCTCCTTTACATTATTGTAAAACTCACCCATATGCCCTGCACTACTGTTTTTCCATTTATGCCAATGTATATGTACTATACATACACTCTCAGACATACACACACATGCAGTCCTACTGACACACACACACACACACACACACACCACACGCACAAACCTAAACACACACAGATTTGTTCACAGCATAATCCTGACAGTGTTTTAAAATCTGTAGTCAGCACCAAACTACACTGCCCCCTCCATGCTGTATTTTTCCCCCCTGCTCCTTTGTTTTGGGAACATTGTTGTTCATTGCTGTTGTCAATGGACATTTGAGAAGGGATGGCTGCAGACCCATTATCACTGGAAGGGTTTTCGCCACGAGGTTCTGAATGCAAGAGCTGGACCAAAATAATACATATAGACAGATGATAGACAGGCGGCAGTGGCTGCAATTTACTGAATCTGTCAAAATACCTGGTTTATGTATCCCACATTTGTCACAGGGAAATCAGAAGGAGCAGGATGGATGGATATTATGTAATCTATTTAAATGATCTTCTATTTAGGTAGATGAAGTCTAAGCAGCTCTATACAGTGTATTGGCTATAAGTGGGAGGTAAGTTGGCATTGACTCTGATAGCTGGAGACGCAAAACCTCCATACAAAAGGGAAAGTGGAGCAGAACCAGTGCCCTTTGACAGCAGTCAGCAGCCAGCAGCCAGCAGCCAGCTCTGTGTCTGACCAGGACAGCTGACTTAAAAGGGATTTGGCCAAATCTCAATTTAATCAAGGAGGCTCCATTACCAGTAGCAGGCAGGACCTGCCATAACAGCCACAGCTCTTCCTTGGACTCCTCTGTCGAGCCTCGATTAACACGACACTAGTGAAGCAGCACTTAAAAACAACCTGCAGCAATCTGATAGTGATTTTCACCAGTGGACCTGGCATGTTGTCACCCCCCTCCCCCACGTATACAACTAATACTCCCCTTCTGCAGGTATCGCACCCCCTCTCCCAATATTGTGGATCTTCTTTTAGGGTCTCTGCCCTGATGGAACAGATGTGAGGATGCCCCATTATAAACTGAGTGTAATACCTGTTTACGAAATTAACACCACCATATGTCGGATGGTCAGTGAAGAGTAAGACAGTTATTCGGCAGCTGCTAGATACCCTAGGGGCAATAAACCACAAATGTCTATATGAAGTATTTTACATTATGATACATCTTAACAGCATGAACTTCCTAGTGCGTGAAAAATACTGCACACAGCTCTGCAATTACCATTTCAGAGACAACGTTGTTATCCTGTCAGCAGATTGATTTACAGGTCTTTAGATCTCTCTCTCTCTCTCTCTCTCTCTCTCTGGCTGCACATCCTCAATTGTTTCTTAATGACCTTCTTATAAAGTAATGTGGAGGTTTTATCATGGGGGCTATGGGGATGCATCTCTGAGCAGTTCTTATCATTTGGGGAAAGATGTGTGGATTTTTATTTGAGCAAAGTAATATTAGAGAGGCTGAGTTTGGGGTCTCAGCTGCTGGAGATTCATTGACATGCCATGGAGTTTGGCCATTTGTTTTATTTTGAATTCATGGGACCAAAAATCACTGAAATTACATTGGGTTTGCTTTTATAACCTGCACTGTGGTTTGGGGTGTTGCTTCCTGGTCTACACAAATGAACCTCACCACTAGGTAGTTGCAGACTGCACTTGTGTTGTCTTCTTGGAATGAAGTGGAGAGAGAGAACCGATAACAGGCAGACACTATCTACAGGTGAGATACAGTTCAAGCACAATATTTCTGTTACTGTGCTTGACACTGCATTACAGCAGTGGAAGAAACCTTTAATTAAATTGAGACAGAGGGTGGGAGGCAAGAGCATGCCCACGTCTGTCACTTTTCAACACATCACTTTAGAAAATGTAAGAAGTTATTTCAATCGTGATCCTTTTTGTAGACAAAGAGGCCATAAGATACAAAAAATAGGATGTGGATACAAAATGGTCTGAGACTAGGACTCAGAGCCTCTAAAAGTATGCAGTGCATTATGTAGTTGGAGAACAGAGAAGCCAGTGTGTGTTGGACTTATTATGGGAGTTATCACTAGAACAAACCCCTTGTGAGGTTGCTGAAATAATTAAACAGAGCTGCTAATGCATTTCAGGTTTATAAAATCGCATATGACTCCATTCGATTTATCAGATGCAACAGGATGGGAGCATTGGAATTAGGTTGGGGAGGTTTAGCACTGAAAACAAAGCAAACGGGGCGGTGTTTTAATACATTCGTGTCGTATGTTATTCATTTAATAAATGCATTTGGTGTTGATTATTTTTCTGTTCACTCCAGCCAGACAAATTAATTAAACATACTAATCAATTAATAGATAATATACTTAGGGCTATCACTGTAAGCACCTTAGTTTGAACAATTTCTTCACTAATGATGGGCAAGGTTTCCCACAAGGCTGCCATAGAACTAATCTTAGTAACACTATTTGTCAATAATATTTGTTAATAAATCCAGCATTTGTAGCATACTTCTCTCACATATGGACTTACATCCAATCTGCATAAAAAAAAGAAACCTTCATCTAATTGATAACCTTCAAATGTCTTCCATAAAACAAAGAAATGCTATAAAAATGACCCAAGGTGGTCAATGATGTCCATCTCCTGCCATCCAGGCAGCTGCACTCTCAGTGTGTGAAATAGCCATCTCTATTTTTTAAATGTCAAGAGCCCCAGTAACATGACTATGGACAGTGGCACTAGAGAGAGGGAGCATCAGCAGTGGCAGTTACCTCTGTAATCTACAGGTCAAGTGACCAACCGTTTCCTAGTGGCATTCTAATAAGTGTACTCTTATTTTGACCCTTCCACCTTACATCCAACACCCACACAAATACCTCTCAACCTTCTGCCACTGAAATGTGGCACGCTGTGGTGCAGTAGCCCTCATAATGTGGGACACCTCATCAACAAGAAGAAGCAAGATCAGAACACTGCATAAACAAGTGCATTCATTTTTTTATAGTTTTAATTTGGTTTTAGCATTATGCATTTCTTCTTTCAAGCCTGAGTATAATACAGTACCTTTTCAATGTGTTCAGTTATTTCCAGACACATTAGAACCTGCTGTATTTGTCTTGGTCCAGAATCCCCATCTCACCCAACCATGGTCATGATGCAATATTTTTAACCCAAATTTTCAACATAGCTATTTATTTACAGCACCTCATGAATGTGACAGCTGTCATTTTTGAACTCCTGCCCCAAATGTGTTTTTGCATCCTGAAAGTTGATTTCCCAGTCCCTGCATGAAATCACCTGTCGGACAGGATTTGAACATTTGCTCTCCCCTTCTTCATGAAGCAGGGTCATAACAAGGCTTTGTTGAAAATTTGGTGTATAAATATTACAAAACAACAATTTTAAGAGCCTACGTTACATTTTGCTAATGAAGGCTTGTGACTTTAGTAATTTTCAATATTTTACACCAAATTCCTTACCTGCAGCCATATTGGCTCTGTCCACAGTTTGTTTAAGATTGCTGAGTGCTGAGGTGCCTTGTCATTAAAAAGAAACAAGGCGGGTGGACTGACATTAAAGTATTAGCTAATATATTAAGACATTTTTTCCCCATAGGAATAAACAAAGTCAAAGAACTGATAAACTTATGCAACAAGTTTGGCATTTTTAAACATTCAGGTGCAGTTAATGCTTAATGGTAATCAGTCTGTAACTCAGTTCAGTAAACTTCTCTAATAATGCATTAATCAAAAATTGTCCAGAGTAAATTACTTCTGTTCAGGCTTCATCATCTTTCCCAGAATCTTCCACTGTGGGTTTCTATGGAAAGTCCCTTCAAATTGACTCCAGCTTTTGGCCTGCTTCAGCTGGATCACTAAAATGGAAGACTTTGCCCCCATGTAGATTCTTTTGAGGTGAGCTGTAAGGTGGAGCACGTGGGAAACACTGAGCTCCCATAAACCTGCCCGCACAGTATTGAAGCCACAGCGCCATTGGCGAGTGGCATAAATTATGTAGCCCAGGTGCCGTGTGCCAGTGGGCTACTACCACTGCCTGTTGGCCTTCTAACAGGTTAGGGGGTCTGGGTCCTGTTACAGTGGTGATCGGGGGTTGTATCTCAAAGATAATACAAATAGTGTGGTGCCTCCACCCAGAGAAAGTTAGAAGTGGGGTCAGGTGACTGGCTGGTGCAGCCCCCTGGGATGCTGCACCTACTCACTTCCCCAACCAACCACCCCACACAGTGGATACCCAACAGTTCAGTAACACCATAAACCATGAATGGTAATGATATGACAGACTCTGAGAATTCCTGCACGCACAATTTCAAATGGTAAACCACAGTTTTATTGGGGGATAAGGACTAGGGAAGGGATACTGGGACAAAGGATGTCTGTGGATAGACAGAATGGTTAGTAAGAACAAATAACAATAACGATATGGGCCCAGAGGCCAAGTCCACCACTGGAGGACCACCCCCATTGGTACCAGTGTCTAACCTGATAGTCCTTAGGGGTACCCACAAGGTGCAGGCCTGTTCATTGCCACGGGTTGGCTGGCTGTTGGGGCCCTGGTAAAGAAGAAAATTATTTGAGGAAGCAATTAAATCCCTTTTACACTCTCTTGCTCAGTTTCTCGGAACCAGGTCCTGGATACTCACGGTTTTGAAGAACTCGGACACTTCTGGGATGAATGCCTCCAGCTGTCCTTGATCGCGGAGCACCGTGCAGCAATGGGCAGATGGAATCTTGCTTGAGGAACTTGCAGCTTGTCCCCTTGATTGTAGGTCTGGCCGCTTGTCACCTTCAGCTGCTTCTGGCCCGTTGCAGAGCTCTGTGGCAGGATGCACCAGCCACAGAAGGCCCAGACCTGGGAGAGACTCCACAGCCCGGCTCCCCACTAGGATCACAGGTGCCCTTGCACCGCAGCACGTGCCGGTGAACTCCTGAGACAGTGAGCCCCACTCAGAAGGGGTTAGTTGATGTCCTCCCAGGCTCTGCATGAGAACTCCCAAATGGTGGTGGTCCTCTGCAGTCTCTGCACTGAGTTTAAAACCAGCAAAAATCACATGCAATTGCTCAAGCAAAGTCCAGTGCCAGATAGCAGTGGGTGCTAGCTCTAGAGCAGGTGAAGTACAGATGCGAACCACAGGGGGATCCAAATAAAACAGACCCTGCACACTAGTCTGCACTTTCCAGTTAGAAACTGTCCACAATCCTTTCTTCAGGTGCAGCTGGGATACGACTCTCAGCCACTTCAGCCAGTTCACTCAGGAAAAGTATAACACCCGGCTAGCACCCTGAAGTCCAGAGACGCTTTGCCTCTTCAAAATCACAATCTCAGTCCCACACAGGTAAAACAAATCCTCAGCAGCAACTGTGGCACCAAATAATCAGCACAGTCCTCTCAGCCCAATTCAGTCTACCAGTGCAGGGTTTCTGCAGCACTTAGCTTCTCCAATATAATCAAACAGCTCACAGTACCTGGGTAATCAAGGTATCAGTTCAGTCTCTCACTGTCTTTACCTTGTTGATCCTTTCCTGAACACAGCAATCTCCACTAGAGGCCAGGGAAAGGCCTCCTTAGTCCAGATCCACTCTCATAGGAGACCTCTGACTCATACAGAGGCCGGGAACAGACTGAAGAAAACACAGAAAGTCCAATGGGTTTCACTTGAGAATCCAAGGTTCTGGTTGGCTGATTGAGCCTATCAATTGTCCAAAACCATAGAGATCAATATTTACTGAGGGCTTATTGGAGCATGGTTTAGGTGCCTGAATTAGTCCCTTTGTCACAGTTTTAGGTGCCTAGACAGTTGAATGGCTGCTGTGAATGGTCAAAGTATTATTAACATG
Organism: Neoceratodus forsteri; assembly: GCA_016271365.2. NCBI lineage: Eukaryota > Metazoa > Chordata > Ceratodontiformes > Ceratodontidae > Neoceratodus > Neoceratodus forsteri. The sequence continues at coordinate 675,431,198 of CM028129.1, forward strand.
GTGGCTGCTATTTGATTCCGTGCAGTCCATCACAGTTCCCCACTTTCTAAGGTCTGGTGCAGCCCAGGCAACTACTTTTTGTTTTACAATACTCCCACCGGATTGTAGCCCCTTTCGTGCTCTTCCAAACAAGCCCACATACATGAAATGATTCCTAGTAATTCCGCTGTCGCTGCTGCCAAAACATATGCCCCCCAGGTGTTAGGCAGCTCCTCATTAATATTCATACAGGGCTCATTAATATTCATGAGCCCCTCTTTATGCCCCAAGTCCCAACTCAAAATTTCAACCCCCAAGCGGCTTTTCCTCCACAGAGTTCTGGTCACCGACCCCCTATTAACTGAGGAGGGGCACCGGGACAGCTGTATGCTCTCCCACTCGACTGCAAAAACCTGCAGTCGGCAAGATCAAGGTTGCAAATCTGTGCATGCGCAATTGCCGCAGCTCCGAGGAGCAAGAAAACCACCGGCGTCGTGCCTTGAGTTCCAGACCTAAACAGCCAGAACTACCCACCAGGGCAACCATGAAATGGGGAGCACACAGGGGAAAACAAGAACGGGAGAAAGGCCATTTAGGTAAGCCCCTGTGGGGGTTACTCTGCCCCTCCCCGAATGCTTGGCTTCCACGCCAAGCTTAAAGGTAAAGCATCAAAGGTTAACAATAACACATAATAATATTACTAACTATACACCTGATTCCTCTCTACCATGTGGTAACCCATTTTTCAGAACAGGCAAACATGCAAACGAAACATTATATACATTTCAGTCAAACTCCTTTTTCATTATGAGCCCCTAGCCAATGAAAAGTGGCTCCCATAGGTTCAACCCATTGCCATAAAATATTGAAACCCCACATAGTATGCTTTTCCCTTAAACCTCCTAGGTACCCTTTTCACCTCCCTCTTCTTCCTCATGTCACCTGTCTCTCGGGTCTAGGGGGTTTAGCATCAGCAGGGCACGGAACCACTTTCTGTAGGGACCTAGGAGTAATGTACACTCCCTTGTGTACCACGAACAGGGGTAAGTCTGTAGGAACTCCAACGGCATCATAAGTCAGTTTAAGGATAGGCTGTTTTGTCCTCCCTGACCTTCGGGGGGGGGGGTCTCCTGAACTCCAGGACCCCTAACCACCTCTTGATCAGAGGTAGATTCCTCATCATTATCACATTCCCCCTGATCATTCTCTTCCTCGTTATTGGGGCAAAAGATTACAGCATCTCCCCAGCATCACCTGTCACTCCAAGGGGAACTAACCTGGGACCTTTCAGAGGACACAGTTGGACCAGTGTTCAGTTCCGATGTCGGCCCTCCAAAAGACACTTCGTCCCTTTCTCTTTTCTGATCCTCAGGGTTATCCTGCGGCCATTCTGAGGATCCAGGTGGACTAGTATTCAAGTCCAGGGTGGAGTCTCAAAAGAGCATATCTGTAGGAGAGCTGCTCCGATACCACTCACAGATCTCAGCTGGACCAGTATTCAAGTCCAGAGTTGTCCCTCCGAGAGACCTAGTGAGAGCAGCCTCCCCAGCTCCACCCTGGTTCCTTCATACAGCTGTGTGCACCAAATTCAAGTGCGATCCCTGAAACAGTCTGGCTAGGTCTGGAGTAGGGTAAAAACTCTGGGGGGTACTATCATCTTCAACCTCATCATCTGTACTGTCTTCACCTGAGGCTCCCCCACCCTGGGCAGGCCCATCCCCTACGTCATCACTATCTCCATGCCTCCATCACCTATGTGCAGCAGCTCAAATGGTACGGGGTGACAGATGATCTTCCTCATGAACCTCTTCATCTGTAATTCGGTCGCTGATTGGCAGCAGATGATTTTGGTGAATGACTTTATGGCCTCGAGTTTCTCCTTCAAGCTGAATCTTGTATACGGGGAGGCCTTTCAACTTCTCCAACATAATGTATGGGGTGCTTCCCCACCAGTCTGCAATCTTGTGCTTCCCTAATATGCCCAGACTACGCAGCAGCACTCGATCCCCTGCCTCAAGATCCTGGACTCGCACCTTTTTATCGTATCTTTCTTTGTTAGCCTGGTTTCTCTTAGTGGCCATCTCGGTAGTGAGGTGATAGGTGTCGTCAAGTTGCTGCTTCAGCTTCTTCATGTATTGCAAGTAGTCTCCTGCTCCAAGTAGTCTCCTGCTCCAAGACCATCGGTGGACACCCCGAAACACAGATCCACTGGCAGACTGGCTTCTCTCCAAACATAAGGTGGTAGGGAGAGAATCCCGTAGCATCGTTGCGGGTGCAGTTGTAAGCATGGACCAGCGTGCTCACCCGCTGGCTCCAGGTACATTTATCTCGGGGGTCCAAGGTGCCCAACGTATCTAATAAAGTCTGGTTAAATCTCAGGTTGTGGGTCACCTTGGAGATGGTATGGGATGGTCCGTGATTTTCTGTTGCCTCACAGTGACAGAAGTTCTTTAATAAGACGACTCAAATTCATGACCCTGGTCTGAGTGAATCCTTTGGGGGCCCCATAATGCACAAAGACTTTTTCCACCAGGATCTTGGCCACTGTGGAAGCCTTTTGCTCTTTTATAGGATAGGCTTGGGCATATCTGGTAAAATGGTCGGTGACTACTAGGATGTTTGAGATGTTACGTGAGTCAGGTTCTAACGTAAGGAAGTTGATACACACCAGCTCCATGGGGCCACTCATCTGGATGTTTACCAATGGGGCTTCCTTTTGGGGAAGTGCTTTCCGTAGTATGCATCTCCTGCAATTCTTACACTAGGTCTGTACATCTGTTCCCTTTCTCGGCCAGTAGCATCTGCTTTTTACTAGGTCCAGGGTGCACTCAATTCCCCGGTGGGCCATACCGTTGTGCAAGGCCCTTAGCACAGTCTTGATATGCTTCTCTGGTAACACCAGTTGTTCACGGGTTGCCCCCTGCTGGTCCTGCATCGCTCTGTAAAGAAACCCTTTCCTTAACTGCAGCTTGAGCCATTCTCGTAACAAGAGCCTGGCAGGGGGATAATTGGTGTCTACTTGATTCTGATCCCCATTTTGTTGAAGCACTTGAATCATTTCCCCAGTGACAGGGCTGGCTCTCTGGTCTCTAAATCCTGGATGTCTAGTTGAGGAAGGGATCTCGTGCCTAAGACAGCCAGCTGGCAGTAGGCAACTGGAAGACAGCTTCCTGATGCCCCCAAGCACTCCACTAAATGAGCGGCATCCTTTTCGGAGAGAATCTCTTTACCATCGTGCTTTGTACACAGGGCCTTCACTGCTTGTTCTGATATCTCTTCCCAGGTACAGTGTTGAGTGGAGTAAGCAGGAGAGCACCTGGATGGGGCATCCACATCCACGTGGTTCAAGCTGGGCTGGTATTCCACACAATAATCATAAGTGGACAAAGCTGATCGCCACCTGTGGCCTGCTGCATCCAGTTTGGCAGTGATCTGCACATAAGTAAGTGGGTTATTATCTGTCTCCACTGTAATCTTAGCCCCATACAGGTAGTCATGGAACTAGTCCACAATAGCCCACTTCAATGCCAAAAATTCTAGTTTATGGACTGGATACCTGCGTTCCGACAGGTTCAAACTTCTGCTGACGAAGGACACGGAGTGTAGGCCCTCTTGATACTCTTGATATAGGACTGTGCCCAGACCACTGAAGCTGTCGTCGGTTTGGAGAACATAAGAATTCTGCGGGTATGCATAAGCCAGCACTGGAGCATGTGTCAGGCAGTAGATGATGTCTTCAAAGTTCCTATCACACTCTATCCCACTGGGAGCCAAAAGGTTCTGATGGCCGAAAATAGTTGGTCTGATTAGGTCTCTTCCCAGATAAGGTGGCTTTTTTTGCTTTTGTTGGTTGGTGGATACCCCTGCAGTAGATTTAGTAGGGGCCAGACCACCCGGGTGTAGTTCTTTGCGAATCTCCTGTAATACCCACAGAAGCCAAGCAGTCGCTGGAACTCTTGTAAGGTCCAAGTGGTGAGGGCTTCAGTCTTGCTAGGATCAGTCTGGATGCCCTTTGCAGAAACTATGTGCCCAAGATATTTAACCGAAGCCTGGAAGAATTGACCCTTATCGAGCCACAGTTTCAATCCAAATTCTTCCAGACAGTCCAATACTTTGAGCAGCCGGGCTTCATGTTCCTCCAAGGTCTTCCCAAACATGACAATGTCATCCAAATAAACCAGACACTCAAGTAGATTCATGTCACCCATGGCTTTCTCCATCAGGTGCTGGAAGGTGGCAGGGGCCCCCCGAGATCCCCTGAGGCATCCGGAGGAATTCATAGAATCTTAACGGGCATATGAAAGCCGTTTTCTCTCGGTCCTGGGGTGCCATCAAAATATGGTAATAGCCACTCCACAGATCCAGGACCGAGAACCACTGGCTGCCATTCAGACAATCCAGGGCATCTTGTATTTGGGGCATAGTTTACTGGTGAGGCACTGTCCATTTGTTCAATATGTGGGAGTCAACAGACATCCTTATTGCCCCACTCTTCTTCCACACCACAATGATTGGGGATGCATAGGGGCTCCTTGATGCTTGAATAATCCCCGCAGCCATCATTTTCTGAAGGTGCCAGTGGATGTCATCTGTGTCTGCTGGAGCTCTGTCGAAAGGGCCTCTCGTTGTTGAGACATATGTGATGCTGCTCTCGACTCACACACCCTACATCCCATTTATGTAGGAGAAAATACCTTCATTCGGGCAGCCAGTCTCTCCCATATCCTCTCTTTTCATTCCTTCAGGATTGGGGAACCACTTAAGTCAAACAGTCCTGGATCAAGTCCCTTGGGGGTGCCACCCCTCTTAGCAGTGGGTTGTACTGCTGCGTCTGCACAATAAACTCTTGCTAAAGTCCGTCCTTTGCTCACCACCACTTCCAAGTCGGTGGCATTCTTTACTTGTACCATAACCCTTCTAACATAGGCATGTGCTCTGGCAGGCAAAACACTGCATTTTACCAACAGTCCCATAGGTAATACATGCTCCTCCAGGGCATCAAACATCAGCAACTGATTTGTCACATCCTTTTTTATCCTTATTACCCTGGCAATGTTACGTTCTGCGTTAGGCGGTAGCACAGTCTCCTCCCCATCTCACCTCCACACTATGCCAACAAAGTCATCAGGCTCTACGTCAGGGGGTTTTCCTCTCTTCCTGTAGGCTTCTTTAATCAAGGGGTCAATAGAGAGCTTGCTTCCTTTTCTCTCAGCCTCTTGGGCTTGGCACAACTGGGCTAATCGTCCGAACATATGGGCATTCATGCCCAGTAGCACAGGCGCTCCCATCATGTATGCCAGATTCAGGGCAAATCAGAGCCAGAGTCTCCACTGCATCTCCTACGCCAGTTACTTTTGCTAGAAATACCAACCACACCTTCACATATCCCAGATAGGGGTATGACTTCTCACTGAGTCACCACACATGTAAACCCTCAAGCATTTGCAGCTCAACTTTAGACAGGTGCTGCAGGGTTTTAAATAATTGATTAGCAGTTTTTTTCTTGGGACAATACTAACTGTACAGAAAGCCTTTATATAGGTTTTCTAGAAGTGTTATGTTTGTTAAACACAGTGAGGCAAGTGCTATGGATTTTCACAATGTTTTAGAACTTTTATGAGCAAAACGCTAATCAATTTTTAGAGTTAAATAAAACCCTGTGCTGATCGTACCATGACTTGAAAATGATGGTGACTTGTGAACCACTTTCCAGGACAGCTCGGATGGAGATCCCGTTGATAGTGACTGTGGTTTCTGTTGATGGATCCATGAGCTGGTTCATGTCCATGGGAACGGTTGTGGGGGTTTTAGCTATAGAGGCTCTTCCACGAGCCATGGAGCTGGACATGCTAGGGGATTTGGTGCGCTTCTTTACCGGGCCCCTCCGTAGTTTCCCTGGTTCTGGCTGGGATTTCCATGTGGCCTATCTCTGCCGGTGCCGTGGTTTATCGGCGCCCTACACCCCTTTCAGATATGGCCCTCACCGCCACACCTACAGCATAAAAAAGGTTTCCTCTGAGGCAGCCTAGCTGATGCCACGGGGCGGGTTCCTGGGACCCCCACAGGAGGCACTTGTCACTACTGGACCCCAATCAATAGCACCATCATTTCTCTGAGCTTGACTAGGCCTTCCTGTCCTCTCTAACTCTGCTACCCTGTGGGCTGATTCATCCATCTGGTCCTTTACCCCAACCTCGGGAGAGGATGCCTGCGTGGTAAACCCAGGGCCAGACATGGCAGAAGCTACACTGGGGGCCACCCTACTCATCCCTTGGGGTTCAACTATACCCTGATTCACTACCATCTTAGCCATGGTGACTACATCCTTACATTCCTTTATTAAAGTCCTCAACTTGTGCATTTCTCCAAAGGGCATCTGTTTCCCTACCTGGGTAGCGACCATTAATGCCCTCTGTCCTCCCCATTGTCCTTGCCCCTCCTCTACTTCCCTAATCTCCCGCACTAGGACCCAGTACGGTGGGGGGTTGCTCTTCCTATCAGCTAAGTGGAGTTGTAATACCAGCAGGGTAGAATGGCTAGTGGCTTTTGTCACATGTTCTAACCTCATCTCTGTTCAGACCCTGTGCTGCCACTCCCCCTTTTCTAAATACATTCTGTAATGCCCTCTCTACTCATGTTAAGAAGGTGGACAAGGTTTCTCCCTCCCACTGGTGGGTGGTCTTAAATTTCTACATAAGATCTTCACAAGATTTAGGGCTGCCAAAAACACTTTTGAGGGCAGTCCAGTATACCTGGGCTGGGGTGCTGGGGTCCGTGGTTCTCAAAGAGCAAATTACTTCCAGGGCAGGCCACAGAGGCTCTCTACCGGGCGCTTCCATTTTTCAATTTCAGAGCACTGTCTATCCTGTACTGGGGGGGGGGGTGGCACAATCCATCCACGCCTCCAAATCATCCTCACTATTAGGGGTGGGCTTAATCCCTGAAAACATTCTTAGCTTTCGATAAGAATCAAAAGCTATGGGTCCAGGTCCAGGCTGGTGTTTCTCAACCTTGGGGAGTCTTGATGGGAGTCCAGGCCCTCGTTCCCCTTCCCCCGGGGAGACTACACTAAAAGAAGTTACAATGGGCAGAGCCTCTGGCATCCCCTCTGCCACCAAAGCCTCAGGTATCCAGGCAGCCTCTAACACATTGTTACTTTTTACTAGTATCATTAGTGTACTCCTTCCAGAGTCGATCATTCTTTCTCACAATTTTACTTTATCTAGTTTGGTTATTGTGGTAAGGTGTTGTTCTATTTCCCCTTCCTCCATCTCCTGGGGTACTCCCAGCAACAAAAAGGATTTTTGGAGGTCCATTCTCATACCCCGAGTCCATTTCACCGATTTCACTTTGTCATCCTCTGTAGGCTTAAACCTCGTGGTGGGGAGGGCAGACCTGGCTGCTGTGGACCCCAGAGGGGCCTCTCCATTCTGGTTCTCCAGAGTGCATATGGCTGGTGAACAAGAGATCCCAGTGGTGCCTCTAAAGATGTAGCCCAGGTGCCGTGTGCCAGTGGGCTACTACCCCTGCCAGTTGGCCCTCTAACAGGTTAAGGGGCCTGGGTCCTGTTATGATGGTGATTGGGGTTTCTGTCCCAAAGATAATACGAATAGTGCGGTGCCTCCACCCAGAGGAAGTTAGAAGTGGGTCAGGTGACTGGCTGGCGCAGCCCCCCTGAGATGCTGCACCTACCCACCTCCCCTACCAACCACTCCACACACTGGATACCCGGCAGTTCAGTAACACCATAAACCATGACCGGTAATGATTTGACAGACTCCGAGAATTCCTGCACACACAATTTCAAATGGTAAACCAGAGCTTTATTAGGGGGTAAGGACTAGGGAAGGGATACCGGGACAAAGGATGGCTGTTGATAAAAAAAAAAAAAAAAATGGTTAGTAAGAACAAATAATAATAACCATTTGGTCCCGTAAGTCAGGTCCACCCCCGGAGGCCCACTCCCACTGGTATCAGTGTCTAACCTGATAGTCCTTCGGGGTACCCACAAGGTGCAGGCCTGTTGGGGCCCTGGTAAAGAAGAAAATTATTTGAGGAAGCAATTAAATCCCTTTTACACTTCCTTGGTCAGTTTCCAGGAACCAGGTCCCAGGTACTCACGGTTTTACAGAACTCAAACACTCCTGAGATAAATGCCTCCAGCTGTCCTGGATCATCGCAGAGCTCTGTGCAGCAATGGGCAAATGTAATCTTGCTTGAGGATCTTGCAGCTTGTCCCCTTGATTGTAGGCCTGGCAGCTTGTCACCTTTAGCCGCTTCTGGCCCATTGCAGAGCTCTGTGGCAGGATGCACCAGCCCCAGAAGGCCCAGACCAGGTAGTGGCTCCACAGCCCGGCTCCCCACTAGAATCACAGGTGCCCTTATACCTCAGCATGCGCCGGTGACCTCCTGAAATGGTGAGTCCCACTCAGAAGGGGTTAGCTGATTTCCTCCATGGCTTTGAGTGAGAACTCCCAAACGGTGGGGGCTAATGTGCAGTCCATGCAGTGAGTTTGAAACCAGCAGAAATCACAGCAATTGCTCAAGCAAAGTCCAGTGCCAGACAGCAGTGGGTGCTAGCCCTAGATCAGATGAAACACAGATGCAAACCACAGGGGATCCAAAATACAGTACATACTAACATACTAAAAAACCAGCAGAATAGGCCAAATGGTCTGTCTTGTCTGCTCGAAAGCCAGCAACCTAGTGGCTGCTCGCCTCACCACCCCCCCAGCTCCCAAGAGGGTCTTCTTTAGTTTCAGTTTCCTCTTATACCTGTCCGACCCCTTCTTGAATCCCTCCACTGTGCCCTCCTCCACCAGCCTCCCAGGCAGTGCATTCCATGGCTTCATCACTCTCTCAGTGAAAAAATGCTTCCTACGCTCCCCCCCTGTAGTTTCCCCCCTCCAGCTTCCACTCATGGCCCCTGGTTGTTCCCCCTTCTTTAGCCTAAAAAGCTCCTTGGTTCCACTTCCACAACAGACTCCTGCACACCAGTCTGCACTTTCCAGTTAGAAACTGTCCACAATCCTTTCTTCAACTGCAGCTGGGACACAGCTCTCAGCCACTTCAGCTGGTTCACTCAGGAAAAGTATAACACCCGGCTAGCACCCTGAAGTCCCAAGACACTTTGCCTCTTCAAAATCACAATCACAGTCCCACACAGGTAAAACGAATCCTCAGTAGGAGATGTGGCACTCAAATAATCAGCACAGTCCTCTCAACCCAATTCAGTCTACCAGTGCAGGGTTTCTGCAGCACTTAGCATCTCCAATATAATAAAACAGTTCATAGTACCTGGGTAATCAAGGTATCAATTCAGTTTCTCGCTCTCTTTCCCCTGTTGATCCTTTCCTGAACACAGCAATGTCCACTAAAGACCTGGGAAAGGCCTCCCTAATTATTATTTATTTATTTAGTTTTTGTTGACCGGGTAAGTGCACTAGACAGATTCTGCCTATTTTCAGGCATGACCAAGGGGGAAGGGGATACAGATGAATGCCAACTGACTTTGAACAAGATTAAGCTGTTGGTGGTATTTTAGTGAATGGGGGGAAATTTGGCCAGAGCATCGGGGAAATTCCCCTACTCTTCCTGTAGGGGGACCCCTTGGCCATCTGAATCCAAGATGGCTGCTCCTCTGGATGCTGGAGGTGGAGGAGTTGAGCTACTGAATGCTATGACAGGGGAGGTAGCCTCCTCCTCTGTCCCACTTGAATCAGAGGCTGAAAAAGAGAATCTGGGTAATTTGGAAGACAGAGACATGCCTGATTATTTTTTCGATACAGGCATGGAAGTGTGCCTGGCTGATGTTGTTATTGAGAATCAGGAAACTGTAACAGTGAAGGCAAGTACTAGCGATTTTCCAGCTAAAGAGAAAGAAATTCAAGAACTGTTGGCACAAGAAGCAGAATGCAAGTGCAAGGGACAAGCGCTGCTAGTGGAATTGACAGAGAAACCTCTCTGTCAGAACTCAAGGGAAACGAATGACTCAGCGTCTAGCACTACCATAATCAATGACACAACAGGAGACAAACATGTTATTGGAACCGATCATGGAGCCACTACAAACAATGGTTTGGCTGGCAGTTTACATCAGCGGGAAGCTGAGTGCCCAAAGCCAAAGGAAAAGCGAGTGGAGCAGGTGGAAAAAAAAATGCTACACATGGTCACAGGTTGGGAATGCAATGGATTGTACAAAGTGAGGATGGACAAGGTGATAGATTGCAGAAGGACATTTCTTGTGCAGCTACAAGCAGTCTTAAAGGAGCTGTAATCACTGTTTCAGCACCTGTTTTAACTGATCAAGCCTGGTCTCCAGATTGAGCATTAAAAAGCGCCGGATGGTTACAGGAAAACAATGGGTCATAGACTCCAGACTCGCAAGACTCTGATGTGCAGCGTTATCAAAAGGAAGTAGCTACCACCTCAACTAACTGTGAACCTGCAGGTATGAACCCCAACAATATTAGTGCTGGAGCTGCAATTAACAATGAGTTTAGTAATGAAAGTGGTAATGATTTGCAAAATGTTAGAATGGGTCCCTCAGATGAAATTTCACAGGATTCCTCTAGAAGAACATGGCACAACCCAATGTTTAAACTATCTGATTTATTTCAGAATAAGGGTGAGCCTGCTCCTTGGAGGAACGCTGTTCATTTAATTTTTTTAAAGGTGGGCTGGAAAGCCCGCCAGACAGGATGTATGTGGCTAAAAAACTGTTGAAAGGTTCTATGCACTTTTTTTCCTCAGAGATTTTTGCATTGATACATTTAGGAAATGGCAATTTTGTCCTGAGTTTTAGAACAGTTTCATCCTTGGACAGGTTTTGGTCACAATACCAAACTTTGAAAAATTCCCCTTTATGGATCCCCCATCTAGTCATTCCTCTAACAAAACCAGCAGTTAAATTAATCACTGTTATGTTTAGGAATGAGGGAGTCCATATAGAGGACATAATTTTTTGGCTTAGGCAAAGATGTGACGTTTTGGATAAAACTTCCCCTATCTTTGATAGCGAACAGATTTGGAATGGGGGGTGAAAAATTAAGGTTAAATTGTATACTACTAACAATGGCCCTGTTCACCTGCCCAGTTCCTTCTTGCTAGGGAAAGATAGAGGAATTTTGTTTTACATAGGTCAGCCCAAGTCATGCTTTAATTGTGGATCCCATATGCATTTAAGCACAGCTTGTGACACCCCTCGGTGAAATCATTGTTTAGATTATGGGCACTTGTCTGCTGCATGTGTTAACTTGTTTAAGTGCAACTTATGTGAGCATACTGGGCATGGATATAGGAAATGTCCTTGGGCCTCCCACAATTGGGAGGATTGTCCCTCTCAGTATGGGATAATAAATAAGGCCCAACAAATGCAGGCTCAGAAAGTAGCGGTAGTAGCAGCACAGAGCTCCCCAGCTGCTCCCCCTGCCTTACAAGTGAATATAGAAGATGAAACTCCCAGCACTGTTTCTGTTTGATTCTAATCAGATGATACACACGGAAATAACCCACCAGAACATAGCTGCTCCAGATAACACAGAGCAGCCCCCCCCAGGCAAGTTAACCCTTAGAAGCAGAAATGCCCCCTGCCGGACAAAGAGTGTGCTGCTAGAAAAGTTACAACTAAAAAACGTAACCGATTTGGTAAAACTGTGAAACACAAGAGGCAGTTAGAATCACTGCCACAAAAAGAAGATAAGAAGGGTTCTAGGAAAAAAGGAAATGCTTATGCTGCCTTGGCTACAGATCACTCAGATGAGGATTCAAGGGGCACTGCCTCAAACTCTTCCTCTATTACTTCTCAGTTGGCAGACATTACATCAGAAGCAGAGGAGGGGGGACAGCAAGGTTGTGTAGCACAACGTACTAGAAGAAGGAGGTGTAGTAAACAATTATGAAGACTAAGATAGTAGCTCCCCTTTTTTGCTCTAAGCATCTCTGCTGTTAATGTTAACAGTATTAACAAAAAGTCTAGGATGCTTACAGTATTAAATTCTCTGGCTCAAGATCACTCTGACATTATTTGTATCCAGGATACTAGGTTAACATCTGCTTTAGAGATTCAGCAGGCCTCTAAAACCTGGAAAAAGGGCCTTCTTTCTGGTCTGTGGGTCAGGAAGCCTATGACGGGATAGGCATTGTGTTTGGTAATACAGACATCAAAGTACTGTATCTAGGCTAGTAGACATAGAGCCAGGAAGGGCATTATTATTAGACTTTACATATCTCACTGAAATGTTTCGTTTAATATCTGTCTATGCTCCTCAGACAAAAGCTCTACGTGCTTCTTTGTTTAGACAAATCCAACCATTTCTTCATACCTCTAGACTTTTGATTTCGGCAGGAGATTTTAGTCGTGGTTTGCATCGGTCAGACAGAGGGCTATGTACAGATACATTATTTTGTGATCCCATAGCTTTGAAGCAGATTATTACAGAAGCAAATTTAAATGATGCTTATAGAACCATTCATGCTACAGGAGGTAACACATACTACCGAGGTCCCCTCTCCATAAGGATTGATTTCATATTTTTATCCTCCATTTTACAGATAGTGGACTCAAAGGTGTTAGCGTGGGAATTTACTGATCATAGGTCTGTCTCTGTAACACTAAGATGGAAGGATACTGCAATGTAAAAAATACTTGGCACCTAAATAACCTAAATAGAAGAAGATGAGAAAATTCAGAAAGCTTGGAGAAGGGAATGGGCGGCAAGATTGTCAGTAATAGAATTTTATGATAACAGATTGGTGGGAGGATACAAAAAAATCGTGGAGTTTTTTCAATACCATTCTACACTAAGAACCACTAACACTTTTATAATGAGTATTTAAGGTTGAGGGGTAAACTTCAGTGTTTAAACTCCTTAACCGAGATGCATAAAAAGGATTATAGCTCTCAGATTAAAGAAATAAAGCAAAAAATGTTTAGTTTACAATATGATAGGGCTAAGACTCTGGCACAAGAGTTAAGGTTTGGCACATCAAATTCAAAAGGTTCCTTTGACCCCTTCAAGGAATATTCTAACAGAGTGGAACACAGAGTCCTTAGGCAGGTAAGAACTGCTGTGGGCCAAGTGACCTCTGTTCCAGAAGAAATCTTAGAGCAAGTGGATGTATTTTAAAGTGAGACGTTTTCCACTGTATGGCCTATGGAGGATAAAGCCACTGTTATGGGGAATATTCCACAAATTTCAGAGGATGACAACGTTTTTCTTAGTACAGAAATTTCTATAGGAGAGATTAAACAGGCCATACAGGGTCTAAAAACTGAGTCTGCTCCAGGCACAGATGGAATAGGTGCCACATTATATTTTATTTATTTATTTAAGCACATGGGAATTACAACCCTTTGAGTCACAGACTCATTTTCAAAGGCTCCGCGTCACAAAAAAGCACAAAACATTTAGATACATTGAACAGAAAAAATATTAGGAGAGGGGTACATTGGAGTATCATACATGTGAAATGCATACAGACAGTCATGGTACATACATTCAAAGTTGCCTACACAAAAGATTAGCTAGGTTCTACATACAATATTGATACAATGATATTTATAGTTGCTACCTCTGAAAAGGTATTGTCAGATTTTTTTTTATACAGGTCTTGGGATCCCTTAGTTAAGCTAGATGGACCTTTGACTAGCGCTTCAGCAATACATGACAGAGGGCAGCCTCAGAAAGGCCTTGTCAGTGCCAGATGGGTCCTGAGGCTAAGTAAGCGATTGGAGTTAGTTAGTGGGCACAATGACAGCTACGTGAGGCTAGTGTATATGATTTTAGCGCTGCCTTAAAAGGACCTAGTTTGTTAATGGATGAGATAGCTGGGTGGAGGGCATTGTACCACAGTGGGGCTCTGTATGAGAAGGATCTTTGTGCTAGGGATGACCTGACCTTGGGTACCTTCCAGACAGATTTGGTGGCTGACTGAAGGGAGGCAGCAACACCTATCAGAGTTAGTCCCAGGTGTATCTTTTTTGTAAGTAGGCAGGTCTGGTACTGCAGGCGCTCCTCTAGCGAGAGAATATTTGCGAGGGCATAGAGGGTGCAGATGTGTGTGCGTTTGTCTGTACCCGAGATGAGCCGGCAGGCTTTGTTGATGGCCAGTTGAATCTGACAAAGTGCTGTGGGGTCAGCTGCTGAAAAGATTGAACGGCCATAGTCAACTAGGGATATGACTGAGGATGTGACTGCCAGGTGTAGAGCTTCGGGTGGGAGGCAATCTTTGCATCAATATAAGAGGCCTAAGCAGATATTAACGGCTGAGGTGAGAGTTTTGATGTGCTCATGGAAGGTAAGTGAGGAGTCAAAAGTGACTCCCAGGTACTTGTAGGTTGAGACTTGTACCAGGGGGACAAGTGAGTTGGATAGAATTGTGATGGGGTGTTCTCTGGCCCTGTGTTGTCGGTGCACAAAGAGCGTAGATTTTGTTTTCTTAATGTTGACAACTAGTCTGTGGGCTATAAACCAGTTTTCAATCTGCTTGAAGGATTCTTATAGGGAGAGCTGACGGGAGGAGGAGTCAGGGTGTGAGGCTATTAGTACTGCATCATCCGCGTATAGGAGGATGTTTCCAGTGCAGGAGTCAGGCAGGGTATTTAGATAAACACTGAAGAGGAGAGGACCTAGGATTGACCCTTGAGGCATCCCTGAGTGTACCGGTAGTGTGGATGACAGGGTCTTGATTATTTTGATGCACTGCGATCAATTAGTGAGATAGCTGGTGAACCAGGTGAGAGGACCTTGGCCAATTCTGAGGTGTTGGAGAGTGGCCAAGAGGAGGGGGTGGGAGACAATGTCAAAGGCCTTTGAGAGATCTATAAATACGGCCCCAGCGAGGTGCCCTTTATCTAATATATAGTGCAGAGCACTGGAAAATTCTATTAGAGCTGTAGTTGTGCTGTGACCCACTCTGAAACCATGCTGTTCCATGCATAAAATGTTATGGGTGAAAAGGTATTCAGTGAGTTGGTCCACTGTAATCTTTTTGAGGGCTTTGAAGAGTGGTGGTAGAATTGAGATGGGCTGGTAGTTGTTAGGGGAGGTGCAAACCCCACTTTTTAGAATTGGGGTTATAACGGCAGTTTCCCATGCATCTGGGAATTGGCCAAGACAGAGGGGATGGTTTAGGAGGTCAGTGAGTGGGGGTAGAACTGCATCAAGGAAATGGAATAGAATTTATATGTTGAAATTGTCTTTATTGTAGTTAGAGTCACTGAGTGCTTTGGATAGGTAGTGTTTGGCTTCTGTAGGTGTAATGACTCTGAGGTGGAAAAAGGGGCAGTGCAGGTTTGGCCCCAGGGTGGGTTGGATGGGGTCACAAAAGTTCTTGACTGGCTCAGATCTGAGAAGGTGGAGGTTAGGCTGTTGGCACAATAACAGGGTCCATGGTGATACTACATTAATGGTTAGTTGAGTCGGGGGGGTCCTGACTCTGTTGAGATCTTTAATATTATCCCAGAAATTACGAGTACTACTTCAGGAAGTGGCCAGGGTGGTTCTGTAGTGGAGTGCCTTGGCTTTCCTTATTTCCCAGGTACACCTATTTTGGGTGGCATTGTATGCCTGCCTGTCCACCTGTGACCTAGAGTTAATGGCACAGTACCAAAGGGTGTCTCTTTCCTTTAGCTGATGTAGCAAGGCAGAGGTAATCCATGGGGCACTATGTTTCTTGGAGGTTATGGTTGTGATGGGGCAAAAACATCACAGGCATTATTGAAAATGTTTGTGAAGTAGGTCAGGGCAGCATTAATGTTGGTAGCCAGTGAGACTGGGGACCAGTCACTATGTGCCAGGTGAAATTTATAAAACCTTTGTAGATTTATTTATTTAGTTTTTGTTGACCGGGTAAGTGCACTAGACAAATCCTGCCTATTTTCAGGCACGACCCGGGGGGAGGGGGATACAGATGAATGCCAACTGACCTTGAACCAGATTAAGCTGTTGGTGGTATTTTTAGTGAATGAGGGAAATTTGGCCAGGACACCGGGGAAATTCCCCTACTCTTTTTGATAAGTGCCATGGGATCTTTAACATCCACCTGAACTACCACCAATCCAGGCAGATGGGACCTCTGTTTAACGTCTCATCCGAAAGACTGATACTGCTCCAGCTTTAGAAATAATATATATAATTGTATGTTTAAGGAAGGTATACTTGCAGAATCCTTGAATCAGGTTTCTTTGATCTTGTTATATAAAAAAGGAGAACGAGACGACCTTAGAAACTGGAGACCTCTCAGTCTCTTAAATACGCATTTAAAAATACTCAGCAAAATACTACTTAATAGGCTAACATCCTTAGCAGGATCAGTCATTAGTCCATTCCAGACATGCGCCATTCCTGGTTGGCAGCAACATGATAATTTAATTCTATTGAGAGAACTTTTTCACCTAGCAGAACACTCAGAATTGCAGGGTTATATACTGGGGGTGGACCAGGAGAAAGCATTTGATAGGGTCTCTCATCAGTTTCTGTTCAAAACATTGAGCTTATGGGATACCAGAATCATTTGTATCTTGGATTCAGGTGATGTATAGAAATGTCTCTCTCCTGCCCAATATTAATGGCTGGATAGGTCGTAAGATCTCTGTAAAGTGAGGAGCTAGGCAAGGATGCCCGTTAAGCCCCCTACTTTACGTTTTTTGTGTAGACATATTGATCAGAAGTATAGAGCAAAATGCTAATATAAAAAGACTTCAAGTGGACCCAACTATTCCCCCTGTTAAAATACTGGCACATGCAGACGATTTGGTCCTGTGTCTCCATTATGATACACAGGAACAAGACTTGTTAAATACATTTTCCAAATATTCCAGCATGTCTGGATCTTGCATAAATTAAAAGTTCGGGAGTAGTATTAGGTAGTACTCAGCTGCCAGAGGGAGGAAGGGAGGTTTGCAGGAATGTCAGTAACATAAGGAAATATTAAGATTCTAGGTCTTAGTTTTGGAGGTACAGATATGGCCTTACGGAACTGGGAATCTGGGATGCTTCGGGCAAATAGATTGGTCAATTCTTGGAAAGGTCATCAGATTTCAAAAAAGAAGAGAGTGGTCCTTATAAAAACGTTATTGGTGCCAATATTCCTGTTCCTTTGTTATGTTTTCCCTCCTCCACAGGCTTTGACAACTACATTATGTAGTGGGTTTTTTTTAGGCTTTATGGGGGAGCTGTTTAAATCCTGTCAAACGAGAAGTTACTTATAGACCAATAGGAGAAGGAGGGCTAAACATGGTAAATCCCCTTGCCTTTTTTTGTAGTATCTTCTATTCCTTTAATTTTGGGGGAGCTCTGAAACCTGGTCCTAAAATTTGGAAAGAAATAATGCTAAGATGGCTTACACCATGCCTATCTGCTTGGTCACTGAGAACCTGGGATTTTGAATAAAATAAAAGAAGTACCAATATACAGCTTGGTGCATTTGGAATACCTGATTAAATGGGATATTTCTGTAGAATACTTGCAAACAAAATCAAGGAAGGAAGTATACTTTCATGTTTTAGATAAAGAGAAAAAAGACAGAATATCTTTGTCGGTTTGTCCACAAACTATGTTTCCATTTAATCTTTATATGCTAACTTCTAAAAGACTCCTGGCATTTGTTTGGGATACAGTATAGTTACGCTTACATGGTAGGCTTAATGTATGAAATAACAATAAACATAAACAGGTGGATGAGAGGTATTGCTTAAGAGAATCTTGGGTTCACATTTTGGAGACACAGGAACATTTGTTTCTAGACTGCGAACCTTCAAAAGGAGTATGGGAATTTATAGCACGAGAATGGAGAGAACCCCTATTCAATACCGTACCTTATTCTATACTAATATACGGACACCCTAGGAGAAGTTGGGGAAAGTATCATAGGGAAACAATTTATATAGTATTTGCTATTATAAAATAATATCTCTAGCAGGCTCGATGTGTGTGGCTTACTCAGCAGAGATCGGTAACACACTTAGAAATTTTTAGAAACATTATGATCTCTCAATAAAGTGTGGAAATTAGATAATACATTGTACTCTGAGGAAAAATGTAAACATCTTTGGCTCAATTGTGAAGCATGGGGAAAACCCCCTTAACGTGTTAATTACTGTGTATATAATATGAACTCTTGGTCACTATATGATTTATAATATTTCATAACTATTATTATTTATGGTTTGATTGAGGAACTTATTTTTGTATTTTCTTTGAATTCATGTGTGCTTCATGAAACATAGCCGATTGTCATTTAGTTTTCCTTTGTATAATTTTATGGTATTATCCTTACTGAAACCTGACGACTTATGTATTTGAACTTATATGTTATTTGTAGCCCTATTTTTCAATAAAAATTCCCCTACTCTTTTCGAGAAGTGCCATGGGATCTTTAACATCCACCTGAACTACCTCCAGAACAGGCAGATGGGACCTCGGTTTAACGTCTCATCCAAAAGACGGATAGTCCAGATCCACACTCACAGGAGACCTCTGGCTTATACAGAGCCCGGGAACGGACTGAAGAAAACCCAGAAAGTCCAGTGGGTTTCACTTGAGAATCCAAGGTGTTGATTGAGCCTATAAATTGTCCATAACCATAGAGATCAATATTTACTGAGGGCTTATTGGGGCATGGTTTAGGCACCTGAATTAGTCCCCTCCTTTTCCCAGCAGTCCCTTTGTCACAGTTTTAGGCGCCTAGACAGTCGATTGGCTGGTGTGAAAGGTTAAAGTATCATTAACATGGTGGCTGCTGTTCAGTTCCATGCAGTCCATCACAGTTCCCCACTTTCTGAGGTCTGGTGCAGCCCAGGCAAGTACTTTTGTTTCACAATACTCCCATTGGATTGCAGCCCCTTTTCTACTCTTTTAAACAAGCCCACTTACATAAAATGATTACTAGTAATTCCACTGTTGTTGCTGCTGAAAAATATGCCCCCCCCCCAGGCGGCAAGCAGCTTCTCATTAATGCCTGGGGTGCCAAGACCACTATATGCTCTTCCGCTCGACTGCAAAAACTGTCGGTCAGCAAGATCAAGGGCTCAAGCCTGCACATGCGCGATTGCCGCAGCTCCGAGGAGCAAGCAAACCAGCAGTGTCATGCCTCGAGTTCCATACCCAAATGGCAAACTACCCACTAGGAGCAACCATAAAACGGGAGCACACGGGAAAATGGGGAAACAAGAAAGGCTATTCAGGTAAGTGCCCCCGGGAGGGGTTATACATAGATCTGGGAAGTAATGAATTATTGTGCTATCTGTTAACTAAAGAGATCCTGCAGTTTGTGCTTTTGAGGAACATATCCTGACATGCATCCCTGTTGTTGTAGCCAAAATTCTAGGAAGGTCTGGATTGTTCTGTTTATGGCCAGGTTGATGATATGCCTGAACTATTATTTGTTCAGAGGTAATTGAAACAAGTCAGAATGCGGGATGGTGTGATATGTCTGAACTATTATTTGTTCGGGTAATTGTAACAAGTCAGAAATGGGTTTGTGCATAAAGCTCAGTGACACTGTTCCCTCAAGAAATAGGTTCTACACTTAGCAACAAGTTTTTAATCATGTTTTGCTGGGCATGTTAATATACCATACTGCAAATTCATAGACCGGATATGAAAGACTGATAACATTAGGTCACTACAGCCACACCTTGTCCTTGGTAAAGGTGTTGGGGGTGCTTACATTCACTGATGATATTGGTTTCACTCTGTGATCAGCCAGTAGGGGATGAATGAATGCTGGCCAGCTTGCACTCACTCTCTCTCCAGGATGTAAGGCTTCAGTCTGTAAAGTGCCGGGTGCCCTGCTGGTCTTAGGACTAGAAACTTGAGTCATCTCACAAACCTGTGTTTCTCACAGTAGGTGACAGCACAGTGTGCTGATCCTGTGACACTAGCCTGCCTATTTTCTCTTTTTTTCTATTTATTTGGCCATCAGCAACATTCTCTCTGTTATTTGTTGTTCTTCCTTTGTTGCTTTTTTGTGTGTGTTCTACCCTCATAGTTGCTGAGGTAGTGGTTGTACAGAGGTCCGATAATAATTAAATGAAAATAAATGTACTGATTGTAATGGGATTCATTTTATGGTGGGGGCTCAGCAGAATGCAACTGACAGTTTAATTTTGTAATTGATCTCTTTTAATATTCTGTGTTTGCTCCAAAATGTTAACTGGAATTACTTACAGCTTAGGTTCTATTTCCTAGGGTGTTTTACAGTATATTAGCTGTTTTTGACTTTGCATAGTATTTTCTGACTTCTGGCTCTCTCAGCTATTGGTCATGTGCATAGATTTCATACTCATCCCAATGACTGGCTCAAGCCTCATGTGCATGCATGGCTGTTTGTGTTGATAGTCTAGATCTGGGACTCTAGCTGTCAGTGATTGATGTACTCACCATTGGTTTCATTACATCACCAGGAAACTGCACATATAGAAATGCACTTTCTGTATTCTAGGTTGTACTGAAGAAAAAAAAGCAGCATGTCGGATAGTCTGGCTGCAGCTCTGCTTCCTCAGGCTCTGTGGGGATCTGGGGCTGATTAGCGCTTCAGCTCAGTTCATCCTTTTGTTAGTAACTCACTACTAGCCTCCCTCTGGGAAAGAAAATTATTTTGCAGACAATTCAACATCTTTCTGTATTTTGGCTATTTGGGGGTGTAATGTGGATATAGATTTGCAGTATGGATATAGATTTTTAGTATGGTTTTAAGGCTTATTTGGGGGAATGTTGAGAGGCATCAGGAGGTCAGTAAGGGCAGCAGGTCTCGTGAAAATAAAATTGAAAGCCATCCTGTTTGATTTCAGAGGACAATCACAGAAGAAGGCCTTTTGTTAAGGGGGCTGTAGCTTGTCCACAGCCACAGAAAGGATCTCTGGGGCAAGCAGATTTCTGCATGGACACAGGTATAGTGTGGCAAGGTCAAGTTGATTTTATTAAAAGGGAGTGTCAGATAAGGGCCTATTTCCAAGAAGCTGTCACTCTGTGTTGGTGGAAACCCTATCAAATGAAAGCGTCAACTGTGTTGGTTGTAAATAAATGGACCAGGAAACCACATCAGCTGGAGGTAGGGGTAGAGGTAGACAGTGAGCAAGTGGGCCAGCTGCCAAGACCAAATGGACTAAAAGGTAGATGGCCACTGGGACAGAGAGAATGATGTAATGGGGGGTGGACTCTATGAGCGGGATAAAGCCAGCATCGCAAGCCAAGGGTGATAGATTCAGCTGGGGAACAGACAGCACCAGCATCTCCTGGAACTGTGTGATCTGAATCTCGAGTTTGTGTGGCAAACTCAAATGCTAAGCAACAAGCCTACTCAAATGTGGGTGAGATTGGTTAATGTGTGTGTGTGTGTGTGTGTATATATATATATATATATATATATATGTGTATGTGTGTGTGTGTGTAACCCCCCTGTGGGGGCTTACCTTTTGTTGCCTACTCTTTGTTGGCCCCTGTGCTACATTTCAGCCCAATCTGGGTTGTTTGGGGGCCAGTCGTGGGGCCGGCAACTGGGTTTTTGTATTATAGAATGGTCCGCTGGCCCACACATGTGCAGTAGTGATCTGGTAAGCCACCAGTACTGTGGCTGTTTTAAACGCCTCCCTGGTGCTCCTGACCTACTTGCTCAGCTGATCGGGGGTCGGACACCTGGGGGAGGTGGGTAAGGTGCGCCAATTTAGTTTAGAACAGCACCTGTGAGTGCTGGTAGTATGGAGGAGGGGGGATCTGCATGTATAATAGGCATTCATTAATATTAATGAGCCCGATCGCTGCTTCAGGGGAGCAGTTGATAATGGAGCTAGCGATGGGCAGCAGGAGGGCGTATGAATAATAATTTGACAGTCGATTGATAGGGGACAGGGACTGCAACCAAATGCTGGGACTAGGGTTACCACCTTTTAAGAAGTCCAAAGTGGGACATTTCTTACTGAAACATGATTTTTCACAGGACAGTACGTAATCTCTACCAATGCAACAGACTTGTTTTCTCTATATAATTAGAATTAAAGCTAAGCATTGTAGTTCCTTAGTTGCTTCTATTGTTTCTTATAATTTTAAGGTATTTTAGTTAAGGTATTGTAGTTTTCTGTAACATTCAGTGGAAAGTTAGAAAATATTTTTTCTACTGTAAAATCAGGACATGTAGTATTTTTCATGTTTTTTTGCAGGACACAACTGCCCAAATCACGACTGTCCTGCGAAAATCAGGACAGGTGGTAACCCTAGCTGAGACAATTGTATGTAAAAGCTATATACTGTACTTTGGTTGGAGAAACTGTCAGGTGGAACTGCCGCATAGACTGTGTGTGAACTGACTAGGAGCAGCCATGTTGTGATTCTTTGACCCCTAATGGACAGCCAATCAGTTAACTAGGCACCTACAACTGTTTGAAAGGGTTCAGGGGAGGAGATGTGAACTAATTTCAGGCGCCAGGAGAATTTCCAATCAATTACCAAAGAGGGCTCAGGCTCAATATTGTGATTGATAACTGGAGGCCATCAATCAGAGGGCAGGATTTTCGGGAGAAATCCCAGGGTCTCTGGGTAGTGAGTCTGTCTGTTCTGGGCTCTTGTTGAGTCAAGAGGGCTCAGTGCTGTATATAGAAAAGTCTAAGGCCTTTAACTCATTGCCTCCTAGAATACGCCTGTAGGCTGCAGCAAATGTACTGCAGTGTGTCCCAGAACGACTACAGAAGTCACCTACAGACTTCCTGTGTGCCCTAATAATGTCTGGAGACGTCACTCACATGTTTTAATATTACTTGCCAGCCAGAATTGATTAGAATTGACTGCATAGCACCATTATAAAGGTAATGTTGTGCTGAACAACTTTGCCACTGACACTTTGTGTGTGTCATTTTCACTTTAGGAGTTATTCACATTTGTTTATGACATGGTGTATATGGCAGACATTTTGTCCATCAAGAACCACTTAAGCACTTTGAAGAAAATACACATTCTGGGTATCTCAGCCAGTATAAAAAAAAAAACAAATTGAGTACAACTGATAGCATAGCACCGTTGGAAAGGCAATTTTGTGTGGAACAACTTTGCTGCAGATACATTATGTGTATCATGTATACTTTAGGAGTTATGTGCATTTGTTTATGGTATGGCGTGTATGGTTCAGATTCATCCCTCAAACTTCACCAACGCACCTTGACTAAAGTGGGAAAAAATTACGTTTAATACTACAGAAATAGCTGTTTTTTTACAAGCAAATTATTAAAACTGCATCTAATGTCTGGATGCTTAATTTGGTGTTGATATGTTACATATTTCCCAACAAAAAAAAGGCTTATGGTACATTTTTTTAGTGGAGAAAATATTTTTTTTGCTGTTTCGACCAGAACAGAAAAAAAACTAAATTACCTATTATTATTTGCATACCACCGTTGGAAAGGTGATTTTATGTTGAACAAGTTAGCCACTCATACTTTGTGTCCAGCACTTAGCCATTAGCATTTGTTTGTGGCATGCTGATTATGGCTTGATTTTGCTTAGAGAGGCCCAGGATTCACTGTTAACAGTATACAGGAGTTAAGTGCTGCAACTTCAGAGTGTTTTTCTGAGGATTGAAGTGATGGAATTTTACTGTTGGAAGGAATTGTGCACCTCCACTGAACAGACCAGGTGTCTGGTGAATATTTCTGGTTTTGAGGAGAATAGTTTTCTGTAAAAAGCCTGCATCAGAGGGATTGAGAGAAAACCCTTAAGCTGAGAAAGAGACTTGCTGGAAACTGTGTGCGACTCAGAGCAAAAGTGGATGTTGTTTTGAATCAGAGAGACTGTAAAAGGAAAGAGGTGAGCAGGTGCCCTATGCTTCAGGAACCTGTTGCTGCTCCTAAAACCCAGATGAGAAGAGGGACTGTTGATCTACACTTTGGGAATCTGTTGCCAAATGGCACTGAAAAGTAGAAAGGTTTGTGAAACGCTCTGGCTACACACCAAAGCTGTTTTCCTGTAGAAAAAATGGAACCAGGGAATTTTCCAGCTGCATCTCAGAGCCAGGTGGGGAACTCACTAACCCCCACCAAGTGGGGTTTACTGGCTACATGGGGCTACCAGCATGTGCTAGGGGGCTAGGGCACCCATGACCTGTGAGGGAGCCGGGCTGTGAAGCCACTCTTAGGTCTGGATCGTCTA
Organism: Neoceratodus forsteri; assembly: GCA_016271365.2. Lineage (NCBI taxonomy): Eukaryota > Metazoa > Chordata > Ceratodontiformes > Ceratodontidae > Neoceratodus > Neoceratodus forsteri. The sequence goes on from CM028129.1 coordinate 675,455,314, forward strand.
GCTGGGTGGGCCTTGCGTTGGAGCTCTGCCACGGGCCTAAATAGGTTGAAGGAGTACACGCTTCAAGACCTTCAATCAAGGTGACAAGTGGCCAGACCTTCAGTCAAGTCCAAGTTTACGCTTCATTCTCTGCTGACCCTTTGTTTCTGCCCTCTTTGAACTGAATCTGCAGAGATTGAACTGTGGGAAGCCCTCTGCTCCAGCAATTTCTCAGCTCTTCAGAATCGTGAGTACCCAGGGCTTGCCCTGGAAATCAAGGGGAGTAAAGGTTTATTTGTTCATGTTTCAGTCTTCATTGCTTATGAGGCCCCAATGTTGGCCAACCTGCAGCACTGAGCAGGCCTGTGAACACCTGCGTACCCAGCTAGGACAGAGAGACATTCACTGGTACCAGTGGGGGTGGGCATGGGGGTGGTCTGACCTACGGGCCTTGTTACTGATAATTGCTTTAAGCTTTTTTCTTCTTTTCACAACTACTCCTGTCCCTGGTACCTCTTTCCTAGTGTAACCCCTAGGTGGTGCTATCCCAAGGGCTACTACCCCTGCCTGCTTGGCTAGTAGCAGGTTAAGGGGCCTGAGTTCTGAAATGGGTGCCTCCACCCAGAGGTCAGGGTTGGCAGTGGTCAAGCTAACCTGGGCACAGCCCTCCGGGACACTGTAACCCCCCTCTTTCCTTACTAGTGGCCAGAACAATACGCAGTAAATAATCACTTTCACAATACCCCTAATATACCACATAAGTACCCACACTGTTTGCACTTACCACCAGGGCTTTCCTCTGGCCCGGCCCTGGGGACCCCCTGTAAAACAAGGTTATACACAACAAATAACAGCAGTACAGTACTCTTGCACAAACTGGAACCACGGTCAGGGTAAATGCAAGGAAAAGAGTTAGATCTGATTTATTTAAGGGGTTTGAACAAGGGAGGGGCGTAATCAGGTTAATTTGCTTAAAGGCTCTATCAATCAAACAGTTATGTATGCACTTCAGGGTCCATAAACAGTCACACACTCTGGGTACCTAGATGGAGAATGGTGGGCTAGTCAGGAACGTTGCAGCTGGTTGGGGCCCTGTGATGGAAGAAAACAACATGCACAACACACACTGTTTGTAATCCGGAGCCAGAGGGCTCAGTTCGTGAAAAGAAAACAACAAGACAGTCAGATGACACACTTTTAGATTAGGCTGTTGTTGCGGGGAGCTACCCTGATTACTCATGACACCCAAGACTGGACACAGGCTGGATGAAAATCGAGACAGCAGGTGGTTAATCTGGAGTGCCAGGAGAAGCAGGGCCCACACGATTCGCCAAGGCATCATTCCTGTTCAAGAGTCGAGCAGGGGGCTGATCCTCAGGCAGGTCTCATCGGTGGCTTTCTCTGTACAGTGGGGTAGTCTGGCAGGGCTAGCATGGCATGGCTCAGGCCGAATGGAGATGAACGCAGATTCAGTCCGATTAGGCTGGATAAAGCTTCCAGCAAGCTGCACACAGTTCACACAGTGGGGAACCAAATCACGACCCACTTTTAATACGCAGCACATTTACATGTAAAGGATTCTACGGTACCTGCAAGCAGAACACAGTTCACACAGTGGGGAACCAAATCACGACCCATTTTCAGTACACAGCACATTTACTGGTAAGGAAATTCTACTGTACCTGGCAAACCGCTCTCTGGTCACGATTGTAAAGTCTCTGCTCAAACCGGGGATTCAAAAGCAGCTGGAAATCCTGACAGGCTGATCGCATTCAGCAAATCTTCTTTCTTCTTTAGGTTAAAGCGTGTTCACCGTCCAGTGGCTTCAATAGTTCTCACAACTCAGATTCAGTCCGAATAAACTCTGTTTTTCCTTTCAGGGACAGCAGGCAGACAGGCAGGCCAAAACTCAGCCCTTTCACAGTTCTCACATGCAAAACTACACAGAACTGCTGCTCAAAAATCACTTGAGCTGTTACTTCTTCGCTTCTCAGTTCAAAACTGAAACTAGCTGCAGCAGCCTGGGAAATTCCCCAAGATCCAAAAGGTTTGGTTGGCTGATCCTCCTGTCAGTCACAACAAAGGCTCCCCCTTCAGGTGCAAAAAGGCGCAAAAAGCCCAAAACTACAATTCCTACAGATTTTGACTCCAGACAGCTCCTGTAGTCCGGCTCCATTTTAGGTCCCACCTGTACTGATTGGTCCAATTCGCAGTCCAGGACCAAGATAGTGGAGATAAACAAAACAGTCCTTGCTGCAAAGAAGGCAGGTTAGACAAACTACATTATCATTATCACTCTAAATAATTTTCAGCAAATAGTTACATCTTTTAACAGAGCTCCCTCTCAGATTACATATGACTGCAATCCAGGCAGCTCTTAAAGAGACAGTACACAGAGGCTATACAGGCACTCTCTGGCAATCACATTTAAACTGTTAAAATGCAGGACACCAGCCTCGCAGTGAGCATTTAGGCAAGCTTGAGGAAGACTTTTCGGGAACCCCCATTTGTAGGGGGGTTATACTAGCCTTTCCCCTAAATAAAGCTGTGTTTTGTTGTTAAAATTGCTGTGTGAAGGTTGTTTTGTGGAAGCAACTGTCAAGTGTACGTGTTATATGGTATTGGGGAACTGTTTGGTATCCAGCATGTGGGGTGGTTGGAAGGGGAGGTGCGTAGGTACTGCATCCCAGGGGGTTGTACCAGTCATACACCTGGCCCACTGCAATTTACTCTGGGTGGAGGCACCATGCTATTTCATTCATCTCTTTGGGCTAGAACACAGATCTCTTTGGGATATACACTTGGCCTAAGCCCTGCTCAGACAAAGCTGTTGGCAGCTACCTCTATACCCCTTGGGCCTTCAAAGTTCTTCCACACTGAATCCCTAGTGTGCTAAAATATCTTACTCAACCCCTCTCCTTCCTCCTCTCTCTCTCTCTCTCTCGCCATCTCGCTCGCTCTCTCTCTCCCCCTTTCTCCCCCTCCTCTCACTCACACAACTGTTTGTTTCTGACCTTGATGTTTAATGAACACCCAATGTTTGACAGATATTCAATTGGTAGCACCTCCTTTCTATACCGCTTTTACTATGTTCTATGCTTTATTGCCAGTATTTGCTAAAATTCCACTAATTCAGCTCCGTTCTTTCTTGTCTGCTTACTATGATGTATTATATTTGCAAATGTTTGCTTGCATATCACTTAGCTAGCTTTCATTCATCTGTTTTTGTTACCCCACTCCTTCTGACGTGGAAGAACCTTTGTAAATGAGCTTTGTTTAGCACAAAGGTACTTGTAATCTGAGATGAAATAAATAAATAGAACCCCCGAACACCACCGTAGCAAGACCCAGGCCCCTTAATCTGTGTGAGGGTCAACAGGGAGGGATAGTATCCCACTGGCACATGGCGCCTGGGCTACATATGTTTAGGACTAGAGGAGGTTATTCTTTTCGAAATTCTTAAATGTTTGACCATTTTGATATGCGTTTCCCTAGTGTGTTGTCCTGTTTTGTGTTCTACTGTATATTCTGTAATCCAGTGGTGTAACTATTAAATATTTTTGTATTCATAGAAACATAGAATTTGACGGCAGATAAGGACCGCTTGACCCACCCAGTCTGCCCATTTCCCTACCTAATGGATAAGCTGCAGATCCTAGTTAACCAGCAGCCTACTTCTTTCTACCCCCAGCCCCTAGAATTGCCTTATGACTGTCCCATGCATGCTTGAATTGAACCACTGTTTTTGACTCCACAACCTCTTCCGGAAGGCCGTTCCCTGCATCCACAACCCTCTCTGTGGAAAAATACTTCCTTACATTACCTCTGAGCCCCCCCTCCCCATCTTCAAATTGTGCCCTCTTGTTCTTGCACACCTCTCTTTTTGAAAGATGCTACCCTCTTGGACTTTGTTGATTCCCTTGAGGTACTTGAAAGTTTCTATCAAATCCCTTGAGGTACTTGAAAGTTTCTATCATGTCCCCCCTCTCCCTCCTTTCCTCGAGGCTATACATATTAAGCTCCTGTAGTCTTTCTTTATATGTCTTCCGGTGCAGACCCTGCACCATTTTAGTTGCCCTCCTCCGGACAGCTTCCATCCTGTCTATGTCCTTGCGGAGATTGGGTCTCCAGAACTGCACACAGTACTCCAGATGAGGTCTCACCAGCTGTCTGTACAGAGGTATAACGACTTCCTGTTTTCTACTGGTGATGCCTCTCCCTATGCATCCCAGTATCCCCCCAGCCCTCCTTACTGCCCTCTCACATTGCTTGCCCACCTTTAAGTCATCTGATATGACTACCCCCCGGTCCTCTTCCATTTTTGTTGTTGTTACTATCTCACCCCCCATTGTGTACTCTTCCCCTGGGTTTTTGTTTCCAAGCTGCATTACCTTGCACTTCCTAGCATTGAATCTAAGCTGCCATACATTTGACCATTCCTCTAACCTTGCCAAGTCCCTTCTCATCCTTCCACCCCCACCTTGTGCATCAACTCTGTTGCAGATCTTTGTGTCATCTGCAAAGAGACATACTTTTCCTTCCAGTCCCTCTGCAATGTCGCTTATAAAGACATTGAAGAGGACCGGTCCTAATACTGAACCTTGAGGTACCCCACTAGTAACCCCTCTTTCTTCAGAGTGGACTCCATTTACTATTACCCTCTGTGTCCTATTCTCCAGCCAGTTCTTTACCCAGGCTATCATCTTGGGACCCACTCCCAGGCTGGCTAACTTGTATTTTAATCTTTTGTGTGGGACTGTGTCAAATGCCTTGCTAAAGTCTAGGTAGGCCATGTCCACAGCCCCTCCCTGATCTACTACTTTGATCACCCAGTAAAAGAAATCTATTAGATTTATCTGGCATGACGTTCCCGCTGTGAATCCATGCAGCCTTGGGTCCTGTGCCCCTCTGGCCTCTAGGTACTCAATAGTTCTTTCCTTCAGAAGTGATTCCATCATTTTCCCTATCACTGAGGTTAAACTAACAGGTCTGTAGTTTCCTGCTTCTGCCCTGCTCCCACTTTTGTGAAGGGGAATCACATCTGCCCTCCTCCAGTCCTCAGGTCCACCCCATCCTCCCATGATTTGTTAAAAGGGTAGTCAGTGGTGTCACTAGTTCTATTAGTTCTTTAAATTCTGGGATGAATCCCATCAGGCCCCATTGCTTTGTCCACCTTCAGTTTTAGAGTTCTTTCAGAACCCTTTCTTTTGTAAATGGGCTGGCATCAACTTCTGTATCCAGAGTGTTTCTATTGTTCATTTTAGGTAAAAACACTCTGGATACAGAAGTTGATACCAGCCCATTTACAAAAGAAAGGGTTCTGAAATAACTCTTAAAACTGAAGGTGGACAAAGCAATGGGGCCTGATGGGATTCATCCCAGAATTCTAAAAGAACTAAGGGTAGAACTAGTGACACCACTGACTACCCTCTTAACAAACCATGGTAGGATGGGGTTCAATATTCTCTGTGACTGTGCAGTGTTTTATGGGACAGGTAACTGACCATTTCTATGGAGCAAACTAGTATTCTGCTACCAGAGGGCATGACTACCAAAGTGTAACAAGTGTAACATAACCTTTGCCTTGTACAAGGCAGAGGAGAGTTCTCACCCCAGGAATCCTTCAGCATCAATAACAATAGCAGCAAGCTGACCAGGTTGAACTGCCTCAGTGGTGGAGCCATGAATACTCATTAAAATAGAGTGGCCAATCAGAAACAAGCAAGAAGGTTTGCTGGGTGCAAAGAGCCCACAGGGCTTCAAAATTGTTTTCTCCGCAGACTGAGAAACACTGCCTCTGAGGTGCTTTTTCTCTCTCTTGAGAAACAAACTTTTTTGGCCAAATGTTTACTTTTGTGCTGGGTTTGTGAGTATTTTGTGTTTTATTTAATATTTTAGGGGGTTTTAGCGGTTCATTGCTGGTTCCTGGGAACAGCGTTTTCTGCGGTTCCTTTCTTTCTTTTCTGAGGTAAAAATTAATCGTGTTTAGTTTATTTCGACAGTTCTTTAAGTTTTTAATAGCAGTTCCCTTATTTCACAGAGAACCACTATTTTTACTACTTTTCTTTGGAGTTTTGTATTTTAAATCGTGGTTCTTTACCTCGAGGGAACCAACCACATTTTTCTTCATTCCCTATTGGGAGATGATCTTTTGTGCTCTTCTGACACATTTTTCATGTCAGAAAAGCCAAAAAAGAGGACTGGACCCACAGATTTTAAAAATTGTTTTCAGTGTGGCAAACTTCTATCTAAAGCAGACAGCCATGACCTGTGCTTACAGTATTTGGGTCCAGAACATTTTTGCTCCATTTGCTGTAAATTCTGTGCAAAAACCATTAGAAAAAAGGGGCAAAAGATTGAAAGATATGGCCTCAAAATCTAATTTTCTTATTAAGGAGGGGTCCTCTGCCCTGCTCAAGCCTAAAGACAAGGACCCCTCAGAGAATAAGTCTGATAAACAAAACAACAAAAATGGTGACTTGCCAATAAAAGAGAAATGGTGATCAGACCACTGAGTCTGTTCCTGCAAAAAAACTGTGTAAAGAGAAACATACTACTGTCCCTCCCACGTCAAGGCGAGGGGAGACATCTGAGGCTAAAAAGCATAAAGGTAAAGAAAAGAATAAAGAGGTGCAGTTACCCACTGAGGTATCTGACCTGAATAAAGAGTTATACCCTGTAGAGGAAATGGTACCTATATCAGACTCTGCAGAGTTTTTTTTTTGGGGGTTCTGTGCTCCCTCTACACCTGTTAATCCCAGCAGGTCTGTCCCATCTTTTGGCCACCCTGCTTTTTTGGACAGGGGGTCATGATTATGATAATGATGATGAGGGCCAGCCTCTGGAGCCAGACATTTCACCTGACCCATGCATTGGCACCACTCCAGAGAGTCAGGAGGACCTTTCCTCCTTCCTGACCTTCTTACAACGGGATACTTCCAATCGGTTGAAATGCATCGGCCCGACCGACAATATCCCAGGCACCCGAAACACGGTTGCCCGACATTGGGATTTTGCCCCCCCCCCCGGAGTGAGAATCCTTTAGTATGGATGGGGTGGGGTGGAGCCCCACACATTGGGGAGTGTGGCGGCATGTCAGGCAACCATGTTTCAGGTGTCCTGGGGTCGATGATGATGGTCAATGGCGATTCGGGCCGACTCAAGGTATATCCCTTACAACACATGGTGGACACCCTGGACCTGCCTAATCAGGAGTCCACCGAGGATGGCAAAGGTGAGGAAGATGAAGGCTATAAAAGTATGATGGGTCTTCCTGCTACAAAAAAGATTGTGCTTCCTGTATACAAATCTTATAAGAAAACCACCATGAAACTCCTGCAGGCCCTTACCTCCCTGACAGGAGTGGACAAGAAGGTGGATAAAAATTATCCTTTGGCTAAACATGAGGCTGAGTTTCTTTATACTCACCCCAACCATGATGGGGTGGTTCAGGCCGCAGCCTGTGATAAGGCTAAGGTCCCTCTCACCTCTTTGCCTCCTGAAAAGGAGTCACGTAAGAGGGATGCCATGGCAAAAAAATCTTATACCACAGCCTCTCTACTTGTACACATGTGTTCCTACCTGGCATAGTCTGCTAAATACTGAAAGCTCTTTGGACTTCTGTCCAGGCCATTCTGTCACACAAGTCTGACAAAATGGTTCAGGGCATTACTGAAGTAGTTAAATCTAGTCTTGAGGCCACCAAGTACCAGTTTAACATGGCTGCAGATACGAATGACACAGCAACAAGGGTCATGCCTCAAGTTATATCCCTTTGACATTTTGCCTGGCTACGTACAACTAGTCCTACACAGGATACACAGTCCAAGGCCATGGACTTCCCCTGTGAAAACAACTCCCTCTTTGGGGAAAAGACTGAAGCATGTATGAAAAAAGTGGAAGAGTACAAGTCCACCTGTGAAAGTAATTCAGCCAAGCAAAAAGCCTCTACATCCCAGAAGTTTCAATCTAAGGGAAACAGAGGCAGAGGCTACTTCCCCAGGGCATACTACCTTATGCCCCTGACCATAGATTACTCTCAAGTGAGAGGCTATTTCCGGGGAAGAGGCAGGAGGGGTCAGAGGAAAGCTGCCACCATTCCTGCACCTGCCAGTCAGTTTAAGCCCTGACTCCTGCAACCGGGTCGCCTCCCCTCTTCCAGTAGGGGGTAGGCTCTCCCACTATTTCCAAGCTTGGACCCACATACCACAGACAAGTGGGTCTTGGAGGTAGTGGGGAAAGGTCTACCCCTACAGTTCAAAAAGTTTCCTGCCCTTTGGGGTCCAGCTCTGTTAAAACCCCTGTCCTCAACAGAAAGATTCTGTTGGAGCTGGAAGTAAAGACCTTACTGTTAGCCAGAACAGTGGCGAGAGTTCCACTTTTACAGCATGGAAAAGGTCTCTACTCCAATATTTCCTGTCATTAAAGAAAAACAGGGAGTGGTGACCTATTTTAGACCTTTTTATACTTGAAAGAGGCATTGAGGGGAATGGGACAGGAATCAGGGGTTGAGGAACAGTGGGCAGTATTTAAAATGGGGATTACAAGAACAACAGAATTATGCATTAAGCAGGTTAGCAAGAGGAAAAGGAAGAGGAGACCATTATGGTTTTCCAAAGAGGTAGCAAAGAAAGTGAAAGCCATAAAGATTGCATTCAAGCAATACAAAAAGACACAGAAGGGGATAGGGAGAAGTACCAGGAGAAGCAAAGGGAGGCAGGAAGGTCAGTAAGAGAAGCCAAAGCTCAGACAGAAGAATACATTGCAAAATCAGTGGGTAGAGGGACAAAACCTTTACAGGTACATAAGTGAAAAAGAAAGACAAAGGGGGATAGTGAGACTGAAGGGGAGGATGGGGCTGGTGGAGGATGACAACAGTAAAGCTGACATATTGAACAGGTATTTCTGCTCAGTCTTTACTGAGGAAGAGGAGGGTAATGGGTCTGAAGGAGTACAAGGTGAGAATGGTGCAGAAATGGACACAAGTCCCTTTACACGAGAAAGGGTCCTGAAGGAACTGGAAGTAATAAGAGTTGATAAAGCAATGGGGCCAGATGGGGTGCACCCCAGTGTCCTTAAAGAACTAACAGAGGTGGTGGCTGAACCTCTGGCTATCCTGTTTAGCCGATCACTGGAAACAGGGGAGGTACCCAAAGACTGGAGGACAGCAGATGTAGTCCCCTTATACAAAAGTGGGAACAAAGAGGAAGCAGGGAACTACAGACCAGTCAGCCTCACCTCGGTAGTGGGGAAGATCATGGAAGCACTACTGAAGGAGATATTGGTGGAACATCTGGTTGTCAATGGACTACAGGACCCAAGGCAGCATGGTTTCACCAGGGGAGGTCATGTCAGACCAACCTCGTTGAATTTTTTGACTGGGTGACTAGGGAGGTGGATCAGGGGAGGGCAGTGGACATGGCCTATCTGGACTTCAGCAAGGCCTTTGACACCGTGCCACATAGAAGACTATTACACAAACTGGGAATATGGGTGTGGGCAGGACAGTAGTGTGGTGGGTAGGTAACTGGCTGGGTGGCAGGACACAGAGGGTGGTGGTAAATGGCTGTCACTCCACAGAGGGAAGAGTGACCAGTGGGGTACCACAGGGATCAGTGCTGGGACCGGTCCTATTCAACATCTTCATCAGTGACATGGCGCAGGACCTAGAAGGCAGAATTTCACTGTTCGCTGATGACACAAAGCTCTGTAACAGAGTAGACACACCAGAGGGTGTAGACAGAATGAAAAGGGACCTGCAGAAACTTGAAGAATGGTCAGGGGTTTGGCAGGTGAAATTCAATGCAAAGAAGTGCAAGATAATGCATATGGGGCACAAAAACCCTGGCACAATATATCAGTTGGGGGGTGAGGATATAGCATGCACCAAGCAGGAAAGGGATCTTGAGGTTATCATCTCTGATGACCTCAAGGTAGGGGAACAGTGTGACAAGGCAGCAGGTAAAGCAAATAGAATGCTGGGATGTATAGGCAGGGGCATCACCAGCAGGAAAAGGGAGGTCATAATTCCACTATACAAGTTACTAGTGAGGCCCCACCTGGAGTACAGTGTACAGTTCTGGAGACCATACCTACGTAAGGACATAGACAGGGTAGAGAAGGTCCAGAAGAGGGCACCAAAGATGGTGCATGGATTGCATCACAAGTCCTATGAAGACAGGTTGAAGGAACTGAACATGTACTCCCTGGAGAAGAGGAGTGAGAGAGAGAGGGGATATGATAGAGACATACAAGTATCTTACAGGGAGGAACAGGGTGCAGGAATACACTATTTTTAAGCGAAAAAGATGTTCCAGGACTAGAGGGCATGGGATGAAGTTGGAGGGAGGATGATTCAGAGGAAACGTGAGGAAGAATTTCTTCACAGAACGGGTGGTGGACAAGTGGAACACCATGCCAGAAGAAGTGGTGGGGGCTGAAACAATCACGGGATTTAAGAATGCATGGGATAGACATAAAGGAATTCTGGAGGTCAGGGGTAAGGGGCAACAGACTTCTAGGAAAACATAAACTGAACTTACAAGCTCAAATGGGCAGACTGGGTGGGCCATAGGCCCTTATCTGCCGACACTGTCTATGTATCTATGTACCTCAGGTACTTAAACAGACACTTACTCAAACCAAAATTCAAAATGGTTACCCTGCAAATGCTAAGACATTCACTGCAACAGGGAGACTGGCTAGCCTCCCCGGATCTCAAGAATGCCTATTTTCACAAACCAATAAGGCAGTCCCACAGAAAGTTTCTGTGGTTCAGGCTGCATTCAGATCACTACCAGTTTGCAGCCATGCCCTATGGCCTGACTTCTGCTCCCAGAGTATTCACGAAGTGCCTGTCTGTGGTGGCTGTCCACTTGAGAAAGTGGGGCATCTCAGTCTTTCCATACCTGGACAAGTGGCTCATTGTGGCAAGACCACTCAGCAAGTCAGAGAGGCTCTAAACTGTGCAAAACAAACTCTGTCCCCCTGAGATTTCTTATCAATGAAAAGGTCTCCCACCTGGAACCCTCTTAGCTCCTCAGTTTCATAGGAGCAGATTTGAATACTCATCAGGCAAAAGCATTTCTTCCTCAGGACTAAGTTCAAAACTTTCTGACTGTAGTAAATTCTTTCCTGCTAGGCCAACCAAGGCCTGCAATGCATTTTCTACAACTTCTGAGCCACATAGCCTCTATGACTGTCATTGTCCCAGAGGTAAGGTTTCAGATGAGGGACATCCAGTACCATCTGTGATCCCACTTGTCACAAAATAAAAGTTCTGTGTCCAGGTTGGTGCCAGTGACAAAGACACTGCTTCAAGCTCTCGACTGGTGGAAGGAAGAGGAAAAACCTCTCAGTGGGTATTCAATTCCAGCTATCCTCTCCCTCAAAAATCACTACCACAGATGCCTCACTACTAGGTTGGGGGAGCTTATCTGAACAGTTCTTCAGTCAGTGGCACTTGGACCCCAAAGGAATCTAAAAGGCACATAAATCTTCAGCAACTCAGAGCTGTGTAAAGTACCTGGCACTGAAAGCCTTCACCCCTCAGGTCAAGGGACACGCTGTTCAGAGCAGAACAGACAACACCACTGCTATGTTTTACATAAACAAGCAGGGTGGCACGAGGTATATGACCCTGTGCACAGAGGCCATGAGAATCTGGTCCTTAGCCTACTCCCTGGATGTGAGTCTCTGCCATGCACCTCCCAGGCAAGGACAATACCCTGGCAGATGCTCTGAGCTGCATCAATCAAGGCCACAACGAATGGACTCTGAACAGGCAAGTCCTTGTCACAGTCTTCAGGAGGTGGGGTACACCAGAAGTGGACCTGTTTGCATCCCACTTCAACTGCCAGCTTCCTCTGTACCCCAGCAGTGGGAGCACTCCCAGCAGATGCACTAGTCCTGAACTGGACAGAGAAGTTTCTGTATGCCTTCCCTCCAGTCCTCCTGTTACACAGAGCGTTACTGAAGCTCAGGGATCAGCCTGCGACCATGATCCTGATAGCTCCAAACTGACCAAGGCAAGCCTGGTATCTCTCCTGCTGGCCATGTCCCACAAGAAGCCGATTCGACTTCCTCTGACTCATTGTCTCTTCACTCTACTGCAAGTGGGGGTGAATTATCCAGACCTGGAATCTCTTCACCTCAAAGCCTAGTTCTTGAGGAGCTAGAATTCTCAGATACACAGTACTCAGAACAAGTTGTGAAAGTTCTTTGCATGGCTAAAAAGCCAAGCACAAAGAAAACCTATACAGCTAAATGGAAAAGATTTTGGTGTAAATGAAAAAAGATAGACCCTCTTAAGGCCTCTATCCCTTCCCTTTTGGATTATTTAGTTCATCTGCAATCAGACCTCAAGGCCACTTCCTTGAAGCTTAATTTAGCTGCAATCTCAGCCTAGCTTTCCACTGGGAAAGAAAAGGCTATCATGTCCAATCCCATTTTCAAAAGGTTTTTCAAAGGCCTCTTCCATCAATAGCCCCCAGTTAGGGAACTGTTCCCCCCTTGGGACCTTAACCTCTGTACTACTAAGCTCATGGAGCCTCCATTCGAGCCCATGGCTACAGCCTACATTAAGTATGTTAGCTGGAAAACAGTATCCCTGGTCGCTGTCACTTCTGTAGGAAGGATTTGAGAACTGCAAGCACTCTGCACTGAGCCTAACTACATGGTCATTCATAAGGACAAGGCATAGCTCAGAATAAACAGGAAATTCCTTCCAAAGGTGGTTTCTGAGTTCCACCTTAATCAGTGCATTACTTTCCCTGTCTTTTTCACTGACAACTCTACTCCAGGGGAAAGAAGGCTTCACAGCCTGGATGTCAGGAGAGCCCCGTCCTATTACGTGGAGTACACTAAACAGATCAGAGGCTCCACCACTCAGCTTTTCCCCTCTGTGGTGAGATGGGCAAGGCAAACCAGCCACTAAAAGAACTATCTCTCATTGGATAGTTTTCTGCATCCAGTTCTGTTATGCCAAGGCTGGCAAACTGCCCCCTCAAGGCCCACTCTACTAGGGGCACTGCTGCCTCTGTGGCAGCTGCAAGGGACATCCCTTTGCTAGATGTCTGCAAAGCAGCTACCTGGAAAACTGTACACACATTCATAAAGCATTACTGCCTGGATGTACAGTCAAGGTCTGATGCCAAATTTGGCAGGGCAGTCCTGCAGAGCACCTTTCCTAAGTAGGTTCTGTACCCGCCTCCCAACTGTACTGCTTTGTAGTCTGCTGTTGTTACTGATGCTAAAGGACTCCTGGGTGAGAAGAAAAAATTCTCATCATAGTATTTTTTTCCAAGGGGTCCTTTAGCATCAGTATCAGTCAATCAATCAATCAATCATTCAGTCATTCTTTATTTAACCAGGCGAAAACACCATTGAGACAAACTCATTTCCAAGGTGGACCTGGGTGGACAGTACAGTAGCAGGACACAATACAGTGATAAGAACTCTACAGTAAGATAACATGATCACAGAATATACAGGTACATATTTACATAAGTAATAAAATACAACCTCCCACGCTGCTTCCTCAGGCAAATACTCCAGGAGGACTCTACTTCTTATCTTTTTACCACATTTGTTCAGGTTTCTGGATTGTTTTTAGAGCATGTTAATGGTTAATTATAGTCTTTTAATGGTTCATGCTATTGCATGCTTTTAAAGCTAGTTGGCACAGTCCTTTTAGTCATTGTTGTTCTCCTGGCTTTGAAAAATCCTGAAACCCTGTGAGCTCTTTGCACCCAGCACACTCTCTTGCTTGTTTCTGATTGGCCACTCTATTTTAATGAATATTCATGGTTCCACCTCCGAGGCAGTTCAACCTGGTCAGCTTGCTGTTATTGTTACTGATGCTAAAGGGCCCCATGGAAGAAAAAGAATTACTACAGTGAGTAATTTTTTCTTCTGTGCCAAAAGTAAGGCCTTGCATGGAGTGAGCAGTGGCTGAGGTGGGACTAGAATCAGAGCGAGATACCCTTGCAGTCAGCCAGATGATGGCAGCATTGAGATGCAAGGAATCATCCAGGCATCTGGTTGCTCTTGTATATGTATACATGGTAGGCCACTGCCAGAAGGTCAAAAGTTTGTCACAGTCTGTTGGGGCAGCAGTGGGATAATGCTCCACAAACTTACAGAGAAGGTCACCTGGGCATAAACCAGACAAAAAGATGACTTGCAAGCAATTTTTACTGGCCTAGCATATTCAGATATCTATCTGCTTACTGCTGGACTTGTCCTCGGTGTCAGTGGGTGGGAAAGGTTGGGTCAAGGCTAAAGCGGCTTTGATTCCCCTACCTGTAATCAATAAACCCCTTAAGAGGGTGACTGTGGACAATGTGGGAGCCTCTAAGCTTATCCGAGGGCTATAAGTGAAGATGGTGGCATCATCCACATAGAGTACAGTATTAGATGGGCATGCATTTGGGAGGGTGTTTACGAAAAATCCGAAGAGCAATAGTCCAAGTATGGAGCCTTGAGGGACATTGAGCATGACCTGTCTGTTATCTGACAGTACGCCATTTATCTTTACTTGTTGGGTTCTCTGGGTAAGGTAGCTTCTGAACCAGCTCACCGTCTCAGAGTATAGTTCAAGTGCATGATGTTTTGTGATCAGTAGTTGGTGGTTAACTGTATCAGATGCTTTTGTTAGGTTTGTATTGCTAGAAACAATGAGTTGGCCAACATCCAGTGCCTCATGAATGTAGTTAGTGTACTCTACAAATGCAGTAGCAGTACTGTGGGATTTTCCAAATCCATCCTGTTGGGGGCACTGGATATTGTACTTGTTAAGATGGCCCACAAGTTGATCTGATGCGATTTGTTTATTGGGCCTTCAATATTTTTTTTGGGGGGGGCGGCAGGATAGAGATTGGTCTGTAGTTGGAGTAGATGGCATGATCTCCACTTTTATGGACTGGTTTTACCTGGGCTGCTTTCCATTGAGTGGGGAATTTAGCCTGTCTGAGGTCTAAGTTATGGATGTTAGCAAGGGGCAGAGTGACATTGTCAAGTGTGAGAACAATCATCTTCATGTCTAATCTGTCACTGCCAACACTAGTTTTGCCCAGGGTTCATTTTAAGTACTTCTTGGTTTCTGATGTGGTGACTTGTTTGAAGTAAAAAAAAAAAGGGGGGGGTGTCAGGAGTTGAATGCGTTTTAGTCGTCTGTACATTGGCTGATTAAAACACAGTCCACACAGTAAATTCAATAATGACAAATAGACTATCTCATTGTTAAAAACAAGAAGTAGAAAAGGCACTTAATTAACTTTGCCCTGCCTTTGGGGAGAGGGCCTTAATAATTTATTAACACTTTCTATGTTCCAGTACTGCCAAGGTAGTGTTGTCAGTAATGTAGAACCTTTATTGATATACTAGATACTGTTTTTTCTTTTAATTATAGATACATAACATTTTGATACCATTTCTGCATCTTCCTTGTGTTTTGGATGCAAAGGGATGAACTTCTCATCATAATTAAAATCCGCATATCTAGTTACAGAGTTAATGAGATGTTCATTCCTAGGTGCCATGTAAAGAGGGCACTGTATTGTTATACGGTCAGTGGTTTCAGCGAAACCCTTATTGCATGATCATTGATTCATTGTGTGTTTGCCTTATCCAAACCCATATTTTTGTTAATATGGAAATACTTAGAGTTATTTACTTCAAATCTAGCCCATGTGGTAAGTTTTCTGTGTTCTGGAGAAAGAGGAAGTATGAGGTAGTCCTCTATATTATGTGCTATTTTATTGTTTTTGAACCAAGGGGTACATTTTTGATTCCTTATTGAATCCATGTTCGTATTTTGTGCCTATATAAACAATTCCTTTTTTATTATCTGCTTATATTGCGTGGAAACTTTTATCTTCCTTAGATGGTCTGCCCATAAATGTTGCAATTTAATTTTCTTTAAGATAACTGCAGTGTGACAGCTATTTTGATTTTAAGTTGGAATTTATCAATTGAGACATTTCCAAAAGGCATTCTTTATGGAGGTGGTTATGCTTATTGTTAATGGTAATATGGCAATAAATAACTCTGAAAATAAGAGTTATTTATAGGCCAAAAGACAACATGTGATGTCAGTCTAGCGGGTATTAATACGCTAGATAATGCCCGTTAGCGTGGTGCCGTTGAATTACTGAGAAGTCGTGTAGCGAGTAATAATGCCCGCTCCTGCAGTACCATAAAAATCCACATGGACACCCGATACTAAACAGACATGTAGCTGCTTCCCACCTGCCCACCACCCAGTTGAAATTGTATTTTCTCCAAGTTATACCCCAATGGCAAGCAAAAGTTCCCTATCGGCAATCGCGGAGTATTCAGCGCACAGACGACACAGTATAGCATCAGTATAATTATTTGTGATTCTGGCTTGCGATACATGGTCTGTATGACAGAAATCACCCTTTCAGCAATCCATGAACTATTGTTGTTGTCAATGATGAGACTGTAAATATTTGTCAGGTAGTGAAATTCAGCAAAATGTTATGTGTACTGCTTGGTATGGTTAGACGTGGAGTACAGTTCAAATAATACAAGAAAGGGAAGCAAAATGTTCATGGTGTTACTGCTACAGGCTACACAATTATGCAAATTACATGACAAAAGGTCCCACTATACACTGAAAGTAGTTGCCAGTCAGCATTTTCGAGCAAAATAAAAAAAAATGCACATCTGGTTTTCTGATGAAAATATTCTACTGCATTGATCATTGACTTGGCTTTCAATCAAGCATTTGTTAATGTTGTTAACAAAGAAACACCACCATATTAACAGATATGGTTCTAAGGAAATGGGAGTGTTGTTGTTTATTTCCACAACACCCATACATTGTTTAATACTGCATCTCTGTTTATATACAATGGTATGCACAGTATGACCCCATACTTCATTGCTGCACACTTGCCATGTTGCAAGAGCATTAATCCACTCCAGAGTCGGGCTCTATTAGGGGATTAATGCCTGGTTGGTGGTTGGAAGCACTTGGCCTGTGGCCTCGGGCACCCCAACCAGGCATTAATCCCCTAGTAAAGCCCTCCTCTGTCGTGGAGTAATGCTTACTTATTCTCCACCAATATGAGGCGATTCTCAATTCTGTCAGTGTTTTGACCAAGATTTTTCCTAGCTCGGCTCTCACCATAGCTGTAGCTGTATAAATTGGAACTTTTAGTAAGGTTTTATAACAATTTAGTAGTGGGGTTTCTAGATTTTGTGACTAATCATAACCCCAGGCCTCTGCTCTGTATAATAATATTGGGTTGATTTTCATCTCTCTGGCTTGTAAAGCAGCACCTATTGTTTTTCTCCCATAATTATAATTAAACCTTGGTAAAGCCTCCACAGCATGTTTTGGCCTTAATAATCTGCTCCCTAAAGTGTTGTGCCCATTTAGTATTAGGAGTGACCTATATCCCGAAGTAGGTATTTTCCTTTACCACTTCAATTTCTTCCTTTCCAGGTTTGTTGCACTGTATTTTAAATTTATTAATTTTCCTTTGTCATCCTATTCAAGATAGAGAAAACACTGTTGCCTGTATAGGCCAGGAGGTGACAAGGCAGGTTATTTATTTTAGGATGGTCATATTAGCATTGTCTTCAAAATTTAGCAAGGCATCTATATGAATGTTAAATAAAGGATGAGCCAGAAGGCATCCTTGCTTTACTCCCCTATTGGTAGGGAAAGGTTCAGTGAGATTACTTCTATTATCGTATCTTATTACAGTACTTGTATTGGAACACTGCAGGTCTAGTGGAATTAATAGAGAGTAGTTTATTCCTCTGCAGATCAGAGTTTCCCAGAGAATGTGAAACTGTGGAATTGAATATCTCTATTCAACTCCATAGTTGAAAACGGATGAAAGTCAACAAACAGGGCGTACAGTTCCATCTTTCTTAATTGTATTTATTTTTGTAGTAAATGCGCTAGACAAAAGATATTGTCAATTGTCAAAAATCCCTGTCTGAAATTAGCTTGTAGGGAGGACAGAGCTTTCTATCCATAGAGTTAATCTGCTTAATAGTGTTCTGGTAAATATTTTCGACACAAAATCCAGTAAACTTATTGGGTGGAAATTCGCTGGGTTATCAAATGTCTTTTTTATGTATTGGCACAGTTATATTCTTTGTCCAAGAATTGGGTATGTATGTCTGTTCTAGGCATGTATTAAAAAGATTTGTAAAAATAGGGATCCAAAAATTGTTATGTTCCTTATATATTTCTACTGGGATAACACTGATCCCAGGTGCTTTGTTTCTTGCGAGGCTAGATATAGCTTCTTCTACCTCTGTGAATGTCCTACTAAGGGAGAGTTTGTGGAGTCTGAGAACCGGTCTGGAACTTATTTTGTTTCCCCATTGAGTCCAGTTGTGTAAATATGACTTTAAAATAATCTATCCATATTTCTCTTGAGACATATACTGCTAATGAGGGCTGGTATGTGTTAAACTCTTTTGCCACCATACTACAAAATATTTTGTTTTTTTTTCTTTGTTATATGATACATACCCATCCACTGCTTCTGCTGGAATTCAGCTTTTTTTTTTTTAAATGCCTTGTATTGTTTCCGGGCTCTATTTAAGGAGTTAAAATTCATTCGAGAAGAGTTTTTTGTAGTCCATTTTACCATTTTCATAAGTTCTTTCTTGTTTTTTCTACAGGATTCATTTAACCATGTCTTATTGGAATTACATTTGTTAGTTTCCTTACTCTTATCAGTATATCAAACTAAAATGCAGAGAAACAGTGGCTCAGAGAACTGTGATTCACAAGCTCAGGGTGCACTTACTGTGGTGAAGTGAGTTAAAGATACAGTACTGCCGTAGCAGTCAAGAGGTCAGCACTCCAAAATAGCCTGGTATTAATCCAAGAATCTTCAAAAAATGGGCAGAAATGTTTTCCAAGTAAACAGCTTGAATTCCTTTTAAATAATCCAAAAGCAGCAAACATGTGCCATAACTCAGTGGCAGATAGGTAGCAACATTTTTTAACCTGGTTCAGCATGCAGCAAAAATAAATCCAAATGTTTGTTTAAGGAGCCACCGTTCTCCCATCACCTACCTGTGCACACCTGACCACGTAACTAATGTTTCAACATCCGTGTTCTCTGACATCGAAATGTTAGTTACATAGTCAGGTGTTCTGCTCAGGTGTGAATAGGTAGGCAATGGTAGAATGGCGGATCATTAAACATTTGGATTTATTTTCACTGCATGCTGAACTGTGCTGAAATATTTTGCTACCTATCTGCCACTGAGTTATGGTACCTGTTTGCTGCTTTTGGATTATTTAAATAAAGGAATTCAAGCTGTTTACTCAGAAAACTTTTCTGCCCATTTTTTTGAAAATTCTTGGATTAATACCGGACTATTTTGGAGTGCTGACCCCCTTGACTGCTACAGCGGTGCTGTATCTTTTTTCTTATCAGTATATATTTTATTTCTTCTTAAATGAAATAGTGACTTCAAGTTGTTTTCCATATCAGAGGCTAGTATTTCCCCTTTGATGTTATCTATAAGTAATTTTGTTTCATTGTTGTATAGAATATTACTTACTGTATCCATTACCAAATCAGTCATTTGCCATCTTTGCCTTACTGTCGAATTGACCAATGCAAGAGGATTTGTTGTGCAATCTTGCAATCAGTTTTCTTCCTGGTTAAAAACTGTCAAGCAAAGAGGTGCATTATCACTTTTGACTCTCATTTCTATCTATAGCCATTTAAATATAGTAATTTTCTGGGCTACAAAGTATATAGTCTATAATGCTTTGCCAGTTTTTTGCAAAATAAGTGACATTCCCCTTTCCATCGCCTCTAATCCTTCCATTTAATATAAGTAGAGGATTGTCTTCTATAAACTTATGTAATTTTTTCCCTTGTTCATTTTTAAACTTATCTTGACTGTTACATTTACCCATGTTACCCATGTCCATGTATGAGTCTAAGACTTCAATGTCGTCATAATTCACAGTTTTGCCATTAAAGTCACCAGCAATCAATAAAAATCCCATCAGGAAATGTTTGAGTAGTAGTATCTACGTCTGCAGTAAATGTATCCCATATTTCTTCCAAATCCTTTAAGTTGTTTCTGGTTGGGATATAAACATTACCTATTACGAAACATTCAGCATCCTATTTCAAAACAACGATATAATGTTTTTTTCCAGTTTAAATGTATCTATTACTTTATTCCACTTTCTAATTTTAACATAAATAGCCAAACCCCCAATGTGCTACTAAATTTCTTTGGTTTGATTGCTGGTGCATATATAGCTACAAAACCATTTATGTTAATTACATCTGTGCCCATGTTTCTTGGCAGGTTATAACATCAAATTCAGAAATAAAGAGGTTCCAGTCAGAGTCTGCTAATTTGCATGTAAGGCCAGCTAAATTCCAGGATAAAAAGTTCACTTTTTCTTGTTATAAAATCTTGTTTTGAATATTGGCTAATGAGTTCTCTCTTCATTTAGTCAAACTTTAATTGGATGTTTAGGGGTACTATCCTTCAAATGATTCATATCGACTACAGATATATTTATAGAACCCTTACAGTCATCCAGGTGATGGCAGCATTGAGATACAAGATGCCATCCGAGTGTACAGTTGCTCTTGCATATGTGAATATGGCAGGCTGGTGCCAGAGGGGCAGTGGTTTGTCATAGGGGGATTTGTACATTTGCGCCATGGCATTGTACAGACCTTTTTCTTTTAAAAAGTGCATGGCCTGTTGCAGTACACTAACATAGGTTGGTCATTTTTTTCTTTCTGTGCTAGTTAAGCAAACACAGCATTTTTGGCCACCAGCACTCAAGGTGTCGGGTGGGGGGGGGGAGAGGGTATGTCTGTAAGTCTAAAAGGCAGTGACAGAACTGAGTTACATCAGTCCCTACTATAACTCCTGAATTACATTTTTCCATGCTGAAGAACCACAGGTTTCTCCTGTGAAGACATCCAAGCCAGGCCCCTCAAGCCTAGGGGCTCTGCAGTGGGCAAGTCCAGATATACCAGATCATGCCTAGGATACTCTAACAAATCTGCAGACATCCTCCAATATTTCTAGTGGCTCTGATATGCAATAAGAAAAATCAATAAGTCTACTGAAAAGGGGATCACACCATCCCAGCAACTTTTACTGAGCAACTGGATGATGTTGAATACTCTGAAGAAGTGGAAGAGGAGTGGTCTGATGACTCCCAGACATCCTTCATTCCACTCTTGTTTGATTTCTCAGTTCACTTCTTTTCTGGTAGCCAAACTATGCTGAATGCTAAAGCATTTGGAGGTTCAACTGGTGGCTCCTGTTGCTGTGACCCCCATAATTCCTACTTCTGGGAATGCTCATGTTTCCAGAGCTTTTAATATTGTAATCAAATTGTCAATCCGCAGTGGCTGGGTGTTGATAAGAGAAAGCAGGTGGCAAAATCCCAAGTGAAATGCTATCCTGTGAAGCGGATGCGGTGAAAAGTGGATGATGCCACATCACTGATGATTCATTGGTTAATATGGTTAAGCATACAACCATGCCAATTAAAGGAACATCAATGGGAATAATAAGAAAGTAGGTGCAACCTGCTGTCATGCATTTTTAACAGCAGAGTCTAACATTAGTGTTACTTATGCCTCTTTTTTGGTCTCCAGGGTGATATGCGACTGGGTATTGGCAATCCTCTGGCAAGTCACCCAAGAGAGCTAAGTATCCAACCTTTTGCCTCTCATTACCTCATCATCCTCCATCCTGGGTGGTGCAGTCCTGGACAGCCTCCAGCTCTCTACCTGATGCTCCTCTGTCATAGTTTTGGCTAATAGAGGAGTCTGACTTTAGCACTGGTCTGCAGATCAGGTCGCCAAAGCACATTTGTATGGAGGTCTCTCTTGCTGGTGATTTATTGATGAGTCCAAAGATGGATGAGATTTTAAAGGCTATTAATAACAAAAAGGTACAGTTGTCCATTTACAAGGATGAGCGTGAAATCAATGCTTGCGTAACCAACAGCTAAGAGAGCATGAAGTCAGAAAATACTGTACAAAGTCAAAAATGGCCAATAAACTATCAAAACACCCCAGGTAACGCTGGCAACCTTTATTGTAAGTAATTGCAATTGATAATGTTGGAGCTAACAGAAAAAGAAACTACGGTAACAGATAGAATTTCTTCAAGTTACCTGCTGATTTTGGTGTTTGGTGGGCTGTGTTTTTATTCATTTTTGTAGCATTAAAGAGGGGATTTCACAACCATTAAAAAAAAAAAAAAAAAAAAAGTAAAAGCTGGTATCAGCTGAACTCAGTGGTAAAATATTAAAAAAAAAGAAAACAAAAAAAGGAAAAGAAAACCTCAATTTACTTAATGTAGTATTACTAAAGACACCAGCATGGAAAAAGGTTGCCTGTCTCCTCATAACTATTCACTGACTGAATTCATAATTCGTTTTAATGTGATTGTGGTTAGGAAATGTGTAAATTTGTATTTTAATGTGCTCCCCCCTCCCTCTCTAGCTTCCCTAACTATATCCTGCTCTCTGCTTTTTCCACTACGCTTTCCCTCCTAGACTCACCCTAATTCCTAGTCCACCAGCCCACACTAACAAAAAAGGGTTTTGGAATTAATTTTTCCATCTCCACCCAGCCCCCTGGCACCTTAGCCCAGACACCTCCCACCTGGCTTTCTGGGGCCACCCCCACCCGCATTCTCTCTAAACTTTTTTCTTATGTCTCTTGTGCTGTCCCTCCCACTAATTTAACCCCAGGTATTGTTCTTGGAGCCCTTAACTTGATTCCTCTCTCCTCTCTGCTTCTCTTTCAGCCAGCCCCTGACCGGGCTCCTTTCACCTTGTGGCACCGGCCGAGAATCCTGTTGGTTGGCTGTGCCCACTCTTTGGACCTGACCGCCAGCCCTGTCACATCTTCAGTTATGGAACTTTCCCTCGGAGCCGGGCTTGTAAGCCGCTCTCCTGATTGGACTCCAGCACCAGGGTCTGTCCGTCTATTGGACACCTCATGGCTCTGCTAGCACCTAATTGGACTTTTTCTCCTTGTTTTTTTTTAATACTGCTTTTTTTCCACTCTGCTCTTGCTTACTCCTAATTTAGTTTGGGGCTGATTTTTCTTCCATCGCCCAGCCCCATCCCATCACTCTTTAAATCCTCTTCCCTCCACTTAAACACCACCCTACTACCTCTCTCTCAGGCACACACCCACTCTTAAAGGGGCAAGTACCTGATTACCTATTCACTTAATAGTTTCAGCCAGCCACTGACCGTCTCCTTTCACGTTGCTGCGCCGGCCGAGAATCCTGCCATTGGCCAAGCCTACTCTTTGGACCTGACCACCAGCCCTGCCGCATCTTCAGCCAGCCCCTGACCAGGCTCCTTTCACCTTGCGGTGCCGGCTGAGAATCCTGCTGATTGGCTGCAACTGCTCTTTGGACCTGGCCGCCAGCCCTGCCGCATCTTCAGCCAGCCACTGACCGGGCTCTTTTCACCTTGCAGCGTTGGCAATGAATCATGCTGATTGGCCACTCCCACTCTTTGGACATGACTGCCAGCCCTGCCGCATCTTTAGCCAGCCCCTGACCGAGCTTCTTTCATCTTGCGGCACTGGCCGAGAATCCTGCCGGTCGGCCACACCCGCTTTTTGGACCTGACTGCCATCCCTGCTGCATCTACAGCCAGCCCCTAACAGGGCTCCTTTCACCTTGTGGTGCCAGCCGAGAATCCTGCCGAACAGCCACACCCACTCTTTGGACCTGACCGCCAGCCCTGCCACATCTCCAGGTACGGAGCTTTCCCTCGGAGTTGTGCTTGTAAGCCGCTCTCCTGGCTGGACTCCAGTGCCAAGGCTGTTCCTCTATTGGATGACTCACGACTCTCCAACACCCGATTGGACTTTTTCTCCTTGGCTTTTTTTATACTGCTTTTTTCCACCCTGCTCTTGCTTACTGTTAGTTTAGTTTGGGGCTGATTTTGTTTAAAATTGTCTGAATACTGCAACTGTTTTAATACTGTGCTAAGCTAGTTATAAGTCATGTTAATGCAATTGTGGTTAGGAAATGTGTAAATCTGTATTTTAATGTGCTCCCTCCTCCCTCTCTCACTTCCATAACTATATCCTGCTCACTGCTTTATCCACCACGCTTTCCCTCCTAGACTTCCCCTAATTCCTAGCCCGCCAGCTCATGCTCTTCTCTCTCTCTCTCTCTCTAGCACACACCCACTCTTAGAGGGGAAAGTACCTGATTATCTATTCGCTTACTAGTTCCTTGACTTTTACTGACTGATTTTTACTGCTGCCTAAATATGTCCTCTCCCAAGATGCCCACTTGTTGGGGCAAGCTCAGATGTCACAGCTTTTTCTTTATAGCTATCCTAACCACACCGGTAGCTGTGTATGATGGGAAAGTCACCTACCCCGAATCACCACACTATATCAAGACCAGTACTCCAACATTTAGGTACAGTTATGTGTTTTGATGCAGCACATAAGGATCAACTTTTCTGCAAGCAATTGCCACAACCACATAGTTAGACTTCCCTTGCCCCAGCAGCTATTGCAGAATTCTTAAAAAAATTACACATAGTCTGGTACCACCAAACATCGTGGGCTCTCCAGGTGTCTGTACTCCCAAAGAATTAAGCCCTACTGGAAACATCTGCTGAAAAGGATTGTAATCATCTTTCTACTACTGTCAGAGAACATGCATCCTAACCCCAGTCCACCTAGGTCAGTGACTAATAAGGCACATAACAAAATTAAAATTTCTTCAATCAGTATTGGTACCCTGATGCCCAAATTTCCCCAGTTTCAGGCCTGGGTGGTGCAGCACAATCCGGACATTATTTCCATTACTGAATCATGGCTATCTCCCAAGATACCTGATTCTTCTGTATCCCGTGATGGCTATACCATCTTTCGTCTAGGCAGACTGTCCAAATGTGGGACTGTTTGTCTGGTATACCTGCATAATGAACTCAAAGGACAAGTGATGCCGAACAGTCTGTCAACAAAAGAAGCTCAAATTCTGTCCCTGAATCTTACAATAGGTCAGCAGAAAACAAATCTTCTACTCACAATAGTCTTATTTACCTCCTGGTGGGCAAGAAAAAGGAGCTGAGCAGTTTATTGACTTCTTTAAACAATGCAAGCAGAACTGGGAACATATTATATTGGGAGACTTTAACACAAATTGGCTAGCACAGGACAACATGACCATAAGAGACCACATAGCTAGCCTATACCTTACTCAGTTGGTAACAGAACCAACCAAGCAAAATTACCATACTGGCACCTCCACCTTAATTGACTGGCTACTCACCACATGCCCTGAGCACATAGCCAACATATCTGTGCTCTCTGACTCCTAAGTGACCATTCACAAGTGATCTTCACGTGGTCTAACAAGTACCAGAAATGCCCCCTGCAGCGTTGTAGAAACCAGTCCCTTAAAAAAGGGCAGCTAAATAATTTTAAGCAATTTCTAAAAATGGTGGACTGGACGCCATTAGATAATTTAGAGGACACTAATCAGGCTCTTGATTATTTTACATCTATCTTTGATAAAGCCTGCAACATCTTCGTGCCATACAAATCCTCAAAAGTGAAGGGAACCCTTAACCCATGGCTATCTGGCTCTGTCATTGAACTACTGAAACATTGTGACAATCTGTGGCACAAGGCTCGGGCCACTGGGAAGACAGTCGACTTTACTGCCTATAAAGAGGCAAGGAATAGATGCACAAGATTGGTCAGGAATGCGAAGGCTAACTATTACAAAGAAATATTGGGTAGGACCTGGGGTAACAGCAAATTGTTTAGGAACAACCTTAAAACCCTGACTGGTAAGGAATCCAGAGCACATCAAGACATGATTATTACTGAATCTGGTACCTTACAGGAACCTAAGGACATAACAAATGCTTTCAACTTGGCATTCACGGACCTCAGCTCTGTATTACTCCAGGAGTACCTAACAAACCCACCTCCTAGCAAGTACAATAGTGGTGACTTGCACCCAGCCCGAAACTCTGGGAAAACCATTATTTTGTTTTCAACAAATCTTAAAGATGAAGCCATAAAAAATATAAAAAGGGTCCTAGGCAAATCTAGGCTTGCTAGTGACATGTTGGACATGAAACTTATTGCTCTCACCCTCTGTGAAATAGCCCTTCCCCTCACCAAACTATTTAATATATCATTGAGAACAGGAGTATTCCCTGATAAATGGAAGATTGCACATGTCACACCAGTATTTAAAAGTGGGGACAGGACAAGTCTGATTAACTATAGACCTATTTTGATGCTTCCTCCTCTTTCGAAGGCCCATGGAAGAATAGTAGCTGATCAGGTGGTAGAGTACCTCAACAAATATAACCTACTGTGTGTACAACAGCATGGTTTCAGAAAAAAACATAGTACCATCACTGCACTGTTTGAATACACCACTCACCTGTATGATGCCCTAGACGGTGGCAAGTCTGTGGGATCTATATTTACAGACCTTACAAAAGCCTTTGATACTGTGAACCATCAAGTACTACTTGGAAACCTCGTGTCACTAGGACTGTCTTATGACACAGTAAACTGGCTTGATCATTATCTGTCCTATAGGACACAGTGCATGAAAATAACTGGTGTAGCATCTGACCCTAGGGAGGTGACCCTGGGGGTGCCACAAGGGTCTATACTCAGCCCATTGCTCTTCAGTTTTTTCATAAATTCATTGCCCTCTGCTTGTACGTCTAACATGGTGCTGTACGCGGACGACGCCAGCATCTCCATACCAGGAGCCCAAACAACCGAAATTACCACTACCCTTCAGGATTGCTTCAGGAAACTTAAGTCATGGTTTACTCATAACAAATTACTTCTAAACTATAAAAAACCAAAAAGTATGCATTTTGCTCTACCACACAACAAGAAAAAAGCTGGCCCCCCTGCACCTTATAAGCAGTAAAGGAGACACCCTTGAACAAGTCCACTCGTTCAAATACTTGGGTATTCACCTTGATGATACCCTCTCCTTCACTGTCCACATTGACCACATCATCAAAACAGCAAACGTCAGACTTGGGATACTCTATAGACATAGGCATTCTGTGACCCCAGAAGCATTAAGCCTGGTAACTGGGAGATCTATACTTGCCACAGCTGAGTACGGGCTTATTTACAGCGCTGCAATGGACTCGGCCTTAAAAAGAATTAAGACACTCCTAAACAAAACCTGCAGACTCATCCTGGGGCCAGATCGCTTTACTCATACCTGTCATTTTTACTGTGAGACTGGTTGGCTCCCCTTGCAGCAAAGGGTCAAGTACCTGGCCTGCTTACTCGGGGGGTGGAATCTCTGCTTGGATTTACACTTGCTTCAATGGCCGACATCTTTCAATGTGCTAAGTCTTCCAAAATGACCAGGAGATCAATAAAGGGTGTACTCCAGGTACCCTTTAGGAACACTACCATTGCACAGCATGTCTTTTCCATTAGGGGCCTCAATGGTTCAATGACCTGCCAGTCTCACTGACTGATTGTGAGAAAACTGGCTGCTTTAAAAAAGACCTACACCTCCTGCTGGTACAAGTGAATCTTTGTGACTGCCCCGCTTGATATTGCTCCCCTGTGGAAGTACCCTGGCTAGCTCTCCACTACCCTTAGTTACCCTCCCCCACTCCTCCTCTTTTCTGCTCCCTATCTCAAATTCTATTTCAACTTTTAACTTTTATTGGACATCAAATTGAGTTAATAATAGTCTCTTTTACAATTGTATCCAAACATATAATGTACAAGACAATTAATGACTTACATACGAACTTTCAGTTTCAATATAAAATTACAATTTTGAATTTGAATATGAAGCATAAAAACATCCTTTAGCCATAGCAACTACAATGTTTGTTGTACAGAGTCATCAAAGAGGACGTAAAGCGTTTAAACGACAGCAATACTGTAATGTCTAATTGTTTAGACAATCGTTTCCATGTTTTAGGTACTAGACTTGATATAGTTTTATCACCAATTATAGTCCTACGTCTTGGTATACAAAAACATAATCGAGTTGAGGACCTTAAAGAATAATGTTGTTGTGACCTAATGTGTAATAAGTTCAAAAGAAAAACTGGTAAGGTCTGTAACACAAACCTGCATACCAATAGATTCCAATGAATATCCCTCCTGTCAGATAATGAACGGAATCCTGATTTTTGATACAAGACACAGCAATGAGTTCTAAATGATAGATTTGTTATAAATCTTAAAGCACTATT
This sequence comes from Neoceratodus forsteri, assembly GCA_016271365.2. Lineage (NCBI taxonomy): Eukaryota > Metazoa > Chordata > Ceratodontiformes > Ceratodontidae > Neoceratodus > Neoceratodus forsteri. Next base: position 675,483,560 of record CM028129.1, read on the forward strand.
GAATAAGACATCCAATGAGCACAATAATGACTTTTTAGCATTTTTATAAACTACATCTCAATAATCCAATATGGGAAAGAACATAGAAGAAACCAGTAGCTTCCTAATCTTTAAGCTAAAAAGAGGTTTGTTCCTATAAAAGAAACTCAAAAGTCTTATCAACTTTTTTTGAAAATGATGTTATGTGCAATTCAAAAGTCAGATTATTGTCTAATATTACTCCTAAATATTTATAAGATTCTACACATTCTAAGATGGTTATTGATAAGGATCTGATTTCTTTTTTAGATGACTCTTATGTCTTTCTTCCTAAATAACATCCATTGTGTTTTCAATTCATACAAAAGCAATCTTAATTCAATATTTCCCCCCACCCCTCTCCTTGCCCACCCCATTCTCCTTTTCTCCCCCTAGCTCTTCCTCTACCCAGACGAGGCCTATGCAGCCTGCTATCTAGCAACAGGTCAGCACTTCAGGTAAATCCCAGGCACAAGCATACCTCAGTGACTGCCTTTCCCGATCTCCTCTTATCCCACTTTCAGTCTCTCCACCACCACTGACTTGCTTGTTGCTCCCTGTTGCTTTCACACTGGTCATTTCCTCCATACACTTAGCTCCCTTCGCCTCTCTTTTTCCTACTTCTCTGTATCAAAAAATATTTTTGTCTTCCCACCCTACTAACATAGTCCACCATAATCCACCCTTTTTCCCCCATCCCCCTTAATATCCTGACAAAATCTGTACCAGGTGGCTATTCTAGCCACAGGTTGCACTCAAGTAATAAAATTGGCAAATTTCACAGGCAGCAACCACTATGTAACCATATTTGATGATGATATCATTTTAAGCATTCACTTTTGTAACAAAGTTTTATTTTACCTAGCCGCCACACTGGGTGAGCTGCTAGTATAGCCTGAGCGTTTTTTATCTAATTTTGACTTATTTTATGTGTTTATACAGTTTTTAAATTTATTTTAGATTTATGTTTTGTTTATTCGTCTACCTCTGTATATTTTGGTGGAGAGTTTCCTGCCTGCCTGTTTCTCTGTTTACTTGCTGGAGATCCGTTTACTTGCTGGAGATCGGGAGATTGAGATCGGGGGATTGGGAGCAAAACTGTAGCAGTCGGCATATTACATGCTCAAGTGGAGTCGTGGAGCTGCGGTATCTGCTTCATACCATCTTTCAGCCTTACTGAGGTTGGCTTGTGTTGTGCTGACCCGTTACAGCTTTTTGGCAGATGGTCGAATCTGGTCGTTGCCGCTTCTTTCAGAAATTCTTGCGGAGATAAACTGTTGCTTGTTTGAGACTGAATGGACTGCATAGGGTGTCGGCCGGTTCCTCGAGAATGGTTGCGAAGATACTGACACGGATATTGTGAACAACCACCACCTTTGGCATGGATGACTCGGATTCTTATGTTCGATAGGATTTCATTGCTGGATTGTGGATTTAATTCCATGAGTCTCCTGGGTGATGGTTCGAGTTTGTGCTTAAATACAAAACTGCAGCAATTTTGGGACATAGCTCTATATTTGGGATTGGAGGATAGGCCTGTTTGTGGTGTGTGGCTATGCGGGGGTCCTGGTCTTATTCCACCAAGAAGTTGGCGGTGTAGCCCAGCGTCCCTTAGGATTTCTCCCTGGGGATCACTGGAGAGTGTTCCTATGGGGAGAACTGTTAGCAATAGCCGTGGATCTGAATTTGTCTGCCTAGAGGGATTTATTGAGGCTTTCTCCTGGCCTGGAGAGCTACCGTATCATCGAGGTGAATTCTCTTTATTTGGATCTTTCTTCACAAACTACGGTCAGATGTGTTTTGCATTCTACTTAAAACTGTAGCACTGAGAGTGTCTTGTCAGGCCGGACACAGTGAGAGTGTGCCTAGTACTTTAAATTTGGACAATACCATTTCTTTTATCGAGGTGGACTTCTTACTTGGATCTCTTTCATAAATTATGGTTAGATATTTTTTATGTTTATATTTAAAACTGTAAGGCAGTGAGAGTGCCTCTCTAGGTCCGGGCATAGTGACAGTATGCCTAGTACTTTGAGCCTGGACATTTATTATTTTAGTATTTCTTTACAATTTCATGTTTATGATTTGTTAAGTGCTTTCCCCTGTCACATGAGAGGTGGGAGGGGGTCTTTTTGGTTTAATTTAATTTAAAAATAGTACTGTTGTTTTTTTTAAATATTGGGCTGCATGTGTTGGGACCGAGCTTCTGTGGACAGGTGCTATTCCCTCTCTAGGCTGAGGGACCTGTTCCCCTTTGACTGCCCCCCATTGCAACCCGAGGTATATAGTCGTTGCCATGCCTTGGTGATTGCACGGGGGAGGAGGAGATGGAGGGGGGTTCCTTGCCTGGGGGGGAGGAGCAGAGTGGATGAATAAGGGTGGTGAGGTCTGGGAGACACCCTGGGGCGAAATGGGTCTAGGACAGGGTGTTGCGATGCCTGGTTCCCATACCCAAGGGTTCCACTGATAGTGGGCAAGTGGCCCGCTCCTCCAGGGCCTCTCATCCAACCCGGGTGGTGTTATGCAATGTCAGGTCTATAAAGAACAAGACAGCAATCATTGCTGATCTTGTTGAGTCATCTGACCTGGCTTGCATCACTGAGACCTGGCTGGATGAAAATGCTGGTCCCATATTGGAGTCAGCTATTCTAGCCGGGTACTCGGTGATACATCGCCCGAGATTGGATCGAGGGGGGTGGGTTGCTATTTGTTTTGAATCAAAATTGGGCCTTGTGGAGGTTCCAGTGTTGCCCCCCAGATCCTTAGAGTGTATCATGGGAGCAGGTGTGGGCAGCAGAATCCTCCTCGTCTGCCGTCCACCCGGTGACGAGAAGGTTTTTCTGCAGGAAGTTGCAGACTTCTTTGTTGACCTGGTGTTGGAGTCCTCCAGGTGGTTGGTCCTGGGGGACTTCAGTGCCTGGGTCGATGATGAACACTCGCATTTTGGCCAAAACTTCCTCCAACTGATGATTTCATTGGGCTTTACACAGGTTGTTACCGCAGCTACCCACATTCAGGGCCACTTCTTGGATCTGGTGTTCACCCTGGGGATGGAGATCTCAGAACTGGTGGTGGAACCAGTTGGGTGGTCTGACCATCACTCCATAAGGTTCAATTTTGTGGCCCCCCCTTTGAGACCAACTCCTTTGGAGATGGTCCAATACCACCCTTTGAGGGGAGTTACCCCTGTGAGTCTGATGGCGGTGCTGGACCTATCGAGTTGGCCTGTGGCATGCATGGAACCAGATGTCTTAGTGCACTATAATAATATGGTGCTGAAGGCTCTGGATTCCATAGCTCCTGTCCGTGTTTGCCCCCTCTCCCTCCGCCCTCAGTCCCCTTGGTTTGATGGGATGTTGAGGGAGTTGAGGAAAGTGGGGCAAAGGTTGGAATGCTGCTGGTGGAAATCTGGTCTGGAAGGTGACAGACTTAGATTGATGGCCCATTATATGGACTATCAATCAGAAAACTCCCATAAGAAGGCAGAGTTCCTGTCCAGGGAGATAGCTACATCAAGAAATCAACCAGCTCAGCTCTTCTGGACCATGGACAGATTGTGCAATCCAGCCTGCCTGCGGAGTCGGTGAGCTTTTTCGCAAATAAAGTGTGATGAGTTTGCTCAGTTCTTTGATGATAAGTTGTTGTCGATCAGGTCAGAGATCCGCAGTATGCGTTCAAATAAGCATGGCGGTGGTTGATGCGAGGTTACAGGCCCTCAGTCTGTCTGGATGGATTTTGACCAGCCAGAGATCATGGATATCATGAAGATTGTCCAGAGCTTGTGACCGACTTACTGTAGTATGGATCCTGGTCCTACACACCTCCTTGTGGGGTGTATGGATGCGATCGGACCAGTCCTTGCTGAGATAGTCTGGTGCTCTTTCGACCAAGGGGTGTTTCCAGAGTCTCTAAAAGAGGCTACTGTGACACCCCTTTTGAAGAAACCTTCCTTCGACCCAGACTGTCTCACTAACTACAGACCGATCTCTAACCTGCCCTTCTTGGGCAAGGTTATTGAGAAAGTAGTCGCATTGCAGCTCAAGGACTTTCTTACCACCCATGAAGTCTATGATCCTCTCCAGTCCAGTTTCAGGAAGAGGCATAGTACCGAGACAGCGTTGGTTCGGGTACTTAATGATCTCCTAATAGCGAGAGATCAGAGGAGCCGTTCGATCTTGGTTCTCCTTGATCTCTGTGCAGCATTTGGCACCGTGGACCATGGGATGTTGCTAGAATGCCTCTGGCTGTTCTGTGGGCTGTCAGGGACAGTCCTCAGATGGTTCCAGTCTTTTCTCACGGGCAGAACCCAGAGGGTAGTATTAGGAATTTTTTCCTCAGCTCCCTTTGCTCTGTCCTGTGGGGTGCCGCAGGGTTCTGTGCTTTCCCCCATGTTGTTCACGGTGTATATGCTGCCATTGGGGGACATTACAAGGTGTTATGGGCTGAGTTTTCACTGCTACGCAGATGATACTCAGCTCTATATGTCCTTTGTACCCGAACAGAATGACGCTTTATCGGTCTTTAACAACTGCCTCACTGAGATTCAGGACTGGATGAGTGCTAACTGGTTAAGACTGAATCCGGACAAGACTGAGGTGTTGGTAGTGGACCTGGGTCACCATGCAGAGAAGTTGACTCCTGGGTTTTCCTCCGGCCTTGTGTTAGGTGGTAACCAGTTGAGACCTTCTGAACAGGTGTGGAATCTGGGCATAATCCTTGACAGCGAGCTGACACTGAAGACACAGGTGTCAGCTGTTGTCAAGTCTTCCTTTTATCATCTGAGGAATATTGCCCAGATAAAACTCCTTGTTACACACGATGACCTTCCTGTATTAGTTCACGCCTTTGTTTCCTCGCATCTTGACTACTGTAATGCTCTATATCTAGAGTTGCTGGGGGTGGATCTCTGTCGCCTGCAGCTGGTGCAGAACGCTGCGGCCAGGTTGTTGACGGGGCTGTCAAGAACTTGCCATATCACATCTGTGCTGCGCGAACTGCACTGGCTGCCAGTGCGATGGAGAATCACTTTCAAGGTCGCATTGCTGATCTATAAGACCCTACATGGTCAGGGACCGGGCTACTTGCAAGATCTCCTCCGACCCTACCGCCCTCTCCGCTCACTCCGCCGACGAGGGATTGCTAGAGGTTCATCAGGGGCCAGAGCTTTTTCTTTTGTGGCCCCATCCCTGTGGAATTCTCTACCTCGTCAGATTCGAGAGTGCCAGTCCACAGAGCTATTCAAGGCATCTTTAAAGAGTTATTTATTCAAGCAAGCCTTTGAATAGGCCACCCTGTTGTCTTTTAATTGCTTTTATATTTATATTTATTGTGTTGGCTGTTGTTTTTGTGATGTATCTGCACTTTGATAATTTTGAAAAGCACATTATAAATAAAATCTGATTTGATTTGATTTATTTTAGTAATCTCTGTTTGTGTTCATCATACCTGTTCCATTTGTTCTGTATTTTGTGCTAAATCGACTTGTCTTTTGTCCTACATCAACTTGGAACCTTTGTAAAAGAGCCTTCTGTGCTCAAAGATATTAATTTGAATTTTGAAATAAATAAATAATCCCCTACTTGTAGCACCCCAATCTGTTGAAGAAGTGATTTTGTCAATATATTAAGGACTTGATTCTCAGAGTGTGCGGAATTAGGCATTTGCTGCACAGAAACGGACTGCCAAGTTCCACAGCACTGGCTGCTCTACAGGGATGCATGATTCTGACAGACTGGACACCTCCATCCCCATGGGCACTTTTATTGTACCTTGAGGTAGGATTTGAAAGCCAGTGGGTGCAGGTCAATCAGACAACAAGCATCTAATCAGATGCTTAGATTAATCTGAAAGTGGATCCCTGCTCTGCATGGAGCAAGGTATCTTTGTGGTTTGAGGCAAATCACCTTCTCACCACAATCTTCTGTAGGAAGCTATAGGACTGCATACTGTGTGCTTTCACCCCAACATTCCATGTATGTGGCGAAATAGCATCTGCTACCTCCATAGTCCAGGAAACTGTAGCTGTATTAACCACTTTAGTGTTTCTCAAAAACATTTTAAAATGCCACAATGCTTGTATGCAAGGCACTAACTGGTGATTTGCATATAGGGCTGGCTGGCATTAGTGCTTGCTTACAAACAGGTTAGAGCTGTGCTACCCTTAGTAGTATAGAACAGGATTGCTTGAAATTCAACATTTTTGGGAGATGTTTGATGTTGCATAATCGAGCTATGCTGATACCATACTGCTGTGATTTTTATCTGATTGGTGCTGCAGCACCTCTTTAGAGATATTTTATGTCATCTTATAAAATGTCACCCCCTTCCATTGCTGCAACTGATATTGTAAAGGGGAACATAAACCTTTTTAATATTTTTTAACATAACTGGAAACTTGTGCATGAGTAAAGTCTGTGTAATATCTTTTTATGGGTTAGTTCTATTTTCTTCTTATTTAGGGTTTCCTATCATGGCTGCCTTTTTGCTGCCCCATATTCATTTTTTAATTATTAATGAGTTCCAGAACCCAGTGGTATCAGGCGAGCGAAAGCTCTGTATCAAAACCTTCACTGTAAACGTCTGCTTAACTGATGTCACCAGGTTATGGAACTGATTTAAATAATAAAAATTGAATATTTACGCAATACAGTATGGCCTGATGTGGGTTATTGGGGGATTTACTCATGTCTCATGTGGTGTGTCATGTGGTACAGCCGAATAACTTAACCACAGGAGATGTGGATAATCCCCCAATTACCCACATCCTAGAGTGCCTTATTGTGATTATATAATGGGCTGATGTGTAAAATATGTTTAAAAAATGTGTTAAATTCTGTTTTGCAAGGCATAAAATAAACTGGTTTGCTTCACAGTTTGCTACCTGAAAAGCACTATTTGCTAATCAGGTGCAGCCTTGAAAAGCAGAATCAACTGATTTTACTCATTGCAGTAACAATTGCCAAATTGTGGTAATTTTTTCCCCACAGTTGTGGTAATTGTTTACTGTAGTTGTGATAAAAAGCACAGAAGTGCTGTAATATTTCTTGCAGTTTGTCATTTCCCACCACAATTGCACTCCTCTGGACTGTATCTTTTATAGATAAAAATAACCCATCAGTAAAATTGCTCCTCAAACCTGGCTGGTTGCTAATCAAAATTTCATGGATTAGCAAAGACTGCTAATGAAGTTTCCAAAACTAATGTATGCATTGTTTTGTGTTTTATAAATGCCCTTCCTCATCTGTGGCTGCAGTATTAACCAAGGGTAAAGACCTTAGCTGACCAGTTGGGCTAAAATATTTTTTATGCCTGTATGCTAAGGGGGGATAAAGTAGCATCAGCAAGGGATCCTAAATATGGAAAAAAAATAGGTCTATTTGAAAACAAACACATGAAACAATATAATGAGATTATTAAGAACCCCCCACAGATAAAAAGGTTTAAGTTCCCTTGAAGAAGAGCTTCCATTTCTTTGGAGTCCTGAGACTAAAAGGTTTGTCTTGCAGTTTTGCAGCAGTGGCAGCATCTTTGCAGCCTTCTGGGACTTCTCCTAGGAGTGACAGTGTCCCTCAAGCACATTTTGATAGACCTTACATATACTCTTAAGATGAGGTAAGAGGAATGCATATGTTGACGTTTTTTATAGCATCTAGAGATGCGTTCTTTTAAAGAGGTCATGGAAGAGATTGTCTGTTCCTTTTCAGAAAATATCTTCATCCCAGAAGTATAAAAGAGATAATTCATCTGCACAGTGAAGCAATATAATTAAATATCTGAGCAGTCTTCTCACCCCCTCCCTTGTGCATCTGGCCTCTAACAGTCTTCTTTCAATATTAAAAGAGTTTACTTTGGATTGTGAACACTGGCAGAAGCCTCTTTATCATTGAAAAATTGCTTCCTTCAAACTAATGTCACAACCAAAACTACTGTATTGCTTGGGAAGGTTTCCCAAAGCAGTGGAGTCCACCATTTGGCAGAAAATTTAAAAAACTGTTCTCCTTCCCTGTGAAGTAAGCAGTGACTTTTTTCTCCTTCCCTGTGGACTAAGTAGTGACCCATGTTTGATGGAGTTACCCACAGAGCCAGATATAAGAGGAGGGGGTTTGAGTTTTCCCTGGCCGGGGGCATATCCTCTCGTCTTTTACTTCAGACAGGCTTTGCAGTGGGTGAAGAGAAACCACGCTAATGCTCTTCAGTAGACCCTAACAGAGCAGAGTCTGTATGGTACAATCCCCATTTCAGTATTGTTTCAATATGCTACCACCACAAAACTATCAAACTTCACAAATTAAATATTCTCAACAAGTGTGGTACACATTTCTTAAGATGGGACAGTGGTCTGGACACTCCTTGGTTATCATGGAACCTCTTTGGAATAATTCAATTGTTTTATTGATAAAAAGCCTTTATTTAGAAAGGTTTGTCATGAGGCAGGGATTGGGCTAATGAAGCATATTATATGTCCATCAACATCGATCGTAAAATCATGCCATCAGCTGCAGCAAGAATCCTTGCTACCCAAAACAGATTTATGGAAATATTTTCAACTGAGACAGCCCCTTAAAACATGGTTTGGCCAAAGTTTACTCTGGTACATTTAAACATGACTAAGAGATTAGAGAAGGAGCTGTGGTTGCTTGGAGCACCTCGGAGGGCACAGGCTGTTGGCGCCATCGGCAGTGGGGGCCACACAAGAGGTCGGAGGAGCTGGGGCTGCATTCGGCGGATGCATTGGTGGAGGAAGGTGTTCAGAGCTGTATCGGCAGCTGTGGAGAGCATCGGGGGCACCGGATCAATATTCCCGACAGCTGCAGTCGGCAGTGGGCCAGGGCTGATAGTCGACGACATCAGTGGAGAGGGCACCGCAGTGGACTTCCCAGCGACTGCAGTTGGCAGTGGGCAAGGGCTGGATTGAGGAGCTGAGCTGGCAGAGGACCAATCGGGAGTGAGGGCACCAAGTTTGAAGTGCGGCTGGGCTACTTAAAGCGGGCCCAGCCACCTCACTTTTCTGAGAAGGAGCTGTAATTGTGTCCCACACCACCCACCCCGGCCCCGACCTCGACCTCTATTAAATGGTCTGAGGGGGCGGAGTCTTGGGGGGGCATGGTGAGACTGGTTAAGCTGGACCAATGCAGAAGCTTGGACTTGATACTGTCTGGGAGGGGGGTGGGCTCAAGATTTTAAGATTATGCTGGCTTGGGCATAGTGGTTATTGTGGGGATTTTGGAGTAATTCTTGGGATCTTATTGGGTTTTTTAGTGTTCAATTGAAGGGTATTGTGTTGGGATTGCTGCTAAATTAGGGGGCACATTGATGAAATTTGTCTTTTGCTGGGTATCTCGTGTGTAGTAATTGCTGTGTTTGACAGTATATTATTACTGGCAAGGGGGCATATTACTCATAACTTAGAGGGTGGGCTTAGGGGCAGTCAGAATGGGCATCTTTGGCAGGGCGGTAGGGTGTACGGGGTGGGGGGCAGCAATAATATTAAATTGGGCATGGAGGTTTGGAGGGTGTCCAGTTTGTTTTCAACTGGAGGGTCTTAGGGAGGAGATCTGGGGAATAAGAAGACAGCTGGGAGGGGGGAGGGATGGGGAGGTAAGGTGGGGTATGGATCATATGTGTCTAGACATGGTCAAAACGACATGACTCACAGGGCAAGTGGAGTAAGTAAAATAAGCACATCTCAGGGGTTAGGTGGACCACATGGTTATTCTGGAGGTGCGAGGGGTGGAACAAGCAACGTTCAGGAAGCACTCTGTAGGGAGGAGATTGCTAGGGGGGAGCAAAAGAGGAAAGGAGGGGTAGAAGAGAGCAAAACGGGGGCAAGCATCACACTTACAAATCGTTTCACCCTGTTATATCTGGGAGATGATGTGGAGGAGGCTGATGGTGGGGGAAAGCAAGAGGATAGAGGGTTTGGTCAATAAGCTGAGGGGGGGGAGATAGAGGAGGGTATCAGAAACATAAGAAAGGAGTGTGGGAGGAGGGACATGAGCCTAGGTTGGGGGAAATCTGGTTGATGGGGGAGCACTAAATGATGAAAGGTTGGAAAATAGTAGGAATACGAATGGGCTGGTGTCTAGATTGGGGAAGTCAATCAAGGAGAGGGGGCTGTTAGGAGATCAGATTCTAGACAAGATTCATTGGATCAGGTGGATAGTATGGTAGGGAGAAATTCAGCTGATGGTGTGGGAAGTACAGGTCATGAAGGGGGGGAGGTGGATGAAGAAGTATTAGTGGAAGGTTGTTCGGGGGGATTGGAGGATCAAAGCTCAAGAAGGGTGATGGGGGAGAATTTGGGGGGGCATTCTCTGGTGTCCCAGGAAAATGGGGGGGTGAGGAGTAAACTGACAGACGCGGGTAGGAGTATGGTGGGGCTAGCATATGAGGGTAGCCTTCAGGCTGATGGAGTTGGGAAGAGTAAGATGGGGGTTGTCGATAGAAGGAGGAGCCTAGATGGATCAAAATGGGCTATTAAAGGTTCCCAGATTGATGGGAGAGGTAGGATTAAGCAGGGGTTGGTTGATAGGAGGAGGAGTCTGGAAGGATCAAAATGGGCTAATAAAGTGGACGGTGGGTAAAGGTGATACTACTGGGGGATTCCATGACCAGGGGTATTTAGTGGGAGGGGTTGGGGGAAAATAAAAGCAGCCCAGTCAAGGCTAAATGTATGCCAGGATTATCTGTACATAAGGCCAAATTCCACCTATATTCAATAGCATTGGATTGTGGGGGATCCCTGGACTTCCTAGTACATCTGGGGACAAATGACTTGGAAGGAAATAGTGAGCTAGAAATACAGGCTAGGGTCCGGGAACTGGCAAGGGTTTGTCACTCTATAGGAAGCTCAGTTTCCTTCTCTGAGATTCTGCCGGTACCAAGGGCAACTGGGGAGAGCAAACTAAAACTCAGAGGGGTGAATCAGTGGCTTAGGAATTGGTGCAAGGCAGAGGGGTATGGGTTGGTGGGAGACTGGGGAGATACTTGGGAGGATAAAGGGCTTTATGCCAGGGATAGATTACATCTTAATCTGGAGGGGAGAAAGATCTTGAAACTTAAACTTGCTGGTTTTATAGGAGAGAGGTGGGGCTTAAACTTGTAAGGGGGGGTCAAATAAAAGATTGGCCTCAGAGAAGTTGTTTGTGGGTCCAGGTCTAGGGATATTAAAGAGTGAGGGGGATTGTGATGCAGATCTAAGGAAGTGAGTGCAGAATAAGGACTGCGCAGGGCTGGAGAAGTTGGATATGAAGGAGAGGTTGGGGTGGAGGATAGTACTGATAAATGCCAGGAGCATGAGCAATAAAATGCTTGAGTTACAGGCAATGTTGGCTGTAGGATCAGCAGATGTGGCGGCATTTACAGAGACATGGGCCACTCAGAAAAATGATTGGGACCTAAATTTGGAGGGCTATAGAATATTCAGGAAAGATAGGGGAGTGGGAGGAGGGGGAGGGGTTGCACTGATAGTCAGAAATGATGTTGTGGTTAGTGGAGTGGAGGAGACTGAAGGAGGAGTGGAGGCGATTTGGGTAACCTTGCAAACTAGGGGAGGAAAAAAATTGAAATTAGGGGTGGTATACAGGCCTCCCTCAATTAAGGAGGCTTTGGAGGATTAACTGGTTGAGAACATCAAGGGTCATTGTGACCTTGGTAAGGGTAGGGTGGTGGTCAGGGGAGACCTTAATATGCCAGGGGTGGACTGGGACACCATGACATCCTCTGTAGCCAGGAAACAGTGACTGATGGATGTTTTTCAAGATGCTTTACTGGTTCAACAAGTGGAAGAACCTACTAGAGAGGGGCGGATATTGGATGTTGTCCTAGTGGACAGTGATCAGATAAGAGGCCTGGAGGTGTGCAGTCCATTAGCGGGTGGCAACCATGCCATGGTCTGGTTTCTGTTGTATATAGGAGGTGAGGAAAATCGTATTATCACAGAAGTGGTAGACTTTAGGGGAGCAGATTTCATGGGCATGGGTAGGATTCTTAGAGAGAAGCTGGACAAGATTAGGCCGGACATGGATGCTGGAAGATTGTGGGAGATCATTAAAAAAAGGGTACAGGAGGCTACTAAGTACTGTACAAAATTAAGGCGGAAGCATGGTAGAACCAGTAAGCCATGTTGGTGGACTAGGGAGGTGCAGGAGGCAGTGAAAGATAAAAGGCTGCTTATGCACGTTTTAAACGCTTGAGGGGGGACAAGGAGCGAGGTGAGTATGAAATAGCGGCCAGGAGAGTCACCAGAGTGGTGAAGGGAGCCAAGGCAGGGATGGAGCAAAACCTGGCTAGGAATATACAGAAGAAGGGAAAGGGATTCTATAGATATATAAGAGAGAAGCGAAAAGAGAGGACGCAGATTAATAGGATAAAAATTATGGGGGGATGGGCTCAGGAAGCAGGGGAACAGACAGAGGTGCTTATTGAGTACTTTGCCTCAATCTTTTCGGATGGGGACTGGGGATCCCTACAGGCTGATGGTAGGGATGAGTATTCAGCCAAGGTGAGAAGTTGGTCTGAGGCCAGTGGACGAAATGAGGCTAGGGTACAGTTAGGACCAGATTCAGAAGGGGTGGGGAGGTTGAGCGAGGGTGATAAATGGGGGGAAGAAATCACAGTAGACAGGGTGAGGGAGGCCCTTCAAAAGGTAAAGACTGATAAGGTGCTGGAGTCAGATGGGTTACACTCAAGGGTTGTTAAGGAATTGGCGGAAGAGCTGGCAGCTCCATTGGCTGCACTCTTTAATATCTCTTTGCAGACAGGATGGGTACCCCAAGACTGGAGGGTGGCTTACGTAGTGCCTATTCATAAAGGGGGGTTCAGGGAAGAGATGGGGAATTATAGACCTGTGAGTCTAACGTCTGTGGTGGGCAAGTAATGGAGGGCTTTATCAAGGAGAGGATTGGGAGGCAGCTAGAATGGTTAGGACATCAAGATGATAAACAGTATGGCTTTGTTCCGGGGAGATCATGTCAGTCCAATGTTGTAGAGTTTTATGACTGGGTGACGGGGACCTTGGATAGACATAGGCCGGTGGACGTCCTATATCTAGATTTCAGCAAGGCGTTTGATTCAGTACCACACTATGGGCTATTAATAAAGCTGGGAGAGATGGGGTTGGGAGGGCAGGAGCTAAATTGGGTTGAAAATTGGCTCTCGGGGCATTTACAGAGGGTAATGGTGGGTGGGAAATTCTCTTCTCCTAGGAAAGTAATCAGTGGGGTCCCTCAGGGCTCAGTATTGGGCCCGCTATTGTTTAACGCTTATGTCTCTGATATAGGGAGGGGGTTAGGAATAGGTTGAGTCTCTCTTCGGACGACTCAAAACTGGGAGCTCTGGTGGATTGTGAAGAAAGGAGGGAGGTGGTCCAGGGGGATCTGGATACTTTGGAGGGGTGGTCAAGGAGGTGGGGACTGAAATTTAATGCTGGGAAATGTAAGGTACTTCATTTGGGGGTAAATAACCCGGGTCATGAATACATCCGGGGGGGGGTCACACTGCAAGTCACATTGGGAGAAAGAGATTTAGGGGTGGTGATAGATGTCAAAATGAATAACTCTGAAAATTGTAGAAGAACTGCAGCCACAGCGAACAGGATACTGGGCTGCATAGTCAGGGGAATTACGTCCAGAGAGAGGGAGGTGATCCTCCCTCTGTATAATGCCTTGGTCAGGCCACAGCTCGAGTACTGTGTACAGTTCTGGAGACGTCCTCTGAAGAAGGACATAGCGATGCTGGAGAGGGCTCAGAGGAGAGCGACCAGGATGATTCAGGGCATGGAGCGGAAGCCTTATGAGGAGAGACTAGAGGAGCTTGGGCTTTACTCATTGGAGGAGAGGAAGGATAGGGGAGATACGATAGAGGTTTTCAAGTATGTAAAAGGAATGACCAGGAGTGGAACCAAGGAGCTCTTTAGGCTTAAGAAGGGGGGAACAACCAGGGGCCATGAGTGGAAGCTGGAGGGGGGAAATTACAGAGGGGAGTGTAGGAGACATTTTTTCACTGAGAGGGTGGTGGGACTGTGGAATGCGCTGCCTGGGAGCCTGGTGGAGGAGGGCACAGTGGAGGGATTCAAGAGGGGGTGGGATATGTACAAGGGGAAACAAACTAAAAAGGACCCTCTTGGGGGCTTGGGGGGTGATAAGGCAAGCAGCCATTAGGTTGCTGTCTTTCGAGCAGACAAGACATTGGCCTATTCTGTTGATTTCTTTAGTATGTTAGTATGTTAGATTAGAAGCGTGGGTAGCCAAATGCAAAGGAGCAGGAGAATCAATTTACTCCTTTATTCAGCAAGCAACAGAGTTCTCCCTGGCTAGCCATAAATTAAAATGAGAATTGAAGCTGGGTATCGCCATAGGCCAAGATAACCCATCTCAAATGCTTGGTTAATGTGCGCTTAATGTGCAGGGATGTATAGTACCAAATAATCCAAAAGAAGGTGCTGGGGAGGTGGAACCATACATCCTGCAGGTTCTAATGGATGGGGCTTATGAGTGATAGTAAGGGTTGGAGGTGTGGGCAGTGGCTAGGAAGCATTTCTTGTAGCTCTGCCCAGTTATCAAACCTTTCTGGGCTAGAATACTTCTGTCTGGGAATGTTGGTCTCCCATCTTATGCTCTCGCTGAACTTCTAAATACTGGGGAACATATAAGGATACCTATCCAAATTCAGCTCTTGTCCAAATGATCACACTCACTCTTTGGAGAACAGACATCAACTGCTGTTAAACTGGGGGCCACCACATTGCTCAGCATACTCCAAATAGCTTGAGGAAATCACTCAGGTATCAGTTTCATAAAATCTCATATGCCAGATCAGAAAAGTTTCCCTGTACCACAAAATCTGGGAACCCTGGTTTTTCTCTTATAACCCCCACCCATCTCCCTCTCTGTGAATCTATAATTTTGTCATACTCATACTCTAACCTCTATTCTTTAGGTTAAGTGTCCAGAGCAGCGCTGATTGTAACACAAGTAAGGGTTTGTTAATTCTCAGTGTAAGAATGCTTCACCTGTTACTGTCTTCAGCTCGTTGCATAACATAGTGAAAGGTGAGGTACGAAAATAGTAGTGTGTATGTACTCCTCTCCTCAGTTGTTCAGTAGTACAGTTCAGTGAGTCATTGTTCAGGACAGGTTAAGATCTATCCTGGATTTTATCCCATCAAGACAGCAGATCAAACTAGTATGCAAGGAGTTCCAATGTAATCTTTATAATGGTAAATATACTGGAAATGCATTTTGTGTACATGTACAGGGATGTTATTCTGATTGTGTTAAATTGTATTACTTGAAAACCTCAATAAAATGCATCATCAAATAAACAAAAAAAATACTGAGTGAACTTACCTGTGTATTGTAATTGCTGGAAGCTGAACTATACTGAATTTGCTTAGATGTTTGCATTGTAGCACATTTTCAGATCTGTTATTTGAAGTTGATAAAATTCTTCCTGTTGATTGAACCATGAGGAATTTGCCAGACCTTCTAAACAAACTTATCTGTATTTAATCAGCCGACTGAACTGTAATGCTTGCCAGTTCTGTTGTGTGAACTTACTGAATTTTTCCAGTATACTGATCTGTAATGAATGTTGTAAAGGAATTGTCATGAAACGTTTTGAGTGTGTTCTGTTGTCTGTCTTTAAATAGACAAGAGTATAAGAAACGTTTTTTATCAACTTATTTGTGTTCTCCCTTGGATCCACCTCACTGCCTCCTGGCCTGCCTGCCCACTAGGGGTTCATGCAGGCTGGAACTGAAGAGTACTGACTCCTGGACTTCCGGTGCAACCGTCTACTTGGTGGCAGCTTGAGAGTTGAGCTCTGTACCACAGCCACTCACAAATCTTGCAAAAAAGCAAGATTGACAGAAAAAAATATATTTTATTTGGTAGGTGAGGCATGGCACCCTCTAAAGTTAAAGGATGATTGGGTAAATTTTTATTATTACCACAAGAAGAAGGTTCCGACCAGGAGGTAACAGGCCTCCGAACTTTCTCAGCAAACTCAGCATTCGGCACCATCTGAGTCCTCTAAACCAAGCCCAGGAAAACAAACAAAATGAACACGAAACTGGACAAGATATTGTCTGAATGCCACGACTTTAAGGAGGAATTCTATTCTTTTAGAGAATCACAAGAATCCTTTCGGTCTGATCTAACTGCGCTAACCATAACGGTGATGGCCTTAGAGGGCTCCTCAGAAACTCAGAATGAAATGATCAGCAAATTGCACAACACCCTAACACAAGTTACTCAAGTATGCCAACTCACATTTGACTGCCAGGAAGATGCAGAGAATAGGCATCGAAGGCGAAAATTCGTATCTACGCAATAACAGAGAACAGCGAGGGGGACAATCTCCAGGCTTTTGTAGAGATGGTTCTCCGTACCTCCCTGACCCTAGACCCTGACTTCCAGTTAGAAATTGAGCACACACATCGGGCACTGGGGCCTACACCTTCTAACCCTACCGCCCGCCCCCGATCCATAATTGTGTGTTTTTTGTAGTACCAAACGAAAGAACTCGTACTCAAGAAAGCCTGGACACAAGGAAACATTTTTTACAGAGACACTTGCATCTTTGTAGATAATGACTATGCGCCAGTTACTATGCAACAGCTCAGAGAATATATCCCTCTCTTTCCAGTCCTTTGCCAAAACAAATTAAAGTTTTGGACACCGTACCCCGCAAAACTACTAATCTAGTATCCTAACAGACAGCAAAGTTACAATACAGCCTCATCTGCTCTGGAAGATCTCCAGAAATGTGGCTTTACTATTCCTCCCCAGACTGCTCTCCCTGAGTGGACATCAGCAAAGTGCTACTCAGAACAAGCCTCTCCCCAAGACTCCAGGGCCCAACAGACTGCACTTGAAACCTTAAAGAAAATGCTCACCAAGTCACCGGCACTGGCGACCTGAGGTCCCTGAGTGAACCAAGCTGTTTTTCATGCGCAGTGAGTGATATAGTGGTCTAATGGGTGCTACTGGGTCCCGATGTCTCCTCGGAGTCATTTGGGGGGGTGATCCTGTGTGGGTGCCGTTTGGACCCTGCCCAGGCCTGGGCTTGGCTGGGCCCTGGGGGGGGAGGGGGGAGGGTCTGCCTCGGCCATTCTGCTCGTGGCTTTCCCCATGATGCATTGCTCTTAGCTTTGAGTATATTCCCTACTGAGCGTACTGTCTGCTTCTTTCCTTTCTCGGGCTGTGTGTGTCCTGGGACCTGGTTGGAGGTGCAGACTCTGGGCTCCTAAATGAAGTTAACAGGCAGGGAGCAGTAGGGTGCTGTTGAGGGGCATAGGCTCCTCAACCACGCGGACTCCTGTTAGATAGGGTGCTTTGATGGTTTATCTACAACTGCACAGTGTGGGGGAGAGGTCCTGTACCTCAGTACGGAGGGACGGGGTGAGGGAAGCTCAGGGAGCTGGGCTCGACCTCATGGGTTTCCACTACTGTGACATACCCGCTAAATAGCGAATTTGGTTAGCGGGTTCTCCACCCACGTTAGCTGGTATCTATACCCCACTAAGTTATCAAAGGGTGGGGTAGAGGTGTATTGGGGGGACCGGAAGGTCCCTCTGCCCCGCGGACCCCTCCAGCTGCGATTCCAGTTAAATAGGGATTTGTCTGTAACTGACTCCATGTTAAAATTACTTCAGGCAGTAGGGAATCGAATATGATGGCACCAGACCAGTAGTGGATGGGGGCCTTGCCGGGGTATTTGGAGGGGCAGACAGGGCCGTGGCTATGGAGAACCAGGGGTCGCTACGCGAGTGGGTTTGGCGTTATCGGGCCTTCGCTTCCTCCTCTCTCTTGGTTTGGGCCTGGTACTGGCAGGTGGGGGGTCTATGGTGGTGCCTGCATTTTGGAGGATGATATATGGTTGGTTCCCCCCGCATTTCTCCCTCACTCTGGCTGCTCCTGGGTTTGGGGGTGGGGGCTGGGCATTCATGGATCACCTGGGACGGCACCACAATGCGGCCTATTGTTCACCTTGGCTCACCTCTTTTAGGGGGCGGCCACATCTTGTTTTGGATCTTTTTCTTATTGGGGTCTTCTATTCTAATCTAACATATCCGGACACTTATACATGTTTGGACTTATGGGGACAGTGCATACTAACCGTTCAGGAATCACTGTGTTGGCAAGAATCTCTACTGGACTTTTTTTTTGTGAATTATTCTTGACTGATTTACTTTTAAGATGGTAGACTACCTCCTGATCTATTCCTTTGCTATGGACACAGAAGATTTTAAAAAGCTTTGAAGTATAACCATATTTCCTCCTCTCAGGATCACAATTTGTGAGTTGGTTACTGTGGGGGGGGGGGGAGATCCTGTGGGCCAACAGAGGATGGTGCACAGTTCTTTCCAACCCTACCCCAGACCCCAACTTCCCAATATTGGTTTCTACATCCTATTTTTTTTTTCCTTAGTCCTCATTATCCCATTCCCATCCCCATCATGGGGTAAGTGTTGCCCTGAGGGAGCTATTTCCCTACTGGGATATGTTGTTCTCCCTAGGTGACTGCACGTGTCGCCACACTTAGGAATGCTCTTAGCCTTCCCCATACTGGAAGTCTTTACCTGTATAACAGTTAAACTTAGGGGGCAGGGGATGCTGTTTCTCTCTCCCCCTCAGGTTACCCTGTTATTGGCCCAGTTGGCCATTTTCTCTTAGAATGCAAGATCCGCTTATTTGCGGCTATGGCTTATCTTTTCTCCCAGTTAATTGGGCTCTACCCCTAAGGGTCTGCGAGCTTTTCCTTTTTTCTATTTCAAGTGGTGCATGGACTTTTCAGACTGGAAAATTTGCTCTAGCTATTATAGTACTAGATCACAATTGCTATTGTACAGTTCTCTTTATTTTTTTTTTTTATATCTTCTTTATTTAGATTTTAGAACTTATTTACATACAAGTCAACCAGATCCGAGAGGTTAAATACATTGGTAACCATCATATTACATTCAGCTTGGGTATAGTCTTTAGAGCTATGATTACAGCAGCCATGTTTTTATCAGGCGGAGTCCGGGGCAGGGACCAACTTACAATTCTCCTACCTCCCCATGTCATGGCTTAATTTCAAGTCTTCTTCTGTGGTGGCGTCCACTAAACCTTCAGGGTTTCATGAATAGCAAGATCTGCTGGATTCCATAAAACCACCCTACAGTTCTCTTTAGATTACAGAGTGACTATAGGGTAGTTTTGGAACTCTGGATTTATGAGTTATTTTCTCAGAGGTGGGAAGGGGGCTTTTTAATATTAAATATTACTGCAGGATAGATGGGGCCCCCCTTTAGAATTGTATCCCATAATATAAACGGGCTGACCGGACCCATTAAAAGATACCAAACCTTAACGGCACTGACAAAGCTTCAACCAGACCTTTTACTGCAGGGACACATTTGTCACAGAGTGAACACCAGAAGTTGTTAAAATTTGGTTTCTCCCATATAATTGACTCAGCGTCCCAACACGGTAGGCGGAGGGGACGATGATATTGATACCCAAGAACTCTCGCTTCAAAATTTTAGGCCATCACACCAATAAAGAGGGACATCTAGCTATAGCGATGGCATCGATACATGGCCAACTTTCAACTATATATCCTGCTGGGTAGCAATGCCTCTTCTGTTCAATCCCTGGTAGACACTATGATATCCCACGGGGGGTACTGGTGGTGGTGAGGGATTTTAATTGCCTCTTGAATCTTTCTCTGGATGCCTCAGCTTCCAGACCCCCGTCCATGTCCTCAGGACAAAAGCATTTTATTTTTTTTTTATTTAGTTGTTTAACCAGGTATAGCACACTAAGCTGAAAGCTTTTTTACAGGAGCGACCTGGGAGCACAAGGAGGTTAAGTGACTTGCTCAGGGTCACACAGTATGCAAGTGGAAGCTGTGGGATTCAAACCCAGGTCTGGTCTAGAAGACTATTAAAGGATGTGGGCCTGGTAGATGCCTGGTGGCATCTCCACTCCTCACAGAGACAGTTTTCATTTTACTCATACTCGCATAAACATTACTCGAGGTTAGACAGTTTTTGTGTGAGTGGAGAGCATCTGGGCATGGTCCAGACCGTGGAAATTAAGAATATTGTTCTATCAGATCATGCTCCGATCACATTAGACTTAACTATCTTCCAGGAGCAGAAACATACTATCTGGCGACTTAACAATTCACTATTAAAGGATCTGGCCTTCAGGGATTTCTTAAAAGGAAAAGATATCTGAGTTAATATGGGATAATGTGTCTCCTGACATCTCCCTCCAACTTTTGTGGGACACCTTAAAATCAGTGTTGCATGGCCACATCATAGCCTTTGCTGCTAAAAAGAAACATCAGACAGAATGCCATCTGAGGGAACTCCAAGGAAAACTCAGTTTCCTCCAAACTGCTCATATGCATGGAGATAATTCCCTAGTGAACCAAGTATCCCAGACATAGCGTGAGATACAAAAGATACTGACTATAAAAATAGAGTAGGCCCTGCTGTGGCTGCACCAAAGATATTATGAAGGGGGCCCCCGAGCGTCTAGACTACGGTTGCGTAGGCAGACACAGATGATCTTGATTTGTAAGATTAAAGACCCTCAATCAGGGAGACTCGTCTATAGCACCTCTCGCATACTTAATATTTTCAAACTATTTCATCCGGACCTCTACACAAAAACCTCTTCATCGGGTCAGGATGAGATAGATACCTTTCTATTGGGATTAAATCTTCTTACTTTAGGAGGACAACATATAGAACAACTTTTGCACCCTATCACATCATATGAAATCTTCACCACAATACAAAATTTTAAGAATGGGAAGTGCCCAGCCCCAGACAGCTTTAGGGCAGAATTTTATAAAAATGCCTTTGACCTCATAAAAGATCCCCTATCCGCAGCCTTCCAGGAAAGTCACTCCACATTGGAATACCCCATCTCCTGGAGACAAGCCACTATTTCAGCTATCCTAAAATCCAATAACCCCCCCCCCCAACCTTTGTGAATCATACCACCCCATTTCAGTGCTGAACCAGGAATATAAAATTTGCACCAGTATACTAGCCCATTGCCTTGATGATATCCTTCCACAAATCATCCATCCAGATCAATCTTGCTTTATAAAAACCCAGCAAACAACAGATAATATAAAAAGAACATTATTAACCACACCTATCTCTATAAATCACCACTGATGATCCTAAGTGTTGACCCCCAGAAGGCCTTTGATAGGGTCTCATGGTCATTTCTACAAGCTGCACTCATGAAATTTGGTTTCCCCCAGACATTCTTAGATAACATTTCAAGTCTATACACACAACCAGAGGCCATGGTCAAGGTCAATGGCTCACGCTCTTCCTGTTTTCCTTTGTCCAGAGGAACCCGGCAGGGCTGTCCCCTTTTTGCACTGTATATAGAACCTTTAACACAGTACCTGCGGCAGTCTTCACAGATACAGGGATACACAATCCGTGGGCATGTGCATAGGATAGCCTATTATGCAGACAATCTCCTGCTTTGTATTAATAATCCAGAAATATCCCTAGTAGCTCTTGAGGAAAGTCTGCAAAAGATCGAAACAACGACAGGTTACAAAATAAATCAAAGTAAAACAGAGGTTTTGTTGATTCAGAGCTCTCCATTGCCTGCCTTGCAGCAACGATATCCATTTCGGTGGAACTGAACCTGGATTAGATATCTGGGATTATACAATGGCAAGAAAGAATCCTGGTCTCTGATTGTTCAGTCTGGGACTGGACCCATGATGTTATCCCAGCACAGCATCATGGGTCTAATTTCAGCAACGTGAACCCATTTGGATGACCATTAGTTACTCTTTTTTTGCATCTTCTCTTAAGAAAGAAAAATATTCTTCCACACTAACAAAAACTTTCTTTAAAATTATTGTTTTTATTCTGTATTACAGCAAGCCATTGTATAATAGCAATAATGCCCTCAGTGTAGTGTGTGTTGTGTGCTGGGATACGTTACGCTTCAGGTATTGGATGCACTTGGCCTGTGGCCTCGTGCCCAACCACCTGAGGCGTGATGTTATCCCAGCACAACACATACCCTGTCGGGCATTATTGCTTAAGTACTACTAACCCATATATTACTTGTATTCAAAATTACAATCCACTCTTTGAACAGGTAAAGGAAGATCTACACTGATGGGCTCACTTACCAATCTCCCTACTAAATAGAATCCAATTGATTCAAATGAATATTCTCCCAAGAATACTATACGTAATGCAGAACATTCCTTATTTTATCACCAAGAAAGAGATAAACAGATGGAATAATCTCCTTTAATCGTGGCAAGGAAACAGGCCATGGGTGACAATGCGAAAACTACAATTACCCAGGGATTGGGGCAGCTTGGCTCCTCCTAACCTTTATAATTGCACCCTGGCAGCACCACTTACTCGCATGTCAAACTGGTTTGGCCCTTCTGATAGGGTTCCAGGATGGGTCAGGTCGAACGGGCTCTTTCATTATCTCCCCTAGATAAAACCATGATCTTCCAACCAGATAACGTAGACATGTCACATGAACCCTCATTATATATGAGGAACTTGATTTCCCAATGGAAGGTATACCTGAAAAAAACAGAGATGATATGGGGGCTAAATTGATGGGAATCCCAGCACTGGATCGGAGCTTTGTTCCAGTGTCAATGGACTGTAGGTTCAGAGACTGGTTGAAACGAGGATAAGTTCATAGCTTTCACTTCCATCAAGATGGTATTCTGAAGTCGTACACGCAGTTACAGGTGGAGTGATCTTTCCCACAAAAGGACGTCTACAAATACTTAGTAATGCAACACTTTTTGAGTAATACCCTGGGCATAGATATTAAAACTAAAGTCATCACACCCATATCAACACTTCCCGTGCAGGGAGAATCCCCTCCTAAGCGTTTAATATCTCGCTTTTATAAGGCCCTGACACACCTTCCAATGAGTTTGATAGAAGGGGTCCAGACTAACTGGGAGGCAGAAATGATGCTGGAACTGACACCAGAGGACTGGCAACGAATCTGGCTCAGACAGCATCAAACGATTGCCTGCTATGGCTGGAGAGAATTTGGTTGGAGGGTGGTGGTGCGGGTTTTTCTGTACACCACAGATTACAGCAAAGTACTTGTCCTCTCAGGACTCCTCCTGTTGGAGACAGTACAGCTGTGAGGTTTCCACTCATGCGCATGTATTCTGATACTGCCCAGTGCTTAAACATTTCTGGGAAAGGGTGGTGCTAGTACTGAGATATCTCTTTCCAGGCCTGGGAATGCTAACACCTGAAATTGCCATAATATTACATCTGCCTAGACAGGTAAAACAGTGACACCAAATATATTTCAAAAGTATACTCCTTGCAGCAGCAAAGAAAACTATTACAAGACTGTGGCTTTAGCCCACTCCCCCCAAAACCTCATAGCTGGGAAGACACAGTATACGATGTATATAAAATGGAGAGCCTGACAGCCCACATTCAAAATAGAACCCTCATTTTTTTTTTCTTTTTTTACATTTCTTTTTCCCTCCGGTCACGGCCTGTGGAGCCTATCTCAAGCATCCTGCCTGTTCCTGCCCACCTGAGGTCCTCTAAACCCTAAGCCTCCTCTCTCCCCCCCCTCCCACAGCCAGTACCCCCAGCTTAACCCCTCCGGGGTGGGGCCGTCCCTCCTCGTTGGGCGTTCTCAGAGACAGACCCTGACTGCAGGTGAGGGGCCAGATGGAGGAACTGGAAGGCGGGGAGAGATGGATTCGGCGGTGGGCATGGGGGTCAGGTGCCATCGCCTAACCTTGCAGAGCCATTTTTTTTCCTTGTTCTGGTGAGCTCTCTGTCCTCCCTCCTCCTTGTGAAGAGCACACCTGACGTCATGGTGCACGGCAACCCTGCCAATGTTAGCCACGTTACTGTATGTGCTGTCTGCATTCTGCAGTGCCCCGATCTCCAGCAGGAGCCGCTGGAACACCAGACAAACCCCAGCCCTCCCCCCAGGAGAGGAGAGCAGCCCAGTGGGTGCTTGATCCTCGCCCTCCCCTGTCGCCCCCGGAGCCCGAGCTTACTCCTGAACTCGGGTCGACGGCATGGTGTCAGGTGTGGTGTCCAGCGCCTCCTCAACCCTCAGTGCCACTGGGCCGGCTAGAACCCTTATTTTAATGAACAGATGGATCACATGGTTTGTGCACATGGCCACCCGTCGACCTGACTTGATTCCCTAAAAAAAAAATTTTCACCAGGGGATGCCCCCCCATAAGGTTTTGATCAGCCCATAGCACCCATAACCTTAGTCAGTATCTCCTTAAGGAACCGAAGATCCAGATTGACAGTAGCCTTAGCATTCTCACCGTTTGAGTGTAAATAATCTGCCCTTACCAGCTCTGTTTGAACCAGTTTATAGTATGAATATAGCTTATCAATCTTGAACCGTATCTAGAGCTTAACATTGATTTTGAAACAGTTATATGTCTGTAAGCACTTCAAAACAAGATTAAAAACTACGGTTTCCAAAAAAAAAGAGAGTACCGACTGCCCTATTTTCTCATGGTGACTCTCAAGCATTTGAGTAGGCATGCTGGGGATACTCCCCACCTGGGACCGTTATGGCCCATAGTGTTGAATAGCCCAGAGAGGCGACTGATGCCTCTTGCACTGGAGAACACCCTCTGTGCTGCTGTGACTCTGCTTGACATCAGGTGCGGGCCTGGTGTCTGCATCTCCACACCCTCCCACTGAGTCTGCACATTTCTCCCAACCTGGCGTCATGCATGGAGGTGGAAAAGAACCTGGTTCCATGAGGAATGTCTCCTAATTCTTCTGGGCCACAAGGGGCAGCTGTTCCTTAAAGACTATAGGAGCCCCACCTGCAGAGGATGCAGAGGCCATCAGACTGCTCCTACAGCCCCCAGTTGGGACCACTGAGCTGTGGATTGAACCTGTGGTACCAGAATAGAAGATGTTTAAAGCCTTTTAAAGACTGGACACAATTTTCTTTAGTTTTATTTGTTATTTTAGCATTATGTGAAGTAACATATACAGTATACCAACAGGAAGTATTTATCATGGTATTTCCAAACCAGATTACTTGAATGATATAAAAAACAGCAAGTAATTATCACCACTTCTGTCCACCCTTTTTTGCATACACTTCTTGCTGATTTGAAGTGGAGTTTCACAAGCAAGGTAAACATTTGAAAATATCATTGCAGAAGTGAAAGTGTGGTTACTCAACATTCTTTAGACTTGGGAGCCTTCTGATTCCCTATCTGCCAGAGTTCGAATTGTACCAGTAGTACACTAAGCTTCTGGGTCTCAGTACACCAAGTAAGGAAGGGGGTTCTGGCAAACTGAACCGAGAATTCTCTGAGAGTTTGCACTGTTCAGCTGATTTTGTACCCCTACAGGCAAATGCAAGACTCAGTAGTAGGGAATCTTGCAGCAACATTGCAGCCCATCACTATCAGTGGGTATTGATATAGGGCATTAGTAATGATAAACTAATGTAGTCAACAACATAGTAGCATAGTATTGCATATGGTTATCCCTTGTGCATGGATTTCCTTCTTAACTAAAAAGCTGTGATACCACAGTTAACAGGCCATAGAATACTGTTGTACTCTTCTGTAGTACAACAACAGTTTCAATTAGAATGAAAACTTGTGCCACCTGCAGTTTTACTTTAATTTTCCCCACACACAGAACCCAGACCCTACCCTAACACATCTGTTTATTCATAAAAATCACACACACAAAAAAAGAAACATATTCCTCACCTGGGTGGGTTTCTTTCTTCTTTTTTTTTAAAAACATAAAAACCAAAAAACAAAGATTTCTTAGGAAGAAGAAAAGCCTCATTTGTTTTTATGTTCTGTTTCAAACCATATACTATACAAAAAAAAGGCAAGCTCAACTGCACACAATTCATCTGTGTTTCCTTCTCTGGGTCCTGGTGACATTAGGGACCTATTGAGCTTGGTTCTCAAGGTCCCTATGGTGGAAACACAGCCTTGCACATGGTTTCCCCTGAATTTTTCTCTATATCGTGGTGAAAGAAAAGACTTAAGAGTTCATTTTGTTTGTCTTCTGTCACATGGCAGTGACTATACCAAATTTGACTAGGGACAGGGATGTAAGGTGCCGGGGTATAGGGGATAAAAAATGGTTATAAAAAATGAAAATACTATTTTGTAGGAAAAGACCCTGAGCAACTTGTCTAAGCAAGGGTGTTTATTAAGAAAATATATTTTGAAACCCAGCCCCAAAAATGTATAAAGCCTCAACAGGAAAATACGAAATGTAGATATCAAAAACAGACTTGCCACTATTTACTGTAGGTAGTCCTTGTTTCTGTCTTCCTCATTGGCCAATGTGTAAACATACTCGAATTGCCTGTTTTGTGCCACACAACTGGGTGAGGTTTTTTGCTGTAAGTGGATGGTTAGACCAGGGATAGAAATTAACTTTTTTCGGTACCTGCACTACGGTGCATGTGGCAACAAAAGTTACATGCACCACAGTCAGGTTACCTGCACCTGGTAGACAAAAATAATAAAACTTGAAAAAAAAGATACTGAATTTTTAAATAGTAGTATATGGAACAACTGCAGTATATTTATATACTGTTCTACATTTCAGTGTCTTCTTCACTTTCCCAGCCTTTTTCTTCCTCTTTTCTTGAACCATAAGGAGCAATCTGAGGTCTCCTTGTTCTCTTTCCTGATGTCCACCACCTAGCTATGGCATTGTCTGGTGAGTATGTGGACACGGTCTCACTGCTCAGATTAATGGCCATTAAAGCCGACACAGTTTCTGGTCTCAGGTTTGCCCTCCAGTCATTTTTTTATTCTTGACATTAATGAGAAACCTCGTTCACATTCCGCAGTTGAAGATGGAATTATAAGAAATATTTTCAGCAAAGCTAGAATATCTTTGAGGTCATCCCTTTCTTCCGAGAGAACTCTACCCCACATAGCAGTGGAATCCAAAGGGGGATGGTAAGCTGCATTTAGGTTGTGGATATATGCTTTCAGTTCCGACCACTGCAACAGTGCTGAAACAGCACTGTACCCCTTTGGTTCCAGAATGTCACTGTAGTAAGAAAATAATGACTTGACTTCTGTGTCTCCATACTCTGCCAAGGAATCTTCAGAGTTAGGCCAGTTAGACAAGTTGAAAATTCTCATTTCAGCAATGACAGGATCACTGACAAATTCAGAAAAACGAATTTCCATTTGATTTAATGTGGAATCCAGCACTTTCTTTACAATAAACACTATGCTGCTCTTGGCACTGTTTGCATCTTCGCAGGATCTGATCTGTTGCCGCGCCTTGCTGAACCAGAGGAACTAAGCTCCACACCTTTGTAATGCAGCTTACCATCCACAACACTGATTCCTGTTTCAAGGCAATCAATAGTCTCTGAATCTCTAAGAGTTTTAGTTTCTTCATGAGAGACAGAACTTTAGCTTGCACAGAGTCTACCATTAAGTTATTTTGCTGGAATGTCAGCTTAGTCTGGACATGACTGCTATGTAGAATTCTAGGAAGTTGACGAAATATAAAACCTTAGGTGATTTCATCTGCTTTAGAATTGCAGTGGCCTTTTTCTCTTTATCCCTGTACCATTTACGATTGGTCCTCCAGATGTGTAACAGTAGCGGATAATTTGTCTGCATCACTTTAACAGCATGCTGGTGGTGGCAGCCACCTTGTTCCCCCAGTATTTACAGGGCGCAGTACCCTGATGCCCAGTCCCTCCCCCGCAGCCTGTAAGCCTGACCAATTTAAAGCAGAGTGCTTATAGAAACTGTGCAATGAGGAAAGCAAATCCTCCACTGCAGAGTACAGGGGTGTCCCCTTGATCACATATTTAGTGACCAGCTCAAGTCTATGTGCACAGCAGTGCACCACTTTTAAAAGTCTGGCCTCATCTTTCAGCCTTGTGGCTACTCCTGTTTTGCTGCCCATCATGACTGATGCCCCATCAAAACAAGCAGCAACTAACTTATTTCTCCAGTCTGGTATTTGGAGGTCAATTTCCATGGTATTTTGTAATGTTGATGTTATACTTTCTCGTCTGCCTTTCAAGAGGCTTAAGCCTACAAATTTAGTAACAGGATGCCTTCTCCAAGATGCGAGATAAACTACCTCCTCTTCTGTAATACTTTTGTCTGTTGAGCCATCTGACAAAATAGAAAAGAAATCTTGCAATTTCACCAATGTGATAAGATCTTCCATCTTATCTTTGTAAATATATTCCGTGAATACTCTCGCTTGTTTGTCATTGCAGTAGGTGTCACTGACCGAGACCCCATATCGACGTAATAAGTTTACCTCATCTTTTAAATCAGTAAAGGCCGTGCTTTTAGCAAGAAAAAAGTTGTTCTGAAGAGAACCTTCATTTGTTCAAATTCTTTTTCTTCCATTTTTTGGACAAGTTTCATTAATGGCTGCTCTGCAGGGGTTATAGAGTGAGCAAAAAATGCTTTTCTGGATGCCTCATATAAATCAGATGACTCATGAAACTCTACATTTGCCTTTCTAAATGATGAACACCCATCCCGGAAGGAATTATTTTTTCCAGATTTATCAAATAGTTCACACCACTCACATTTCATAATGTTCAATTCACTGTCATACTTTAGCCACTTACGATTCTGTTTCCATGAGTCCACGAATTTGTATGTTTTTTTCTTTTTTAAGGGTGGCTCTCCATCAGTTGTCTCATTAGTAGTAGGATGCTGAGGAAGTTGTGGAGGAGGCACTGAGGAGCATAGAGAGACAGCAGTGGGGCTAGGACCAGGCACTGAGGGGCATAGAGAAACAGCAATGGGGCTAGGACTAGGATCGGGCACGGAACATGAGAAGGTGGGAGGAGAACACCAGAACATTCAGAAGAAGCATCGAAGTTAGATTCTGTTATGGACAGGCTGGAACTGCCAGGAATGGAGTCAGATTCATATATCAGAGACTTGTCACCACCAGAAGACTGAGAGACTGTTGCACAAGACTCAGAATGGATCTGTGGCTGGGCCTGGCTTTGATTCTGGTCAGCTGTGGAGCTGCTGCAGTTTCAACATTTGTTTTGCTAAACTTGTATCGAAAACAGTATTCACTGGTTTGGGTAACACTTTCTTGGGTGGCATGGTGTAATTTTAGCAATGTCTAATAAACTGAGCTTTTTAAACTTTGACGTCTCTTTGTGTTTCAGTTTAAATGTCAATAAAACTGTTGTCCGTCAGAAAAGCGTCTTGTGTATTTTTATTACTTTGTAGGTTAAACTGTTTACACCAGTGACAACACACTAAGTCTACAAGGGTGACTTAGCTGAAGAATCAGGCAGGATTTTTTAAGTTGTCTCACAAAATTAGTAGTAACCCGCCAATCCCAGTCAGACTTGGTTGGCGTAGGGACTACTAGCACAGAGGAGGCTCACACTCACTGCACAGCAGAGATAAACTACTCTGCAACAATTATGGAAAAAGATAAATTCCTTAGCATACAGTAGGTCCTGACCTTAGTCCACAAGTCTCTTTCTTAGGCTGAACCCCAGGGCCAGGTTCGGTAGCCAGAGCAGTGCAGTAGTGGTGGTAGTAGTAGTGTACACTGTTACTGCTACACTGTATATTTATTTCTGTCTCTCACAAAAAAATAAGTTTAGATTCAAGCTATAGAAAGAGGGGGTCAGGTCAGGTGGGGGTTTATATGGACCTACACTAGACACACACACATACACAGTAGTAGTACATGCAGCAGTGTAGTACACGTAGTATAGTATAGGGTAGACCAGGTAAACCTTAGTCAGGCAGTCCTATCTGCCTTCAAAATCTATGTTTCTATGTGCAGTAATTATTTTGTGCTACAGCATGCACACATATATTTATTTTACCCCGATTATGACAGATGCTGGACTCACAACTCAGGTAAAATGAGTGGGAGTCCTCCAGACCAGATGGATTCATCAATTCAGTCTCAGATTGTGGCAAAGTTGTGGTGGGATTGGGAACGGGGCAAACCCACATTGCTCAACAAGCAGAGAAGCGAACCCTTACTTTTTTCCTCAATCTTATATAACTGCTCTTTGCCCAGGCTGGCTGTGAGCAAATAGGCTAGTGGGTTAGTGATGAGAACCCCGTAATTGCTTTGCTATTTCAAGACAGAATTCCTTTTGACCCTTTGGATTAGAAAATAAACAGCAACTGCCCTTGGCCCTTTGCTTAGGCTGCAGCCACTGACACTGAAAGGCAGTCTTTGCTCAAATTTATTTTTTATCACACACTCACTCTCACTCAATCACACAAGTATTTTTATTTTTTTTATTTTTTTATGATTTCCAGGCTTTTTTCCCCACACACACTAAGAAGAAACTGGACATGGACTCTGGGAGGGACTGATTGTCTCACACACAGACACACACACTCTGTGAGGGATTTGACTGCTGCTGTAGCTCCTGCTATATTTAAGAGCTTTGTTCACAGCTACCCTGCTACCCCCACAAACAAAAGCAAAGAAACACCACTATGTCCACAAAAAAAATCAGGATCAAAGGTTGTGGTAAAATTAAGTCCTATGAAATCACAGGACAGAAAAAAACCTTTATTTCGGGGTGGGGTGGTGAAGCCCTGATTTACTTTGGTTCTGAACTTCTGCCACTTAGTTTCCGCCAGATAAGTATTTTTTTTTTTACCTTAAATTGCAACCTTTATCTTGCTAAACACTTCGTCCTGCCTGCAAACAGCTAAATGTGCTTTTTTGTTGGCCCAGAAAAAATACGTGACACTAGTATGATTCCTTCATGAAGCTTCCCACCTAGCGACTGCTCTCCAAGAAAGTCTCTCACAACTGCATAGTTCAAACAGATGCATATGGCTATGTGAACCTTATTGTACCACGTGTGTGACAGAAAGAGAGACACGTGGTACAATAGAGTTAACATAGCAGTAGATAGCATGCTGCCAGATGCCAGTCAAGCCTAAATTAATGCTCACTGAGTGACCATCCCGATTCCCACCCCCCGCCCCACTGGCGCAACTCCAGTTGCTTGCTGCAGCCCTCCTGCCCCGTCCCTGTGCTGCACCCACGCCTCCCAACCCCTTCTACCCAGCCCAATCACCCAAAGCATCCCGGTGGGTCATTAATATTAATAGCGTCAATGCGCCATACATACTGCACACAAGGCACTGCCAGCAGCCAGCCCACTTTCAAATTCGGCATTCCGATAACTCCTGCTGCTGCGCCGCGTCCAACCTCCTTCCTGTGGCACTCCTCCAAGCCTTGGCTTACGTTGCAGCAGCTGCTGTTCGGGAGGCGGGCTCTTAGTCACCACTGCTCGCTCCCGCTCACTCCCGAGTCTTCCTCACAGTAGCGCGCGCGATCACCATGACGTCCAGACGTCATCTCCCAAAAAAAAAGTCTGCCTGTGTTTGATGCTGCGCCCCTAGTGGCACCTCTTGGAACTGCAGCCCGAGAAAGTAAAACACACCACATGCACTATGGTGCAGGCAAGAAATAAAACTACTTGCACCAGCCTGTTCCCACTTGCATTTGGAACAGGCTGGGTATGTTAATTTCGACCCCTGGGTTAGACTTCTGCTAGGATAGTACTTTACATCAATGTATTGGGAATGTTTAAGCAGAAAAAAGGAAAACTTAAACCTTGGTAGACAGTGTTTTTTAGAGTCCAAAGATATTATGCAGTATACCTATTCCTGATGTTTCTGTAAGTCAAATTCCGACAACCTGTTTTGCATAATGCAAGTGCTGTGCAGCAAAGAAGGCCATTTTGCAGTGGTAACAAGTATACTGTAAATGTTTAACTAATCAATGGAATGTTACCTAATAAAAAAACATTGTGGAAAGTTTCATAGAATATTGTATGTCTGGAAGCTGTAGTGGCCTGTTGACTTTAGTGAGTCTTTAATCTCTTAGAAATTTCCAGAAAGTTGTTTGACTAGATGTTTATAGGTCCAGAGACCAGAGATTGGGGGGGGGGGGAGACAAGAGGTACTTCTAAAACTACCATGTGGGCTGTCTTTCTCATACTGCCAGGTGTCCAGATAAGATTTAGGACTGGGAAGTATTTACTGCTAGCTTCTTCAACCTGGTAGTATTTTTCATCTAAATGGTAGTAATTCCAACGGCTGACCAGTTTCGAACCCCTGCCTGTAAACCAAGTCTCAAACCCACTGGGCACCAGCAGCCACTGACAGTTTTTGATTGGTGCTGCCATGGAGTTTCAGATACCTTTCTGATGCTACAGTGTTGCGACCTTATTTTTAACATGTTATCATGTTGGAGCAACCCTTCTGGCCAGCCAGTTAGCAACTTCCAATACTATCTCCTGTACTGCAGTCCCAATTGATATGTATGTTCTTTTCTGTCTTTACCCCATATGCTTGCACCTTTTACTGTGTGGAACGGGTGCTGGTAGCATTGCATGGTGCTGCTAATATTGTGCATGTGTAGCAAATATACTTTAAATATGTAGGGTGGGAAATACATTCTTAAAATCAGAAAGTGGTAGCAAATCAGGGAAAAATGGGAGTAAAATACTTCCTTACTTCCCTTATCTGTTACCCTGCATACTGCCTGTGCATATATACCTGTAAATATATTCTTTGCAAAAAACTGCATTAATGCAACAGTTAGAGTATAGATTAAACCGACAACAGCAGGTAAATGTGATGCTAGGATTTCAAACCCTAACACCACTGCCCCACCACTGAGGCAAATGAGGGGTGGAGTTTCCTTAGTATTGTCAACCCGAATGCTCACCCTATTGCAGTAACAAACAAACTCTGGCCAGAGCCGATAGAGCTGCAGCAGAGAAACTTTGTGTAAAAATATTGAAAATTACCAAAGTTATGAGCCTGCGTTACCAAACTATAACGTACGCTCATAAAATTGTTGTTTTTTAACATTTTTACATCAAATTTTCAACAAAGCCTTGTTATGACCCTGCCTCATGAAGAAGGGCAGAGAAAATGTTCAGCTCCTGGCCTAAAGGTGATTTTTCGCAGGGACTGAAAAATCAACTTTCGGGATGAAAAACACATTTTGGGCAGGAGTTGAAAAATTTCAGCTGTCACATTCATGAGGTGCTGTAAAGAAATGGTTATGTTGAAAATTTGGGGTCAAAATATTGAATATTACCAAACTTATGAGACTGTGTTTGCAAAATTCAACATAGCTTCATAACCTTTTTTTTTTTTTTTTTTTAAATATTTTTACACCAAATTTATAACATTGCCTTCTTATGAGCCCACCTCATGAACAAGGGCAGAGACAATTTTCAACTACTGTCCGAAAGGTGATTTCCTGCAGGGACTGTGAAATCACCTTACAGGATGTGAAAAGAAACATTTTGGCCAGGGTTTGAAAAATGACAGCTGTCACATTCATGAGGTGCTGTAAAGATATAGCTACCTGTATGTTGTAAATTTGGGTTAAATATATTATAAATTACCAAACTTATGAGTCTGTGTTTGCAAAATTAAACATAGGTTTATGACTTTGTTGTTTTTTAATATTTTTAAACCACATTTTCAACAGAGCCTTCTTATGACCCCACCTCGTGAACAAGGGCAGAGAAAATGTTCAATTCCTGCTGAAAGATGATTTCGTGCAGGGACTGAAAAATCACCTTTCAGGATAGATTTGCCTAATGTCAGTGCAACTGTTTTTGAGGTGGGGTCCCAAAAAAAAGGCATGTTGAAAATTTGGGCCAAAAATATGAAGAAATGCCCAAATTATACCGCTAAGTTCAAAACACCCTTGAAATACATTGAACCGCATACCTGTTTCTTCAGTTCACAGCCTGACTTTGAAGAGTGAAGATGTGTCTGTGGTCCAGAGAGTATTATGGTGTTAGACCCCCGATGGGTAAGTAAGGGCTTGGGGAAGGTGCTGAGTGGGTAGGTCGGGTGGGGGGACAGTAATGGCTGCAAAAGACATTGAAGGATATTTTTCTTTTTGCAGGTTTCAGAAAAAAACAAATGACCGAGGAGTTCTGATCACAACACTGGGGGACTGGGCACCCCCAGTGTCACTGTTATGTTTCTGGTAGGGGTAGGTGCTGAGACTGAGGGTCAAGTGAGGGGAAGGAAAATATAAAACAAAAAGGAGTTCACATGTGGAACATAGCACTGTTCATGTGTCCAGAATACCACAGAACTCTACTGGACATGCACAAGTAGTGCACATGCATAGTAGAGTTCAGCGTCCATCTTGGACACGGGGACTGTGTCATGTTCTGCTGTGCCCTGTTCAGAATAGTACTGTGTGACTGCTAATGGAGAGAGTGGAGTACTTCGCAGATGCGGAGGCGACTGTGAGACAACTCCGCACTGTTGTTAGGTCAGAAAAGTCTCCCTTTTTTGATCACAGGAGGTCTGCAGGGCTCCGCTCACTGCAGCCCTAAAAAGTTGTGATGGGATGGAGACAGGTATGTATGTTTCATGAGTGTATAGAATGGGGTTATCATTACTCTACCCCACATTTGCCTCAGGGGTGGGGCATGGGTGTTCGGGTTTGAAACCCTGACATGACATTTCCCTACCTTTGTCTGTTTAATCTGTACCTTAGCTGTTGTATTAACACAGTTTTATGCAAAGAATTTTCTTACTTTTTGAGATAATATAATCATATCCTTACTTGCCTGTAGGAGTGTAGGGCCCTCCAGGCCCTGTGCTGCCATTCTACATAGATGAGCATATCTATGTTGTCGTTGGGCCCTGTACTTCCATTTGTAGGATAACAGCAACCAATTTGTCAGCACACCCTTCTTATTACTCCACCTCATGAAAACAGTGCTGAAAGTTTTCGAATCCCCGCTGAAACGTCATTCTGCGCCACCACAATGTCATTTTAACCCCAGGAAATCTTACTGTATTCTGACATATGCAGGATTATCTAACCATAGGACTGCCCCGGAGTCAAAATGGTTAATAGAACCTATACAAATGACGGAATGCTAGGCTCGAGCTCGGTTTTCAAACCTCTGTTCCTGGAATGCATCCTGCAACCGTCAGATTCTTTACTCCGCTTGCCTAAGTAAGGCACATTGGAGAGCTCTCCTTCATCTTTCTTGAAGATTTTATTTTCTTGTTTTTTAAAGCACCGATTATTTCTTTTAGTTTTTAAAGCACTGCCCTTGGTATTACAGGTAGACTAGTATAGATTTAGTGTTTGTTTCGGTAAGTTTTTTGGTTCTTTGCCAGTTCCTTGCAACTGGGAAGAAAGCGAGTCTTTGTTTACATTTTAAAGTAAAACTTCTTTAAAATTTACTTCTCTGGTAGCCGGTTTCTTATTTACATTTATTTTATGTTATTTAACCAGGGTAACTCTCGATCTTACTTTGAGAGGGCTCTTGCAGTAGGTAATTACATATAGGACTGACGCCGGCAGGTGGCAGGACCCCATGGAAAAATTTCTAGCTAGCAGTCCCTGGCGACGACACGCGTCAGATGACGGCATCAGAAGGCGTTGGTATAAAGGCGGTCCGGACACCCCCTTCCAGTTCTTTACCACCAATATTTGTGCAGCCGCAGAAAGGTTGTGCTTCGCCAGTCTTCCCTCGCTGCTTTTTACCGAAAAACGTTATTATTTTCGACTTAACGCCAATAGTACGCCGGTGTATGTCGTCCCTAACACCTCTGAGCACAAGAATAAGTGCGATTCGGTAGGCGCCCAAGTACCGCACAAGGACGCCACTCCCTGTGCCTGTTCTGCCTAGGCCCCGATCATCCCGTTGAGAAGTGCCAGCATTGCCTCAGCTTTAACGCTAAGCACTGTAAAAGGCAGCAGAATCCCTGGAAGCCCATATTCTAAAGAAGAAAATGAGCTCTATGGAGAAGGAGCTAAAAACTGGAGGCAGGCGTCCACTTCCCGAAGGCCATCGAAGAAGAAGGACAAGGAGGCACGGGACAAAGGCTCCTCCCTCGTCTCCCTCGGGAGTCGCCTGGGGCTGAAATATAACATCCCTCAGGGAACCGCTCTCAGCGGCCGCCTCCGGAGAGTTTCTGAAACAGCGTCGGCCAGCCCGTCTGGCTCACGCTACGGGCCCCTTGCAGGTGCCTCCGGGCAGTTGGAGCCTCCGTCCCTAGATTCGGCTGCAGACTCGTGGCCTACCGCCGTAGGCGACTCGGTGGCGGGCAGCGGCTCCTCAGCGTCGCCCAGGAGAGGGCTGACATCCGAAGCCCTCCGGGGAAGGCGATCGCTGACTTCTTCCCCACTGGACCAGGCCGACCCTCCTCTCGACCTGTCTCCGGTGAAAGGCTCGTGAAGTCGGACGTCGGCTCCTCCAGCCGAGCCGTACACCCTCGCCTCACGTCAGCTCGTCCTGGCGTCCCAGCCAACGAGGCGACTGACCTCCCTCTCGTGGTTCCCGGTTCACCACAGCCTTCACTGCCATCTGGGGAACCAAGTCCCCAACCTGAACCCAGGGACTTTTCCTCCGTTCCTGGGTGAAGCTGGGGACCCTGCACCTCACGTCGGTCCTTCCTCCCATCCGGGCTGGACCTGGCGTCTACTCCCCAGGCGCCAGCTCTCGGCGCGGCCCCTCCGGCGTCGGTACCTCGGCATCAGGGCCTCCACCATCAGCCCTGGCGTCCGGTCTTTGCCTGACTCAGGAGATCTTTTGCTCCCATCGGGCCCCTCCGGGCTCTCCCCTCTGAGGGCCAGCCAGTGGGGTTCCGGCCAGGCAATCTGCTCCAGGCAGCCCCCGGCTTCCAGGTACCCTCCATCTTATTCTGTGCGGTGTGCAGAGGCATCATATCCGGCACCACAGTACCCGGCCGTGGGCTGCGCTGCAGTACTCGGCGTCTCAATGCCGGCGCGGGTTACCCGCAGCCGGGTCTTGGATATGCTCCATATGGGTATAACCCGTATTCTTATCCCCCGCCTCCTCCTCCTCCTCCACCACCCTCGCGGCTGCCGGTGGACCTGCAGGAGACTCTGGCCTCCTGGTGGGCTGAGGCTCAGCTCACCAAAGAGGTCGAGAGCCGCCTTCTGGCGTTGATGCCATCCCAGGTTCCCGTACACCCCAGGCGGCACTCTCCCTCACCACCTCCGGACTCCAGGGTTTTTCCATCTGGATCCAGAGAGGGGCAGGATATGCGCCCCTGGGGACTCCCCAAAGGGCCCGTTCCTCCCCCGGGTTGGGAAAGAGAGTCTTACTCTTCTTCATCCTCCTCTTCACTCACGGACTCCTCAGACTCTTCTGACGGCTGCTGTGAGAGAGACGACGACCCTCACTCTCCGTCAAGCCCGCCAAGATTCCTCCAGTCTCCTCCGAGGATCCTTCTTTTACGGAGCTGCTTAGAAAAATCCAGGAGGTTCATCAGTGGCACTCCTTGGAACCAGATCCTCAGCGTTGGAAGCTCGCTGAACATCTGGATCTGCCCGTGACAGCTCCTACATTAGTGCCACCCTGGATAGAGCCTCACGCCAACCTTGTTACCACGATATGGAAACAACCGTCAGCCTTAGCTGCACTTCCTAGGAAGTTGAACAGGCTATATCAGGCTTCAGAGGGTGTTGATTTCCTGGATTCTCACCCTCGTGCTGACTCGGTCGTGATTAGCGCCGCTCACGGCCAGTCGGCGAACCCTAAACATCTTAGCTCATCACCTCCTGATAAGGAATCTTGCCTTCTGGACCAGTATGGGAGAAAGATTTACGCTTCCTCCACACTGGGGATTAGGGCCCTGAACTATGTCGGCCACATGGGGGACTACCAAAAGGCCATCCTTACTCAGGCGGAAGCCAAGCTGGACTCCTTGCCTGACTCCCAAGTCAAACAGGAATTGGCTGATCTCGTCCGCTCTGCTCGTTCGGCCAGTCGACACATGCTATGTGCGACATACGATGCAGTGGACACTGCTGGGTGGAGCTCAGCTTTCGCCGTAGGCCTATGGCGTCATGCTTGGCTCCGTGTGTCAGGTCTGGTCCCGGAGGTGTAATCTGCTATCCAGGAAGCACCTTTCCAGGGGTTGATGCTTTTCGGGGGTGATGTCAAGGACATCATTACCGATTTGCAAGAGAAGGGGACAGCTCTGAAGTCAGTTGATTCCATGTACCGTCCCCATCAGCAGCAGCGCCGTCCCTTTCGCAGACGGAATCGGCCAAAGGCAAAACCCCAGGGAAGGCGGGCCACAAAACATCAGGCCCCCGCCCAAAAAAGCAGCGGGTGCTTCAGCTGTGGCGCTGCCCCACACCACCTGACTCCTTTCCTCTCCCACTGCCTCCGGACTCCCCGGAGGAACCAGTAGGAGGGAGGTTTTCCCTCCACCTTCCGGGATGGGAGAGTATAACCACGGATTCTTGGGTGCTCCAGCTCATAGCAGAAGGACACTCCATAGAGTTTCTTCAGAAACCACCCTGCCACCCCCCTCTGAAGTCGTCGTATTCACAGGAACATCTTCCTTTGGTCCAGGAGGAAATCTCGTCTCTTCTGCTGAAGCAAGCGATAGAGCCCATCCCCCTTCATCTTCAGGGGATAGGTTACTATTCCCATTTCTTCCTGGTCCCTGGTGGGGGTAGGAAGAAGTAGGCTGCTGGTTAACTAGGATCTGC
This sequence comes from Neoceratodus forsteri, assembly GCA_016271365.2. Taxonomy (NCBI): domain Eukaryota; kingdom Metazoa; phylum Chordata; order Ceratodontiformes; family Ceratodontidae; genus Neoceratodus; species Neoceratodus forsteri. The sequence continues at coordinate 675,522,143 of CM028129.1, forward strand.
AGCTTATCCGGTAGGTAGGGAAATGGGCAGACTGGGTGGGCCAAGCGGTCCTTATCTGCCGTCAAATTCTATGTTTCTATGTCCCAAAGAAGACGGGAGATCTCAGACCGATTTTAGATCTCAGTTCCCTGAATCTTTATATGGAGAACAAAAGGTTCAGGATGCTCTCTTTGCAGAGCCTTCTGCCCCTCCTCCGGCTGGGTCAATGGCTTTGTGCTCTGGATATGCAGGATGCTTATCTGCACATTCCCATTCGCCCATCTCATCGCATATACCTTCGTTTTGCATTCCAGGGGGACCATTACCAGTTCAAGGTGCTCCCGTTTGGTCTATCCTTGGCCCCCCGAGTATTTACCAAATGCCTGGCAGTGGTAGCGGCCCACCTGCGTACCAAGGGAGTACAGGTTTTCCCTTACCTAGACGACTGGCTCCTGGCAGCCTCGTCCAGGAAGGAACTCCTGCGATTCCTCTCCCTTATCCAGCAGGTTTTTGCCTGCCTGGGTATTACCATCAACCATTCCAAGTCTCATCTGGACCCATCCCAGAGGCTACAGTTTATTGGGGCGATCCTCGATACGACCCTGGGCAAAGTCTTCCTGCCTCCGGACAGGGCGGCCTCCCTTCAGACCCAGATAAGCCTGTTGTCTGACCAGGGATGTTCTCGGCAAGGTCGGACCTTCGCCTTCTCGGGCTCATGGAGGCTGCTATCCCGACGGTCCCTCGCGCTTGACTCCACATGAGGATCTCTCAGTGGACTGTATGCTCTCAGTGGGATCAGCTAGTGGACGACCTAGATCACTCAGTTCTGATCTCCTCGCCGATGATGCGAGACTTACAATGGTGGATGGTTCGAGAGAACCTGTTTCGGGGGGATCTTTTCTTTCATCCTCCCCCCTCTCAGACTCTAACCATAGATGCCTCAGGCGAAGGTTGGGGAGCCCATCTAGGCCCTCATCGGACCCAGGGCTCCTGGTCCAGGCTAGAAAAAGCTCTCCACATCAATGTGCTTGAGCTTCGGGCAGTGTTGTATGCTCTCCAAGACCTTCACCAATACATCCTCCCCGGCCACCTTGCCATCCAGACAGACAACATGTGCGTGGTATGGTACATCAGCAAGCAGGAAGGGACTCGGTCCTACCCTCTGTGCAGGGAGGCAATGAGGGTTTGGGATTGGGCAATACAACACGACCTTCGCCTCACGGCGATTCACGTTCCAGGAGTCGACAACACCCTGGCAGACAAGCTGAGTCACTCTTCTGCTCTGACTCACGAGTGGGAACTGGACCAACGGGTCCTAGACAATATCTTCCAACTTTGGGGAACACCACAGGTTGACCTGTTCGCATCCCCCCTAAATGCAAAACTTCCCACCTTCTGCTCGCTCGTTCCAGAGCGAGGCATTTTCTGGAGCGACGCTCTGTCTCTAGACTGGAAGGACAGATTCGTCTATGCCTTTCCCCCAATCCCTCTTATCCCATGAGTTTTGCAGAAACTAGCTTCAGAAGGAGCAAGAATGATTCTGATCACTCCTTTCTATCCCAGGAAAATCTGGTTCTCTCTTCTACAACAGTATTCAGAGGATCCTCCTCTTCCTCTTCCTCTGTCTCGAGGTTTGTTGACCCAGGATCAGGGGACCCTGGTCCATCCAGGCCTCAAATCCCTTCAACTGCATGCATGGCTCCTGCAGACCTAGCCCAATCCCGTTTTGGAGTGTCTCCCAAAGTGGCGGAGATTTTAGTGGAGGCCAGAAAACCCTCCACCAGATCCACTTATGCCATGAAGTGGAAAAGATTCACTATTTGGGCCGCCTCCAAGAACATGGAACCTTTCTCCTGTTCAGCGGGGTTTCTGCTGGAGTATCTACGTTATCTGTTTGACCTGGGTCTCAGCCATTCCTCTTTGAAGGTACACATGGTGGCCATTTCGGCCTATCATGTTCCCTTTGCAAACAAGGCTTTTGCTCAACTGGAGGTCTCCAAGACCTTTCTCAGAGGGGTTCTCCATCTGAGGCCCTCCATCCGTACTCCTGCCCCCCCTTGGGACTTGAATTTTGTTCTCGAGAAACTTACCCTTCCTCCCTTTGAACCTGCAGCTTCTGCAGATTTGAAGTTTCTTTCGTGGAAGACGCTCTTCTTGGTGGCCATTACTTCGGCTCGAAGAATCTCCGAGCTCCAGGCCCTGATGTGTAAAATCCCCTACTTGATTTTTCACAAGGAACGAGTTGCTCTTCGTACGAATCCTAAGTTTCTACCTAAAGTAGTAGCAGAGTCTACCTTAAATCAGTCCATAGAGCTACCTGCTTTTTTTACGCAGTACTCTAATCAAGAGGAATATTTACTCCATACTATGGATGTTCACCGGATTCTGAGATATTACAGCAACAGGACGAAGGATCTCAGAAAGACTGATCAGTTGTTCGTCTCTTTTGCTCACAAAAGGGAAGGCAATGCTGTTTCCAAGCAATGCCTATCTAAGTGGTTGGCTCATTGCATCACTTTCTGTTATGACAAATACCACAAGACCCTCCCGGGTCAAGTCAGAGGCCACTCCACAAGAGGAGTAGCTGCCTCTGTGGCTTGTTTCAAAAATGTGTCTGCGGCAGACATATGCGCTGCCGCCACCTGGACTTCCGTCCATACCTTTACGAAACACTACAGTTTGGATATTGCCTCTTGCCGTAGAGTAGGCTTTGGGCTAGCTGTTTTGCATGGCCTCCTGTCTTGAGGCTTGCACAGCTAGGATTACTTCTTGGAGTAGTTTTCCTCCTCCCGGTGCTTTTTCTTTGTTCCAGACTGCTTGGGATTCAGTCCTATATGTAATTACCTACTGCAAGAGCCCTCTTGAAGTAAGATAGTACAGTTACGTAAGAACTTACCGTAACAGTAGATCTTCGAGAGAGGCTCTTGCAGTAGGTAATACCTTCCCGCCCTCCATCCCCCTAGGCCTTTTCAGCTCCTTTTCCATTTAGGGAAACATCTGCTCCTGTCTCGTCCGGCCTCTTTTGGCCTGTGGTGGGAAAGAACTGGAAGGCGGGCGTCCAGGACCGCCCCTTTATACTGACGTCTCCTGAGGCCGGTCACCGGATGTGGGGGCGGTCCTTTGCCAGGGACTGCTAGCTAGAAATTTTTCCGTGGGGTCCTGCCACCTGCCGGCGTCAGTCCTATATGTAATTACCTACTGCAAGAGCCTCTCTCGAAGATCTACTGTTACGGTAAGTTCTTACGTAACTGTACTTTTTTGCTTAGGTCGCTGAACTGACTGCAAAAAAAAAAAAAAGAGAAGTTTTATTTAATAATGTGTGTACTTGGCTCAGAGAATCCCAGTTTTTTTTTTAAGATTATGTCACAGACACTCAAGAAAAGAACCAGCCCTACGAGGTTTCAGCATTGTACAGAGTGTGATGAACCATTCGCAAAAGCCGATCCACACTTAGTTTGTGTTTTCTGTCTAGGGTTTGACCACCTGAACGCAGACTGTGAGATCTGTAAATATTTTCCCCAGTTGACACTTGATAGGCAATTGAACCGACTGAGGGAAAAGATGTCCGATAAGGCTGCTGACCCGGCCTCAGATAAACTGTCTCCTTCTCATTCAAAGGAAAAAATCAAGGAACCGGATGAACAGCCCTCTGACAAGGGTGAAGGTTCCCTTGGAAGGAAGTGAACCGCGGAAACAGCTGCTGAACCAGCAACTGCTATGAAAAAGAAGGAAAAGCACTCAGGGGAAGGAACCACAACCGACAGACCCGACGGTTCCTGCTGAGGAAATTGCTAATGCAATTAGAATAATTCATTCACTGCAAACTGGTACTGGTTCGGTTCCATGACTTAATTCACATCATTAGGGATTAAGTGTGTCATGGCAGTCATACACGTCATTGATTTCATGACGTTTGATCTTTATTCAGGACTTCCATGACTTTTACTAGTGTCATCAGAAAGTAGCAATGATGACAGTGCCACAACATTTACTACTGTTTACCAATGATTTCATGAACAAACAATGAGTCATTAAAACCTCATCCATGACAAACTTACATCCGTACACATCCTTCATCAGTTCAAACTTTGGGTTCCTCTTCGATTCCCAGTACTCTTGAACACTACACTGATGATGATGACGACGATGACGACCACAACCACGACTTTGGGGAGTCCCCTGAACTAGATGTTTCCGCTGATTCCCCTGATTAGGGACCTGAGGATTTTACCTCACATTTTGCTTTCATGAAGCAAGTGGCACAAACTCTGGACCTCTCCACCCAGGAATCTATAGAGGAGGAGTAACCACATTACACAGAAATGATGGATGTACCAGCAACTAAAAGGTTGCTATTACCCATCCATTAGTCTCTGAAGAGACAGGCCACTAAGATTTTGCAAACCCCCACTTCTGTTCTCCCAGTGGACAAGAAGATGGATAGAAAATACTGGGTTTACAAGGCAGGAGCTGAATTCCTTTTTGGGCATTCCAGTAATGAAGGGGAGGTGCAGGCTGCTGCTTGTGTTAAAGCAGGCATTCCTCTAGCATCACATCCCCCAGATAAAGATTCTAGGAAAATGGATTATATGGCCAAGAAATCTTATTTGGGTTCTTCTTTGGCCATTAGGCAAGTCACTTACATGGCCTATGTTTCCAGATGCTAGAAAAGTCTCTGGAACATTGCTTTGGAGATTGCTAAGGCCTGCCCTGCTCCCATGGCATCTGATCTGGCTGAGGCTGCAAAAAGGGGCATAAAAACCTCCAAATACCAATTTAGAATGGTAGTGGATGCCAATAACATTGAAGCCAGACTTATGGCAACTTTAGTGTCCCTGCGGAGGTTTGCTTAGCTCAGGGTCCCCAATCTATGCCAGGACACCCAGGTGAAGGCACTGGATTTCCCTTGTGAGCCCACATCTCTCTTTGGTGAACAGACAGAGGCCTACATGAAAAAAGATGGATGAATACAAGGTGGCTGATGAGTGCTGCTGCTAAGGAAAAAGAAGCAACACCTCAGAAGTACCAGAGTTGAGGGGGGTAGGGGTAGAACCCACTACAGAACTTTCTTCCAGACTCAGGCTATCCCAGCCTACCAGCTGCAGAGAGGGTACTTCAGAGGCAGAAAGGGCGGCAGTCGGGCTGACCCCAGTCCCCAGCCAAGTGCACAAGCAAAGCAGACCCCCTGAGGGGTTTGCCAGGGTTGCCTCTCCAATCCCAGTAGGGGGCAGGCTGGCTCACTACCTCTAGGCTTGGAGTTCTGTTACCATGGACAAGTGGGTCCTGGAGGTAGTGAGCCAGGGTCTTGCTCTCAGCTTCAAGGTCTTGCTCAAGCTGAGGACAAGAGTTTTCAGACCTGTCACACCATCAGAAATAATCCTATTGGAGGCGGAGGTAGCAAAATTCCTGCAGGAGAAGGCAGTAGAGCCCGTCCCCTTGACCTAAAGGGGAAAGGGACTCTACTCAAGATACTTCCTCACCCTAAAGAAAACAGGAAGTGGCTACTCATACTGGATCTCAGACATCTAAACAAACATTTGACAAAACCAAAGTTCAAAATGGCCACCATCCTCCCTACATTCAGGCAGGGAGGTTGGCTGGCATCTCTAGACCTAAAGGATGCCTACTTCCACATTCGTATCAGGCAACCCCATAGAAAGTACCTCGGGTTCAGATTGCCATCAGGCCATTACCAGTTCAGAGCTATGCTTTTTGACCCGACTTCTGCTCAAAGAGTGTTTAAAAAGTGCCTAGCAGTAGTGGCAGCACACTTAAGGAGGCCAGGGAGTTACAGTCTTCCCATACTTGGATGACTGGCTAGTGGTAGGCCAGTCACCCCAGCAGGTCAAACATGCACTGACCACCACTCAGGATACCCTGCAATCCTTAGGCTTCCTGCTAAACCAAAAAAGTCAGTGCTGAGGCCAGTTCAGCTCCTGGAATTTATAGGAGTGGAACTAGACACACTAAGGGGAAAGGCATTACTCCCTCAGGAGAGGGTGAACCGCCTGGTACAGTTGGCCATCTCCTTCCAGCTGCATATTCCCAGACCAGCAAGACACTTTCTCCAGCTGTTAGGACACATGGCTGCATCAACAGCAACAGTGCCCGGTTCCAGATGAGAGACATCCAGTTCCACCTCAGATCTCACTGGTCACACAAAAGGGATTACCTGTCAAAAATGGTGCCAGTCATGGGAACTCTTCTTCAATCACTCTAGTGGTGGCAGGAGAAGGACAACGTCAGAGAAGGTCTGTCTTTCTTTCAGCAGCCACCATCAGCAGTGTTAACAATGGATGTCTCCCACCTGTGGGTGCATACCGCACATGGTACTTGGCTCCAGCAGGAGACCTTGCTTCACATAAATCTGTTGGAAGTCGGGGCAGTCTACCTGGGCATTCAGTCCTTTCCCACAGTGCTGCAGGGCAAGGTGGTTCAAGTCAGAACAGACAATACAACCACAATGTACTACATAAACAAGCAAGGGGGCATAAGGTCATCCCCCTGTGCACAGAGGCTATGAAAGTATGGAATTTGGCCTGCTCTCGGGGGATGTCTCTCTCAGCAGTTCATCTCCGAGAGAAGGACAATGTCCTCACAGATGCCCTCAGCAGGATTAATCAGAATCACCACGAGCGGTCACTAAACGGGCAGATCTTGCAAGTTATGTTCAGAATGTGGGGCACATCAGAGGTGGACCTCTTCGCAGCCCTAGACAACCACCAGCTGCCACAGTTCTGTTGCAGACCTCCTACAGTGGGCACAGTGCCTCTGGATGCACTGCTTTTGGATTGGACAGGGAAGTTTCTATATGCCTTCCCTCCATTTCCCCTGTTGCTTAGAGTTCTGAACAAGCGCAGGGTTTAACCAGCAACGGTGATTCTTATTACTCCAGACTAGGCCAGGCAGCCCTAGTATTCACTGCTCCTGACCCTGTCAGTATCCACACCAGTCTCTCTCCCCAGGAGGCATAACCTACTGACCTTCTCACAGGGTAGGATCCTTGATCCCAGTCTCCAGTCCCTCAGGCTCAAGACTTCACTCTTGAGAACTTAAAGCATGTTGATCTAAACCTTTCTGAAGGGGTTCCAGAGGTCCCCAGATTTTCTAGAAAACCCTCCACTAGGAAGACTTACACCTCTAAGTGGAGGAGGTTTTCTACCTGGTGCCAAGAACAAAATATAGACTGTAGCCAGGCTGGCTTGCCAGTCATTTTGGATTGTCTGGCACACCTTCATTTCCTCAGCCTCAGGCCATCTACCCTTAAGGTGCACCTGGCGATCATCTCTGCTTACTTCTTAGTGGGTAAGGGTTCATCCCTGCAGTGAGACCAGGTATTCAGAAAGTTTTTCAAAGGTCTGTTACACTTGCATCCCCTGCACAGGGAGCCAACTCCTGCATGGGACCTCAGCATATGCGTTGGCCAGCTAATCCAGGCACCCTTTGAGCTCATGTCCTCAGCAGAGCTCAAGTATGTGACATGGAAAACAGTGTTCCTGGTAGCTGTCATTTCAGCCAGGAGGATTAGTGAGCTCCAGGCCTTGTCCACAGAACCAAACTATATTTCAGTCCATAGGGACAAGGTAGTCCTCAGAACTAACAGGAAGTTTCTCCCTAAGGTGGTTTCGGTTTTCCACCTGAATCAGTCTGTCACTTTGCCAGTGTTTTTCACTGACCATTCCAGTTCAGGGGAACGTAGGCTGCATAGGTTGGATGTTAAGAGGGCTATCAGCTGCTACCTGGATCACACCAAGAGTCATAGGCAGAATAATGCTCAATTTTTCCTGATCTGCGGAGAAGTGGGAAAGGGCAAACCTGCCTCAAAGAGGACTGTTGCATGCTGGATTGTTGCCTGTATTCAGTTCTGCTACAGCAGAGCATGTAAAGAACCACCTGTAGACCTTGGGCCCATTCTACAAGGGTTACAGCTGCTTCTATAGCAGCTGCAAGAGATATTCATTTGCTGGAAATTTGTAAAGCAGCTATCTGGAAAACTATTCACACATTTATCAAACACTATAGCCTGCACACCCAGGCCAGAAGGGATGCCAGATTTGGCACAGCAGTACTGCAGATCCTGTTTCCTGAATAGGTTCTCTGCCCTCCCCACGAAGGTACTGCTTGAGTAGTCTGCATATGTCAGAATACAGTAAGATTTCCTGGGGTTAGAAGAAAAAATTGCTTACCATAGTAATCTTATTTCTTCCAAGGGAACCTTTCTGTATTCTGAGCTCCAACCCTACCTCCCCTGCTAGAACCTATGGGCACTGAACTACACCGGTCCTTGCTGTTTGAAACTTCTGAGTTGTTTTTTGTTGGGGCATATGTGACTTGAGTTTTAGTGATGCCCATGTAACCCCCAGATGGCACTATCCCAAGGGCTACTACCCCTGCCTGCTTTACTACTGACAGATTGAGGGGCCTAGGTTCTATGGTGGGTGCCTCCACCCAGAGATCAGGGTTTGTAGTGGTTAGACTAGCTTGATCACAGCCCGCTGGGACACCGTGACCCCCTTTGGTTCCCTTTAGTGGCTCACACAGTACCCAGGAGTTACAGCCCCAATACCCCACGTATACACACTGTTCACTCATAAAGCATCACTTACCCTCAAGACTGATTCTGCAGCACATCTCTGAGGACCCCTTGTAAAATAAGGTTAAACAACATACACAGTGAAATACAATACTGTTTCCGTAAGTACCAACACCACAGACAGTATATAGTATAACAACAACAAATCTGAGTTATTTAGGGGACAGCAACACGGGAGGGGGAAATCAGGTTAATTGGTGGCATTAAATCACAGTACTGTGCACACATACAGGGTCTGAAAAGTCACACTCTGGGTACCCAGGTTGGGGGGGGCTAGCCAGGTCTGTTGCCCGGCAAGTGCAGATGGATAGGGCCCTGTAGAAGAAAATATATGCACAACACCCAATTGTAATCCGGAGCCGGATGGCTCAGTCCATGAAGCAGTGAAACAACAAGAATTAGATGACACACTTGTAATTGAAAACAGGCTGCAGGAATACCTCTGATTTGTACTCACAATACCCAAGCTGAGAACCGGATGGTGGATGTTCTCTGGATTGTCAGAAACAACAGGGCATGGAGTCAAGGTCCTTGTGACTGGACGCCACTGCAGTTTATAGCAAACGGATTTAGTCTGAGACATGCTGGGGTTTGCTTCCAGCTTCAACACACAGCACACAGCACAGGGGATTGGAAATAGCGATTCCTCACAAGCACTACACACATTCATATGTAAAAGAAAAGTACTATACCAGGCAGGCTGCTCCTTGATCCCGATCGCACTACTGCAAAATACCGGGAGACACACAGCAGCTTCAGTTCCTGACAGGCGGGCGCAATTCAAGCAATTTCTCCAGTCTTCTACAGGGTGAGCCTGGTTTCCACACTTCTGGTGCTTCTTTCTCCTCACAACTTGGATTCAGTCCAAACTGGCACTCACAACGGCTGCAGGCCGAAACTCAGGGCCTCACACATGCTTCCCGCGAAACTATACACCGCAGAAGCACAGAGCTCCTTCTCTCTTCACTGTCACAACTGATCTGATCTTTCCAGTCACAGAGCAGGGCATTTCCTTTAGTTCCACACCATTCTGTTGTCTGGTTCGGCTGTCACTCACAATAAGACTCCCTCTGTTGGTGAAAAAAGGCGCCAAAGTCAAAACTACATTTCCCAGAGTCACTGCCCATACAATCCCCTTGTGGCTGGCTCAAAATAATTGAGAGTCCAAATTGCGATTCGTCCACAGGCTCCATTTTAAGGAACCCCTCCCCATTGATTGGTCCATTTCAGCAGTTCGGACCAAAATGGAAGAGCTACACTGAAACAGTTCGTGCTGAAATGAAGACAGGTTAGACAAACGACATTTTCTCAGTCACTCCAAATGATTTCTGGCAAATAGTTATATCTTTCAACAAGGCTCGCTCTCCACATGTAGCGACGGCAGAAACGGAGCGAATTGACAGCAACTCGAGTGGGATTCGAGCATTAAATACACAGTCCCCCCATACAAACTAATTAAGTCTGCAAGCAGACAGCTCTTAAAGAGACAGTACGCGGAGGCTCAAATAGCACTCACTTGGAACCACATTTAAACAGCTCAGATGCCTAATACTGCCCAGACTTGGAGCATTCAGGCAAGCTCCTGGAAGACTTTTGGGAACCCCCATTTGCAGAGGGGTTACACCCACACTCTAAAATGTAAGGGGATTGTTTAGTTTTTTGGGGTGCTAGTTATTTATTAGGATAATTTAGACAGTTTGTTCTTATGCATGATCTGTAAGAAGCTGACGATTGCAGGATGTATTCCAGGGACAGTGGTTTGAAAACCGAGCTTAATCCTAGCGTCCCATCATTTGCATAGGTTCTATTAACCATTTTGGCTCCGGGGCAGTCCTATGCTGAGGCCATACTGCATACGTCAGAATACAGTAAGATTCCCTTGGTAGAAACAAGATTACCATGGTAAGTAATTTTTTTTCCATTCCACAGGTGCAAAAGCACAGTTTGGGCAGGATTTAAAAAATGACAGTTGACGCACTCACGAGGTTGTGTAAAAAAATTGCTATGCTGAAAATTTGGAGTAAAAATATTTTAAATTTGAGCTCAAAATATGCAAAAATATCAAAGTTATGCCACAAAGTTACATAGAAACATAGACTTTGATGGCAGATAAGGACCGCTTGGCTCACCCAGTCTTCCCATATCTATACCTATCGAATAAGCTGCAGATCCTAGTTTTACCGGAAGCCTACTTCCTCCTACCTCCTAGTAGAATTGCCTTATGTCTGTCCCATGCATTCTTAAATTTCCCCACTGTTTTTGACCCCATGACCTCCTCAGGAAGGCCGTTCCATGTGTCCACCACCCTCTCCATGAAAGAAAAACTTCCTCACGTTGCCCCTGAGTCATCCCCCATACACACCTCTGAAACACTTGATGTTGTAACACTGTACAATGACACTGTATTTAATCTGTGTACTGTCATCCTCTGTACCTGTCGTTGTTCTTTGTGTGACGTGGAGCCTTTGTAAATGAGTCCCTGACTCAAAGGGTTGTAATTCCTAAACTTTAAATAAATGAATAAAATAAAATCTTCAAATTGTGCTGCCTTGTTCTTGCACATCTCTTTTCTGAAAGATGCTACCCTCTTGGACTTTGTTGATTCCCTTGAGGTACTTGAAAGTTTTTATCATGTCCTTCCTCTCCCTCCTTTCCTTGAGGGTATACATATTAAGCTCTTTTAGTCTCTCTTCATATGGCTTCTGGCACAGAACCTGCACTAGTTTAGTTGCCCTCCTCTGCACTGCGTCTATACTGTCTGTCTTTGAGGAGATGAGGTCTCCAGAACTGCATGCAGTACTCTAGATGGGGTCTCACCAACTGTCTGTATAAAGGGATAATGGAGGGATAATGGCTTCCTGTTTTCTATTGTTGATGCCTCTCCCTGTGCATCCTAGTATTCTCCCAGCCCTCCTTACTGCCTTCTCACATTGCTTGCCTACCTTTAGGTTATCTGATATGACTACCCCAGGTCCCTTTCCATTTTTGTTGCTGTTAATACCTTTCCCACCGTTGTGTACTCTTCCCTTGGGTTTTTGTTTCCCAGGTGCATTACTTTGCACTTCTTTGCATTGAATCTAAGCTGCCATACTTTTGACCATTTCTCCAACCTTGCCAAGTCCCTTCTCATCCTTTCTACCCCCACTTGTGTGTCAACCCTGTTGCAGATCTTTGTGTCATCTGCAAAGAGGCATACTTTTCCTTCCAGTCCCTCCACAATGTCACCTATAAAGACATTAAAGAGGTCTGGTCCCAGAACTGAACCCTGCAATACCCCACTAGTAACCCCTTTTTCTTCAGAGTGGACTTTTTTGTACTATTACTCTCTGCGTCCTGTTATCCAGCCAATTATTTACCCAGTTTACCACCCTGGGACCCACTCACAGGCTGGCTAACTTGTTTCTTAATCTTTTGTATGGGACTGTGTCAAATGCCTTGCTAAAGTCTAGGTAGGACATGTCCACAGCCCTTCCCTGGTCTACTACTTTGGTCATGGTTGTATACCCTATTTAAATACACTGAACTGCATTTACTTTACTTTCTCATATAGCAGCTGGCGCTTCCAGCAGCAAGAAGTGTCTTAGATTAGAGAGTGGATCTTCATCCTAGGACCTGTTCAGGTGAGTGATGGTGTGAGTGTGTGTGTGTGTGTGTGTGTGTGTGTGTGTGTGTGTGTGGAGGGTGCAGGGTGGTGGGCGCTCAGTTGGAGGGTGGGTGGGGTCGGCGAGGGACCGTTTTCTTTATTACAGGTAGTACGGTGACTGGATGGTCAGGGAGTGCCACTAGACACAAGGGGAAAAAAAATGATTACAGGGATGGGATCAGAGGGTGAGGAGTGCCCAATTGAAAAAGGTTTCCTTTTTTATTTCATACAACTGGGAAGTGAGTCACAAAAAAGGATTTAAAATTTAACAAAAAACACATTTGGGGTAATTTTTCCAATACGTAAGTGTAGAAATCACCTATCAGGGTCCCAGTGAGCCATTTTTGTGACTTTTGAATTTTTATTTTACCTTTTTAGGAAAAAAAGGAAACAAGATGGTGGCAAACGAAAAATGATTATTCCAATATGAAAAAAGAATCCTTTTTCATTTCATACAGCTATCTTGAAATGCTTACTGAGCATGCTCAGAGCAGAAATTTAAAACCTAAATAAATTAAATAACTTTGATTTGGATTAATATATATTCACCAAACCAGCAAAAGGCACATCTGTGGACCAGCCCTGGTCTGCCTTGAAAGTTTCAGTCCAAAACTCCTGATTGTCTGGGCTGTAACCTAGATCAAAGAAAAATAGCTTTGACACAGCAAAACACACCCGAAAAAACACTTTTTGAACTCTCCGGAACTTGGAATTCACCCATCTGACAGGAATGAAACTCAGCGCATGTAAAGATCTACCCTACAAAACCACGCATGCAATTTGTCATGCATATCCATTGAACAATTGCGATGTAATTAAAGTGCAGTTTTTGGGGTTTAACATTGCAGTGCCTACTCGACCTAACTATAGGGGCACAACTGCACCCCTAATATATAACATATACATAAAAGCAGAGGGAGGTTAGTGCTTCAGCCCACTAGGGTAGACAGTACATACAAGCCGTGCTGGTGCCTGGAGAATTTCGTCAAAGTGTGCTAGTGTAACCAGGAAGTAGCACTGCACTGGCACGTCACAGTCACTATGAATGAGGAAAAGTAGGCTTACCTAGCAAAAGTGCAGACATGTCTTTATTTTGGAACAAAAAGAGCAGTTCCAAACTAACAGCCAAATTATGTAACAAATACATGAAGGTACCATCATTTACCACCACCATGCAGGAGAGCACACACAGTAGAACGTGCACACTAACGTTTCATCTGGAATGCCCCTGGCTTCTTCAGAGCATGCGTGCTCACAACCCAACTGGCCATTTTAAAGGCTGCTCATGAATATTCATGTTGAGCTTGGAGACTGAAAACTGCTTCTGAGTACACCCAGTTTGCAAACCATATTACAGTGAAATAAACAGATAGTGTAGTAGAGAGAAAAAAAAAAAATTAAAAACAACCATGAGTCAGCATCAACATTTTGTTAGCCAGAAACAAAAAATAAAAAAAAGATTTACTTTGTTCAGCCTATCAGACTCTGTGGCAGCAGCGATGTTTATTCATTTCATTTACTTACCTTTTCGGGTGTCTGCTTGCTTGTTAAGGCGGGCCTTAGTAATTACACCATCAGGTTGACTCAGACTCCACAGTTGTTCTCTGCCACAGCCCATGCTGATTTACATGATCGTAACTTGTGCAGCCCAGAACCATGTACTGTTTCTCTCCAGGTTGTCTTGTGTTCCATGCTATGACCACGCAACACTCAGTCTGTCATCTTTTCTTTATCAGGTTGAATTCTCTCTCTCTTTTTTTAATTGACAAATTCTGACTGCTGTGTGTGAAATGGGACATCTGGACTGCAGTGCCATAATCTCTGAATTAAGATTTACTTTGAAAATGGATATTCAGTTTGTTTCCTGGATATTACATTAATGGGCTGAGAATCAAGTGCTGAAAACAAAAGGATATCGTAAAGCTTCAGCTATAAACTCCCTACTACAGGTAACTAGCGCACCTCCATGCTCACTTAAAAGTCCATTCTATTTAATCAGTTCTCATACCTTCTTAGGAACTGTAGTGAGCTGAAAGATTATGATGCACAATCTAAAGAACTTTATGAAAGATTTAAAACAAGGGGATATATGGTAGTGGAACGTTTCTGAAGGAGAAAAATGAGAATGTGAGACAGCTGGATAGAAATCAACTGTTAAGAATAAACAAAATTTAAATGAATTTTCAATCATTGTTTCATAGAAACATAGAAACGGACACATAGATGTTGATGGCAGAAGGAGACCACCAGGTCCATGTAGTCTGCCCATTATCTTTTAGCCTAGCCTTCTAACTGTCCTTGGGTTTGAGGGCTCCCTTGTGTCTGTCCCAAGCATTCTTGAAACCTACCACTGTGCTTGCCCCTACCACCTCTGCAGGCAGGCTGTTGCAGGCATACACCACTCTTTCTGTAAAGAAAAACTTCCTTGTATTGGTGGAGAACTGCCCTCCTTGCAGACTTAGATCATGTCCCCTGGTTCTGCTGCCCTTCTTAAATTGGAAGAGGCAATCCATCTGCACCTGGTTTAGTACCTTTTATCTACTTGAATGTTTCGATCATGTCACCCCCCCTCTCTCTTCTCTGTTCCAGTGAATACATGTTCAGTTCTTTCAGTCTATCCCTGTAGGACATCTCGTGCAGTCCCTGAATAATTTTTGTTGCCCTTCTCTGCACGGTCTCCACTTGGTCAATGTCCTTTTTGAGGTGGGGTCTCGAGAACTGGATACTGTACTCCAGGTGAGGCCTAACCAGTGATCTGTACAGCGGCAGGATCATGTCCCTCTTCCTGCTTGTGATTCCCCTCCCAGTGCATCCCAGCACACTGCTGGCCTTTAATGCTGCCTTCTCGCACTGTTTACCTATCTTCAAGTTGTCTGAGATAACGATTCTCAAATCGTGCTCTTGGGTGGAGGCAGCTAGTCTTTCCCCTCCAGGGTAATATGCCTTGTAACCCCTAGATGGCGCTATCCCAGGGGCTACTACCCCTGCCTGATTTGCCACTAACAGGTTGAGGGGCCTGGATCCAATGGCGGGTGCCTCCACCCAGAGGTCAGGGTTTGCAATAGTTAAACTAACTTGGTCACAGCCCTCTGGGACACTGCAACCCCCTTTCTTCCACTAGTGGCCCACACAATATATCAGAATTACCTTCACAGTATACACTTACCCCCAGGTCTGGTTCCGGCACTGGGACCTCCTGTGAAATGAGATACAGTGCAACAATCACAGTACAGTACTTTAACATAGACAAATACACTCAGGCAGTATAACTTTGCTGAAACAAGCAGCTCTGATTTATTTAGGGGATATAACAAGGACGGGGGAAATCAGGTTAATTAGCTTATCACTTTAATAATCTACCTATGGCTCTGTTGCACAGGCCTATCCCTATCAGTTACTGTCCCTGGGTACCCAAGCCCCAGTGGCTAGTCCAAACCGTGGCAGCTGGTAGGGGCTTTCACAGAGAAAAAGAGAATTAAACAGTCAGCAGTACAGTAATTCCATTTGGATTTAATGTGGCAATTCAACAGGGCGACCTGAATTAGTACTCACGACCTCCAAATAAGATAGGGTCCTTCAATGTCAGCAGGGCTCACTTGAGGTACACAAACCTCTTCACACATCCATATAAAAGAAAGCACCATACCAGGCAGGCTGCATCTGTATCCCGATCGCAATTACTGCACAATACCCGGAGAACACACAGCAGATTCAGTTCCTGACAGACCGAGTGTAATTTTCAGCAATTCCTCCAGTCTTCTACAGGGTGAGCCTGGTTTCTACTCTTCAGAGATCCTTTGATTCTTTTCACAGGACGGTTCAGTCCTAACAAGCTGCAGACCGGAACTGGGCCTTACACACGTTTTTGACTAAAACTGCACACTGAAAAGCACAGGGCTCCTTCCTTCTTCACTGCCAAAGCTCAACTGAAACTCCAACCGACAAAACGGGCACTTCCTTTGAGTTCCTCCCAGTTCTTGACTGGATTGGCTGTCACTCACAATAGACTGCTGCTGTTGGTCAAAAAGGCATTGAAGTCTAAACTACATCTCCCAGAGTCACTGCCCATACAATCCTCTTGTGGCTGGCTCAGATTATGAGTCCAAGTTCTGATTCGTCCAAGGCACCATTTTAGAGCTAGCTTACCCCACACTGATTGGTCCAGTTCAGCAGTTCAAAACTAGAGATGGGAACTAGCAGACACAGTTCTGACTGCAAAGAAAGCAGGTTAGACAAACTGTAATTTCATTATTACTCTAAATAATTTCTGGCAAACAGTTACATCTGTCAGATAGGTTCCCTTTGCACTCCTAGTGACTGCAAAAATGAAGTGAATTGCAGCAGCTTGAGTGGTACTCAATCAAAGAAACACACAGTCCCCATACAAACTAATTATGTCTGCAAGCAGACAGCTCTTAAAGAGACAGTACCAGAGGTTCTAAAACACTCACTGATAAATGGCTTAAATGCCAAACACCATTCAGGCTTGGAGCATTCAAGCAAGCTCCTGGAAGTCTTTGGAACCCCCATTTGCAGGGGTTACACCCTTCCTGGCCTGGGAAAGCTTGACGTCCGCGTCAAGCAAGTATCCTATAAGTTTCAACTGCAACCATATACATTTGCATTAGGCTGCATATGTAATCATCAGTCAATATATCATTTACCAAGAACACATTTCTGAAACATTGCAGTACGTCACTCTTTACAGTATTACATACACATTGTACCATAACTCAAGTTTACCTCTTGTACATGAAACCTGAAGAGAGGGGCCTTCCTATCAGTTACCTTGGGGCTGGATGGGGCAAGGGCACCATACTAGAGGGCAACACAAGTAACTTGGAGTTAGCACTGATGCTCAGTTTGGGCAATGAGCTCGGGACACATACCCTTTATGGACAACATTGAGAGGCAAGTCCACAGGCCTCCCAAGTGAATCATAACTGAGGTGCACCACAGGCTTTACAGCTCGACCAGTCTTTCTGGGGGAACTGTTATAGTCTCTGCACTCTGAGCCTCATTTTCAGCATTGTCCTCACTTGTCAGGGAGTCTCCATGGGGTAGAGAGGCTAGAACTTGGGGCACTTTCAGCTCCAGGGTTACAGTTTCTGAGTCCACAACATTTGGCTCGCATGGAGAGCTTTCGACACTGCAGTGGACTGTCAGGGCACCCAAAATACTCTTCTTGTTCGGTGTATCACCAGTCTGCCCCAATCATCATTTTCTCCCTGAAAGCTCAAACAGTTCAACCATGCACAATGATTCCATTTCATCTGATCTGATGCTTTGCACTTCACTTTCTGGGTGTATTGGCTCAGGGATGAAGCTGGGGGCTTAGACAGTCCAGAAGGCCCAGCTTCATCTCCAGTATTGACTAAGATTGCCCCGAAACAATTGACTCAGTTAGTAGAAGGATAGTATTCAAAGTCCTCTCACTTTCTTCCGATATGGACTGACAGTCATGCTCAACTGGGACTTGTGGAGGAACACTTTAACTTTGCTTCTGTAGGTGCAGACTTTCTTAATCTTTTCTTAGCAGCAGCTCTAGTCACTGGTCCAGAGGGGCATCTTCTAGGGCTCAGACTCAATTAAGATTTGTCCAATGGGCAGTAAATGATTTCTATGCATTGTTTTACATCTTTTGAATTATTCTCAGGCCTTACTTTGTACACTGGCAGATCATCTAGTTTGCCCACTACATGTGAGGGAGATGGTGCCATCTGTCAGCAATCTTGTGCTTGCCATGCAGTCCCAGATTTCTTAGCAGTACCCGATCTCCCTCCTGGAGTTCCTGTGCTTTCACCTTTTATCATACCTTTCTTTGTTGGCCAGATTTCTTTTTGGCAGCCATGGTTTGAGCCAGTTGTACGCATGAGTTAGCTGGGCCTTTAACTTTTGCACATACTGTAAATAGTTGTCAGCTTGAACCCCATCAGGAGAGACCCCAAAACACACATCTACTGGTAGTCGAGCTTCTCTTCCAAACATCAGGCGGTAGGGGAGAATCCAGTGGCATCACTTTTGGTGCAGTTATAAGCATGTACCAGGGTGCTAATTTGTTGGCTCCATCTAGGCTTGTCCTTTGGGTGCAGGGTGCCTAGCATATCTAGCAAAGTCCGGTTGAAACGTTCAGGCTGTGGGTCCCCTGGGGTGGTAAGGAGTGGTTCTGGACTTCCGCACTCCCCACAGAAAGCATCTCTTTGATCAGGCGACTCTCAAAGTCTCTCCTTGATCAGAATGGATTCTTTGTGGAGCCCATAGTGAACAAAAGTTTTCTACAAGTACTTTGGACAGTGGATGCTTTCTGGTCTTTGGTGGGAAAGCTTGGGCATATCTCGTGAAATGGTCAGTGACCACCAGCACATTACTGATATTTCTTTGATCTGACTCAAACTCAGAAAATCAATACAGACCAGCTCCATGGGTGCACTGGTGGTGATGTTAACAAGGGGCAGCCCTCTGGGGCAAAGCTTTCCCTCTGTAAGTGTGACTACTGGGATTGAATGTGACATCACACATCAGCCCCATCTTAGGCCAATAGAATCTGGATCTCCACCAAGTCAAGTGTTCTGTCTATACCAAGGTGCCCCATGTGGTTGTGCAAGGACCTCAGTACTGAGTCTCGAAGGCAGTGGGCAGCACTAGTTGTTGTTTGTCTACTTGTTCCCCTCTGTCTACTGTTTCTCTGTATAACAGTTTATTGATCAGTTTCAACTTAGGACCTTCTTTGTATAACAGTGCAGTTCTCAAATCAGTGGGCGTAATTTGGACACATCTTTTCCTGCATAGAGGGCTTCTAAAGCTGCTTTGATCATGGGATCGCGAGTTGAGCCGCGAATACTGTCATTGTCCAGCTGAGGCAGTGCACCAATGTCTATTGCAGAAAAGTGGCAATAAACAGCAGGTATGCAATTCTCAGAGGCTCCCAAGCAATCCACCATGCAGTCCACTGCGTCCGTGGACATTGTTCCTCCCTGTCAAACTTCGGCAGAGTGCCGAATGTCAGGTTCTGCCAATCGGACCCAATCATTCTGGGAACAGGCCTCGGGAGAAGCATCAGCATCTATGTGGTTCAGACCTGCTCGGTATTCGAGGCATAGTCATATGTAGATAATGCAGAAAGCCACCTATGGCCAGTGGCATCCAACAGCTGAGGTCTGACATAGGTCAAAGGATTATTGTCAGTTTTTACTAGTATTTTAGCCCCATACAAGTACTCATGGAATTGGTCAACAATAACCCACTTCAAAGCTAGGAACTCTAACTTATGTACAGGATAGTTCTTTTCGGATGGGGTCAGGCTTCTACTGGCAAAGGCCACTGGTCTCAGGCCATTCTCGTCTCTTGGTACAACACAGCCCCAACCCTTGCAAGCTAGCATCAGTGTGCAGGGCGTAAGGTTTTCTTGGATTGGCATAGGCCAGCACTGGAGCATGGGTAAGTTGATATATGATCTCATGAAAAGCAGTCTCACAATCAGAGTCAGCGGGCCTAAATACTTCACTTTCGGATGAAAATACACTCTTTTCAGTCTTGAGGGCGCTGACTTTTGGTATTTTTTGTGGGTTTGGGGATACCCTTGAGTAAGGTTAAGTAAAGGCGGATCACTCTTGAATAGTCCTTGATGAGCGCCGATAATAACCACAGAATCCCAGGAATCTTTGCAGTTCTTTTAGATTTTTGGGCTGTGGCCAGGTGGTCAAGGCCTCAACTTTACTTGGGTGGTCTCTATTCCCTCGGTGGATACTATGTGTCCCACATACTTTACTGATGTTTGAAAGAATTGACACTTATCAATGGACAGTTTAAGGCCAAAGTCCTCAGTCGGTCCAATACCTTAAATAATCTGCTCTCATGTTCCTCCAGTGAGCTGCCAAACACAATAACATCATCTAGGTATACCAGGCACTCTGGTAAGTTCATGTCCCCACTGCACGCTCCATCAATCGTTGAAAAGTGGCTGGGCACCTGAAATCCTTGAGGGCATCCTCATGAATTCATAGAAATAGCCCGGGACAGATAAAGGCCGTCTTCTCCACGGTCCTCTGGGGCCATCGGGATCTGGTAGGTACCCACTGCGGAGATCCAGCACAGAGAACCACTTGCTTCCGTTTAGGCAGTCCAAGCATCCTGATCACGGGGCATTGTGTACTGATCAGGGATAGTCCGCCGGTTTAAGGTGCGATAATCCACACACATCCTTACTGTTCCATTTCTTTTTCCTCACTACTACAATGGGGGAAGCATAAGGGCTTCTGGATTTGTATTACACCAGCAGCTAACATCTCTTGCAGATGCCGCCTCACATCATCTATGTCAGCAGGTGCCAGGCGTCGAGACCTCTCCACGAAATGGTCTTTAGTCATGCAGCGGATATTGTGCTCAGCTCCTTTACCGCATCCTACATCCATTCCTAAAGAAAACACCTGGTCTCTCTGGGCAAGCTTCTCACTGATCCTCACTTTCCATTCAGCTGGCAGGGAGTCACGAAATCAAACAAGTCAGGCGTTACTCTGTCATTCTTCCTTGAACTCTTGCTGCTGGGTAGCACTGCAGTGTCTGCAGAATGCACATTAGCCAGGATGCAACCTCTGTTTACCTCGAATGTCTCTTTTCAGACACATTATGAACTTGGACCATTACCATCTGGCATAAGCATGGGCTCTAGCGGGCAAAATACTAGGCTTGACCAGCAGTCCCTCTGGCAATTTTCCATCGCCTGGTGCATCCAACATTAATATTTATTCTTAACATCCTTTCTGATACGGACCTCTCCTGTAAGGTACACTGGGCATTTAGGCTAGGATCAGAGACTCAGGATCCTTCTTCCATACAATTCCGACCGGTTCCTCTGGTTCTGTTTTTCCAGCATCTCTCTGTACCTCATAGGCCTTCTTAATTAAAGCGAACTCTTAAAGCTCTACTAGTCTTTGACCCCTGTTTTCATAACACAACTGTGCCAGCCTTCCGAACATATGAGCATTTGTTCCAGTCAACAAAGGGACACCATCATACAGTCCAGTGGGGGACACACACTAGGCTAGGGTCTCTACTTGTTCGGCCACTCCAGCCACGAATTGGGGAAAGACAGCCAAATTCGGATGCTACCCGGAATAGGGGTGGCCTTCTCACTTAACTCCCCATACATGCAGTCCTTCTAATGGTTGTAAAGGTACGTCTGACAAATGCTTCTGATACCAATCCTGGAACATAATTGTCACTTAGGAGCCACTGTCTAACACAGCTCTTGTAGACACTCCATTCCACCTTTACAGTGGTCTCCATGGAGGACCCACTATTCTGGACCAGTCTGGAGGCGGTAGTGGGGCCTGGGCAACTGACCTTGCCACAAAAGGACGTGAATTAGCATTTTGGTGCCCTCACTGGGATCATGTCGTGCACCTCTTAACCACTGATTTCTTCTCCGAAGCTCTCCTTGTAGCCTATATGCAACTTTGTCAAGTGTCTTTTGGGGACTGGCATTCCCTTTTCATTGCCCATCTTTCCCACAATTATAGCAAAACATACTTTCTGGAGTTTGAGCTGGCGGGGGCGCCACACAGAATAGCAGCGAGGTTATTACTAACTGGAAACCTAGGTGCCATCTCTGTCTGCGGCGTGATAAGCATTTGGAGACATCTCGTCAGTTCTCCACTTCCATGGTCAAGGAATGAGTTTGGAGCTGTTATCAGCAGGAGATACATGGGTGGGTACCCCACCCCCATGAGATGCAGTCGGATATAGGTCAGGGGCCGTACTTGCAGGCGTGGCCTTCATAAAGGGACTGTTTTGAATTCCGGATCTCTCTCAACAGTTCACCCCATTGTGGCATATCTTTTTCCTTGTCAGAGCACTCATTGACTGTCAACCTCTGCCCCTGAGACTTCCTTGATGGGTCACCCTCAGTCCACTCGAGTTAGTAGCCAGCTGTTGGTGCAGGTACCTCCGAGGTTGCCTTTTCTCAACTCCTCGAATTTCTCTCATTAACTCATCATGGGAGGTGGGGGTTCAGTCGATTTGCCAGGGCGTAACTGAAGCAACAGCAGTTCTGAGAAGGGGCAGACTTAAGGATTCTGTCCAGTCTGGTTCGGTCCAGTTCAATCGTGGCAAACTACCCTTTCTGAGGCATTCTTGCAACAATTTTTCCAGCCGAGACATACACAGACAACAACTCCCTTGGTACTGTTGTGCATTTCTTACTCTCCACCATGAGGTCCTCATCAGAATCTGGGCTCCCATACACATTCTCCAAGGCCTCAAGATAGGCCTGTGCAGGCGCTTCAGGGTTGCTAGCCCGTTTAGCACGGATGGTAGCCAGGGCAGGACCGCTTCGGAGGCTCTCACTAACCCTCTTTAGCTTTTAGCCTTCCGAGCATTGCCATTCCTAGCACTGGGGCAACATAGTTTATCCAGGTCTCCCAGTCATCCTCCCTTGGGGGTGGGAGGTGCCAGAGAAGATCCTCAACCTTCGGTAAGAGTCGTGACTAATGGCAGGTGCAGAAATAGGTCTGCATTGGTTTCAGCCACCATTACGGGCACTGGAGCAGGAGAGGGTGTTGGGAGGAACACCCCAGGTGGCAGAATAGTTTCTTCAAGTCCTCCACAGTTTCCCCTCTCCCAGCAACCATTCAGCAATTTCTCCTCAAAAGTTTTCAGATAGTGGTGGGGCTGATTCCCCCAGGTCTTTACTGTCCTTAGTTATCACTCTCCAAGCAGTGAGGGCTCCCTCTGGGGTAATGGTCTGTGGCACTTTGGAGCTATCTATGGGATCCTGAAACTCTACTAGGGCCAGGAAAGTGTGGGTGAGCAGATTAGCATGCCGACCCACCACCACAGGGTTTTGTAAACCTTCCACCTTGGAAAGTACTCCCTGCACAGTGTCCGTATTGATACCCAGGGGGATGTCCAGGATAAGCACTAGCATTTTTGGGGTCGATCTCCTCCCCAGTACCCACTCCACCAGCCGGTGCACAGCCACTTCTGTCGGGGTACCCATTTTTTCTTAACAGTGGTTAAGTAAATATGGCCACTAGAGGACACACCAATCCCAGCGGTGAGCCTCCAAGATGTAACCCCTAGATGGGCGCTATCCCAGGGGCTACCCTGCCTGATTTGCCACTAACAGGTTGAGGGGCCTGGATCAATGGCAGGTGCCTCCACCCAGAGGTCAGGGTTTGCAATGAGTTAAACTAACTTGGTCACAGCCCTCTGGGACACTGCAGCCCCCTTTCTTCCCACTGGTGGCCCACACAATATATCAGAATTACCTTCACAGTATACACTTACCCCCAGGTCTGGTTCCGGCACTGGGACCTCCTGTGAAATGAGATACAGTGCAACAATCACAGTACAGTACTTTAACATAGACAAATACCTCAGGCAGTATAACTTTGCTGAAACAAGCAGCTCTGATTTATTTAGGGGATATAACAAGGACAGGGGAAATCAGGTTAATTAGCTTATCACTTTAATAATTCATCTATGGCTCTGTGCACAGGCCTATCCCTATCAGTTATTGTCCCTTGGGTACCCAAGCCCTAGTGGCTAGTCCAAACCGTGGCAGCTGGTGGGGCCCTTTCACACAGAGAAAAGAGAATTAAACAGTCAGCAGTACAGTAATTCCATTTGGATTTAATGTGGCAATTCAACAGGAGTGACCCTGAATTAGTACTCACGACCTCCAAATAAGATAGGGTCCTTCAATGTCAGCAGGGCTCACTTGAGGTACACAAACCTCTTCACACATCCATATAAAAGAAAGCACTATACCAGGCAGGCTGCATCTGTCCCGATCGCAATTACTGCACAATACCGGGAGAACACACAGCAGATTCGGTTCCTGACAGACCGAGTGTAATTTTCAGCAATTCCTCCAGTCTTCTACAGGGTGAGCTCTGGTTTCTACTCTTCAGAGATCCTTTGATTCTTTTCACAGGACGGATTCAGTCCTAACAAGCTGCAGACCGAACTCTGGGCCTTACAACGTTTTTTGACTAAAACTGCACACTGAAAAGCACAGGGCTCCTTCCTTCTTCACTGCCAAAGCTCAACTGAAACTCCAACCGACAAAACCGGGCACTTCCTTTGAGTTCCTCCCAGTTCTTGACTGGATTGGCTGTCACTCACAATAGACTACTGCTGTTGGTCCAAAAGGCATTGAGTCTAAACTACATCTCCCAGAGTCACTGCCCATACAATCCTCTTGTGGCTGGCTCAGATTATGAGTCCAAGTTCTGATTCGGTCCAAGGCACCATTTTAGAGCTAGCTTACCCCACACTGATTGGTCCAGTTCAGCAGTTCAAAACTAGAATGGGAACTAGCAGACACAGTTCTGACTGCAAGAAAGCAGGTTAGACAAACTGTAATTTCATTATTACTCTAAATAATTTCTGGCAAACAGTTACATCTGTCAGATAGGTTCCCTTTGCACTCCTAGTGACTGCAAAAATGAAGTGAATTGGCAGCAGCTTGAGTGGTACTCAATCAAAGAAACACACAGTCCCCCATACAACTAATTATGTCTGCAAGCAGACAGCTCTTAAAGAGACAGTACCAGAGGTTCTAAAAACACTCACTGATAAATGGCTTAAATGCCAAACACCATTCAGGCTTGGAGCATTCAAGCAAGCTCCTGGAAGTCTTTTGGGAACCCCCATTTGCAGGGGGGTTACAGCCTTATTTGGATTTCTTTTTCCTATGTGCATGACTTTGCACATTTTGGCATTGAATCTCAACTGCCATGCTCCAGACCATTCTTCCAGTTTCTTGAGGTCATCTTCCATCTTGTCCACTTCCTGCTGGGTGTTGACCATGTTGCATATTTTAGTGTCGTCTGCGAACAGACACATCTTTCCCTATAGTCCATTAGCTATGGCCAATATGAAAATATTGAAGAGCAGGGGCCCCGTACTGAATCCTGGGGCACACCGCTGGTTACCCTACCTTCTGACGACAGTGCTCTGTTTACCTACACTTTCTGGTTTCTGCCCTGTAACCAGTTTTTAACCCATCTAACTGCTTCTGATCCAACTTCTGTGTGGTCTAACTTCTTTACCAGCGTTTTGTGTGGAACCGAGTCGAAGGCCTTGCTAAAGTCTAAGCAGACCACATCTACCGCCTCACCGTCATCTATAACCTTTGTAATACAGTCAGAAAACTTAATCAGGTTTGTCTGGCATGACCTACCTGCTGTGAAACCATACTGCTTATGGTCCTGATGGCCGCTAGCCTCCAGGAATGCCATGATCCTCTGTTTGAGTAGTGTCTCCATTAACTTCCCCACTATGGATGTGAGGCTTACTGGCCTGTAATTTCCAGAGTCCTCCAAGCTGCCTGATTTGTGGAGTGGGACCATGATTGCCCTTTTCCAATCTTCAGGTACCTCCCCACTCTTTAGGAATTTGGTGAACAGTTTAGCCAATGGGGCAGCCAACTCTAATCTCAGTTTTTTTTAAGATCCTGGGATGCATTTCATCTGGCCCCATGGCCTTGTCAACTGTGGGTGACAAACCAAAAATCTCATTTAGGCAGGCCCCTAATTTAAAAGATAACATTGCACACAGTCATTTTAAGGCCCCTATAGAGACTCTGGGAATTAGTTGGCTGCCTCAACCACCAAAAGGTTTTCTTTTTTTCTAAAAAATGTGATGTATGCTAATATGGCACAGACAGTAACATTTTCAAACATCCAAATGCTCAAAGTGAGTTTTAAATAAGGCATTTTATAAATTGCATGGCTCATTTTGAGGTGTTCTATATCACAAATGGCAAAAATGTTATATTACTACGAGATCATTTAAAATATGAATCCAAGAGCAGGTGTGGTCCTTAATAAAGAGAGAGAAAATACCCCAATGGGTGTGCATTTTAAAATCATTCATAACTCTTCTTCAAAACTATTGTTCTTCATGGGACCCAAACTCATACTGATTAATCTGAGGGGAGAGAATCAACTGCAGAAGTTACTGCAGTGTCAATGGAGTTTTAGGCTTGGGTGTCCGAAACCACATGGACTCAGTGATGTGCCAGATTGCAAACCATTGTTAGAAATTTAATTTGGCACCAGGACTGGATATATAGGTTTTTTTGAGGGGGGATTTACTATATTCATAAAAAATTGGCTGGGTTCATGTCTGCCTCTTGAGTTTGCAGTCACAGTCTTTGACTTGATCATGGGTTGTTCTGTGCATGTGGTATCAGTCACAGAGAACTGCTTGCTGTATGACTCTGGGTCAGTCCTAGAGGCAGCCATCCCGGACAGGTTATCTGTGGTACACTGCCTGAGGTAGGAGCATGGGAGTGGCGGGTTGGCCATGTCTTTTGATCCTGCTTGAAACTGACAGCTTTCCCATTGAAGGAGACAAGGTTGTTTGAATGTGGCCATGAAGAGTGATGAAGAGGTGAGGTTTAGGATTCTCTCGGTTTACTGATATCCAGAGATGGACCAGGAATTCCTACAGGAATTTGAGGATTCATTAACCTGTTGTTGAATGCCCCCAATCTTATTGTGTTGGGAGATTTCAATGTATGGGTCAATGATTAATCCTTGCATTTTGCTCAGCAGATCTTCCTGCTGATGTAATCACTGGGTCTCACCCTCATAGTTTCCGCTGCTATCCATGAACGTGGTCACATTTTGGACCTTGTCTGCTCTATGGAACTCCAAATTTCAGATGACAGAGTGGATCCAGTAGAGTGGTCAGGTCAGAGAACTATGCTGTCCATTTCCTTTCAAGGGTTCCCTGAAAATTTCTCTCCCCAACAGAGATGATTCAGTGCCGAGGCAGCATGTGATGGGAGGTGTAGTGGCAGCCTCTGATGGCTGTAATTTTCCCATTTCCACTGCCCTGGACTCCGTTTTGCCAATATGCATCTGCCTACTGACCTACTGCCATAGCTGGCCGTGGTATAACAAAGAGCTGAAGTACTTGAAGGTATCAGGATGGAGGATGGAGCATTCTTAGAAGAGTTCTGGCTCTATGGATGCAAGATCTCAATAACTCTGAAAAAGGCAGATTCTCTCTTCTCAGCTGCTCTCTGGGCCTCCTTACTCCTGGGCTGTACCTTCTTTGCTGGTCATCAGGCAGCATTCAAAGATTTGCAGCGGGGGTATCTAGCCCTCCTCTTCCGGCTTCCTCCAGTGTACTTCCTGCCTTCAGTGAAGCAGATACTCTGCAGCAGAGCCCTGTCACACATGGCAGGGCTGAAGAGACTGTAAGTCTTTTATTTTTCATTCTACTAAGCTTATCCTGCTCAACAAGAAGGACGTGTTCTCACTCAATCTGTGGTGGGATCCAGTCTCGGCCTTGCAAGCTGTACAGACTGGCCCCACCTCTCAGCAGCTCGTTTTCCCGTGATTTTGGGCTCCCCCATAACGGTCCTTAGGAGCCTTTTCAGGCAAGGGGGGCATATCCAGTTCAGCACCGGAGTGCTTTTAAGGGGCTGCAGTGCCTTTTCCAATCGACGAGCGGGTCTGGTGAAAGTTTCAGCCACTCATCGATGGCATATCTCGTCGTTGCGATTCTAGCGCCAGGCACCCATTGATGATCAGTCCTCTCATCAACGAGCACTGAAGAAACTTTGGTGCTGTATCGCATTCCACATGCTAGGCCGCTCATTGATTATCAGCCCTCTCGTCGACGAGTGCTACAAAGCCAGTAGCGCTGCAGTGCTAGGCAGGAAGGGGACATTGTGAGCAGCTCCTGTGGACCCCCCTCCCCACAAAACAAAGCAGGACCTTTCTTTGCAATTTAAAAAACAGGACTTTTCTTTACATTTTGGAAAAGGAGAGCAGCTCTTAAAGGGACAGCACACAAAACATTTGTGATACTGCGGGGGGGGGGTACATTGATATCAGGAAATCATGGCCTCAGAAAAGTCTAGCAGGGCCAAAAAATGTCAGCACTGCAAATCCCCATTCCTGATCACTTTTGCTGGCTCACTCTGCCTCACATGTGAAAAGGCAGCAGCTACTAATGGGGAGGAATCAGCAGATGCAGCTTCTTCCGTAACACAGACAAATACCCAAGAAAGGTCTGAACAACCGGCTACTTCCAGGTCAGAGAGAGCAGCAGCGACCAGGGATACCCAACTGGCGACTGCCCCCTCTCTGGATCCCGAACTTATAGACAGGTAAAATAGGGCCTTTGCTATGGACCATACTTACTTTGAATGGCAACCTCTAGGGTCCCCTGATATGAGACCCCTCAAAAAGGCAAAAAGAAAAAGGACCCCCCCCCATCCTCATCCGACAAGGGGCGGCTATCCTCACATCGCTTTGACAAGAAGAAGAAATCCAGATACAGGGGTAGATCATCTGAGGAGGATGATCACCATTCGTCACGCCACAGGAGGAAAAAAAGGTCTTGTTCTCAGAATAGATCCAGGGGCACGCGCAAGGCAGAACGTCGCAGGGCATATTCCCCGGACTCCTCAGATGCCAGCTCTTCCCTCGAGGAGGGGGAGATAGTGGGCTCATCATCAAACTCTGACGACTCCTCATCCAGAACCTTTGACTTGGAGGACCTAGACTTTTTTTATTAAAAAGTTCATATCCGAGATACACCTCTGAACTTCTTCACCTATCCCTTTCCAGCTGAAACAGTCTTTTTGCTTGGCATCTACCTCCAAACTGGCCACAGCCTTCCCTATCCCTCCCACCATAGAAGACCTACTAAAAGAAGAATGTCAGAACACAGATATCTGGTCCCCCGACAGATCTCTAAAGTTCTAAAGTTTGACAAGAAGCAGTCAGAAAAGTGGTTAGACTGCCCCATGATCGATCCACTGATTTATAATCTAACCAAAAAGACAGTCATCCCCGCTGAAGGAGGGGCTTCGCTAAGGGACCCAGTGCACAGAAAAGTGGATGCCTTGCTGAAGAAGGCCTTCCAAGCATCTGCAACTTCACTTAAGGTGGCAACAGCGAATCTCTTCTCAGCCAGAGCCGCCCTGTCCTGGGCATTGGATCTAGCTTTTCAATTTGCTGAAGACCCAGAAAAAAACCTCGCCCATTACTCTTCAGCTACAGCTAATGGGCTTAGTATCAGCTTATGCAGCTGACGTGTCTGAGGAGGCAGTCAGGTATGTTGTACGGACCATGTCTTATCAAACCTCAGCTTGCTGCAAACTCTGGCTTTGGGCCTGGCAAGCAGAGACCTCTTCCAAGAGTGATTTGGTAAATGCGCCATACGAAGGAAATCTCCTGTTCGGGTCAGCCCTGAAGGAATCTGGGGAGACAGCCAAGGTACACATGCC
Source organism: Neoceratodus forsteri (assembly GCA_016271365.2). Classification (NCBI taxonomy): domain Eukaryota; kingdom Metazoa; phylum Chordata; order Ceratodontiformes; family Ceratodontidae; genus Neoceratodus; species Neoceratodus forsteri. The sequence continues at coordinate 675,551,615 of CM028129.1, forward strand.
CCAGTCCAGGGGCAGGGGCAAATCATGGTCCTCAGGCTCCAGGTGCAATTTTCATGACTGGGGTTACAACAAAGGTCAAAACTCTGACTTTTCTGGGAAAAGAACATGGTTTTCCTCCTGCAACCAACGTAACTTTAGAGAGGGGGATCCGGTGCTGGTGGAGGCTCGAGAGACACTGGCAACAACAATAATAAAAAGTCCCAATGAAGCCACCTGGACCCATCCTCGAGTAGGGGGCAGACTTTATAAATTCCTTGAGGAATGGGTCCATACAACATCGGACAAATGGGTAATAGACAGTGTCAGCAAGGGTTACCTGATAGAGTTCAAGTCCAAGCCACCCCTACCACATGTGGTACCCTCCCCTATCTCAAACGAACCATCCAAAAGACAGGTGACGTTACAGGCCATCACAGACCTTCTACAAGCAGGAGCGATTGAGCAGGTTCCTCCCACAGAGTTCAGTCGGGGGGTATACTCCCTATTCTTCATCGTGCCCAAGCGTACAGGTGGTTTCAGACCAGTCTTGGACCTCAAATTCCTAAATCATTTTGTATGCAGCAGACCCTTCAAGATGGAAACTTTGTCATCAATCATCAAGGAACTACAGCAAGGGGACTTTCTAGCACCCATCGACCTGCAAGATGTGTGTTTGCATATTCCCATCCAGGGAATACACAGGCAATATCTCAGATTCAAGGCGGGAGGGCAACACTTTCAGTTCAAGACCCTTCCTTTCGGCCTCTCGTCCGCCCCAAGGACATTCTCGAAGGTGCTGGTAGCAGTCATTACTCACCTTCAGAACAGGGGGATATAGCTTTTCCTTTAACTAGACGATATCCTCATCAAGGCACAAATGCTCAACCATGCAGCACATGCAGTGACAGAGGTAGTCTGGTGCGCCTCGGCACATGGATATGTCATTACCCGGAAGAAGAGTTCCCTAACTCTGAGCCAGAACTTGAACCACCTGGGAGAAGACTTCAGGACTCAGACCAACAAGGTTTTTCCCACAGAATCGAAATTCAGGGACCTATTGAAGCTCGTCAATAAATTTCTCACAGCAACTCAGCTGCCAGCACAGACCTTCATGCAGCTAATTGAGACTCTAGTGTCATTAGCAGATTCGGTCCCTTGGGCTCTGGAGCACATGTGACCCATTCAAGCCCATCTGCTCAGGCAATGGTCCCAGTCCAGACATAGCCAGCAGCTAATCCGAGTTTCTCAGCAGATAAAATCCTCCCTCCGGTGGTGGTCTCAGAGGTCACATGTCATGAGGCGGCGAAAGTTGAGACATCTACACCGACTCAGAATCATGACCGATGCAAGCCTCAGGGGATGGGGGCCCACCTGAATCAGCTGTTGGCACAAGGCAAATGGTCCTTGGTAGAATCAAGGTACAGCATAAATGTCCTTGAGATGAGGACAGTTCGCCTAGCCCGGATACACTTCAGTCAACAAGTATTCAATCAAGATGTGCTGTTTCTAACAGACAATCAGACAACGATGGCCTACATCAACCAACAGGGAAGCACAAAAAGCTCAAAAATGCTCCGGGAGTCTCTGCTTCTCTTCCAATGGGCGGAGCAACAGCTGGCAAGTATAAGAGTCGTGTACATTCCAGGTCAGAAAAATGTCACAGCAGACTGGCAGACTGGCTAAGTTGCCAAGATGTCTTACAGATCAGTGGGGCAATCCCCAGGTAGATCTGTTTGCATCCAGACAAAACTCCAAGGCATAACAATTTTGCTCCCTGGCCAAGGACGAGCTAGCAGTAGCTCAGGACACCTTTTCCCTAGACTGGGATCAGTTCGCTCTCCTGTAAGCCTTCCCTCTGATACCACTGCTTTACAGAGTTCTGCACAAAGTGGCCCTAGACAGAGCAGAGATCATCCTAGTCTGTCCTCGATGGCCTCGCTGTCCTTGGTTCACCCTTCTCATTCAGCTGTCAATAGGACCACCTGTACCTTTCCAATTCAGCCTGGACCTTCTCCATCAGGGGCTGGTCCTGCACCCCAATTTGAACAATCTATCCCTCTCGGGTTAGAGACTGAGCGGGAAACTTTCAAGGAACTAGGCTATATGGTTCCGGTAATCAAAATGATGGTGAACTCTCATTGCCCCTCCTCTTCTAGAGTGTATTATAGAATCTGGAAGAAACTCTTGTCCTGGCTTCAATCCAGACATATGCAGGACCAGCCAAAAATCATTACCTATGCTATTAGTTTCTTCAAGAAGGATTTGACAAGGGGCTGCAACCAGCCACCCTGAGAGTTCAGGTCTCAGCCCTAGGAGCATGCTTGTTAGTAGACTCGGGAGAATCACTGGGCTCACACCCTCATGTCAGGAGGTTTCTAAGGGCGGCAATGTTAAAATGACCCCCGATTAAGCCAACAGTTCAGCCTTGGAGACTTAACCTCGTTTGACCAAGGAGCCTTTTGAACCTCTTAAGGAAACCTCCATCATGCATCTCACAATGAAGGTGGTTTTTCTGGTAGCTATTACTTCAGCAAGGAGGATCAGCCAGCTGGGAACACTGTCCATCAAAGAGCCATACACAGTTTTTCATCAGGACTCTGTGGTTCTTCATACAGATCCAGGGTTTTTACCCAGAGTTATGTCCCCTTTCCATTGCATCCAGGATCTTATCCTTCCTTCCTTCTGTCCACATCCCAAAAATGAAAAGGAAAGGGAATCTCATATGCTAGACCCGAGAAGAACTTTGAAGATGTATATCAAGAGGACAGAAGATACCCATAAAACGTCAAGCTTGTTCATTTTAACTACAGGCCAAAATATGGGTAAAAGAGTGTCAAAAGACTTGATAGCCAGATGGGTCAAATCAGTCATCTCCACGGCTTACGACAAGGCTGGGGTACCTCTGCCTGGCCCAGTCTGAGCACATTCCTCCAGAACTATGACCACTTCGTGGGCGAACTTCAGAGAAGAATCTCCAGCAAATTTATGCAGGGTGGCCACTTGGTCATCCATTCACACATTTACAAAATTTTACAAGCTGGACGTGATGTTCTTGGCAAAGGCATCCTTTGGCTGCCGAGTGCTTCAGGCAGTGGTGGACTCTTAAGGACAATGGACATTCTTCCCACCCGGGGCATCTAGGGGTGTACTGCTTTTGTATATCCCGGGAGTAAGGAAGCCCAGAGACCCGGTTTGGAGAGAGAAATCGAAATTTAATTACCTGTAAATTTTCTTTCTCCGACGGCTGGTCTCTGGGCTTCAGATTCCCTCCCAGAATATACATAGTTGGCTGGCCTCAGAGCCATGGTTGCCTTAAACTCTCTTGTGTTTTGTTTCCAAGTTCTCATAGTATTGCCACATTTGGACTGCTTTCGGAAACACTGGAGGAAGCTGGAAGAGGAGGGCTAGATACCCCTGCTGCAGATCTTTGAATCCTGCCTGACAACCAGCAACAGGAAGTACAGCCCAGGAGTAAGGAAGCCCAGAGACCAGCCGTCGGAGAAAGTAAATTTACAGGTATTTAAATGTTGATGTTTTTGTCATGGCTTATTGCCTCAGGCAGAACAGCTCAGCTAAGCTCAAGTCTTCCACACTGTGGACAGGCTAATTCATCCAGCCTGTCTGCAGACCAGAGGACTGTTGTCCCAAGAGAGATGTGATGAGTTTGGTCAGTTCTTCCTGGACAGAGTGTCCTCCATTAAGGCCAGTATCTCTGCTGGTAACCTGTTAAGGGCCAACGGCGGTCACGTAGAGATGTACTGGAGCACTCCAGTGGTATGAAATGAGTTTCAACCAGTTTCTATGGAGGAGGTACTCATGTTGATTTTTATCTTGTTTCGATCTTGTGCCCCACTTACTGTGATTTTTGATCCCACACCTACGTAACTGTTGGTTGTCTGCCACAATGCTCATGGTCAGATGTTTGCTAGCATTTTCTGGTGTTCCCTTTTTAAGGGCTATTTTTCTGAGGCACCTTGGTAAGACCCCTATTAAAAATACATTTTTGAACCCAAATTTGCTGGCAATCTACAGAACTGTCTCAAACCTTACCATTTTGAGGAAGGTTAATGAAAAGGTGGTAGCGATGCAGCTTGAGGCTCACCTTGAGAAGTATGACATCTATGAGCCTTTCCAGTCAGGTTTCTGGCCTTGCCACAGCAAAGAGGCCGCACTCATCATGGTGAATAATGACCTGCTCTTTGCGAGGGATAGATGGAAGTGGTCTGTTGTCATTTTCTTTAAACTCTTATCAGCATTTGCCATCATGTATCATGGAGTTTTGATGGAACACCTTGCAGAATATGGAGGACTCACCAAGGCAGTCTTGAAATTATTTGGGTTCTTCCTGTCCCTCAGATAACAGTGGGTTGTGTTGTTGTCTTTTCTTATTGCAGCGAATTGTGCTTAGCTGTTGGGGTTTGCAGGGGTCAGTTTTGGCCCCCGTGCTATTTATGGTGTATATGCTACCATTGGGGCATGTCATCTGATGGTGCGGCTTGAGTTTTCACTGCTGTGCAGATGATACTCAGTTGTATTTTACTTTTTTATACCTGATGGGTAGAGGGCAATCTCAATCCTGGCACAGTGCCTTAGATGGTTGTAGACTGGATGGCCTTCAGCTGTCTGAGTCTCAGTCTGACCAAGACAAAGTTGCTATTGGTGGAACCATGTCCTTGTGGGCCAGCTGCTAAATGAGATGCCATTGTGTGACCAACTCTAAATAGCATTAACTTCACAGTTGTGAATAGGATGAAAAATCTGGGAGTCACTGTGGACTTGGGGTTGACACTGGAACATCATGTTTCAGCTGTCGTCCACAGTGGATTTTTCCAAGTTCGGAATATCTTCCAGATTAAACTCTCTGTTTGATACAAGAGGATGTTGTGACCCTTGTAGGCACATTTGTTGTCCTGAGACTTGACTACTGTAATGCTCTGTGCTTGGGGCTGTCAGGGAGATTAGTGTGCTGCTTACAGTTGGTGCAGAATGCTGCAGCCAGATTGATCTTTGGATCGTCCTATGCAGAACATATTTCACAGGTTCTGTGACAGCTGCACTGGTTACCAATTAAGTGGCGCACCCCCTTCAACATCTGTATTCAATATATTCCTGACTTCTTACACTGCCCTACTGAGGAGTTCTTTCTGGACATCTGAAGGTCACACCTTAGCCTCTCAGGAGATAGGGCATTCTTGATGATGACCCCCCCTATTTTGAACTCCTTAATGTATTGCCTTAGGAGCTCCCCCTCAGTGAAGGCATTCAAAAAGGGGCTGAAATGTTATCTTTTTATTTCAGTTTTCAGCATTAACATTATACTGTATCTCAGTGTTTTACAGCTGTATCATAAGTAGCTGTTATTTGTTTCATTTATTGTTGCTTGTATTTATTTTGTGATGCTCCTTGAGCCCTTGAAGTAGGATGCTGTATAAATTAAAATGCCTTGCAAGTTCCTCTACATAGAGAGGGCAACAGATGATTGGAATAGACTGCCCAGAGAAGTGGTCGAAGCCAAGACTGTGTTTGGTTTTAAACTTGGGTTGGAGAGAAATGAGGGAATATTGGAATCTGCAGGTCGGTGACAACACTAGGGGTTTTAAAACAAGCGTCAAATTAGACCAACTGGTGTAAAAAATGTGGGTCAAAATGAGAAACAACTGAGTCAAAACCTAATCTCTAGGACAAATTTCACCAGTACAGAAACTTAAATTTGGCAAGTGAAAATACTTTTCTGTTTACGTTTCCATTTTTTGGCCATTGTTACAGATAGGTGCACCATTTTGGACCCACTGCCATGTGAAAAGTGGGTCATTTCTGGGCAAGCTGCAACTATTTCCCTTTTGGCCCTATCTAGCACTGTTACTGCTGCAGGTAGAAGAGGGGATAGCTTACTTGGGGAAGGCACAGTGATCAGGCACTAAGGCTATCAGATCTTTAAAGCCAGTCTGACAATAGGCCAAGGAGGGAGGGAGCTAAGCAGAGAAATAGGCAGACTGGAAGGACCTCATCTACTGCATGTATCTGGACTGCAGGCTGGGTCTTTTGTCGGTTTAGGAGGTCCTGTAGGCAATTAGTAAGATAGTCATATGCACTGAGATGATGGTGCAATGGGCAAAGTTCCAGCTAAGACTGCTTCAAAACTTGAGTCAGCAATGATCCATTGAGGCATGAAAGAGGTTAGCACAGGCCAGAATTCTTCATTTTTTTGACTTTTTTGCAACTGAGGTGTACAGTCGGCCCTAAGTGCAACTTTTTCTGGGATTAAGGTATGACTGTGAATTAGGTAACCCTGTATTGTGGACCTGCCGTGCACTGTAGACTGTTGATCATGATGTTGCGTGGTCAGAGGCCAGACAGTTACCCCCTTACAAGATTTAGCACCCCCCCTCACTGTCACCTCCACCTTCAGAACAGCATGAAAGAAGGACAGAGAGAGAGAGAGAGAGAGCAATGTAGAAAGCTGAGCGGGAACCTGAATAGCCAACAGACTTGGTGAATGCTGAGGTGGCCGGCATGCTATAAATTTTCCTTATGATGGAGTTCCACCAAAAAATAACGATAAAAAAAAGGTGCAACACAACAGAGAACTGGTGTGTGTGCACCATTGCATCTCATTCCTCCAGTGTTCAAGTACTGACCCCGGCCTGCATTGCCATGAGTACCTAGGGTTCCAAGAGGGTAGACAAGTTAGATGATCGGGGAGGGCCACACGTGGGATGTGCATATAATAGCACCTACAGGGAAGCTCCTTACCTTATCGACAGTTCTGAAAAGCACACCAGACCACATAGGGAGCTGCCGGAAAGAAAAAGTACACCATATCCACTCAGAGAGGGCAACACTGCTAAGGGAACACAGACATTCACTACCATATGGATGCTAATTCTGCTGCTCACCCATTCAAGGAAAGGTACTAGGGCTAGGGCTAGAGTAATAACTGACTCAGACCCCCCCCCGACTAATACTTCTGCCTCTGATAGTGGCCTTTTCAAGAGGCTAAAAATCCTTCAACATAATTCAGTACTCCCACTGCACTAAATGGAAAGGGGGAGGGATGCTGGTGTCCATGTAAGGCTACCATCCTGTGCTACGCATGAATGTATGAACAAGAAGAGTTCCAAGAGCACTGGGGAAGGGGTAAAGACATAAATCTTTCTTGGTTCGCTTACAAACTCAAGCTGTGAGACACAGAAGTAATCTTGGTGAAATACACCATTTATTGACACGCTGAAACCTCACCACACCAAACAAATGCAATCCACAACACACCAGAGCTTCACTCTCATGAGCTTTGCAGGGAGCAGAGCCATGGTAACTTATGTTCTTATTTAAAGTGTCATCCAATCAAAATGCTACACATCAGTGCTTTACTTTAGTTAGTGTCACATACAAATATTTAAAAGAAACCAGTTTAAATCATTTTGATTGCAGCAACACAATTTGTCCCAGTCTCAAATTCTATTAATTTTTAATTTAAATCAATGGATTTTAATGGGACTTTTTAACAAAAATGCCACAGGTTCACAAAGAGTTTGGTGGCACACAGGTTCGAATTATTGATGCATTTCATTGTTTTGGTGCACACCCAGTGAGCTCTGTCTTAATAGAAATATCTCTAATGAGTATCTGCCTTACCTTAATAAGTGGTGAAATAGAAAACAGACAATACAGAGTGGAAGAGGGAGAAGAAAAAAGTGAAGGGTAGAAGAGGGAGAAGAAAAAAAGTGAAAGGAATAGGGAAGTGTGGCAAGGTGGCTACTAGATACGGGGAGGGGGAAGAAGGGAGAAAGTAAAGGTGAACATAAGATGGAGAGGAACATACTGGCAACAACCTAACAACTTTTCGGTGAGTAATAGTGAACCACAGTATTTATACTGTACACTTGTAGTTAGATTATACATGCACTGCTTACTATGGTTTTATTTTAGCAGATAGGTGCATAGCCAGTTCCGGGATACCTTTACTCCAGTGTGTGCACCAACTGTAGACAGATAGACAAGATGTCCAGGAGAGGACACAGATAGAAATACAGATCCTCCTCTAAAAATCAAAGAAAAATAATTTTTAAGACAATTAGAGCACATGCATAATATAATGGCTTGTCCCCCCCAGGACTTTGCCATCTAATGCAGCCCTCCGTCCAACCCCGGACAACTCGGAGCTCTCCATCTGCCCCCCTCTTAGTACCCTGTTGCAGGACTTCCCTGGGCCAACGCTCCTTTTTCCTATAGGGCCCCCCCTCTGGTTGAATGAACTACCTCCTGCTGTCCCTCTGGAGCAGAGTCTAGGCCCATTTAGATCCCGACTCCTCTCGGAAATTCTCTCCCACTCCTGCTGCAATTGCGATTAGTCCCTATCTGCAATGCGGATGCAAGGCACCCACCACTTTCCCTCACTTCCTCTTTGACCTGGGGTCTGCCCCTTATCGCTTGACTCTGCAGAAATTGTAACCAGACTGTTTATTGAACGCTGTTTTTTTTTTTTGATACTGTAACTATCGTTAATTACTGTTCGCTGTCTGACTTGGGCGGACCTCTCCGCCCTTGAATTTGTAACTTGTCCTCCTTTTAACATTGTAATATTGCTCTGGTCTTGTCTTTTCTTGTACCCTGTTACGTAATTTCATTTTTGATGTGGCGCCTTTGCAAAAGGAGTCCTTGACTCAAAGGTTGTAATTCGATTCTTTCAGTAAATAAATAAATATTCCTATGAACAGCAGATATGGCTCAAGGGTTATAGACAGTCCAGCTCATCATTAAATCCATGAGGTTTCAATGTTTGTAATTTATAAATCCATCAGCTCTATCTGTAGGAGCATTCTTGGTATGTTACCCCCCCCCTTTTAGGGGAGGATCCTTTCAAGTCCCATTAATCAGAGTTCCTTGAGGTTGATCCATGGTGCATGTTAAAATGTTGTGCAACCGGGCCATCCTGTTTGTTATATACAATTGCCAGGACATGTTCTTGTATCATTTATTTTAGATGACTTATAGTTTTGGCAACATACAGCAGATTACATTGGCACCACGATGTGTACACCACATTCACACTAGTGCAGTACAGCTGATAAACTTTGTGATCTCAACCTTCTGTCCCTTCAGAGGATGACAGAATTCTTTACTTTGAAAGGTTAATGGTCACACTTAACACCTAGAACATTTGAAAACTCTTTTGACTGTGATGGAAGTCACTGTAGTGACCTTACAGTCTCCATCCTAAACAGTCTATGAGCCAGCAAATCATTGATACTCTGTCCTCTGTAATAATAATAATTAAAAAAAAAAAAAAAAAAAGGTGATCCATGGGCTTTCTCCAATTACTTCTTTCAATTCAACATGACTTTTAAGAACTGGCCAGTTCTGTCTCACAGTATGGCCTAGTCTGGTAGCCCACAAATTATAGGTAGTTTCAAAGGTGACTGGGTTAGTTGCCAAACTCTGATTTCTTTCTTTTAGGTTTGAGCACTGTATTCCTCCCAATTTTTCATACCTTCCCCCACCTCATTAATTATTTTCATACTGTAGCCTCTTGCCAAAACTTGGTCTCCAAGCTCTATAGACTATTCCTCAAAGTTGAATTCCGAAGTGCAGTTCCTATGTATTGTCAGGAATTGTCCATATGGTATCAACCGAATCAGAGATCTGGGATGCTCACTACCCGCGCTTAATATTGTATTTCCTGATACAGGTTTCCCAAAACCTTTTGTTACAACAATCTGTTCTGGTTCACCACTTAGTGTAATATCCTAGAAATCAAGCTCCTTTATCTCAGTCTTGTAAATGAGATTGATGTTCATGTCATTCTGGTTAAGCCACTTTATAAAGTTTCTGACTTCTCTTCTATACCATCCTACACACAGATCTTGTTGTTCATAAAACATTGCAGTCAGTTCATGTGGTCTGTGTAAGGATTGACAGAAGGATTGTTGGTTATAGTTTCTTCCATGCTCCTACGAAAAAAAAATTAGATAGCTGGGGGCCATACAGGGCCATTACTGTACTGCACAGTTGAAGAAGAATTCATTGTCAAATTCGAAAAAGTTATGATTAAGAACAGAATCCAATGTTCTTACAACAAAACTGATGGGTATTTGCTCATGGTGATGGTGTTCAGTCATCATGTTGTGACAGGCCCTTATATCTTTGCTGTGGCAAATCGATGTGTATATATAAACCTTCAGTATTGATTCCAAGCCACAGAAAACTATCTTTCCATATAAAATCTGAAAGCTTTAGCAATATAGCTGTGGTGTCCCTAAAATATGACTACTGGTCCAGTACACAATTTTGTAAAAATACATCTATAAAAGTTCCCATAGGTTCTCCATTAAGGAGCCTATCTTTGGTACACATGGTCTCCCCAGTGGTGACCTAATATTTTTATGACCTTGGGGAGCATATAGAATGTAGGTATAACAGGGTTACTGGGCCTGACAAATTGAAACTCAGACTCACTGATCACACCCCTGCCTAGTGCATCTTCGTGTATGTCTGACAAAGGTTGTTGGGGCAGAGATAACAGATGGGGTCATCCAAGAGGATAGAGTTCTGAAGGGCCTTTAAAGCCTTGTGAGTGGATGAGGCACCCAAGGGTCCTGAAGGAACTGGCAGAGGTGTTGGCAGGCCCTCTGATGGACCTGTTCAACACCTCCTTGGAGATGGGGAATGTACCCAGGGACTGGAGGATGGCTTATGTGGTGCCCCTTCACAAGAGTGGACCGAACTACCAACCAGACAACTACAGACCAGTGAGCTTGACTTCCATAGTGGCGAAGTTGATGGAGACCATTCTGAAGGAGAGGTTGATAACCCTTCTCGATAGGAATGGTCTGCAGGATGAGAGACAACATGGGTTTGTCACGGGAAGATGTTGCCAAACTAACCTGATTGACTTCTTTGACTGGATTACTAGGGTGGTTGACGAAGGCCATGCTGTGGATGTCCTGTATCTGGACTTCAACAAGGCTTTCAATTCAGTGCCGCACAGGAGGTTAATGAGCAGACATGGGGGCGGGGGAAAAGCTGGTGGGGTGAGTGGAGAGCTGGCTGCAGGGCAGACAACAGAGAGTAGTTGTAAGGGGTGAGACATCCAAGCCAAGGCCAATAATGAGTGGTGTACCGCAGGGTTTAGTGCTGGGCCCTGTTTTGTTTAATGTCTTTATTGGAGACATTGCAGAGGGGGTAAAGAGTAAGATCAGCTTGTTCACGGACGACACTAAGATTTGTGCAAAAGTGGACAATGAGGAAGGGAGGGAGACAGGCACTCAGAGAGAATCTAGCTAAACTCGAACACTGGTCTAGGGAGTGGCAGTTGGGGTTTAACGTGAAGAAGTGCAAAGTCATGCATCTCGGAGCCAGAAATTCCAGGTACTGACTGGGGGGAGTGCAGGTAACTGTTTCAGAGGAGGAAAGGGACCTGGGCGTAATAGTTACAGGGCACATGAAGGTATCAGCACAGTGTAGGAGGGTTGCAGCGAGGGCAAATAGGATGCTGGGGTGCATTGCCAGAGGGATCACCTCTAGAAAGGTGGAGGTCATCCTGCCATTGTACAGATCACTGGTGAGGCCACACTTGGAATACAGTGTACAGTACTGGTGCCCATACCTCAAAAAGGATGGGAGATTACTGGAGGGGATACAGCGTAGGGCTACAAAAATGATCATGGGACTAGGAGAGTTGCTGTATGAGGAAAGGTTGAAGGAGCCCAACATGTACTCGCTGAAAGAAGGGAAAGAGGGGACATAATAGAGACCTTTAAGCACTTGAAAGGCATAAACAATGTAGGGGAGGGAGGAGTGTTGTGCTTAAAGGAGGGAAGGGTCACTAGGAGCACAGTCTGAAGTTGGAAGTTTAGGAGGGAGATGAGGAGGCACTACTTCACAGAGAGAGTGGCGGTGGGTTGGAATGCACTGCCGGAGGAGTTAATCACTCAGAGGACAGTGGATAGCTTTAAGTGGGGTTGAGATTGAATCAAGGGCAGGGTTAGTACAGGCAAGAACACAAAGGGGAAAAGGACCAGGAAAGAGGAGGAAGGGAGGGGTTTGGGTGGGGGTGGGGCAGCTGTAGTGATATGAAACTAAGAGCTGCACAATCGGGCAGACTTGATAGACCTGTGGGCCTTTTTCTGCTGACAGTTTTGTATGTTTGTATGTCTAATAGTTCAGTTTTATATCTAGACAACAAGTTGCTATGTAACTTTTTGTTGTCAGCATTATTAAGCAGTGATATCTCTATTGACTGATAGTGGCTTTTATCAAGGACGACAGTATTGCCTCCTTTATCTGCAGGCTTGATTTACATACTAACATACTAAAAGCCAGCAGAATAGGCCAAATGGTCTGTGTTGTCTGCTTGAAAGCCAGCAGTCTAGTGGCTGCTTGCCTCACCACCCCCCCCAGCCCCCAAGAGGGTCTTTTCTAGGTTTAGTTTCCCCTTGTACCTATCTCACCCCTTCTTGAAGCCCTCCACTGTGCCCTCCTCTACCAGCCTCCTGGGCAGTGCATTCCATGGCTCCACCACCCTCTCAGTAAAAAAATGCTTCCCTATGCTCCCCTGTAATTTCCCCTCCAGCTTCCACTCACATGGCCCTGGTTGTTCCCCCCTTCTTTAGCCTAAACGGCTCCTTGGTTCCACTCCTGGTTATTTCCTTTACATACTTGAAAACCTCTATCATGTCTCCCCTACCCCATCTCTCCTCCAGTGAGTAAAGCCCAAGCTCTTCTAGTCTCTCCTCATAAGGCCTCCCTCCCTTCCATGCCCTGAATCATCCTGGTCGCTCTCCTCTGGACCCTCTCCATTTCTATGTCATTACATGAACAAAGGTCTTAAGAGCCTGATATTCATTAATCTTTAAGTTTTTTAAAGGTATAGACATCATCATTATTAAGCAGCTCCTCTATTTCAGCCTTTACGACTTCTTCATAAGATTTTATAGCAGGGTTTTGTACTGAAGGACAGAAACTTGATTTCCTTCTAAACCTTTTCCTTTTTGAGTCTAAATCACAGAATCTAAACCCATGTGCTGTTACAACCTCCTTAGAACAATTCCATGTTTCATTATAGCTTGCAAGTTCAGTTAATGCCTCCAGATTCTCCCTGTCTTGCACATCTAGATCAGCTGGGTCAAATTATTTTGCTGTAATCAAAAAATATTTACACTTTTTCCTTTTTTTTCTTTTAAACCATTGATACACTTATTAAAACAAAATACTGATGTGTAAGACTTTGATTGGTTGATATGCACTTTAAATAAGAATGTGAACCAACATGACTCTGCCCCCTGAAGGCGCTCCTGAGAATGAAGTGCTGGGTTGTTTTGGGTTGCGGATGTTCACTGTGGTGAGGTCTTAGTGTCAATAAATGGTGTATTATACCAAGCTTACTTTTTTTGTCTCATAGCTTAAGTTTGTAAGCGAACGTGTGAGATGTATGTTTTTACACCTACCTGAGTGTTCTCTGGACTTTTCTGGTCAGTTAAAAATCCTTGTTGGCTGACATTCTTTTGATATTAACAAGCTACTGCTGGGGATGAAAATACCATTCAGAGACCCTGCATGCTGTGTCCAACGGATCCTTTAATTATTAGCCAGTCTCCTGATTTCAAAACATGGGGTAAAAAGCAAGCAGGACAGCAATATTGCTTGAAAAAAATTGGCTTTAGGATTCATAACGATGCAGACTGACTGAAGCATTTGTGGTCAGTAGCTACATATCCAAGGGTTGTCATCTGGCTCCAATACCATGGAGAAGTCAGGCAAATCTTTTTATATGGAAAGTCTAGCAGGGTGAGAAATGTGCAAACTGCAAGTCGCCCCTGTTGGTCATGTTCAAGGGATCACTGAGTTTCAAGTGTGAGCGTCTGGTTCAACCAGCTGAAACAAGTCAAACGACAGACTGGGGTGCCACACAGAGCAGTCCATGAGAGGACATATCCCAGCAACCACAACTGCAATTGACACTTGACATAGTTGAGAAACTGAACAGAACATTTGCACTGGATCCAGCATGTTTTGATTTGCTGGCTTCTCAATCTCCACAGGGACCATGCCTCAAAAAAGACAGCCCCTCCTGCATCCTCAGAGAAGGAGGAAGAATGTCAGTGCTGTTGCCCATTCAGAAAAAGAAAAAAGGGAGATCCCTGTTGCTGTCAGAAGGAGAGTACATTCATGTTCCTTACCATACAAAGAAAATTGAGAGAGGTCCCCATTATCATTAGAACAGATCTCTTCATCAGCAGAGGGTAGTGAAATAGAAAGCGATTCCCACATAGGAATCTGGCAGGTACTTAGATACTGAAGATCTCAACTTCTTTATCAGAAGGGTGCTATCAGAACTATACTTGAACCTGAAGGACTCTGCATCACAAGAGGATTTACTGTCTTTCAAGGTGCCAAAATCTACTAAGGCAGGGACTACCTTTCCCATTTTAATGGCTGTCGAGGACCTGCTCAAGGAGTCAAGCAGTACTCCAGTTAAGGTGAGTACTGGCCTATTTTACTCACCAATTGTTAAGAAATACACTTTAAAAATTTTTTTGATGACTACTGATACTCATCCCAACCCTTGGTAATGCTCTGTAAATACTTCAAAAAGAACTGTTTCTCTTTCCTACTGCTGATTGCAGGGTTGAGGTACCACTGGGATCTTTCTTACCAGGCTTACATCAAGGCAAGAAGAAAATCTGAAACATAGGTTGCACAAACTCCTCAACCTTTGGTTTGTGCCAGTCTTCTTCTTGCCTCCATGAAGCAAACCGCATGAGTTCACAGGTCTGTCCAAGTGGGACAGTAGCACAGGTCTGTTGGGCATAGTTTTTTTTTTTCTCTTCTTGGACTTAACCTGCAGTATTAGAGATCCCCCTCCTTGGCTGGACTTTCCTATACTGTGATCACATACAGCTGCATGGGGTCCAAGGTCAGAGCCACATTGCAGAGTCCGATATTCTCCCTTTTTGTCTCCTGGTACAAGAAGCTTGGAGTCAGCATAGGCATACCAGCCAGAATGCTGACATACCACCAACGGGGTGTCAACAAGGGAGCACCATTGCACTTGGCTGCTACTCCTGACCCGAAACCATGGGCTGTGTGAGCAGTAGACATGCTCTGAGGGAGCTGAATGCTGGACCCAGCCTGCCACACTGGTGAGTCAGGGAACTTCAGGGGGTCTCCATTCCTTTACTTTGGCCTGGAGGCCTGTTCAGAGTGGTGAACTGCCTGCTGAAGTTCGCGAGCAGCACAGAATTCCACTTTAACTTTTGGCAGGATGCTTTAACAATGCAGAGGTTTTCCCGCTTCACTTTCACTTTCAGTAGGCCACTTCAGCAACGCAGCATTTTTTCCACATTGGCTATCGCTACTGTAGTGTGCCAAAGGTTAGCTGTAGTACTCTATAACATTCCTTTCCAAAGACCAGCTGCACATTCTGGGGTCTAGTTACAATGTCACAAGGAGCAACATCAGTAAGACATTTAAGCTGGTGAGCTGCTATGTACTTTTCTTATTAGGCCCCCTATTACACCAGCAGGAACAAGTCTTTAGTTTGGTCTGTTCTCAGGACACCCTGCCTTCTTCTTTCAAAGTACAGGCACCTAGCACTCAACCTCCAGCTCAAGTCTCTCACCTACTAGAACTTGGCAGCTACAGAGTACTTCAGTGAGACCAGTTATAGAGTACTTCTATGGGGTCCCTAAGTCTGCCATCCTACATCCAGGGGCAATGTCTACTTCCTTGGGCAAGATCAGGAGCAAGTCCTCTGAGGAAAAGTCCACCAGGGGATGAAAATGTTCAAGATGTGTCCGCCCTACTAACCATGTTTACTGGTTTATTATGCCTGAAATGCAAGATGGTGGTGGAGCCAACACATTCCAGCCAGTGTGTAGAAGGAGACCACTCAGCATCCTGTTGCAACCAGGATTTGAACAAGCAGCCACAACTACAGCTTGCTCCAGATATCATTGCAAAGTTGAACTGGGCCTTCACCTTACACCTGTCATGCTTTTACCTCCAAAGTTCACCTTCCCTCAGGGTTCCACTCAAAAAAGGCACCTAGGAAGCGGACTCCTCCTCCACCCTTGAATGAAGATGACCACAGGGACCTACATCATGCCAAAAAAAAAAAAGAAAAGATATAAATCGCCACCACGGTCTGAAGAGGATGACCACCATCTTCACAAGAAGAAAAAGAAACACGCAAGAGCACCGTCATCTTTTGATTCAGACTCCTTGCCCACAGAGGAAGGAGAAATGTACAATGATTCCTTGAATGTTGAAACAGAAATAGGCAGACACTTCAATACTGAGGACCTTGACTTCTTCCTGAAGAATGTACTTTCGGAAATGCATCACAATCCTGCAACCACTGCCTCTAAAGAGAAAAAAACATCTTTCAAGTTACCTTGATTCTCCAGGCCTGGGACTGCATTTTCCATCCCACCAGCAACAGAAGACCTACTTAAGGAACTAGAAAAGAAATACCCAGTTTTACGCCATGTCAGCAAGTTACTGAAATTTGACAGCAAACATTTGGATACATGGTTAAACCTTCCAAAAACAGATCCCATGATCTATTCCCAAAAAAAAAAAAAAAAAAAAATAATTCCAGCGGGTGGTGGGGCAGGCCTCAAGGATATGGTGGATTGAAAGGTGGATACCTTCTTAAGGAAGGCATTTCAGGCCTCTGCAGCATCCATGAAGGCAGCAACCACAACCTTGTTTTCTACCAGGGTCTCACTGTTTTGGACTATTGACTTGGTATACAAGTTGGCTGAGGATTCTGAGAAAAACTAAGATTTGCTTCAGCAGTTGCAAGTTGTCAGCCTGGCCTCCACTTGCTCTGCAGATGTCTTGGAAAGTGCAGTCCATTGCGAAAGCAGAACCATAGTCTACCAAACCTCGGTGAGACTGAACCTGTGGTTATGGGCATAGCAAACACATACCTCTTCAAAACTCCAGTTGGTTATTGTGCCTTGTGAAGGAGGTCTCTTGTTCAGCACAGCCTTTAAAGATGCAGTGAAAGATTCTGGTGAGACAGAGACTGCATGTCACAGTATAAATCAAGAGACAGAAATAGGTTTGGATGTTTCTGAAAGCCTTTTCCTGGCCACTTCTCCAACAACAGATCAGGCAACCAGAATAGAGGCTCTAACAAAAAACCCTCCCTAGCTCACCTCCCAAAACCAATGTAACCACCGCGGTGGAAGCAGCTGCAACCGTAACTCTAGCAGCTCATCCACAAAGTTTTGACAATAAAACACTTCAACAACAAACATCCCTGGTTCACCTCCCGGAACCACTGTAACCACCGAGGTGGAGACAATGACAACTGTGACTCTGGCAGCTCGAATCAGAGCCTCCAGTTCCTCATATTGTCGCATCTATCTAGGGTAGGGGAATAAAGAATAAAAAAAAAAGCCAAAAACACTAACACCCTATCTAGGGTCAAGTTCCAAAGGGGCAAGAAAAAAGAGGAATTTTAGAGGAAGCCTATCTAGGGTAGAAGAAGAATCAGCATTTATATAGCGCTTTTCATACACAGTATCCCAAAGCATTTTACAAGCAATGCTAGACTGGTAATGAAGTGACTGAATGTGTGGTGGCGGCCATATCGCACATCATCACCCACACACAGCCTGGATAATTGCATGAACCGGTTTATGGGAAGGGGAATGTTGGCCAGGACACTGGGAATGTTCCCTGCTCTTTGCGAAGAGTGCCCTGGGTTCTTTTACTTCCACTTGGACACCCACCAGGACAACACCAGGATGGGTAGAAGGGACCTCCGTTTAATGTCTCATCCAAAGGACGGCACATCTCAGCAGTACAGTACCCCCCAATACTGCACTCGGATGCCAGCGATTTTTAGGTGCAAGTCCAATCCTGGTGTGGGACGAGATGGTCCAGAGGCGGATGTGCTACCAACTGAGCTATGCTGAGTTTGGACACACCAGAGGGATAGGCTAAATACAGGAAAGGGAAATGTACAGTGAAGCTAAGAGGGGGACAGACACAGGATAAAAATAAGGAAAGGGGAAAGGCAGGGAAATGAGTAGTAAAGAGAATACACAGTCATCAGGCTTGGGAGTGGTGCAGTGTAATTGGTGTGGGGCTGCAATCTTCAGAAATGCAATCTAGAGACTGAGATGCTGCCCCATATGCAGGCTCCTCTCTGGATAGAGTAGAGGCTGCTGGACTTGGCGATGAACAGGCATGAGTACTAGGTACCGTTTGCCTCACCCAGGGGCCACCAAGATTGTCGCCGCTCCCTCAAAGGATGCCAGTAAAGAGGCAGGTGGCTGGCCCTTGGTGGGATTCAGGAGGGTGGGAGGAAGAAAGAAGGAAGGAGAGCACCCCTCAGACCGTACCACTGCACAATCCCTTCACCATTGTGGTGGGTTGGGAAAGCCAGAATGAGCCACCGAAGACAGTAGTAAGAGAGGAGTTGGAAGTCTTCAAGGGAGGAGGCCCCAAGGTGGAGAAGGGAGAGGGCCAGAACCAAGGAGGAGGAGGCAGATGCAGGTGGGGGGACTCCATAGTCAGCGGGATAGAGTTGGGGGCAGGGGAAGGGAGGGACAGGGTAGTAAAATGCCTATCAGCTGCTTCGGTGAGGAGGACTGGAGGACGGATCGTAGAGATTGCCAAGGAGATGCGGGTAGGGAGGGAGCTGGATGTCATTGTCCATCTGGGGACAAATGACCTGGCAAGGGCTGATGCAGGGGTAGTGCAGGATGTGTTTAGGGAGCTGGGGAGGGTCCTGAAGCAGGTAGCTGGCACAGTGGCCTTCACTGAGGTGCTACATGTTATGACTAGGGGGAAGCTAGGGAACTCCACACCAGGTCCTTCACTGAGTGGTTAAAGGCATGGTGCAGGGAAGAGGGTTTTGGCTATATCAGGGACTGGGGTCCCACCTGGGGGGGGGTGGAGGCCTTTATAAGAGATGACCTCCATCCTTCATAGAGGGCAGTGGCAGTCCTGAGTGGAATGTTTAGATGCTACTTGGATGGGCATTTGAACTAGCCAAGGGGGAAGGCAGAAAAACTAAGGTAGGCAGAGACTGCTTCCCAAGAGACTAGAGTAACCGGCAAGAGAAGCCCCGGGGAAAAAATCTGCCAGGGGTAGAGGGGAATAAGGACAAGGAGGGGAGGGCAGGGCAGGTGGGTCAGAAAGAGGAACTAAGGTTGGGAGAGAAGATTAGGAGGGTAGGCAGAGAGATAACTATAAAGGGGAGGACTGGGCGAGGGATGGAAATGGGAAGGAGGGGGGCAGGATAGGAGCAGAAAGAGGGACAAAAGGAATGGAGAGCCATGTGTGCCAACACAAGCAGTCTAGGAAACAAAATTTCAGACCTTGAAGCAGTCATTGCAGAGACAGATCTAGATCTGGTGGCCTTACTGGAGTTGTGGAGCACCAACAACCACAGGTGGGAAGTGGCTATCCCAGGCTACACCATGATCTGGAAGGACAGGACAGGGAGGAAAGGTGGAGTTGTTTTTATATGTGAGGTAAGGTATAAAGGTCAGTGAGATACAGGGACACCAGGGGGATAAGGAAGGGCTAGAAGTACTATGGGTCAGTCTAGAGACAGGGTCAGGGGCCTTTATTTGCATGTGGGTGGTGTACAGACCAACTATGCAGAGTGAAGAATTAGACAGTGCTTTGGTGGAGGCCATTAGCAAAATGGCAAGCAAGGGAGAAGTATTGCTGTTGGGGGACTTTAATATGCTGGATGTAGACTGGGCCATTGTGGTCGCAGCTACAGCAAGAAGCAGGGCCATCCCCAACTCCCTACAAGGGGCATTTCTCAGGTAACTGGTTACAGACCCCACTAGAGATGGGGCAGTGCTGGACCTGGTATTTACAAACAGAGACAGCATTGCAGACATCACAGTGGGTGGTCCCCTGGGTACATGTGATCATTGCACTGTGTGGTTTGGCATATGGATTGAAAAAGAGAAAAAAGACAAAGACGAAGGTTCTAGACTTTAGGAGGGCAGATTTTAAAGAAGTGGAAAATTGTGTCAATGAGTACCATGGGAGTGGGGTTGGGGAGTGGCCGGGGGAAGTGGAGACCCAGTGGAAAAGGATTAGGGAGAGAATAGCCAAGGCAATGGTATGTTGTTTGAAGGAAGTCAGCAAGAGAAGGAGAACGAAGAGGCCGCTATGGTTCTCTAAGGAAGTTACAAATGCAGTGAAGGAGAAGAAAACAGCATTTTGGAAATAGGAGGAGATTCGGATGGAAGAAGACAGTGAGGCATAGCTTGGAAAGTAGAGAGAGGAAGGAAGGTGAGGGCAGCTAAAGCACAAACAGACAAGAAGATAGCTAAGGAGATCAAAAAAGGGGACAAGACCTTCAGGTACATGAGTGAAAAGAGGAAGACAAGGGGAGGGATAGTGAAAATCAGGAGGGCGTGGGGGACTGTGCAGAGGAAGATCAAGAGAAAGCTGAAATTTTAAATGATTACTTCTGCTTTGTCTTCACAGTAGAGGGGGGGATGGGCCAGCATGTAACAGTAAGCACCAGGGAGAGGGAGGGAATGGACACAAGTCCATTCTTGGTAGAGAGTGTCTGGAAGGGATTGGAAGCCCTAAAGGAGAATAAGGTGAAGGGGCCAGACTGAATTCAGCCAAGGGCACTAATAGAACTAAGCATGGTGCTAGCTGCTCCTCTGGCAACACTATTCAGCATCTCATTGGAGACGAGGTATAATTCCAGAGGACTGGAGGAGGGCTGATTTGGTCCCTCTGCACAAAAGCGAAATCAGGGAAGAGGTTAGGAAGTACAGGCCATTCGGTCTAACATTAGTGGTGGGGAAACTGAGACCCTACTGAAGAAGAGGTTCATGGAGTACCTGAATGCAGTGGGCTGCAGGACCACTGGCAGCATGGTTTTACGGGGGGGGAGGGGTCATGTCAAATAAATTTCATAGATTTCTTTGACTGGGTTACTTGGGATATGGATCAAGGGAGAACAGTGGATGCGGCCTATCTGGACTTCAGTAAGGCCTTCAACACTGTGCATACATGAGGCTAGTTAAAAAACTAAGCAGCCTGGGGGTAGGGGAGAAAGTAGTAAACTTGGTAGCTATCATAGTGATCGAAGGGATAGGAGGCAAAGGATGGTGGTAAATGGCAGACATGTAGGGGATGGAGAGTGACTAGCGAGGTGCCACAGGGATTGGTGGTGGGACCGGTCCTCTTTAATGTCTTCATAATTGACATTGCTGAGGAGCTGGCTGGGCAGGTGTGTCTCTTTGAGGATGATACAAAAATCTGCAATGGAGTGGACACTCAGGAAAGGGTGGAGAGAATGCAAAGGGATCTGAGGAAACTAGCGGAATGGTTGGGGGGGCTGGTTTCAATGACAAAAAGTGCAAGGTCACCCTCGGGGGTTGAGAACCTCGAGAGCTGTGTATAGGATGGGGGGAGAGATACAGTCACCAAGCAAGAGAGAGACCTCAGGGTCTTCATATCTGATGACGTCCAGGTAGCTGGTCAGTGCGACAAGGCAGTAGGAAAGGCCAGTGGGATGCAGCAGTACATTGGGAGGGGGATTTCTAGTAGAAGGATGGACGTGGTGCTGCCACTGTATAGCTCACTATTGAATTCTCACTTGGAGTACTGTGTGCTGCTCTGGAGGCCGCACCTCCGCAAGCACATTGACAGGGTGGAAGCAGTACAGAGGAGTGCAACCAAAATGGTGCGAGGGTTGCATGAAAAGCCATACGAAGAAGGGCTCTGAGTTCTCAACATGTACTCCCTGGAGGTGAGGAACACGAGAGGGAACATGTTTAAGACTTACAAGTACCACACAGGTGAACGAGGTGCAGGTGGAGTGTCTCATTCAGAGGAAGGAAGGCACTAGAACACGGTGGCATGCAATGAAGCTAAAGGGCAGGAGTTAGGAGAAATATGAGGACATATTTCTTAATGAAAAGGGTGATGAACGACTGGCACAACCTGCCAGAAGATGTAGTGTGGGCAAAAATGGGAGCTTCAAGCATGTGTAGGATAGGCACAAGGGCAAATTAGGTAAGGGAAAGGGAGATGGGAGGGACACCAGTAACCAAGTAGAGTCAGAGGTGTTGAAATAGATAGAGAAAAGGGGCAGACTAGATAAGCTTACTTGTCCTTTCCTGCTGACCATCTATATTTCTATCGCCTCTTTTTTTCTGACTCAGTCTAGTGCGCTGCAATACTTCATGCAATAATGGATCTACAGTAAAACCCCCATTATCCGAACCCCGGTAATCCTAAAACCTCAGTTATCTGAACATGGATCTTGCCCCCCAGTTTTGTAGCAGTAGCTGTTATTGTTCAGTAACAGTAGCTTAATTACACTGATGCACTGTGACCTGCTGTCTGCCCTTAACTGAAAATAGTAATTAACGCTGTTAGCACCTTTACCACTGGAATTTATTCCTCTGGCACTCACTCCCTGCCTTGTGGGGTACCGAAGGGCTCCATTTTAGCTCCCATGTTGTTTGCAGTGTATATGCTGCCATTGGGAAAAATCATCAGGCGATACAGTTTGAGTTTTCTTTTTTTTTTTTAAACTTTCCTTCTTTATTATTTTCCATTTTATCAAAAACAGATACATAAAAGTTACAGTTCCAGAGTGGGTTACAGAACCGTAAAACTTATATAAAGTTATAAAATTACTAACAGAGGTAAAATAAATTTAAAGTTAAAGTTAATCAGGTGCTGTCAACAGTTCAAAGACTTAGAATCCGAATGAAGATCTTAGAATCAGGAAGTCAGGTATATGACCCCAAAGGACTAGGGGACAAAGTCTTTTCGTAAAGGAGTAATATACATCACCCATCTTCTCCATCGAATCTCAAATCCCCTCAATGACTTGTTACGCATTGCAGTTAAGCTTTCCATCTTATATATCTGTATCATTAAGACGGACCATTGGTCTAATGTTGGAGGGAGTGGGGAGAGACAATTTTAGTTATGGCCTTTTTAGCATAGGGTAGCCACATTCAAAAAGTCCTTTGTGGGGTGTCTTTACATGTTTGGGGATATACTCCAAAGAAAAGAAAAGAGGTCCACCACTATATCTGGTGATATTATTTGTTGCAGAGCTTCTTGTAGCTCAGCAAAAAGTATTTAAAGTGTTGCATGTCCAAAATATATGTCCCAGGGTCGCTGAGGTATGTCCGCACTGCCTCCAACACATACCCATAGCAGGATTAAATTTCTGGCTAATAGCTGGAGCCCGAAAATATCTTGTAGCTAGCTTCCATGCAAACTCCTTCCAAAGCCCTGAATTTATACCCTTTCCCATAGTTTGTAAATATTTCTCCCATTGTACTGAAGTGATTTCCATTCCTAAATCTGCCAGGATACTCTTATTTTTTCCGTAGAATCAGCTTTCAGCATAACAAGGGCCCCATATAAGGCAGAGATCGGGTGAGGGGGTACACTATGCTTGTCTATGGCCTTAATAAGAATCAGTATAAGCTCAGGGATTGGCTGATCCCCCCATTTAGCCACTCCCGTCTTCTGTAGGTAATCCCTTGCTTGAAAGTATCTGAACCTGTCTGTGTAGGGGATTCCGTACTTCTGGTTTAACTCTGTTAAGGGTAAAAGCTCTCCCTGCGGCATAAGGTGATACACTAAATGGAGGCCTCGCCTCTCCCATTGCCGAAATCCCCGGTCCAACTTAGCTGGGATAAAAGAATCCATGTATGGCAGGGAACATAATGCTAGTCTCCAATCTGCAATCCCATCCTGTGTCAGTACTTCCTGCCAGTATTTTAAAGTGGAGTGGGTATATGGATTACTTACTCTGTTAAGTTTTCACAGTTTGAGTTTTCACTGCTATGCAGATGATACCCAGCTGTATCTGTCTTTTCTGCCCAGCCAGGATGATGCACTCTCCGTGCTGAACAATTGCCTTGCTGGGATCAGACTCTGGATGAGTTCCAGCTGGCTGAGACTGAATCCGGATAAGACTGAGGTGTTGGTAGTGGACCCAAGTCGTCCGGGGCCGGGTTTGGGAGCTGGACAACCATCAGACTTATTACTTGGTGGTGTGTTGCTCCCTGCCTCCAATCAGGTGCGAAATCTGGGCATTATTTTTGATGGTGGTTTGACCCTAAAATCTCAGGTGTCAGTTGTCGTCAAATCCTCTTTTTACCATCTGAGGAATATCGCCCAGATGAAACACCTGGTTCCTCCGGGTGATCTTCCAACATTGGTCCATGCCTTTGTCACTACCTGTCTTGATTACTGCAACTCCCTTTACCTAGGGCTACCTGGGGTTGACATCAGCCGCCTGCAGCTGGTGCAGAACGCGGCAGCCAGGCTTTTGACTGGTACACTTAGAACCAGTCATATTACACCTGTGGTCCGCGAACTGCACTGGCTACCTGTTAGGTGGCGGATCACCTTTAAGGTTGGTTTACTAACCTTCAAAGCCCTACATGACCAGGGACCCGGTTACCTGAAAGATCTCCTGATTACCTACTGCCCCCTCTGTCCTCTCCGCTCCACCAATGAGGGATTGCTAGAGATTCCCAGGGTTCGATTAGAGACATTAAGATCTCATGCTTTTGCTTTTTCAGCACCAACCCTGTGGAATTCTCTACCTCATTGGTTGAGAGAATGCCCAACCGTTGATAGTTTTAAAACTGTTGAAAACATATTTATTTAGCTTGGCATTTATTTAGTTATGGTTGTTACATTTTAATGCTGTTTTAAAACTTTTTATTATTATGCATTCGTTTAATGTACAGCGCCTTGGCTTTGAAAAGCGCTATAAAAATAAAGTTGATTTGATTTTAGAATGAATGCAGGTGCTACAGAGCGATTTAAAGTAGGTCACAGAGAGCACAAGTTATTGCAGTTCACTTACCCAGAACAGTGGCAAAGCATAAGCGTTCGGTCTTGGACATCAATGCCAAATTGCAAGTGCTTGAGGCCCTGGAAGCTGGAGATAAAGTTGTGGATGTTGCCAGGCGATTTGGAGTGGGAAACTCCACTGTTCATGACATTCATAAGGCGAAGGATAAGATCCGTGATTTCACCTTCTCTCTCGACTGTGGCTTGCATGCTGCCACAATGAAAACATAGATAAGGCTGTCTACATGTGGTTCATACAGAACCACAGCAAAGGTACCCCCCACCCTTATCAAAGAAAAAGCCAAGCATTTCCATGCTCAGACAGGGCTGCAGAAACTATTCTCTGCAAGTGAGGAGTGGTGCATTTATTTCCATGCCGACATCTCTACAGAGCAGGATTCAGTTCAGATTCCTGCATATTTTTGAATTCAACCACTGTAGTTGGTTATATAAGTATAGTAATAATGGATGAGTTAGGCAAACACATTATAGAACAAATATGCATCATTTCTACAGATCTAATACTGAGGCAGTGAAAAAATAACATTATACTGTATTTGCTAATGATAGGTGAAAGGAAATTGGAAGACTATCTACTTTCTAGGATTAGCACTAGGGCCCATTATTCAGTTCCATACACACCACTCATGTGGCAAAAAAGAAAAGTGCTTCTCCATTTGTGGGTGGCATTTGTATTTTCAAGTGCTACACACAGAGATCTTCCCTTCCAAAGTGACTACAGGGAAGGAAGGCAAAAGGATGTGGCAATGCTCTGCATGACACGACAACAGTTCAGCAATAATATTCACACAAGGGCTGAGGAGGATGTTCAGGTGAGTTTAGGAGCTACTCCTCTTGAAAGGCAGTATAGAAACAACATAGAAGCATAGACTTTGACGGCAGATAAGGACCGCTTGGCCTACCCAGTCTGTCCATTTCCCTACCTTTTGGATAAGCTGCAGATCCTAGTTAACCAACAGCCTACTTCCTCCTACCCCCCCAACTAGAATAGAAATTTGATATGTCCAGTTTGGGTTTGGGCAAATGCTTCTGATAGCAAGTCCTCTGTTCCCTGTGTTCCATACCTGCTCCTACTGTTCGTGTCCCTGCTGTCTTCCTCAGTTATGTGGACAGACTGTCACACCAACACAGACAAAATTCTGCAGGTACTGTGTGGGCTGAGCGTATTGCACATTGCAAAGGGAAATATTTCAGAAAAAAGCCATGAGGCAGTAATTTGTCCCATATTATGTGCTAAACCTTGCTACACTGTGATCAACATAAAGTTTATACTGTGTAAGTCAAAAACAGGTCCAATCGTATCCCCATCCATGAAGACGTTAACCTATACTAAAGGCATATTGTCATTAATCTTGACTACTTTACGATCCAGCAGTTTTTTAATAAGTGAAAGGGACCCAGAATTAAGTCTTTAGTTCGACTAAGACGTTTTTATGTGGTGTAAACCCTGGGTGTAAATATTGTTTCAGTATTACCCACATCAGATTGCGTATATGGATTTCTCAGCTGACTGCAAAGTCTAACAATCCAGCTGTTAGCTCCTACTTCACTGGACCTATAGTTTGCAAGGAATCCCTGAGCCATTTTCCAGTTATGACAGTCGCAATATAAAGCAGCTCATAGGAACATTTTACCACATGCAGCGAATTTGTCAGATGATGTTCATTCAAGTCTATTAGTGACATAGTACTTTGACAATGGAAGGACTTTGCATTCCTCTTATTTGTTTCTCCTGCCGCTTAACAGTGACTATACCCATATTAAATATGCCAAAGTTGTTGCACTTTGAGCTGAAATCCAAACATGCTGCAAGCTGTACTTTACAGAACTCTTGGGGGCCCTCAGCCCACTATCCCCTTGAAAATTCAGCCATAGGTGCAAAGACAAATAGGTACTGTACTAAACTGTATCCTCTGCATGGATTTGCAAAGTACATAAGTCATATAGGTTAGTCATAGAAACACAGAAACATAGAATTTGTCGACAGAAAAGGACCACTTGGCCCACCTAGTCTGCCCATTTGGTCCCTTCCTAGTCTGCTTCCACAGACCCTAACTGGTTTCTGGTGACCCTCTCTCCTCCTTGCCTATTCACTAGTAATTCCTTGCATCTATCCCACATGTGCTGGAAGCCTCCTATTGTTTTCACCTCCACCATTTCTGCTGGCAGTCTATCCCAGGCATCAACCATTCTTTCAGTGATATAGTACCTACTCACATCCCTCTTTAACTACGCCCCCCCACCTTCATCACATCCTCTGGTTCTGGTGCTCTTCCTCCTTTGAAAGAGACTCCATATCTACACTGTCTTCACCTCCGTGAGGTATTTGTATCTCTCTATCATGTCCCCTCTCCCTCTCCTCTCTTCCAGGGTGTAGATGTTGATATCCCTCAGTCTCTTTTTGTAGCATTTTTGGTGCAGCCTCTACACCATTTTAGTTGCCCTGTCATTTCAGAGATGTGGCCTCCAAAACTGGACTCAGTACTCCAGGTGGGGTCTCACCAGTGAGTGATACAGTGGCAACACCACCTCCCTCTTCCTGCTGGAGATACCTCTCCCACTACATACCGGCATCGCACTGGCCCTTCGCACTGCTTTGTTACACTGCCCTGCCACTTTGAGGTCATTAGATATGATAACTCCAAGGTCCCTTTCCTGCTTTGTGACTTGCAGTAGTTCTGGGTTTCCATACCCTAGGTGCATAATTTTGCACTTTTTATGCATTGAATCCCCCCTGCCATGTTTTTGACAATGACATGAGTTTCCCAGTATCCCTGTGCACTCTTGTCACCTCCTCCTGGTTGTCTACCCTATTACATATTTCGGTATCATCTGCAAAAAGGCCCATCTTCCTTTCCAGTTCATCAGCAGTGTGACTCATGAAGACATTAAAGAGGACCAGTCCCAGTACTGAACCCTGTGGAACTCACCGGTCACTATTCCATCCTTAGAAAGAGTGCAACTGACCACCAACCTCTTGTCGCCTATCCATTAACCAGTTTCTAACCCAGTTCACCACTTTGGATCCCACCCCTCGGCTGCTTAGTTTCTTAATCAGTCTCCTGTGCGGCACAGTGTTGAATGCCATGCTAAACTCCAGATAATAATAGTAATAACTTTATTTTTAGAGCGCCTGTCAAAATATCAAGGCGCTTTACATATCAAAACCACAACATACAATGCCAATTTCAAACATATAAATAATTTAATTAAAACATCACATATTAAAACAAACCATAAAATCATCCATACAATCAACAAAATATTTACAATCAGCTTCCATTTAGTCATCCAGATAAGCCAAGTGCCACAAATAAGTTTTTAAATCTTTCTTAAATACCTCCATGGAGGTGCATTCCCTTAACCGGTGTGGTAGAGAATTCCAAAGAGTGGGTGTGGCATAAGAAAATGCTCTACTACCAGAAGATTTTAAACTCACTCTTGGAATCTCTAACAACCCCTCGTTGGCTGAACGGAGTGCTCGGCCGGGGCAGTAAGGCACCAGAAGTTCTTTCAGATAGTTCAGACCCTGATCATGAAGAGCTTTGAAAGTCAGTAAAATGACTTTAAAGGTGATCCGCCACCGTATAGGAAGCCAGTGCAGTTCGCGCAGCACCGGGGTAATGTGACTGGATCTCCTTGTCCCAGTCAAGACCCAGGCTGCTGCGTTCTGCACCAGCTGTAGGCGACGGATTTCAACCCAAGAAAGCCCAAAGTAAAGGGCATTGCAGTAGTCCAAGTAGCAGAACCGCAAGCGTGGACCAACGTTGAAATGTAGAGTCAGGCGGAACAAGGTGACGCACCCTGGCAATATTCCTAAGATGGTAAAAGGAAGTCCTGACAACGGCCGACACTTGAGATTGAAGGGTCAGCCTATCGTCTAGGACAATCACAAGGTTGCGCACCTGTGCAGAGGTCGGAAGTGACATGCCGCCAACATAGGCGACACCCACTGCCCTCTCCTGACTTATTTTGCTGGTCACTCAGTAAAAGAAATCAATCAAGTTTGTCTGGCATGACCCCCCCCCAACATAAATCCATGCTGCCTTTGGTCTTGCAACCCACTTGATTCAAGACACTCTACCAACTTTTCCTTTTACAGTGTTTTCAATTAATTTCCCCACCACTGTGGTAAGGCTTTTTGGCCTACAGTTGCTAGCCTCTTCTGTGTTGCCGCTCTTATGTAGAGGGACCACATCCTCTCTCCTCCAGTCCTCTGGAACCATGCCTGATTTCAGTGAGCTGTTGAATAAGGCCATCAGCAGGGCAACCAGCACCTCCCTGAGCTCTTTTAGTACCCTTGGATGTATTCCTTCCAGTCCCACAGCTGTGTTCATTTTAAGAGCTGTAAGTCCCTTTAGGACTCTTTTCCCCTGAAAATGGACTTGAGTCAGCCATCCCCTCCTTGTTCCTCCTGCTCCCTGGTGTTCCATCCCTCCTCCCTCCATTGAAAACTGAGCAGAAGTACCTGTTTAGGGTGTCTGTTTTTTTCTTGGTCCCCTTCTGCGCAGTCTTCCTCTGCCATCCTCCTCATCCTCACTATCCCTCCCCTTGCTTTCCTCTTCTCACTTATGTACCTGAAGGAAGTATTATCCCCATTTGCTACCCCTTTGGCTATCCTTTGCTGCATGTCTTTGCCCCCCTCACTGCCTTACCTGTGTCCCTCTGTTTTACCTGGCACACCTCCCTGTCTTTCTCCCTCTGCATTTTCTTATACCTCCTAAATGTCACCCTTTTTTCCTTCTCCACGGTGGCCACTTCCCTGGAGTACCATAATGGTCTCTCTTTCCCTCTTACTCACTTCCTTCACACAGAGACTGGTTGCCTTGATTATGCCTGCTTTTATTTTCCCCCCGTGTTGCTCCCTCCATAGGAACCCTCCCCCACTTCGGCAGTTTCTTTGGCAGTCTCGCGTTTCTTTAAAATCCACCCTTGTAGAGTCCAGGACCCTCGTCCTTGTGGGTATACAGCTGCTTCAGTGACACCAGCACAGTGAACCCCCCCCCCCACAGTGAAACCCCCACCGTCCCTATATTGGCAGCAACGAGGGTTTTGCATTGAGACACGTTAGAATGACGGGGTAAATATCTAACTGCACTGTCTGTGTGATGTGGAGTTAGCTATCTATAGTGGGGGGTGGGGGAGAGTACAGCCCCCCACATGGAGGGGTGTAGGGTGACGCAGTGTTGCTGTTCGGTTCAGGTCGTGTCATGCTCGGGGGTGTCGATGGTTTCCCAGCACTGTAGTGGATGTTACAGTCAGGGTTGTCATGGATCTGTCCTCGTGGTTTGCCTCTGCTTCCATCTTAATGTTAAACCACACTGTACAGGGATCATTGTTATCTGGGGGACTGCATACTATGATATCTGCAGTGCTGTCTCTATTTGTAAGCACCAGATCCAGCACCTCCACCCTGTCCCTAGTGAATTTGTTGACTAGCTGCCTGAGAAAAGCTCCTTGTAGGGAGTCAAATATGGTCCTGCCTTCTTGCCAAAGCTGTAGCTGGAAGGCTCCAATTCACACCTGTCAGGTTGAAGTCCCCACCTAGCTGCATTTCCCCATTATTTGCCTGATGATGTTTTCCCCAAGTGCCTTATCCAAGTCCACTTCCTGTGCAGGAGTCCTGTATACAACCTCTATACAGATAGCTGGCCCAGGTTCTGTCTCCAGGATGACCCACAGCACCTGCAGCCCTTCTTTTTCCTCTAGGTGCCCCTGTATTACCATAGCCTTGATTCCCTCCCTCACATATAGTAAACCCTCCTCCCCTTGTCCCCTTCCCTTTCTCTCCTGAACAGATGCGGGGATATGTTCTAAAGTTTCAAGTTGATAAATTGAGTCCCCTTTTTTGTCAGAGGGTGGTGAACCTATGGAACAGCCTACCAGCAGAGACAGTGATTATCAAAACAGTACAGGCCTTTAAGGTAAGAATGGAAACATTTCTGCACACCAACACTTTGTACCCTTGGGTAACACAGTGGGTGAAGAATCCCTGTAAATATGTGTTTACACAGCTTATGGGTGCAGACATGACAGACCTAAAGTCCCTTCCAACCTTCAGTTTCTATGTTATATAGTATTGTGTGTATATTCTTCAAGACTAAACTGAAGTTACAGTGTTTAATCTGGAAGTCTAAAGCCCTATCACGTTTTGACTGTCATCCGAACTTTTTAGTGAGGTGACACATTTCTTAGTCAAACCTTGAAAACTTAATTGATTAGTGATCTGCAGTAGTGTTGCTTGAAATCAACTGAATAGAATCGGATTCATCAGATTTCAAGCTTTTTTTTTCAGTATTCGGAATTTCGCTATTCACAACCAAAAATCCAAATCCTTAAAACCTGGTCGGATACAGAATCAGAATCCGATTCTACATCCAAGTAGTGTGTAGCCTTAGTTTGACAACCTCCCCCACCCAGTAAAATTAAGTAAAAACCTGAGAGGAGCCCCCCCCCATTGCCTGGTAAACAGCCCTTCCCTTCCCTACCCTAGTCTCCCTTTACCTTAAGCTCTCATTTCTCTGCTGCTGTGTTGCTTTGTTCACTGTGGGTGGTGGTACAATGGAATTTGGGTCCCATCCCATCCATACGGTGCCATAGTATCGGGCTAAGGATTCGGAGGCAGTTTCATTTCACACACCCCCGCCCCCAGTAGCGGCATGACTGCTGCTCAACTTAACTAGTTGCAATGCAGTCGAGAGAGAATCTTTCCCAGTCCCCAACAAGTTCCCTTTGGTGAAAGTCCCTCCTGCTGGTGTTTATACAGAGAAGACCACCGTGGTCTCCAGTTCCTGCTGCCCCTAGCCTTAGTCCAAGGATAACCCCCAGTTTTGCAAGAGGCATTATCCTTACTCTCTTCTCTTCTCATCCTCTTCACTAGCACCCCACACCTTCCTTCCATGTATCCTTTTCTCCCTCTGAGTGGTGGCCGTCTGAAAGTTTTCCCTGGGAAACAGGCACTACCAGATGCTTTAGATGGTGCCTGTGTCCCAGAGCTAACTTTTAGCTGGTCACTATTTGGGGGAGTGAGGGATGCAGGGAGGAAGATGTGGGGGAGGGGGGGGACTGCCAGTGTGTGCTAGAGAGGAGGATGAGAAGAGACTGAGAATAACTGCTCTTCTGCCTCTTGCAAAATTGGTGGTGGTGGGGGGGGGTGGTGTTATCCTTGGGCTAGAGACTGGAGATCAGGGAATGGTCTTCTCTGTATAATATGAACACAAGGGACTTTCAGTCAACAGAGCTTGCTGGGGATGGGTAGGGGTCTCTCTCAATCGGATCACAACTAGTAAGTCGAGCAATAGTCATGCTGCCATTGGGGGAAGTGGTGAACTGAATGTGCCTCTGTCTCTTCAGCCTGAACCTGCGGCACTGTACAGATTGGATGAGATCCACCAGACCACCACCCATGGCAAGCAAAGCAACTGAGCAGCAAAGAAAAGAGAGCTTAAGGTAAGGGGAGACTAGGGTGGGGAACTGTTGTTCATAAGGCCCTTGGGCATTTTAGTTGGTTGGGGAGGTTTTTAACTGTTAGGCTCCTAGATGGATATGGAATCAGAACTTCCAGTTCCATCTCTGATACCTTAGTCATTATCCGAATGGAATCAGAATCTGATGTTCTGATTATCTAACACATCATGCTGGAATGGATTCAGCAGATTCCGAGCACTCCTAATCTGCAGCTTGTGGCACAGGAGTAGCACTTTGATGTATTGTGTTCAGGTCTGGGCACTTCATCAGTGAGGGGATGTGGAAAGACTGGAAAAGTTGCAAAGGAGAAGTACGAGGCAAGTGTGAGGAATGGAGGGTCTTAGCTGTGAAGAGAGACCAGCTAAGTTAGACTTGTTCGGCCTGGGAAGGTAAGGACTGATAGGTAATACATTTATGGTATTTAAGGCTTTATGGGATGCCACTCTGATGGAAAGCCTAAACCTGAAATTCAAAGCAGAAACTCGCAGAGCAAGAGGACATACCCTTCAGGAAAGAAAGGAACAATTTAGCACCGACTTGAGTGGTAGCATAACGAAACAGTCTGTCTGAAATAGAGCTTTTAAATCGGAACTTGGGATGATCTAAGTAACTACTGCAGAGAGGCAGTGGCTGGTCTCGTAATGGCCTGCCTTCTTCCATCTTCCCATCCTATTTTCCTAATTTAGCTACTACACAGTTTATTTGTAGCTAAATATAAACATGGTTAACTGTTTAACTAGTGACAGCTTATACAATGCTGATAATAGCTATTTGTTTAGACCTTTCAGAATGCCTGCAAACCATTTTACTGAGCAGTCACTCAGCTCAGTTTTCCCAAGTCACTATTATAAAACCTTACTGTAAATTACCATGTTGAATAACTTGAACAGGCCCATAAAAGCAGCTCCTGTGTGCTGCACCTGATCCATTGTAGCTATAAAATCATTAGTTACTTTCAGTAATATATTGGTAGTGGAATACCCAGTGTCGGCAACCAGATTACATTGGCATTAATAGATTTTGAATATCCATATACTCTTTTTTATTTTTTTTTATAAATTTCATCTTTATTGAATTTTCAACGTACATAGTTGACAATTTCAAACTGCTTACAATTTCTTAGTGTTACACATACTCTTAGAAACCAATCATTTGTACAATGAGTTAATAGTTTTATGACAGAGGGCTCTGTTAGTTTAGTTTTAATAGTTTAGATTAAAATGTTCAAATATTACATGCCCATTGAGAGAACACAGTCTGAGGCAATTGTTATTTCATTAAGCTGAACCTTTGATCAGTAGCTTAAAAGAGGTTACATATTTAGTTAACTTCATTCTCCCCACTCTTGTATTCGTAGAGTTATCTTATTTTCCAGTCACCCATCTACCCAAGGGAAAGGGAATGGAGGGAAGGGATAGAGGAGGGTTTATGTGTGAGGGCCCCTGCAGCGTTTCAGCCCAGTTCTTTGTTGGGGGAAGAAGGGGGGAGTAGAGGGGTGACTTATTTATGGTGGTGGAGCAGGTTTAGGAAGGGATACAGGTGCATAGTTGGACTCAAGGATCTAGAGTGGGACATGTAAGATTATAACTATATTTGGCTCCTCTCGTCCTTAAATAATGGAACCTATGGGACAATTATTCCTTATTAACTTACTACTAAGCTGCTAAGGACAACATAACTCTGGTATTGTTTGCATCAATCCTACCTGTACCAGCTTGTTTGTATCTATGTCTTAAGTTACTGTTATACTGTGTTGTACTGTTATACTGTGCATTTTCGTTTGTCTTACTGTGACAAGGTACCTTTGTAAATGAGCCTATGGCTCAAAGGTTTTCCAAACTGCTGTTTAAATAAATAAATAAATAAATAAATAAATAAATAAAAATGAGTTGTCCTGCAGCATGTAATACAACTGCCATCGGGTCCACCTGGAGTGAAATTGATCTCCTCTATCATTTAGATTGTGGGTTATCCGTTCCATATAGTATATCTGTTTAGTTATCTGCCACCAGTCTTGAATAGTTGGGAGTTTTGTGGTTAACCACACATTAGTAATGGCCTTCTTGGCTGCTGTAAGAAGGAGATGGAGGAGGTATCTAATGGAGGGGTTTCCGAGTTCCCTAGGGATTAATAGCAGAAGGTGCATTTCTCTTGTTAGTTGGAACTGTGGCCCAAAGAGTTCTCGTAGGTTAGCCTGGAGAGCTATTATGAAGGGTTGGAGTTTAGGGCAGGCCCACATAATGTGTGTATGGGTGGCTCTGACCTCTCTGCACTGACACCAGCAGGCAGCTGAGCTGGTATGGGTATAGCGACTGGTAATTATAGGGGTTCTGAAGTATCTAATAAGGTTTTTCCATGCGTATCCACGCCACTGATGAGAGCTGGTTACCTTAGAGACATATTGGCATGCTTCTTGCCATTCCTCAGGGGTAATGGGGCGATCTAGCTCCTCTTGCCAATTCTTTTACTATCCGTAATGATTATTTGCTGAGATTTCTGGGCTTGATAGTATGCTGATAGTAAGTGTCCCTGTTCATGGGAGGTATTCAGTCGGATTTGAAGGCTAATCAAGGGGGGCACTTGTGTGGGCATTCGGGTTGGGGTAGGTAGGCTTTCATAGTAATGGCGTAGCTGTAAATATCTATCAAAGTCCCTGCGGGGTAAGTTGTATTGGGTTTGAATTTCAGTAAAAGACCATACTTTCCCCTGAGTTGAGACCATGGGAGGTATTGCAGGCCTAGTCTTTCCCATACTAAGAAACCATGATCCATTCTGTTAGGGGAGAACTGAGTCATGCTTGCTATAGGGCATATAAGGGGTATAAAAGACTCTAGGTGTTGTGAGTTCCTTATAGCTCTCCAGATGTTTAGGTAGTGAATTATCCATGGGTCCGTGAGGTAGGGGGGTGAGGTTCATTGTGCAGCCTGTATATTTTCCCGAAATAGTCCCTGTTATTAATAAGAGACATTTCCATTTCTGCTCAGTGTGGGCTAGTTATGGCGTTCTGCCTCACCATCAAATGTCTAAGCAGAGTTGCATTATGATAGAGCCGGAGATCAGGAAGTGAGAGACCTCCTTCCGATCTTGGGAGAGTGAGTACCTTAAACGAACTCTGGGTCTTTGCCCTGTCCAAATGAATCTAGAGATGGAGCGGTTCTATTCCTGGAATGTTTTGTCTGTTATGGAGATGGGGACATTCTGAAACAGCTAAAGGGCTCTGGGAAGGACAACCATTCTGACTAGTTCTATTCTTCTGGAGAGACTTAGTGGTAGTGTGTTCCATGCGGCCAGATCAGTTTTAAGTTGAGAGGAGAAGAGGGTATAGTTGTTTTTATAGAAGTCTGCTGGGGATTGGGATAATTGGATATCCAGGTATTTCAACTTCGTCAGGGACCAGTTGCAGGGAAATAGGTTTTGTATGTTGGTAGATTGGGAGTAATGGAATGTGAGAATCTCGGTCTTGGAGAGGTTAAGTTTGTATCCGGATACCTGTCCAAACTCGTCTAAGAGTTTTCTTATGGTTGGGAATGATTTTTCCGGGTTCTGGAGGTAGAGCAATACATCATCTGCATATAATGCAATTCGGTGTTCTGTGCCCCCCAGGGTAACCCCAGTAAGGCTCTGTGCATCCTGTATACTTTGTGCGAAGGGTTCAATAAATACAGTGAATAGGAGTGGGGAGAGGGGGTAGCCTTGCCTGGTCCCTCGGCCCAGCTGGATATACCTAGAGTGGTGTCCATCTATCTTCACACAAGCCTGGGGGGCTGAATATATATCTTGAATGACCCTAATTAGGGTCTGTGGGATCCCAATTTTGTGGAGAACCTGGTACAGGAATGGCCAGGCCACCTTATTGAACACTTTCTCCGCGTCAAGACTAATTAAGACTGAGGGGGTGTTAGTAGAGTACATCTTATGGGATAAATGGAGGGTGCGCTTACTGTTGTCAGTAATGGATCGGGTTCTCACAAAGCCAGTTTGATCCCTATCTATAAGCTGGGGGAGAAAGGTATCCAGGCAGTGGGCGAGGATGGACATAAATAGTTTATAGTCAGCCTTGAGGACCGAAATTGGTCTGTATGAGCTACAGAGCTGTTTTTTTAACCCGGCTTAGGGATAACTGAAATGGTTGAATACGACCATGAGGGTGGGGGCAAGTCTCCTTCCAGG
This sequence comes from Neoceratodus forsteri, assembly GCA_016271365.2. Lineage (NCBI taxonomy): Eukaryota > Metazoa > Chordata > Ceratodontiformes > Ceratodontidae > Neoceratodus > Neoceratodus forsteri. The sequence goes on from CM028129.1 coordinate 675,588,095, forward strand.
ATAGAATTGAAGAGTCTCAGAAGCTTATGGTGAGTCTCGGATCTAGTTGCCGTATAAAATTCTATTCCGTACCCATCTGGACCTGGGGCCTTAAGGGTTTTCGCTCTGGCTAAGGCAGATGTCAGTTCCATTCCTGTTATTGGGGTGGTTAGGGTTTCTCTCTGGAGTTCCGAGAGTTTAGGCATGGTAATTGGGTGAAGATAGTTAACTATTTGTTGGGCAGTAGGAGTTTGCTCTGGGGTGTATAAAGTGGAGTAATAGGATGTGAACGCCTCAGTTATGTCATGCAGTTTAGTTAAGGAGTGGCCATGTGAAGGGTGTCTGATAGTAGTTATAACTGAGGACTTCTTTTGTTTTCAGATCTGGTAGACTAATAACCTTGTTGCTCTAGGTCCTACCTCATAATATCTTTGTTTCAAAAAGGTTAAGGCAATCTCTGTTTTAAGGCTAAGCGATCAAGGTCTGACTTGGTGTGTTGCAGTAGAGGGAAAACTGAAGTATCCCCCTGCTTGTGGGCCATTTGCAGAAAATGTGTCTTCTAGTTTGGTCTTCTGTTCCCTTCGTTGTTTGTTTAATTCTGCTGTGTGCTGAATTATATGCCCATGGAGAACAGATTTCACTGTGTCCCAGTGTACTGCAGGGGATGATTCTTCTGGGGGGGTTATCTCCTACGATTTCTATAATTTTATCTATAAGGTATTCTTGGAATTGTTTGAAACAAAGATAGTATGGGTTGAGTTTCCATCGGGCATTTTTGGGTTGTAATCCAATGTCCCAGGTGGTAACTAAGGGTGCATGGTCTGAAAGGACTGTGTCACCCATCCGTGCATCTTGCGGTGTGTTTAGGTTCTCAATTTGGGTATAAATTTGATCGATGCGGGAATAAGTGCGATGCACTGAGGAATAGTGGGAGTAGTTTTGTGTTTGAGGATGTGTGTGGTGCCAAACATCGCACTAGCCCACCTCCTGTGTGAATTTCTTGAAGAATTTTTGGCTCGCTGTTTGCCTTGGGGGACATTAATTGGAGGAGTCCAGTATAGTGTCTGGAAGGAGATTAAAGTCTCCTGCCAGCAGGAGTGTCCCTACGGTCATCTGAACTATTTTATCCAGGAGTGTTTTCGGCTGAAGAACGGGGAGACCCGGGGGAAGATACACATTAGCCAGGGTGAACTGCTTGGCACCAATTGTGCCCTGCACGATAACCAGTCTCACCTTCAGGGTCAGCCCAGCACAGTCCCAGATTAAAGGGAGTGTGCAGTGGTATTATAATTGCCAATCCTCTACATCTGCCTCTGCCACTAGAGGGTTAAAAACCTCACCTCAACTTAACCATGCCAGTTTGGCATGCTCTGTAGAATTTAGGTGAGTTTCTTGCAGGTAAATTAAATCAGATTTACTTTTCCTCAGGTGTGCTAAGACTCTGGATCTTTTGATCGGTGAGGTCAGGCCTTTTATATTTTGGGATAGGAGTTTCGGGTACGGAGAGGTCATGAGCTGAACTGGGGTGAAACGCTGTCAAGGGGTTTCCCTTCCTCCACCCAGATGGATAGATCCTCCAGTGGTTCCTCTGTCAGAGGTTTTCTAGGTCCCTTTATATAGTGATTGTCAACTAGATTATTAAAACAGTAACAGTTCTGATACTCATATGAACCTTTCACAACATGTACTTTATGCATAGAGCTAACTTGCAACAAGGCGTCAACACAAACTAATACTAAGGGCCAAACCTGTACCAAGCTTCGACATGTGGCCAACTAGGCAAACTTCGCCAGCACAATAGAAACTAGTGCTTACATGGAGCAGGGTCATTTCTAGACCCTGAGATAAGGAATCTCCTTCCTGGCAGGTAACTTCCCTTTTGGAGGGGGTCCTCCAGATACTTATAGTGTCTTTATAGGGTACAAGAAAAAAAAGGGGGATATGGGCATCATGTAGAAAGGCAGTGATCGACCTTAGGAAGGTGTAGTAGGAAGAGAGTAGCCTCAAGCAAGGGGTCCATGCCAGGGTCACCAGCAAGGTGGGGGAGGAGGAAGCTACCAGTATCCCACATGCCCCAATACATCCCGGCAAGTAGAGAGAGCATGGATCGTCCTCTCCCTTTAACCAGCGGGGGCAATACTGATCCCTTCATTCTCATAGTCAATAAGGTGGAATTAGACTGTGGGGTTAAATGGCACCCCACAGACCACGGGCGGGCATCTGCGGGGGGGAGGGGGGCAGGGACACCAGCCCCCCAAACCAACTCCAGCCCAGCCACACGGTCACCCTAGGCCGAGTCCAAGTTCGGGGCTGCTGTATTTGGTTAGCATCACGCATCCACCAGTACCTTTTCCCAAAACATATCCTTATCTTATTATATAACCGTCAGTGCATAAACAGTTTCTGAGAGATGACCTTTGTCAGGAGGATCAAGCTAACTATTGGTGGGCTGTGCGCCTCACCACCCGGCTCCCCCCCCCCCAACCAACCCCTCAACCCATAACCCGGCATATAACTGTAATAACATACCCTGCTATGAAAAATGGTCAGCGATGTCTATACATCTTAATACATGAAGGCAAATATGTAGCGTAGCTGATAAAAGCCAGGAGCACTCCGTGTTGCAGCAAGCCGAGTCTAATACTCACCCCTCCTGGACTGGCTACAAGGCGACCCCAGGTACAGAGCGCGGGAAGTTCAGGAGAGCGAACATATAGGTGGCAAAAGCGCCTCCCCCAATCCCCAGCATTCGCAGAAGGGAGCAGGAACACCGCTCTCTCCCCATCCACATACAGATGATAGTTCTGCATCTACAGGGTCCAGGTCACAGCAGTCCTCACACTCCCCCCCCCCCCCCCATACAAGGAATCATGCCCAGCACCGGGAACCTCCTCATCTCCAGATGGGGCAGAGCAATAACTCGCTTCCATGCTGCCATGGCCCACAGTCTCCACTCATCTCTCCCAGGGTGTGTGCTGGCATATAGAGGTGGGCACAGAGACGGAAATCTAAGGGAACGGCCTTGTCTGGCAACTTAAACAGTGTAGCCCTCCTCCATCCACAAAAACTCAGCACCTGCTCTCCCCCACTGCCCGAGAGAGGTCCCGAGGCACCGCCCTGAAGGAAGAAATGAGAAAAACACTGGGCCCCACCATTAGCAGGCCTCCCAGCAAACCATTTGCACCGAGCTTGCAGTTTGAGAGAAAAAGCTTTATGAGAAAGCCAAACTACCAGGCAGTATCGACACTGTGCTCCCACCCCCCCTCCCCCGATAAGGCCCCTCTCCAGACAGCACTGCCAACTCAGAAACAAGGGGATATGAAGAAACAACAAGGAAGGAGGGGAAGGTACCCAGAGAGGTGCGGTGACAACTCCCAAAGGCGAGGGGTACCAACATCACAGGGCTGGCTGGGGCGCCAACCACTAAGCCACCACAGTTGGGGTATACAGTTTTATAACAATGTCAGATTGTACCCACAGGAATCCCAGAGCTTCCCCCATTGTTTCAATAAATAATGTTATTTTATGCCATTAATTTCTTTTACTGTGAAGATACTTGCTGTTCTGGTCAGCAGGCCTTAGCTTCATCCCGGAGTGCTCAAGGGCTCCAAACGATCAGGGATGGAGGCGGTCTGTCGTGCCTTTGGGGTGCTCACAATGTCCTGTATTGCCTCCGTTCCCTGGCCGCGCCTTGCCTCCCGCTGGCCGCCACTCCACATCTTTCGGGAGAGCTTAGCTGCAGTCGAGGGTCCAGCTGTATCGGTGCTGGGTCTCTGCTGAGGACATCTATCTTCCTGGACTTCAACTCCACCATAGCTGCAGCCGCTGAATCAAAGGTGAGATTACTGTCCTTGAAGTAGATTGTCATCCTTGCTGGATATGGCGTCCTAAATTGAAGGCCTGCATTTTTGGGAGCTTTCATAATAGGGATGTAGGCCCTCCGCCTCAGCATAACCTCCGGGTCAAAATCATTCTCAAAATACAGCCCTGATTTTCAGAGTACTACCCCTTCTTCCATGCTGCGTGTAGAACATTTTCCTTCTCCTGGAAGCATAGGAATTTGACCAGTACCACTGGCTGGTGTGCTCCAGGGGCTGGCCTCGGACCTAGGGTGCGATGAGCCTGCTAAAACTCCAGGGTGCAGTGAGACAGGAGGTGAACACTTCATGGAAGGTGTTTTGTAAAATTGGATAATGTCAGAGCCTTGGCTGCCTCAGGGATGCCAGCATTCCAGATTTTATTACGGCAATTCCTGCTCTCAGCATCCTCATGCGGTCCTGGAGTTGTTTTATACTGTGGTGCAGCTGCACGTTGGCTCTCTCCAGCACAGTTCACCCTACTATCCATTTCAGTGATCTGGGTCTCAGTAGTCTCTTGCCACTTTTCCAATTTACTGATGTCAGTACGGAGGGCCAAGGCAGTAGATTGCATCTCTTTGTGAAAATCGTGGAGCTCAGCCAGCATCTGTCTCATCTGTCGCTGGAGGGTGTCTACTGGGATGTGGCCACATGTAGTCACGCTGCGGCGCGAGACCGATGATGCCTGGGAGCCCTCGCTTTCTGAGCTGCCCTCTGACAATCCATCATCCGGTGCTGCAATCGCTTTTATTTAGGCTCGTTTCCTTGCTCACGGCATTCTGCGTCCTCCATGGATTTTAGTTATATAGATTTCTATTTAAAAAGCTGAAATTTGGAGGTCGTAAGATCGATCACAGCGGGAGCTCCTGATTTAAGATACACCAGGGAGCATGACGTCACCGGAAGTCTCAAATATCCATATACTCTTGAGACCTAAGATTGCTTACAGTTCTCTTAAACCTTTAGTAAAACTGATAAACAGAAGTTGAATAATTTTGATATACATTGGTTTTACTTTATATGCCCTTTGTGAACTGAATTACCTTTGCACATTTTTAAACAGATGGCAGTTCACAAGTTGTTAAGTAAAATTGGATATTATTATAGCGGTTTTGCTGTGGTTCCCGTCATTTAGCTATGTCACAGTTTCTCCTAGTCATTTCATTTCACAACTCACCCAGACTATTAGGTCTGGCATCAATTAGCTCTCACATCAGTACATCTCTGGACAGTCCCCTCCCAGCATAAATAATATAAATAAACTCCAGGTTGGCACAATTTGCCCACCAGATGAGGCACTGTGTTTGGGGGTGTAGATTGGAAGTCGTACTGTAATTGTTGGAGTACAGTACGATGATGTGTAGTGGCAGCAAATTGCCTGAGGATGATTTGATGAGGGAGCCAATTGAACACTGGAGCTAATAGTCCGAGGTGAGTTTCACAGAGTGAAATGACTGGGACAAATTGACGTGTTCCCCAGTAAAGTTTGGGATCATGTTTGTGTTTTCCTGTGGCTTTATTTAGTTTGATTTAGGAGAGATGTTTTATTGGCTTACTTGCATGAAACAAGTTGAAACTGAAAATATGTGGGACCATCTGAACCCAGCATGCACATCTGCGAAAGAAGTCATACATTTTCAAGTTATTAATGCAATATTGTGATTTTGCTCTGAAACATAGAAACACAGATATCGTCAGCAGATAAATGCCTTGAGGCCCATCCAGTGTGCTTGAATCTCTTAGTGGAAAAGGGAAATATCCCCAGCGATTATTCTGCCTCTCCCCAGTTGTCCCACCTACACTCTTCTCATGTGTCGATCCCACTGCCTTTTATACCATCCCCAACTGTTTCATGGCATAAAATCCCTTCTGGAAGCCTGTTTTATTTTTCCACTACCCTTTCTGTGAAATAGTAATTTCCCAAGCTCCTTTCTGTACCTCCTTCACCAGCTTCATGTAGGTTCCTTGGTGCCCATGTTGAAGAACAACTCCTTGCTATCCACCTCGTTTATCCCATGGAGGTACAGTACTTAAAAGTCTCTATCATGTCACACCTCCCTTTTCTATCTCCCAGTGTGTACATACAGTACTTGAATGTCTCAATCATGTCACCCCTCCTTTTTATCTCCCACTGTGTAATGATTGAGGTTTTCTCCCAACTCTCCCCATATCATCTCCCCCACTGTCCCTGAATCATACTGATCTCACCCTTGCACTGCTTGCAACCTCTCTGCTCTCTTCAAGTGTGGACTACAAAACTGCATACAGGACTCTCAAGTGTGGTCCTAACCACAAATCTGTACAAGGGCAATATTACCTCCTTTCTTCTGCTACTGATCCCCCTCTCTGCGCATCCCATAATCCCATTTTCTCTGCCCGCAGCCCTTGCACACTGTGCTGATGCGTTCAAGTTCTCCATTATTTACATCCCTAGGTACTTTTCTTCCATTGTTTTTTCCCCACCAACTTACACCCCCATCTTATATCCTTTTTTGTGGTTTCTGGCTTCTCTGTGCCACACCCTTTCCAGGTCCACCTAATGGTCCATATCTCCTCTCCACTGTCTATCCTTCCAGATATCTTCGTATAGTCTGCAGAGACATATCTTGCCCTGATCCCCCTCCCTTGGGTCACATATGAAAAAAAGACCTGTCTCAAAACTGAAACTTTGGATGCTCCACTTGGAACGTTCCTTGCCACTGAATGTTCCCCATTCTTGAACACCCTCTGGGTCCTCCCATTTATCTAGTTTTTAATCCATCCGATTATCTTGTCCCCAACCACTAACTTGCCCAGTTTCTTGACCAGCTGTAGTTGTGGGACAGTCAAAGGCCTTACTGAAGTTCAGATATAGTGTATCCACTGCCTGACCCTTATCAACACCTTGCCATTCAATTGAAGATTTCGATCAGGTGTATTTGGCAAGACCTCCCACTGGTAAATCCATGTTGCCAAATGTGCTGTAGATCATTTTCCTTCAGAAACTCTGCCAGCCTGTTCTTTATTATTGATTCAATAGTTTCTCCTACAGTAGATGTCAGACTGACTGATCTGTAGTTGCCCAGATTCTTGCACCTTCCACTTTTGTGTGGAGGGCCACATCTGCTGTTCTCCATTTCCCGTATACTTCCCCATTTTCCAGAGAGCAGCTGAAGAGATCTGCCAGCAGTCCTGTCAGGACCTACATACGAACATACAAACTTGCCAGCAGATAAAGGTCTTTTGGGCTACTGAGTCTGCTCGATTATGCAGCTAGCAGCTCCTATACTGCAGCTGCCTCCTCCCCTCCCTCCAGTGACCCTCCTTCTTACCCTGTCCCATCCTTTTTTGAAGCAGTCCACTGTCTTAGATGATACCACTTCCTCTGGTAATGCATTCCACCCTGTCACTACCCTCTCCATAAAAAAGCATCTCTTCATTTCCCTCCTGAAACCCCCCCCCTTCCAATCTCAGATTGTGCCCTTGGGTGTCCCTCCCTCTCCTTAATTGGAAAAGCCCCTCCATGCCCACCTTATTTATTCCCTTCATGTACTTGAAGGTTTCAATCATGTCCCTCCTATCTCTCTTCTCCTCCAGGGAGTACATGTTCAGTTCCCTCAGCCTACTCTCATAGGGCAAGTCCCCTAGCCCCTGGATCATTTTTGTTGCTCTGTGTTGCACCGCCTCCAGTAACCTAATGTCCTTCTTCAGGTATGGATGCCAGGACTGCACGCAGTACTCTAGGTGTGGTCTAACCAGTGACCTATATAGTGGCAGGATCACCTCCCTCCTCCTGGAGGATATGCCTCTGGCAGTACAACCCAGCCTTTACAGCTGCCTTTCTACACTGTGTGGAGTTGTTCATTGCTCCCATTATGATCACCCCCAGATCCTTCTCCTCCTCCTCTGTTTTGGCTAGTTGAATTCCCCCTAGCTGGTAGTGCCTCCTTGAGTTTTTGCTCCAAAATGTAGCACCCTTGCATTTCTTGGCATTGAACCCCAGCTGCCAAGTGTCTGACCAGTCCTCCAATATTGCCAGATCCTCTTGCAACCCCTGCCATCCCTCCAAGTCATCCGCTACTGCTCCTGTCTTGGTGTCATCTGCAAACAAACTGATCTTGCTCTTGATGCCTATTGCGATGTCTCCTAAGAAAATCCCAAATAACACCGGCCCTAGTACAGAGCCCTGTGGCACTCCACTTGTCATTGCCCTGGACGATGAGAGCTCCCCTCCCACCACCACACTCTGCTGTCTCCCCTGCACCCAGTTGACTATCCATAGCACCATCTTCACCCCAACCGTTGTGTCTTCCACCTACTACCCAGCCTCCCATGCGGCACTGAATCGAATGCCTTACTGAAGTCCAGGTACAGGACATCCACTGCATGGCCCCTGTCTAATTGTCTGGTTACCCAGTCATAGTACTTACTAGGTTGTTGACAGGCTCTGTACCTGAGACAAACTCATGCTGCCTGCTGTCTTGCAACCCATTAGCCTCTAGGAGGCAAACCAGCCTCTCCTTCAGGATTGTCTCCATCGGCATTCCTATGATGGGTGTGAGGCTTAGTAGTCTGTAGTTCCCTGGCTCATCTTTGGAGCTGCTCTTGCAGAGGGGCACCATGTGTACCATCCTCCAGTTCTGCGGTATATTCCTTGACTCCAGGGATGCATTAAACAGGTCTGCCGGGGGTTTGCCAGGACTTCTGCTAGCTCCCTTAGCACCCTGGAGTGTATGCCATCTGGCCCTGGTGCCTTGTCCACCCTCAGTGCTCTGAAGCTGTCCAGTACCCTGCCCACTGGGATTTCCTTGTATGTCGCCTCCTTGCTCCCGTGTCCACCTCCAACCCCTTGGCATTACTTCCCTTCTTTCAGAATACTGAGCAGAAGTACTCATGTAATGCTTCTGCCTTTTCTGCCCCTTATCCACCCACACTCACATCCCTTTTGTCCTTACATTTGGTCCTTGCAGCACTGCTTTCTCCCTGATGTACCTGAAGAAGTCCTTCTCTCATATTTAATGCCCTGTGCTAGCCTGAGTTCCTGGGATGCCTTGGCTGCCCTGGATTGCCCTTGTTTCCTCCCTTGACTCCTTCCAGGTAATCCTCTGTTCTCCCCTCTCCTGTTCTTTTGTACCATCTAAAGGTGGCTATTTCTTCTTACTTTTCTGTGACTCCTGCTCACCCAGCTAGGCTTCTTGACCCTAGTCCTCTTACTCTGGACACTTGTACATGCTAGTGTTCCTGCTCAATACCCCGCTTAATGACCTCCCACCTCTGATTAGTGTCCATATCTGGAATGATCCTGGCCAGATACCCCTGTACTATGTCCCTCATCTTCTCTAAGCTGGCCCTTCTGAAGTCTAACACCCTTGTTCCCGATTCTGCTCCCTCCCTCCCCATGTTTAACCTGAACCACACGGAGTGGTGGTCACTCCCTGCCAGTGGCTCCTCTACCCTCAGCCCCCCCTCACAAATTCCCCATTTGTCAGTACTAGGTCAAGGGTATTCCCTAACCTGGTTGGCTCATTGACCATCTGCAATAGGAAGCTGTCCTGAAAGGTGTCCAGAAGTACCTGCTCCCTCCTATTTGTGGTGGCTGGCGTGCCCCTATCTACTCCTGGCAGGTTGAAGTCCCCCACAATCACCATACTGCTCCTTTCACAGGTCCTTCTGATTTGCCCGTCTAGTTCCCTATCTAACTCCTCAGTCTGAGATGGTGGCCTGTGTACCACTCCCATCCTCAGGGTCCTATTTTGGAGTCTTGGAGCTGCACCCATAATGACTCTGTGCTGCCTTCCTCCCCAACACACTTCAGGCCTTCCCTCACATACAGTGCCACCCCCCCTTACCTTATACCCTATCCTATACCCTGGTACTGCCAGGTTTCAGTCATGGTAATGGTTGGCCCATGTCTCGGTTATACTAGCATGCTAAAAAGCCAGCAGAATAGGCCAAATGGTCTGCCTTGTCTGCTCAAAACCAGCAACCTAATGGCTGCCTGCCTCACCACCCCACCACTCCCAAGAGTGACTTCTCTAGATTCAGTTTCCCTTGTACCTGTCCCGCTCCTTCTTGAAGCCCTCCACTGTGCCCTCCTCAACCAGCCTCCCTGGAAGTGCATTCCATGGCTCTACCACCTCTCAGTGAAAAAATGTTTCACGCCCCCTTGTAATTCCCTCCACATTCCACTCATGTCCCCTGGTCACTCCCCCTCTTCAGCTTAAACAACTCCCTGGTTCCACTCCAAATTATTCCCTTTGCATACTTGAAAACCTCTTTAGGTTATGGCAGCCATATCCACCTCCCCATCCACCATGAGAGCCTGTAGCTCTGCTGCTTTTCTCCCTAGACTCAAAGCGTTCAAGGTTACCACCCTCCACCCCGATTCCTTTGACCCTTTCCCTACTTCCCTACTTGCTGTCCCTTTTTTGCACCCCTTTTTGAACTCTCTTTAAGTCCCCTGCTGCTAGCATGGGGATAAGCTTGTTAGGCTTCCCTGCCTGAGGATCCTGCCAGACTCCTGCCCACTTGCCACCCCCCACTACCCGTTTATATCTTCATTGTTTGCTAAGTATTCCTACAATTTCTGCTTCAAGACCTTCTTTCCCTCCCCACTTAAGTGAAGCCTGTCCTTAGCATAGAGATCCTTGTTCTCCCATGTCCTTTCCCACCCTCCCACCAGCCTATACCCTTTGGATGAACACCACTCCCTTAGCCATATGTTAAAGTCCTCTATCCTCAGCTTCTTCGCTGTGCTCACCTTGCGTACTGGAAGCACCTCCGAGAAGGTTACTGATCTTTCCTGCCTCCTCACAAATCAGTCCCAGCTCCTCAAACCTCCCCTGGACTACATCTACCATATGACCTGCCAGATCATTGGTTCCCAAATGCAGAACTATGTGAGGTTTATCCCTACCTCTCCTGGCATACTTGAGGACTGATTGACCCACCCTTTCTACTGTTATGCCTGGCATGGCCTCCACCCATATTCAACTATGCTTCTCTCCCTTTCTCCCCCATCGGATCCCCTTCAGAACTGGACCAGGACCTGCCCCATCTCCCTCAACATCCTTGAATGTATCCTGTCAGACCCATAGATTGATCCACCTTCAATGCCTGGAGGCTTTTTAAAGCTCTCTCTTCCTCGATGGGCTCCATGTTGGTACCTGCTAATGACCTCTTATTGGTTCTAATGATGCATTCAGGCAGTAGGCCCCTGTCTTCCATCATGAACACTGAACAAAAAGCATTAATTCTGTAAGTTCATCTTTCCCTTCTTGTCCTCCTCTCACCCCTTCCCCTTCCTGAGCTTGACCAACTCTTCTCTGGTTTTGTAACGGGGTGGGACAAATCGTTTTGTGAGATGGTGGTCAATTTGGCCACTGTATTTTAAAATCTGGTAGCCAAACCAGTGTTTTTAGTAGGCATAATTTTTAAGGGCTCAAAAATCACTTTGTGGTTAGGTAGCTATTTGACCAGTAATTTTTAAAATCTAGTAGCCAAACCAATTTTTAGTGACAGTTGGTCACCTGACTGCCTGATTTGTCCCACCATGTTTTGCAGTGTTCTCATATGTAGCTTCTCTCCACTGAGAGTAGGCTTCTTTTGGATTGAACTGGTGTTTTTTTCCTGGTCTTGGGATCCTGTGCCACTACTTTTCTGAGCTGCAAACTGTGCTGTTTCGATCTAAAAGGAGCAGTGTTCTACACATTTATTTTGCAGGACTGCAGCTTCTCACCACTGAGAGTGGACTTCTTTTGGATTGGGCTTGTGTTTTTATTCTGGTCTGGGGCTCCTGTGTCTCTACTTTCCTGAGCTGCAAACTGTAGTATTAATCCTCGCCCCCACCCCCTTCCCATGTTCTGTCCTTTTAATTAAATTGTCTCCAAAGTTGATTGACATCAGCTATTGGTATTAGTATTGGGAGCTGGGGTGACATATATGAGTAGGTGGAATGTGTTATGACTGCAGTGTTACAACTTTAAGTAATTTACTCTGCTCAGCACCATTGTTGCCTAGTAGTGTCTTGACTCAATGCGCTTTTGCAAGTTTCTTTGACAGTCATTACTGGTACCGCTTTGCATTTTGTCTTTGCTTGCCTCTACCACGATTTGCATTGTTGTTATAATGATATTCTCTACTAGTGTTAATTGTTTTACAGTTAGACTGTTTGCATTTTCACATTTATTACTACTTTACTTATCACCTCTATTGTATATTTACTTGCTTGATTACATTATATCATTGCCTGGCTGACTCTCTGTCTCCACTTGCTCCTCCTTACTCCTTCTGCAGTTGCATCCTTCACCTGCTCCACTGCCAGCTTAACCCTACTCCTCTTCTCCTTGTGCCCCTCCTTTCCCAGCTAAGTCTTCTCCCTCATCTTCTCCTTCTACTCCTCCTGTAGTGAAAACCCTTACCCCCCTCTATTATGTAGGCTCGACCCCCTCCCTTCTTCTATCAGCTTCTTCTGTCCCCTGGTCTTCCAATCTATCCAATATGTTCCGTATGTCCCTCTCTCATTCCCCTTCTGTTTACCTGTGCTTCCCTCCCCTCTACATCTTTTCCCTCCTCATACCTCTCCTTTTCCATCCTTCCCTCCCCTTCATTCTACAACCTTCCCCTCCTCTTGCCTTCCCCCTCTCCTCCATTCTCCCTGGCTCCTTGGGCCCTCACTGGTCCCTTCATCCTGCCTCCATCTGGTATCTGTTAGATCCAGGTTTTACACCCACACCCTCCCTCCTTTCACCCCTACCCTCCCTCCCAAGTGCCACATAGACAGTGCTTTGTATCAGTTAAACTTCTCGTCTTGCTGATGCTATTATACATAGATACATAGACAGTGTCGGCAGATAAGGGCCTATGGCCCACCTAGTCTGCCCATTTGAGCTTGTAAGTTAAGTTTGTTTTCCTAGAAGTCTATTTCCCCTTACCCCTGACCTCTAGAATTCCTTTATGTCTATCCCATGCATTCTTAAATCCTGTGATTGTTTCAGTCCCCACCACTTCCTCTGGCAGGGTGTTCCACTTGTCCACCACCCGTTCTGTGAAGAAATTCTTTCTCATGTTTCCTCTGAATCGTCCTCCTCCAACTTCATCCCATGCCCTCTAGTCCTGAAACATCTTTTTTAGCTTAAAAATAGTGTTTTCCTGCACCCTGTTCCTCTCTGTAAGATACTTGTATGTCTCTATCATATCCCTCCCTCCTCCTCTCCTCCAGGGAGTACATGTTCAGTTCCTTCAACCTGTCTTCATAGGACTTGTGATGCAACCCATGCACCATCTTTGTTGCCCTCCTCTGAACCTTCTCTACCCTGTCTATGTCCTCACGTAGGTATGGTCTCCAGAACTGTACACTGTACTCCAGGTGGGGCCTCACTAGTGTCTTGTATAGTGAATTATGACTCCTTTCCTGCTGGTGATGCCCTGCCTATACATCCCAGCATCCTATTTGCTTTACCTGATGCCTTGTCACACTGTTTCCCTACCTTGAGGTCATCAGAGTGACAACCCCAAGATCCCTTTCCTGCTTGGTGCATGCTATATCCTCACCCCCAACTGATATATTGTGCCAGGGTTTTGTGCCCATATGCATTATCTTGCACTTCTTTGCATTGAATTTCAACTGCCAAACCCTTGACCATTCTTCAAGTTTCTGCAGGTCCTTCTCATTCTGTCTACACCCTCTGGTGTGTCTACTCTGTTACAGAGCTTTGTGTCATCAGCGAAACAGTGAAATTCTGCCTTCTAGATCCTGTGCAATGTCACTGATGAAGATGTTGAATAGGACCGGTCCCAGCACTGATCCCTGTGGTACCCCACTGGTCACTCTTCCCTCTGTGGAGTGACAGCCATTTACCACCACCCTCTGTGTCCTGCCACCCAGCCAGTTACCTACCCACCACACTACTATCCTGCCCACACCCATATTCCCCAGTTTGTGTAATAGTCTTCTATGTGGCACAGTGTCAAAGGCCTTGCTGAAGTCCAGATAGGCCATGTCCACTGCCCTCCCTGATCCACCTCCCTAGTCACCCAGTCAAAAAATTCAATGAGGTTGGTCTGACATGACCTCCCCCTGGTGAAACCATGCTGCCTTGAGTCCTGTAGTCCATTGACAACCAGATGTTCCACCAATCTCTCCTTCAGTAGTGCTTCCATGATCTTTCCCACTACCGAGGTGAGGCTGACTGGTCTGTAGTTCCCTGCTTCCTCTTTGTTCCCACTTTTGTATAAGGGGACTACATCTGCTGTCCTCCAGTCTTGGGTACCTCCTGTTTCCAGTGATTGGCTGAACAGGATAGCCAGAGGTTCAGCCACCACCTCTCTTAGTTCTTTATGGACCTGGGTGCACCCCATCTGGCCCCATTGCTTTATCAACTCTATTACTTCCAGTTCCTTCAGGACCCTTTCTGTGTAAAGGGACTTGTGTCCATTTCTGCACCATTCTCACTCCTTGTACTCCTTCAGACCCATTACCCCTCTTCCTTAGTAAAGACTGAGCAGAAATACCTGTTCAATATGTCAGCTTTACTGTTGTCATCCTCCACGCGGCTCCCATCCTCCCCCTTCAGTCTCACTATCCCTCCCTTTGTCTTTCTTTTTTCACTTATGTACCTGTAAAAGGGTTTGTCCCCTTTAACCACTGATTTTGCAATGTGTTCTTCTGTCTGAGCTTTGGCTTCCCTTACTGACTTCCCTGCCTCCCTTTGTTTCTCCTCGTACTTCTCCCTATCCCCTTCTGCCTGTGTCTTTTTGTATTGCCTGAATGCAATCTTTTTGGCTTTCACTTTCTTTGCTACCTCTTTGGAAAACCATAATGGTCTCCTCTTTTTTCCTCTTGCTAACCTGCTTAATGCATAATTCTGTTGTTCTTATAATCCCATTTTAAATACTGCCCACTGTTCCTCAATCCCTGATTCCTGTCCCATTCCCTTAATGCCTCTTTCAAGCATCTCCCCATTTTCCCAAAGTCTGCCCCCTAAAAATCCAGGATATGGTTTTTGTGTGGTTTGGTTCTGCTCTTTCTGTGATTTCAAACCACAATGACTGGTGGTCACTGTTACCCAGGTGCCCCCCACTGTTACCCCATCACATTGTCCCTGTTTGTGAGCACAAGGTCCAGTATTGCCGTCTGCCGAGTTGGTTCCATGACCAGTTGCTTGAGGAAGGCACCCTGAAGGGAGTCCAGGATAAATCTGCTCCTAGTTGATGCTGCTGCTGGGATGCTCCAGTCCACGTCTGGTATATTGAAGTCTCCAACCAGTACTACCTCACCCTTGTCTGCCATCCTTTGGATGGCTAGCATCAGCTCTCTATCTGTTTCTTCCTCCTGGGCTGGTGGTCTATAGACCACACCTGTGCGGATGGCTGGTCCCATTTTCCTTTCCAGCTTAACCCACAGTATCTCTCCCCCATTTTGTTCCTCCTGGATCTGTGTGGCCCTTATGTCATTTTTCACATACAGTGCCACTCCTCCTCCCTTCCTGCCTGCTCTGTCCCTTCTGAATATGTTGTAGCCAGGTATGGCCATCTCCCAGTCATGGTTATCATTACACCAGGTTTCAGTGATGGCCACAATGTCCAGGTCTGACTGTACCATGACAGCCTCCAGATCTTCCATCTTGTTGCTAAGGCTCCTGGCATTTGCACACATGACTTTCCATGATTTGACCTCCCTAGACTGCTTCACTGTTCTACTCCAGCCCCTTCCTTGGTTGTCATTTATCCCTGGTTCTCCTTGCTGTCTGCCCTTCTGCTGAATTTTGCCCCTTTTCTGCTTATCCACCTTTTGGACACTAATCTCCATCTTTGCACACTGCTTTGCAGAGATAGCCACTCCTCTGGTTCACTGGTTCCACTACTAGCTGTGGGGGGTGAGCAAGTAGGTACCGTCCTTGCTGGCCTGCCACCCCCCTTTGCTAGTTTAAATGCTTGTCAATGTAGCATTTATTGGTTCCAGAAGACATTGAACCTAGTCCTGGCCCTGTTCACTCCTCCCCCCACCTGCCTCCCCAAAGGTTTGAGAGTGGCACATCTCAATGTCAGAAGCCCCCTCCTGAAGGTGGACCTGCTACAGCTGCTCATGGTTAACCTGACGTGCTAGTTATCTCCGAATCTTGGCTTTCCCTCAAGATTCCTGATACTGTGGTCACAATACCTGGGTACTCCATTACCTTCCAGGATTGTGCCCGTAGGGGTGATGTTGCCTAATGGAAGCACACAAGTAGCTCAAAACAGTATGACCAGTGCCAACCAAAAAAACGTTTTCAACTTCACAAAGCAGCTCGACTTCTATGATCTCCACCAAGTAAAAAAAAAACACCTAAAGTTGTGTTCTGGATAAGCATTTTTGTTCAATGAAATGGCATAAAAGTTTAAAAGGAGAGCTTCCTCCCTCAGCTGAACGTTTTCACGTCAAAATAAACACTTTTTCAAAGCTGACAGGTGCATTAGAGATGAGCATTTTAAAAGTCCCTATTTAAAGGGTCATGCACTTATTTTACAACATTAGTGATCATTGCAAATAGGTATCATGTGATACATCAATTAAATAACTACAACCGTATTATCCTAGGTCTTACTACACAGATAGAAAAACACATCTATAAAATACATCATATTATAACCATCCATCTACAAAAGATTACTACAATATTTTATATGCATAAAGAAGGCAGACAAAAAGCACTAGTGTAATAAAATGCACAGTGCTAAACTAAATTACCACTAATATATACACACGTAGTTAGGGACATGAAAGGGAGGGAGGGGAGGAAGAGAAGGGATTAAGGACAAGATTAAAAGAATACAGGCTCAAAGGCAGGATTATGGCAATAATATCAATTTATCATATGCAAAGTACATCTAATCTCATTATTATATAAAAGTGCCATAAAATATATACATTTTTAGTTAATTTTTCACTCACATTTTATCACTGTGTTTTCACTCTATTATTGCATTCTAATAATCCACTTTATATCACACTATTTTTTCAGGAAGGGACTCAAAAGAATCATTAAAGGAAAACTACACCCAAATCTTGAAAAAATATATGCTGTGCAGAGTGTTTTAATTTGTATGTGAAGTCCTAGTGTTTCCTTCCCTCTGACTGGTATTAGGAGTTTCTCCTAAATTAGCCTGCTAGCTTTAGGGTAGTTTTACGACCCCTGGAGATCACCATATTAAGTAGCTTTACTGCATTTCTTTGTCCTACGATGCACCTTGTTTCATGTGATTTTGATGTGGCAGAGCCCATAAATCCAGCAGAAAGCATTGCATTACAATCAGTTCACAACAATAGAGATGGCTATATTTTAAAATCTGTAGAATTCAGCTTGGTGACCACCCTCATCCTAAAGGTTTTACTGTTCTGAAAAACTTTGCTGCTGGTAATTTTTGTGCAGCTTGTAAAGCTTCCAAGATATTTAGTTTGTTTGGCATGTGTGTGCTGAATGTTGGGTCTCTCTTACATCACAGTCACGTGAGACAAGATGCACTGTGGGAACAAGAAATACAATTACACTGTCAGGTATGAAGATCCCCAGGGGTCGTAAAACTAGCATAAAGCTAGCAGGCTAATTTGGGAAAAACTCCTAATACCAGTCAGAGGGAAGGAAACACTAGAACTTCATATACAAATTAAAACACTCTGCACAACATATATTTTTTCAAGTTTTGGGTGTAGTTTTCCTTTACGTCCTGGACTTTCGTAGGATTTTAATTTATACTGCCAGAAACTTTCTCTTTGCAGCAAACAGATTTAGTTTAGTTGCCATATTGGTCCTTATAAATGCAGATCCAGAAGCAAATGGTTTGTTACCTTTTATTTGACCAAGTTAGATGTTACAAAAAGAAGAAAGTGCCTAAGCTTTCAGACCAACCAAGTCCTTCCTAGGAAACTTATGACAGTTATTTAGAAAATCCCATACTATTAACATCCAGATCATACATAAAAAACCCAGAAAGAATTCTCATTGGTTTAAAATACTCATTTAAACCATAACAGCAGTTTAAATCAGAGGAATCACATTTCACCAGTTTGTTTTAAACTAAGGAGTCTTTCAAGGTCAAATGTCACCAAAATGAGGTAAGGACTCTTCAAGCAGGAAACTACACTAACCTAAATTATGAATGTCTCAGTGTGCTTTGTGAACACAGGCTAATGAAGTAGGACTTCAGCGTTTTTTTTTTTTTTTTTGCTTTTAATATATATTGAGTCCATTTTAAATGGTTATCAATATGTTGGTTTCTCACCAAAGAACTATGTGTGGGTTTGGGTGTGGGGTACATGACATAATGATGTATTAGGACTCTTAGTTCTCACACGCACACACAGTGAATATTTACTTTCTTCTAACTAGTCTCCCCCCCCGGGGGCTAATCCCATTGTGTTTTTATTAAGATTCCTTAGACCGTTGCTTTACATATAGCAGTTTTATTATATACTGTCACTTTTTTGAACTCTGAACATATTAGGATGCATGATCTTACTCACTTGGGGGTCCTTGATAGGTTTAATTCCATTGGGTACATTTTTAGTGATTAGTGTAAATGATGGTGTGTTAGGACTCTTGGCTCACATTCATAGCGTAATATTTACTTCCTTCTAACTAATTATCTTCCGGGGAATGGTTTATTTCATTGTGTTTTTATTCAGATTCCTTAGACTGTTAGTGCATATATAGTAGTTTGATTTTATACTGTCACATTTTTGAACTCTGTACATATTGGAATGCATGATTCCATTTACTTGGGGGTCTGTGGCAGGTTGAATTCCATCGGTTATATTATAGTGACTGGTACATATTGAACCCTTAACATGTTAGGATGCGTGGTGTGATTTTCTAGGGGGTCTTTGACATTTTTTTTTAAATTAGGCTCTTATACTGACTATTGATATTATCTTGTGTAATATCATGTTACAGCACTGGAGAACTTAAGGTTTATGGAATATAGTAACTAGTTGAGTGTATAATTGGGAAAATGTCTCCAGATAGGTTGTACATTGTAGAAATATGTGAAACAGTTGCTCACACTAGGGAAAATTGAAATTTAAATACCTGTAAATTTTCTTTCTCCAACGGCTGGTCTGGGCTGTACCTCCTGATGCTGGTTGTAGGCAGGACTAAAGCTCTGCAGCAGGAGGACAAGAAGCCCTCCACATCCAGTTGTCTCTAGTCGTTCCTAACGCAGTCCCCCTATGGCAATACTACAAGAACTTGGAAACAAAAACACAAGAAAGTTACATCACAAATGGCCATGAGGCCAGCCAACTATATGCATTCTGGGAGGGAATCCTGGAGACCAGCCTTCAGAGAAAGAAGATTTACAGGTATTTAAATTTCAATTTCTCTCTCCTAAGCTGGTCTCCAGGCTTCATTACGCCTGGGATATCCAAAAGCAGTGCATCCCTAGATGTCCCGGGTGGAAAGAATGTTAAGTGCCCTTAGGGTGCCACCACCGCCTGAAGCACTCGGTGGCCAAAGGATGCTTCTGCCAAAGATATCACATCCAGTTTGTAAAATGTCATAAACATATGAATGGATGACCAAGTGGCCGATCTGCATAAGTCTGCAGGGGATTCTTCTCTGAAGTTCGCCCATGAAGTGGCCATAGCTCTGGTGGAATGGACTCTCACTAGGCCAGGTAGAGCTACTCCAGCCTGATCATATGCCATAGTGATTACTGATCTGATCCATCTGGCTATAGAGTCTTTTGATGCTTTTTTACCCACATTTTGGCCTGCAGTTAAAATGAACAAGCTTGACGGTTTGCGAATAGCCTCCATTCTCTTAATATATCTTTTGATTGCTCTCCTTGGGTTTAGAGTATGATTACAATGAAAAGGAGACATAACCTTAGGTAAAAACCCTGGATCCGTCTGGAGCACCACAGAGTCCTGATGAAAAACGGTGTACGGTTCTTTGGTAGACAGTGCCCCCAGTTTGCTGATTCTCCTGGCTGAAGCAATAGCTACAAGGAAAACCACCTTCATTGTAAGATGCATGAGTGAAGCCTCCTTCAGAGGCTCAAAAGGCACTTTGGTTAGGGCCTTGAGAACCAGATTAAGGCTCCAAGGTGGCGCCTTTGGCTTGATTGGGGGGTGCTTTAATGTTGCTGCTCTTAAAAACCTCCTGACATGAGGTTGTGGTCCCAGTGAATCCCCCTAGTCTACCAACAAGAGTGCCCCCAGTGCAGAAACTTGAACTCGTAAGGTGGCTGGCTGCAGCCCTTTGTCAAATCCCTCATTAAGAAATTGCAAAAGCACCGGTAGGGATATTGGATGATCCTGTATATCTTTGGATTGGAGCCAGAACAGGAATTTTCTCCAGATTCTATAATGCACCTTAGAGAAGGAGGGGTGCCGAGAATTCACTATCATTTCAATAACTGGAGCTGTGTAGCCTAACTCTTTGAAGGTTTCCCACTCAATCTCCAAGCCGAGAGGGACAGATTGTTCAGATCGGGTGTAGAACTGGGCCCTGATGAAGAAGGTCTGGGCTGAGCTTGAAGGTTAAAGACAGTCCCTTTAACAGTTGAATGAGGAGTGGGAACCATGGGTCGTCGAGACCACCTGGGCCAGACTAGAATCATCTCTGCCCTGTCCCGGCCCACCTTGTGCAGGACCCTGGATAGCAGTGGAATTGTTGGGAAAGGCATACAGGAGGCCAAACTGACCCCAGTCTAGGGAAAAGGCATCCTGAGCTAGTGCTAGCTTGTCTCTGGCCAGGGAGCAGAACTGCTGTACCTTGGAGGTTTGCTGGCATGCAAACAGATCTATCTGGGGATTGCCTCACCTCTCTGTTAGGAGTTGGAAGGCGCTGTCCTTCAGCTCCCAGTCTCCTGGGAGAACATCTTAGCAGCTTAGCCAGTCTGCTGTGACATTTTCCTGTCCTAGTACGTACACAGCTCTTATATTTGCCAGGTGTTGTTCTGCCCACTGAAAGAGGAGAAGAGACTTCCGAAGCATTTTTGAGCTTTTTGTGCCGCCCTGATGGTTGATGTAGGCCATGGTTGTACCATTGTCTGTTAGAATCAACACATCCTGCTTGCGTACTTGCTGTTGGAAGTGTATCAGGGCTAGGCGAACTGCCCTCATCTCTAGGATGTTTATGCTGTACCTTGATTCTATCAGTGACCACTTGCCTTGGGCCGACGTCTGGTCCAGGTTGGCCCCTCCACCCCCTAAGGCTTGCATCTGTTGTGATTCTTGTTTGGTGTGGATGGCCTAGCTTTCACCCCCTCATGACATTTGCCCTCAGAGACCACCATCGGAAGGAGGTTTTTATCTGCTGAGAAACTGGGATGAGCTGGTGCTGGCTGTGTCTGGACTGAGACCACAGCCTGAACAAATGCGCTTAAATGGGTCGCATGTGAACTAGAGCCCAGGGGGCCGAATCTGCCAGTGACACTAGAGTCCTGATTAGTTGCATAAAGGACTGGGCCGGCAGCTGAACGGCTGTTTGAAATTTGTTGATGAGCTTCAGCAGGTCCCTGAATTTTGTCTCGGGGCACCGTGTTGGCCTGTGTCCTAAAGTCTGCCTCCAGGTGGTTCAAGTTCTGGCTCGGGATTAGGGAACTCTTCTTCTGGTTGATGACAAAACCTTGTGCCGAGAGGCATTAGACTACTTTCACCAATGCCTGTACCACACTTGGTTGAGCTGTGGGGCTTTTATGAGGATATCGTCCAGGTAAGGGAAAAGCTGGATCCCTCGGTTCCAAAAGTGAGCTACTACTGCTACCAGTACCTTCAAGAAAGTTCTTGGGGCTGATGAAAGGCCGAAAGGAAGAGTTTTGAATTGGAAGTGTTGCTTCCCCACCTTGAACCCGAGATATTGCCTGTGCAGACTGTGAATAGGAATATGGAGGTAGGCATCTTGCAAGTCAATGGATGCCAGAAAATCTCCTTGCTGCAATTCCTTGATGTTTGAGGACAGAGTTTCCAGTTTGAATGGTCTGCTGCGTACAGAGTGATTCAGGAATTTGAGGTCTAGGACTGGTCTGTGTCCTCCTGTGCGTTTGGGCATGATGAAAATAGGAGTAACCCCGATTTACCTCTTGGGGAACCTGTTCGATAGCCCTGCTTGTAGAAGATCTGTGATAGCGTGCAACATTGTCTGTCTTTGAATGAGTTGTTTGAGATGGGGAAGGGCACCATGTGAGGTGGGGGGGGGCTTGGATTCGAACTCTGTCAGGTAACCCTTGCTGGTAATGTCTAGAACCCATCTGTCTGACATGGTTTGGACCCATTCCTTGAGGAATTCTGAAAGTCTGCCCCCAACTCAAGGATGGGCCCACATGGCCTCATTGTGATTTTTTGTTATTTCCGGTGTCTCTGGTGCATCCACCTCCGCCGAATCCACCCCCTCTGAAATTACACTGGTTATGGGAGAACCATGTTCTTTTCTCAGAAAAGTTGGAGTTTTGCCCCTTGTTGTAACCCCTGTCATGAAAATTGCGTCTTGAGCCTGAGGACCATGCTTTGCCCCGGCTCCTGTACTGGGGTATGTGCACCTTAGCTGTTTCACTAGATTCCTTCACTGCCTCCTTAGAGCTGATCCGAATAGGAGATTGCCTTCGTAGGGTGCGTACACCAAATGGCTCTTACAGGATGCATTCGCTTGCCAGGCCCAAAGCCATAGGTTGTGGCGAGCCGAGGTTTGGTAGAACATGGTCCGTACAGCACACCTGACTGCCTCTTCTGACACATCTGCTGCATAGGCCGAGGCCACCCTCATTAATTGTATCTGATGGATAATGGGGGAGTTCTTTTCTGGTTCCTCTGTGAATTGAAAGGCTAAATCCGAGGCTCAGGATAAGGCGGCTCTGGCGGAGAATAGGTTTGTGATGGCTGCCTTGAGAGAAGTTGCCGAAGTGTGGAAGGCTTTTTTGAGTGCGGAATCCACCTTTCTGTCTACTGGGTCCCTTAGAGAAGCCTCTCCTTCAGCTGGTTTGACTGTTTTCTTGGTTAGGTTAGAAATCAAGGGGTCGATTCTGGGGCAATCTAACTACTCTGCAGATTGCTTCTTGTCAAGCTTCAGAAGTTTAGAGATCCGTCAGGGGACTGGGTACGTGCGTTCGGGACCTTGCCATTCCTCTTTTAGCAATTCCTCTGTGGCTGGAGGGATAGGGAAAGCTGTGACTGGTTTAGAGGCCAAGGCTAATCGAAAGGTGTGTTTTTGGCTGGGAAGAAGCCGCTGGGGAGAGTCCCAGGTGAATCGCAGATAAAACCTTTTTGATGAAAAAATCTAGGTAGTCCAGGTCAAAGTTTCTGGATGGGGAGTCGTCAGAATCGGATCATGATGCCATAATCTCACCCTCCTCCTCCTTGGAGCTGTCATCTGAAGAGTCCGGGGAATGGTCCCTGCGACGCTTTCCCTTGTGCGTGACCCTGGATCTACTCTGGGAACGAGACCTCTTCTTCCTCCTGTTATGCAAGGAATGGTGAGCTTCCTCCTCGATGATCTGTACCTGCATCGAGACTTTCTTTTCTTATAGCATATGAGGACACATGTTCCTCGTCAGAAGAAGATGGGAGGGGTCCTTTTCACTTTGCCTTCTTAGAGGTCTTGTATCTGGTGACCCTGGAGGTTGCCTGTTGAAGCATGCAGAATCCAGAGCAAAAGCCCTGTTTAACTTGTCCACGAGGTCTGGGTCCAGAGAGGGGCCGTAGCATGCTGGGTCTTCGGATGGCCATTGCTCTCTGACCTGGAGGCTGTCGCCGCGCCCGGTCTGTCCTGGCCATCCATCAGAGCTGAGGAAGGAGATATATCTGCTGGTTCCTCCCCCTGAGCAGTCACTGCCTTCTCACATGTGAGGCAAAGTGAGCCCGCAAAAGTAATTAGAAGTGGGAATTTGCAGCGCTGGTATTTTCTGCCCCTGGCTGGCTTGTCCGAAGGCATGCTCCCAGCACTTGGGCTTTATGCAGCTATGCGCCTGAAAACCTACCAAGTTGGGGCAGTTCCCTTTAAGTGCCAAGATCTGAGGTCCAAATACCTCAAGCCCCCTTAGTTTGGGGGGGGCAGAAAGGATGGCCCTGGCTAGAGTCCCTGTTGCTGTGCAGTCAAGTTATGTACTGCTTTCCCCAAGTCCCCTAGTCTGATATGGGGGGGGGCTTGCTGCGCAGTCGTTGTTATCGTTTGATTGCTGGCTGAGCACTGAATCCAACTGAGCTGCGCTGTCAGCAGCAGAATGATGGCGCTCCTACTTCTGAATGTCAAGGAGGAATGCAGCGCTCGTCAACAGGAAAAGGTATTTTTGATGAGTGACTCCATCAATGAGCGACATCATAGATGGGCGACTGAGGCAGCTAAGAAGTCAGCCATCAACATGAGGAGGCTAGCGCTGGTGAGGGGAAGTTTTTTCCACAGATTAGAGAACTCCCAGTCTGCCCCCTCACGAGCGCAAATCAGGCCTTGGTTGCTGGCCTGATAGAGTCCTCTCACCCAGAAACCACGGGAAAAAGCACCGCGTAGGAGTGGGGCCTATCTGTACAGCTTGCACGGCTGAGATGGGAACCCACTCAGGAGCAGTGCAGCTCAGTTCCAATTAATGTCTGAAAACTCTTTGCTGCCCAAAAAGAAATATCTGACTTACAGTCTGCTGTCTTCAGCTCTGCCACTTGTGACAGAGCTCTGCTTGCAGAGTACCTGCTCTGGTGAAGGCAGGAAGTAAACTGGAGACAACCGGATGTGGAGGGCTTCTTGTCCCCCTGATGCAGAGCTTTAGTTCTGCCTACAGTCAGCATCAGGAGGTACAGCCCAGGCATAATGAAGCCCGGAGACCAGCTTAGGAGAGAGAACTCTACTTTAAACCCTCTTTATGCCATATATAGAAAATTTCTGTTATATATTTTTTTGTTTTGCTTGTTTTAACATACATTAATATCACATTTAACATGTACTTAAGTTAGTATTGAATCGAAAGTTCTTGTTTTTCATTATTTACAAAGCACACTCAGACATTTATAATTTATGTTGGTGTAGCTTTCTGCTTGAAGGGTCCTCATCTCATTTTGGTGACATTTGACCTTGAAAGACTCCTTAATTTAAAACAAACTGGTGAAATGTGATTCCTCGGATTTAAACTGCTGTTATGGTTTAAATGAGTATTTTAAACCAATGAAAATTCTTTCAGAGTTTTTTATGTATGATCTGGGTGTTAATAGTATGGGATTTTCTAAATAACTCTCATAAGCTTCCGAGGAAGGATTAGGTTGGTCTGAAAGCTTAGGCACTTTGTTCTTTTTGTAACATCCAAGTTGGTCCAATAAAAGGTATCAAACCATTTGCTTCTGTCTCTGCAGCAAGACATTGTCTAGGACTCCACCCCTTATTTTATGATATGCTTTTTCTATACATTGGAACAAGAACTGGTTGGTGTTACCATTCCTTTTGGTAGTGCTGTGCCAGTGCACTTACCCCATCCATTTTTTGGATGCTCCTTGTATGTTCACCTATCCTTTCTTTTAGTTTTCCCTATGTAGAACGCTGGGCATGATTCACATGTGGCCATGTATAAAATATTTTCATTGCTACAAGTAATAAAATCCAGTATAATAAAGTCTCGATCTACTGATAGACTCCGAAAATTTTTCCCAGTGATTAAATATCTATAAAAGAAACAATTTCCACATTTATGGGTGCCTGCCGGCAAATGTTTGTTCTTATTATGCCCATGTTGTCCTCTCCAATATGTACTATGGACTAAATGTTCACCCAAATTCTGGCCCCTCCTAAGAAACATCTAAGGTGTGTTTTCTAAGGATTTTCTCAATTTGTGGTCTGTATTTAGTAAAGGCCAATGTTTTTGAATGATATCCTTTACTAAATGAGCCTATGGACTAAATGTGGTGATAAAAACAGTGCACTGTTGTAACTGACACAATTGTTGTCACAGTTTATGTTACTTGAATGCCTTTCATCATTCTGCCTATTGCCTGATACTAGTAAAGATTCCCTCAATAAATTATCCAACCTTTCTTTTGCTCTGGCCACTATATTTGAGTTATAACATCTCTGTGCAAAACGGCTTATCAAAATGTCTGCTTGTTTTTCGTAGTCATTATTTTTGGAACAATTTCATTTGGCTCTCATGAATTGACCAATCGGAATGTTTTGTTGTATATGTCCTGGATGACAACTTTGCTTGTGAAGAAAAGCATTTTTATCTGGAGGGGTACAGAAAATGAATTAATAAACTTTACTTATTTGGAATCAACCAATCAGAATCTAAAGCTTATGATTTGAATTCTATCAATTTTTTGGATCTTGTGATAACTAAAACTGCTGAGGGAGACTTAATCATGAACCTTTATCGAAAAACAACAGATAAAAATTATTTTCTTCACTACCGAATTTGTCATCCAGGACATATAAAACTAAACATTCTGACACATTCCCACAGGTACATAGGGAAAACTAAAAGAAAGAATAGGTGAACATACAAGGAGCATCCACAAAATGGATGGGGTAAGTGCACTAGCACAGCACTACCAAAAGGAATGGTAAGACCAACCAGTTCTTGTTCCAAGGTATAGAAAAAGCACATGATAAAATAAGGGTGGAGACCTAGATAATTTCTTGCTGCTGAGAGAAACTTTCTGTAATATGCATTAAAATCATATGAAAGTCCAGGACTAATGATTCTTTTCAATTGAGTTCCTACTTGAAAAAAGTATGAGATAAAGTGGATTATTAGAATGCAATTGTAACCCCCCTGCAAATGGGGGTTCCCAAAAGACTTCCAGGAGCTTGCTTGAATGCTCCAAGCCTGAATGGTGTTTGGCATTTAAGCCATTTATCAGTGAGTGTTTTTAGAGCCTCTGGTACTGTCTCTTTAAGAGCTGTCTGCTTGCAGACATAATTAGTTTGTATGGGGGACTGTGTGCTTCTCTGAGTACCACTCGAGCTGCTGCCAATTCACTTCATTTTTGCAGTCACTAGGAGTGCAAAGGGAACCTATCTGAAAGATGTAACTGTTTGCCAGAAATTATTTAGAGTAATAATGAAATTACAGTTTGTCTAACCTGCTTTCTTTGCAGTCAGAACTGTGTCTGCTAGTTCCCCATTCTAGTTTTGAACTGCTGAACTGGACCCATCAGTGTGGGGTAAGCTAGCTCTAAATGGTGCCTGGACGAATCAGAACTTGGACTCATAATCTGAGCCAGCCACAAGAGGATTGTATGGGCAGTGACTCTGGGAGATGTAGTTTAGACTTCAGTGCCTTTTGGACCAACAGCAGCAGTCTATTGTGAGTGACAGCCAATCCAGTCAAGAACTGGGAGGAACTCAAAGGAAGTGCCCGTTTTGTCGGTTGGAGTTTCAGTTGAGCTTTGGCAGTGAAGAAGGAAGGAGCCCTGTGCTTTTTCAGTGTGCAGTTTTAGTCAAAAACGTGTGGGGCCCAGAGTTCCGTCTGCAGCTTGTGTAATAGCTTGTTAGGACTGAATCCGTCCTGTGAAAAGAATCAAAGGATCTCTGAAGAGTAGAAACCAGGCTCACCCTGTAGAAGACTGGAGGAATTGCTGAAAATTGCACTCGGTCTGTCAGAACTGAATCTGCTGTGTGTCTCCCGGTATTGTGCAGTAATTGCGATTGGGATACAGATGCAGCCTGCCTGGTATAATGCTTTCTTTTATATGGATGTGTGAAGAGGTTTGTGTACCTCAAGTGAGCCTGCTGACATTGAAGGACCCTATCTTATTTGGAGGTCGTGAGTACTAATTCAGGGTCGCCCCTGTTGAATTGCCACATTAAATCCAAATGGAATTACTGTACTGCTGACTGTTTAATTCTCCTTTTCTCTGTGTGAAAGGGCCCCTACCAGCTGCCACGGTTTGGACTAGCCACTAGGGCTTGGGTACCCAGGGACAGTAACTGATAGGGATAGGCTCTGTGCACAGAGCCATAGGTAGATTATTAGAGTGATAAGCTAATTAACCTGATTTCCCTGTCCTTGTTATATCCCCTAAATAAATCAGAGCTGCTTGTTTCAGCAAAGTTATACTGCCTGAGGTATTTGTCTATGTTAAAGTACTGTACTGTGATTGTTGCACTGTATCTCATTTCACAGGAGGTCCCAGTGCCGAACCAGACCTGGGGTAAGTGTATACTGTGAAGGTAATTCTGATATATTGTGGGCCACTGGTGGGAAGAAAGGGGTTGCAGTGTCCCAGAGGGCTGTGACCAAGTTAGTTTAACTATTGCAAACCCTGACCTCTGGGTGGAGGCACCGCCATTGGATCCAGGCCCTCAACCTGTTAGTGGCAAATCAGGCAGGGGTAGTAGCCCCTGGGATACGCCATCTAGGGGTTACAACAATAGAGTGAAAAACATAGTGATAGAAATGTGAATGGAAAATTAACTAAACATTTATATATTTAATGGCATTTCTATATAATGAGATTAGATGTACTCTGCATATGATGAATTGATATTGGTGCCATAATCCTGCCTTTTGAGCCTGTATTCTTTTTATCTTGTCCTTAATCCCTTTTCTTCCTCTCTCTCCCCCTCATCTGCCTTTCATGTCCCTTAACTATGTGTGTATGTATTCACGGTAAATTTAGTTTAACACTGTGCATCTCATTACACTAGTGTTTTTAGTCTGCCTTCTTTGTATATACATAAATATTGTAGTAATCTTTTGTAGATGGATTGTTATAATATGATGTATTTTATGGATGAGTTTTTCTACCTACTGTATGTAGTAAGACCTAGGTAATACAGGTGTAGTTATTTAATTGATGTATCACATGATATATATTTGCAATGATCACTAATATTGTGAAATAAGTGTATGGCCCTTTGAATAGGTTTTTTAAATGCTTGTCTCTGATGCACCTGTCAGCTTTGAAAAGTGCTTAGTTTAGTGAAAATGTTCAGCTGAGGAGGAGCTGTCCTTTTAAACTTTTGTGCTGTTTTATTGAATAAAAATGCTTTTCAAGAACACAACTTAGATCCTTTTTTTTAATTTTTGGAGATCATAGAAATCGAGTTGCTTTGTCAAGATGGTGGTGTTGCCATTGATCTATACGCTACCATCCAGTGCACCTCTATACTCTCCATCTCTTCTCCTTCTCCCTACAAACTTTTATTCCTCAAATTCTCTCTCCCTTTCTCTATTTCCATCTTCATGGCTGATGTCTATTGCTACCCAGGCCTCTTCCCCCTCTTCCATCACTGACCTCTTCATTACTATCTCTACCTATCTGGTGAATTACTCACCCTTCGAGACTTCAGTTTAAATTGTCTCTCCCCATCTCATTCCAAATTGTGCCAAAACATTATGTCCCTTAATCTTTCTCAATTGATCACTGACTCTACCTCCCCCCCCCCCCCACAATCATACTGTAAATCCCTCAGCCACTCCCCGCTGGACTGGTTTCTTGCCTCGCATCCCCACTGGATTATTGATGCCAGCACCATTCCAGACACTCTCAGTGACCACCATCCGGTCTACTGTGTCCGTAAACTACACTGCCCCAAGGCCCCTTACAAACATCTCCTGATCCAGTCCTTCAGATAACTGGATTTATCCTCCCTCCATGCAGACTTGGCAGCTACTGACTGGTCGCCCATCTCCTCTGCCAGATCCATTGATTCTGCCCTCCATTATTTTAAGTCCAAATTCTAGTTTATCTGGGACTTGCAACGTTCCTCTCAGAAAAGCCAGGGTTTGTGGTTCCCTCCTCCCCTGGATCTCTGTAGAATTACTGGCATGCCACCTACTCAAGATCTTACCTGGAAGGCCCACAAGTCCTCTGACTCCCCAGCTGATTTACTTAAGTATCATGCCCTTCACAATGTCTGTACCAAAGCCACTAGGCTTGCCAAGGCAGAGTACTTTGCCACCACCTTCTAAACCAACATTAACTACCCCTTCAAGTTCTGGACGGTCATCCATGCCTTCTTCTCCCCCGCCCCACCCAGTCCTCAAGATAAGTGATGTCACCTTTTTGGACTCCCTCTCTGTTGCCTCTGAGCTAAACACTTTCTTCACCACTGGTGCCTCCTCCCTTCTCTCCTCAATTCCTCCCTTCTCTCCCCTTCCCCCTCCATGCCTTCCCTCCATTTCCCCGATTCTTCTTCTCTCCTATATCTCCTGCTGTCATTCTCCAAGTTCCTCCTTACCCTAAACCCTCTCGCGGGCAAGAATCCTGATGGCCTCTACCCTAAACTCCTCCACCTCCCTACCCCTGCTATTGCTCTTCCACCTCCTCCCTTCTAAATCTGTCCTTCTCTTGTCAGCTGCCCCCTAATGCACGAAAACACTTGTCATACCTCTTCCTAAAGCTGTATGCACCTATTCTGTCCTTGTAATTTCTGCCCTGTCTCCCAGTTTCCCACCCTTGCTAAACTCCGGTTTCTGTAAATCCCATTCCACTTCCTCCTCCCCCCTCCTAAGCCTTACTGACTCCACACTCTCAGGCATGGATCAGGGCCTTGCCACCTTCGCCATCTTTGTCAGCTTGGCCAAAGTCTTCAACACTGTAGTCCACAATCTTCTCCTTGACAAACTTACAGCAGCAGGGCTTTCTACATATGCTACTACCTGGTTCCGCTCCTACCTTGGTGATAGGACTCAGTCGGTTAGAATTTGTGATTCATTATCCCACCACACCCTATCACCACTGGTGTCCCCCAAGGCTCTGTCCTTGGCTCAATACTTTTTTTCAGTTTTCCTGAATGACCCTCCCGTTGCATGCATCTCTGCATCCATCCATATGTATGCAGATGATACAGTTTTTACACCTCCAGTTCCTCCCCCTGATCTGATGGTCAAGCTCCAGCAGGACTTCCAACAACGTCCAGCACTGGTTCCACTGTAATCAGCTGTCCCTTAATGCTAAAAAAAATGGTCTCCATGACCTTTGGCTCTAGGCAGAGGCTCTCAAGGCTTACTGACCTCCCTCCTTCCACACCCTAGATGGGATCAAAATTGATGATGTTCCTACCTTTAAATACCTTGGGTTCTGGCTTGATCGTCACCTTAACTTTTCTGGATATGTGGATGTCATCCTCAAAAAACTGTACCCTAAACTTGATGCATTATACAGGAACCATAGTAGCATTCCCCTGCTGGCTTATAGAGCCATTGTCCAGCAAATGATACTTCCCATTTTTGACTATGGAGACATTGTCTACAAGTGCTGCCCCTAAGTCCACCCAGTCCAGATAGGATTCCCATTTCACTCCTCCACTAATTGCGAACTGTATGTGCCTCAGGACCTCCTTGTGAACGAGCTTGCTCAACGGAGTCTTTCCTGCAATAAACTTGAACTTCTGTTGCTTTGCCCTTCCTGCACTCACCATTGCTCCCTTTATACCTCTCTCTCCTTTCCCTCCCTTGATGCAAGGTGCCTGTCTCTCATTGTTCCTCCTTTTTTACTAAGTTCTGGCTGGGCTCGCTCTCTCCTCTTATCTCACATTGCTCCTCTCCTCCCCTCGCATCCTTAACACTACAGCCTTCGTAACTCTGGTTTCTTCTTTTTGCACTCCCTACTAAGACATTGTCAGCTAGCCAGGCTACCTTTTCCTACCGCTTCCTCAGACTATGGTATTTTCTCCTCTTGTCCATCCACTCTGCCTTTTTCCTATACTCTCTCTCCTCTCTTCTCCTCAGGTTCTCTTCTCACCCCTGCAACTGCTTCTGACCCCACTCTGTACCTCTTTGTCTTCCTTTCTTTCCACCCCCTCCTCTCCCTCTCTTTGTCTTTAACCCTCTGTACTCTAACTCCTTGTCCTTTATCTGCTGCCAACCGTTTTCCCCTGCTAGCTTAGCTATTATTCACATACATTTCTGCACTGTGCTTAACTGCATCCTCATGATTGTTTTCAAGATGCATCCTGCTGTATTAATTTGTGCCAAAGTACATAGTTTTGTTTTAATGCCTCAATGTTGCTTGTTACATGATGCTTAGGTGATGATTAGTATGTTTTTTACCTGCTATGTTTTCAGTTCTAAATGTTTTATCTCTCCCCTACCCCTCCCCAGAACGCTTCTAGAAATGAGTTGTTACCAGCTTAGTGTGTCTTTCTTGGTGAAACATTACAAAATAAATAAATTATAAATAAATGTAGAAAAGAATGCTTTGTCATCTTGCTTAACCCCCTTTGCTAACCTCAGCTCTGTATTCACTTTGGCCCATCTCACTGTTCTACTGGTCACCCAGCACCTCTCCTGATATTCCCCCTGTCCATTTCCATCTGAGTTTCTTTGTACCTAATGAATGCCCATCCTTTTGCTTTCTCTGCCTCTGTCACCACATTGAAAAAACACAGTAGTCTGGTCCCCCTTCTGCCCTTTCCCTGCCATCCTTGTGCAGAGACTTGTCATCTCCAGTACCTCCTCTTTTATCAAATGATAGTCCCATTTACCATCAACTGTT
This sequence comes from Neoceratodus forsteri, assembly GCA_016271365.2. NCBI lineage: Eukaryota > Metazoa > Chordata > Ceratodontiformes > Ceratodontidae > Neoceratodus > Neoceratodus forsteri. The sequence goes on from CM028129.1 coordinate 675,620,303, forward strand.
GCTGCTGCCTTTACACCCTCAATGTTTCTATTAGCACTTCCTTCATCCTCCCAAAATCTGCCGTCCTGAAGTCTAGGACCTTGGCCCTGGAGCCCACCCTATCTGCTTGCAGCTTGATCTCTAGTTATACAGTCCTGTGATTGCTTGATACCAGTGGTTTCCCCACCCAGACCTACCTCATTCTGTCCCTGTTTTTTTTTTTTTCAGGACTAGATCCAGTATAACCCTTTCCCTAGTGGATTCTGCAACCACTTTGAATGGAAATGTCTCTTGCATTCCATCCACCATTGAACGTCTCCATGCACCCACTGTTACTGTGATACTCCAGTCCACATCTGTAGTGTTGAAGTTCCCCAGTATTCGCACCTCCCTCAGTTACCCTACCCACTTTAATCTCCACCCCTAGCTCTCTGTTTCTTCTCCATGTCAGGGGCCTGTACACCACCCTGACCCTGATGACGCTCCTTCCTGTGCAATCACTTGAAGCCAGACTACTTCCATCCTCATAGCCTCTTTATTTCCCACATTTCTGAGGCGTGGATACCGCCCCTAATGTATGGTGCCACACCACTCCTTCTCACCTGTATCTTATCCTTCCTGAACATTGTATACCCTGGTATCCTTAAAGTTGATGGGAAACTCCCATTCCAGGTCATTCAAATGAATAGCATGGAATGGGAGTTATTGATATCATAGAATGTTTTAGAAATATGAAAATCAAATGCAGTAGCTGGTGAAGAGAGTGGAACTCTTTGTAGATCTGAGGACACCCCAGAGCTAGATTATTTGTCAAAAAGATCATCACAACATATCAGAATAAATAACTGGCATGAAAGGAAGATGGAAGGGCAGTTAAATATGTAAAAATAATTTCCTAGCTCCTTTAACTCTCTGTCATGGTTCTTTTGTTGCCCATGTTTCAGTTACAGCCACTGTGTTTAGTTGTGCAAACTACTGTAGCTTGAAGGTCACAGGTCTTGTTTCCCAGACTCTAGGCATCAGCACACATCCCTCTATACCTGCTTCTTTCCTGTTGGCCATTTCCCCTTATTACTGTGCTTCTAAACACTTCTGCTAATGTTTCACCCTGCACGTCCTTTGTTCTTGCCTTTTTCCACCAGCCTCCCACACTGCCCTTCCTCCTTTCACTTATCCTGCTCTGTCAATACACCTGCATTTTTCTTATTCAGTGGCTCCATTGCAGACTCCCTTCCCCACCAATTGACCCGATTGTCCTGCTTGCTGTAGTGCTGGGGGAGGTCTATGAGGATTTGCCTATTCTCAACTGTGCCTCCTCAGTCTTGCCTGATTTAAAGGCTTTCCTACAGGTAGGTGTTGTGTGAATCCATCTCCAAGCACCCTGGTGCCTTCCTTGTTGGGGTGCAGTCCATCCCTTTTGAACAGCCTCCAGCCCCGCCTGGTGTGGCCTAATCTCTTAAAAAATGAAAACCATCCCCATTTACACCAGTCTTTTAGCCATGAATTGAACTGATACTGATTTGCATTGCTCCATATCATTATAGAGTGACTGCAGTAGGGCCATGGAGAACGTCATCACAGTATTTCAGTTCATGAGAAGGTACATACACCATCTGATCAGAAATGCAGACTCAAACTGTAGTAGCTTTCAAACAAGTGTGTCCAGTTTATTTTCCATGGCCATCATAAAGGTTACAACAATCAATGTCGAGTGTCTCCGCACTGCTTAAGCTATGTTTCTCCTAATACAAGGGCTTCTTCAGAGCTAATGAGACATAGTGCTAAGGTGCCTTGTATGCCCAACTGAAATTCAGAAATTCCCAACCATGAATAACAGTGCGCCAGCAGTTGCAATTACTCTTAATGGTTTTATCAGCTTCACATGTTCAGTTGTTAAAGTTCTTAAAGTATCTTAGTTTACCCACAATTCAACACGCATTTATTCAGTATTTTAAAGTGCATTACTTACAAAAAAAAACAAAAAACGTTTTTACCAACCACCACTAAGTTATGTAAAAAAGTTTTTCTTGTATCTTGGGCACCATTCCACCATGACCAAGCTGTTTCCTGAAGGAGCTGTAACAATTATACAAGACACCAACATGTGAGAGAAACAGTATTTGCTGTAACAGTTTGACTACTTCTTGTGTAATTGTCTCATATACATGGTTTGCCCCCGCTCCTTACATTCAAAACTATGAGGCAGTATGTAGATGAACATATGTGGAGATAGTTTGTTCAAATAGCCCTAATATGACCCATATCCAAAAAGCTATCACAGATGGAAGGGGGGCTATTTTTAGGCTTGTTTTCATTGTCTTTCATAAGGAATGGAATAATTAAAATGTTCCAATACATCCTGAGCGTCTGAGGGCTCCTAATCTGAATATCCACTCCTGTTCAATGCATTCTCTAAGTCACCCCCTCTCATCACCCCTGCTTTCTCCCATCACATCCTACCTAGGGTGCAGAAACTCTTCCGTACTCTCTCTGCACATCTCATGGCTAGATTGCTTGTGCCTTCATGCACTATCAGATCCAATCTCCCCTCATCCCTCCCAGTGAGCTCCAACACTTTCTGAGGATATCTGTTGCTGTTCTAAGGAAACAGTGGCCCTCGCTCTCGACATCTGTTGTGATACCTGCTGTTCCTCCTGTGTCTCTCATAATGGATTCTCACAGTACCATGACCCTTTTCTTTCCCCTTTGGGGCTCTCACCCTTCCTGGCAAATTTCCAATGGAGGCAGCCCCATCCCTGCAGTAGCCACAACCACATCCTGGTGGGATTCCAGGTGGCCTCTAACGAGGGCAAACACTTATTTGAGCTGGACACACCTTGCACCTTTGGTATTCAATCACCCCTAACCCCTCCATGTCTCCCAGATACAGTCCATTTTCTCAGTTGTATCTCTGGGCCCTCTGTGGCAGTGGAGCCTACAGTCCCCTTGGCTTTTTGCAGGCCCTGGCTTTCAAGTAGCAGATGTCCATCCTTGCAGCTACCAGTTCAGCCCAGAACACTGGCAACCTACTACAGCTGTGTTCCCAGAACATTCTCTAGGTTAAGACTTCCCACACCTCTTGCACTACACCCACTCTCTTCAGCAGTGTCCTGTGTGAATGTTCATGTGTGATGTACCTTAGTGCCGAACAGCTGTTTGTTTTGGCTTATATCCTGCTACTCGACTGCACGTCAAAGTGATTTGGCTACCCTCAGTGAAAACTCTAAGCTCACCCTGCACACACAGACCTCAACAAGCCCTACCCCAGACAGTGATTAAGCTACCATCAGTAAAAAAACATTAAGCTCACCCTGCACACATGACCTCAACTACACTCTACATCACAGATTAAGCTACCCTCAGTAAAAGTACTAAGTTGATCTTTCGTTGCAAAGTTTTACATTGGTCATGTAGAAGTCTATAATACTGACCATCTGAATAATGTCAGAATATCTGGGCTTGATTTTAAAATGGTGAGTATCCTGTATGGTGTAACTAGTTTTTTTTTTGTGCTGCAGCAATAGAACATTGAAAAGTGACACAGTAGACAACTTTTTGTCATCTACTATGCACACCATTATCTGGTCTTTTGCAGTACTGGGAGCACTGGTGGATTATGAGGAAGCAAGGGAGTCAGTCCAGGGGGACCTGGATATTCTGGAGGGGTGGTCAAAGAGATGGGGACTGAAATTTAATGCTGGGAAATGTAAGGTGCTTCATTTGGAGGTCAATAATCCGGGCTTGTTTACTCCTCGGTAACACTGCAAGCCACATTGGGTGAAAGGATTTAGGGGTGGTAGATGTCAAAATGAATAACTCTGAAAATTGTAAAAGAATTGCAGCCAAAGCAAACAGGATATTAGGCTGCATAGCCAGGGAATTACATCAGAAGAAGGGAAGTGATCCTCCCTGTATATATAATGCTATGGTCAGGCCGCAACTTGAGTACTGTGTACAGTTCTGGAGACCCCATCTGAAGAAGGACATAGCGCTGCTGGAGAGGGTTCAGAGGAGAGCGACCAGGATGATTCAGGGCATGGAGGGATGACTTATGAAGACAGATTGGAAGAGCTTGGGCTTTACTCACTGGAGGAGAGGAGGGAGGGATAGGGAGATATGATGGGTTTTCAAGTATGTAAAAGGAATAAACAGGAGTGGAACCAAGAAGCTGTTTAGGCTAAAAAAGGGGGGGAATAACCAGGGGCCATGAGTGGAAATTGGAGGGGGGAAATTATAGGGGTGAGCGTAGGAGGCATTTTGTTCACTGAGAGAGTGGTGGAGCCGTGGAATGTGCTGCCCAGGAGGCTATTGGAGGAGGGAATAGTGGAGGGCTTCAAGAAGGGGTGGGACAGGTACAAGGGGAAATTGAAATCAGAGGGACCCTCTTGAGGATGGGGGTGGGGTAAGATGAGCAGCCACTAGGTTGCTGGCTTTTGAGCAGACATTGAGAGACCTTTTGGCCTATTCTGCTGGCTTTTAGTATGTTAGTAAACTTTTCTAGCAGAAAACAAACAAAGAAAATTCAGTTTTCTCTTTCCTAAGCTGGTCTCCGGGCTTCCTTACTCCTGGGCTGTACCTCCTGATGCTGATCCACAGGCAGGAATCAGATCTCTGCAGCAGGGGACATCCAGCGCTCCACTTCCTGTTCTCCTCAGTTTACTTCCTGCCTGCCATAAGGCAGGTTCTTTGCAGGGGCTCTGCCACTATTGTGGCAGAGCTGAACTCAGACTGTGTTAATTTAGTTCACTCTTTAAGGAAGAGGATTGGCAAGGGGAGCTTAATTTTGAGTTGCTCATAGTGTCTTTAGGGTCCCAGTCTCAGCCATGCATGCTGCACAGACTGGACCCCTTCTCTCCTGCTCTTTCCCGTGCTTTGAGGCATGCACCCTCCCCAACGGTTCAGTAGGAGGCTGCAGAATTCACTCCGGATTAGACAGTTGTGGCGGGTAGGTCGTATGCTGGCCCCATTCATATAGCTCCAGAGAGCCGAGCTTCACTCTTCGCCACTGGCCCTTCTGCTGAGACTGCTGATGCAGCGAGGCTCATTACAGCATGGGAGGAGGGCTGCGCCCATGCAGCAGGCGCATCACGCGCTGGAGGAAGCCACCAGGAGTTATCTTTGCTCACCACAGTAGCGGGGGCTTCATTTCCAGCAGGAGCTTGACTCCTGCTCGAGAATCTATTTGGCTCAGGAGGAGCCACTCTGTCAGAAACCAGGCAGCAGCAGGAGCTTGATTTTAAGCTCGGGATAAGCCAACAGGCAGGAGACTTCAGTTGGCTCAGGTGGAGCCATTCTCTGCCCTTCGGCTCAGGAGGCGCCAATCAGCCGGCAGTAATGGTTTTTGGGCTCACCGATGACCAGCGTGGGATCTGCCTTGGAAGCAGTCATGTTTCTAAACAGCAGCCACCTCATTTGGGCTCAGGGAGAGCAGCGCTACTGCTCTTCTTCACAGCGCTTAGAGCGGGAACGCCCCACAGTAGCAGGGGCTTCGTTAGTGGAAGTGTGGGAATGCTCTGCAGTAGGGCAATGCTCCACAGTAGCAGGGGTCCTCTTTAGCTTAGAAGGACATGTGCTCAGCCCCTCATCATTGGCACTCTTATTCACAGGTGCTGTCAGAGCGGCAGCGCTCCGCAGCAGCAGGAGCTTCCTTTCGGCTCAGGAACAGCCGTGCTACAGTACCTCCAGCCAGGACAGCTCAGGCAGTCAACTCCATAGCCGAGCTGGCTGAGTGTTGTGATGCGGCTTAAACCATTGCTTCTGGAATACGGAGGTGCTGGGTTCAGATCGCCGTCTCCTTCCCATCAGGCCTTGGGATGCACAACGTGGGGAACCGATCACAGCGATTGAGCCCCCCTTACTACACAGATTGTTGGGTACTTTCAATAGTGGCTCACGCACCCTTCCGTTCAAAGGTCTGAAGTGTTATGGGGAGCAAAGCATGATGGGAGCAAAGCATAACTCCTTATGGGGCGGTCATGGCCACAGAAGTAGTTCTTCCCACCCCAGGTCCCCTTCTCTGGCTTGCTGTGCCTAAGTGAGACAGCTGCAAGGGTGGTGGAGGTCCGGAGACATCCATCCTGCTATCACAGGATCCAGTTCCAGGCAGTGCAGATCCATCAGCCTTCTCCTCCAAGGGACAGCGGGGCTTACCAGCGGGTCCACGGGATGCCCACTCCTATGCCTACTCCCAATCGTCTCACGGAGGAACAGTGCTAGTTTTGTCATGCTAGTAGCACAAGTCCGCAAGAGGTCAGTTAGCTTACTTCAGTCTCCTTAATAGCTAGGAGGGTCCATGGGATGCCCACTCCTATGCCTACTCCCAATCGTTTCACTGGAGGGACATTGCTACTTTTGACATGCTAGTAGCACAGGTCCGCCAGAGGTCAGTTAGTTCCCCCCAGAGCCGGGGGGCTACTGAGTTGCGTTTCTGTCTCGGACGGCTCTCCGCCTAGAAACTTGGCCTTGGAGATGATCAAGATTACTTCACGGGTGAGTGAGGAATCTCACTGACGTCTCCCTTGGCAACTCTTAAACTTCCAACCAGCACTCAGACTAGCATCGGCTGCAAGCAACAGGGAGAACTTATATATTTACCTCAGGGACTTCTGGAACCGGGGGGACTGCCAGGTGGAGGCATCCCTCATAGAGACACTTTCAGTGCTCCTCTCCTCCCTTAAAGTAGCTGCGAACAACCTGTTTTCAACACCACTGAAGTGGCATTCCAGCACACTGACGAGCCACATATAAGTAAGCCCAGCCAACCTGTTTTCAGCATGAGCCCAATACCATGGCCACTATCCTGGCATTCCAGCATGCTGACAAGCCAGATGTATATAAGCCCACCCCGCAACAGCTTCAGAGTGGGACTATTCTAGGCATTATCAGCGGATGTCTCAAAGAGGCTGCCAGTTGTGCAGCAAGGGCCATGCTTTTACTCACCTCGCCCGACAGACCTAAGGCTGTAGACATCAGCAGATATCTCAAAGGAGGCTGCCAGTTGCACAGCAAGGGCCATGCTTTAACTTGCCTCGGCAGACCTAAGGCTGCAGGCATGGCAGGTGGACAGGTGGCCAGAGCTCACTTGGCGAATGCCCCCAAAAAGGGAGAGCTCCCGTATGGATAATCTTTTTACAGGGGTGGTAAAGATTCCAGAGAAGTGCCTAAAACCTTTCTACCATAATCCAGGAGCATGTACAGACCATGGGCGTAGGATCCAGTCAGAGTATTCAAGCACATGCATGCTCGGGAGGACAATTTAAATCTGCCTTGGCAGACGATACGGGGTCATTTCAATCACCCAGGAGATGCAAAAAGGTGGACAGAACTGAAGGTGCCGGACCGGTCATAATCCACATAACGGTGCCACAGCTCAACTAAATATTACAAGCAGTGGCAGAGGTGGTCTGGTACCTGCCGGTACATGGTTTTCTCAACTGGAGAAAGAGTGCCCTAATTTCAAACCTGACCTTGATCCTTCTGGGGGCAGTCATCATGATTTTTTCCCCCGAAAGCTAATTTTCGGATTCTGCTATAGCTCATCAAGGAGTTAACTCCTCATTTATTTATTTTTCATACAGCTCATTGAGACAGAGTGAACCCTCCCTCCAGGGACGGCCTCGGAGGACAGAGGTCATGAAGGGTCACAAGTTAGACCATCCTCACCAAATCCAAATCGCAACTGATGCAAGCCTCGTGAGCTTGGGTTGGCTCACTGGCTTCAGCTATTGGCAATGGGCAGGTGGTTGCTGTTAGAGGCACAAGGCACAGCATAAACGTTCCCGATGTGAACAGTGGGCCATGCTCTGAGGCACTCTGAGCAGCATTTCCCAAATCAGGATAGTCTGGTTCCAACCAACAATACCAGCCATCAGAGTGGCACAAGAAGCTCACAATGCTAAGGGAATCTCTTCTTTTTCAGTGGGTCTTGCACCACTGAGCGAGGTATTTACCAGGGCAGGTAAACAACATGGCAGACTAGCTTAGTAGCAAGGTTGTTCGACCATGGGAATGGGAGCTGAAGGATAGTGCCTCCTACATCTTGGCAAATCAGTGGGGCAATACTCAGGCAGATCTTTTTGCCTGCTGGCAGAACTCCAAGGTAAGCAGTTCTGCTTCCTGGAGGAGAAGGATGAACCAGTGGTGGCTCAGGACACCTTTTCCCCTAAACTGGGATGAGTTTGGTCTCCTATATGCCTTCCTCCAACACCCTCTATCAAGAGTCCTTCACAGAGTGGTTCGGACAGAACACTCATGATTCTAGCCTGCCTCTTATGTTTTTTCCACACATAGTTCCGATTATCACTCGTCTGTCAAGGCGTTCCACGCTTAACATTCAAGTTCAGCCTGGACATTCTCCATCAAGGTCTGGCCCGCATCCCATTTAAACAACTTATCTATAGAGGCCTGAGATTGAGAGGAAAAACTTTAAGGAACTTGGCTACACAGTTTTAACAACTGGTCTCTCTCTCTAGACTGGGAAAGTCAGTGGAAAACTTTCACGGAGCTATGCGGTACAGCTCCTGTTATTGACATGATGGGGAATTGGTATGTCTCTTCTTCCTCCAAAGTGCATTATGGAATCTGGAGGAAATTTTGATTCTGGCTTCATTCCAGACACATACAGAATGACACAATATAATCGCCTGTACTACTGCAGTTCCTTTAAGACAGATGGACAAAGGACTGCAACCAGCCACCTTACAAATTAGAGTTTTCTGCACTGGGGGCACTCTTGATGGACCTGGAGAATTGTTGGACTCGTATACCCATGTCTGGTACTTCTTCAGGCAGAAGCATTAAAACATCTTCAATCCACCAAAAGCTATCACCTTGGAGTCTTAATATGGTTTGCAAGGCCGTGACCAAGGCCCCCTGTAGAGCCTCTCATGCCATCCATCATGCATCTCAAAATTAAGGTCGCCCCTTTTTCTCAAAGCTATTACTCTCACTAGGAGTATCAGCAAACTAAAAGTATTGCTGGCCCAAGAGCTGTACACTTGTCCATCAGGCTAGAACAGTTACAATTTTTGTTTGCCAAAGTTATGTCTCCCTTCTATTACAATCAAGGGTTCATTCTTCCTTCCTTCTGCCCATTTGCTAAAAGCAACAAGAATGGAAAATGTCATACACTAGACCTGGAAAGAAAAAATATGGACATTAAGAGAGAGGAAGCTATTTGCAAAACTTCAACTGTGTTCATGCCAGCTAGAAGGAAGAAAGAAAAAAAAAATTGGGGGCAGCAAGGATTCAATAGGCTCTATAGCCAAACTGATTCTATCCGTCACCTCTATGTCATATGATTAGGTCAGAGTAACTTGTCTGGCCCAGTGGGAGTCCACGGCCCCCTTCGTGGGCAGCATTCAGAGAAGCATCTACAGCACACTCACACTGAGTGGTCTTTTGATCATCCATTCACACTCTCCCAAAAACAAAAAAAAAAAAAAAGTCTCACTCGAAGCGATGTCCTCAGCAGAGGCATCCTTTGGCCGTAGAGTGTTTCAAGTGGTGGTGAACCCTTAAGGGCTCTTGACATTCTTCCCACCCGGGACATCTGGGGACGTACTGCTTTTGTATATCCCAGGAGTAAGGAAGCCCGGAGACCAGCTTAGGAGAGAGAAATCAAAATTTAAATACCTTAGAATTTTCTTTCTCCACGGCTGGTCTCTGGGCTTCAGATCCCTCCCAGAATGTATATGCTTGGCTGGCCTCATGGCCATATATGCCTTAAATTTTTGTTTTCTGTTCCCAAGTTCTTGTAGTACTACCACATTGGAGTGCTTTAGGCAGAACTGAGGAGAACAGGAAGTGGAGGGCTGGATGTCCCCTGCTGCAGAGGTCTGATTCTTGCCTGTGGATCAGCATCAGGAGGTACAGCCCAGGAGTAAGGAAGCCAGGAGACCAACTGTCAGAGAAAGAAAATTTACAGGTATTTAAATTTCGATTTAATCATTATGATTTAGATGATTCTGTTGAAACTGCCAACACACATTGAAAAACCCAGCCCTGTTAGCTCCGTAAAAACACAGAACTGTATTTTTGATTCAGTAAGGGAGCAGTTAGGATCACTTACTGAATTTCTGTAGTCTAAGCAAAAATTTCAAAGGGAAAAAAAAAGTTTACTTTCACCTTAGTTATTTTTTTAGATAAAAAGATGACTTTGTCCTGCCCCACCTACTCAGGACCAGTCATGATAGATAACCAGTTGGGATGTTTGTCACAATTGGTCTAGAGTTGGAAGTGGCAGACCGGAGCCATCTTTCCTGAGATTCCAAAAAAATGCCTAAGGTGAAAATAAACTATTTTACCTTTGTTATTTTTAGCTTAGACATGCGCAGTTCGAAAGTGAGCCTAGTTGTTTCCTCACTGAATCAAAATGCAGTGCCATTTGTTTACATGGCTAAGAGGAACAGCTACTTTCATGAGAACAAGTTTATAAAATTATTTTGAATCCAAAGGTAATTCAATCCCTTTATATTCATTGATCTAACTGGACATGTTTGCTACAACCTGTTGAATATTTCTATTAAAAGATCATGCAGCAGATTTTGTCAGGAATTAATTTGAGACATTCCCATGATTGAGAGCAGCTATAAATCCATGTACATTTGTCATTGAGACTTTTTATTATTATTATTATTTTTTGTAGATACAATAGGTTATTGTGTGGTCGTAGAAAAAATTAATTTACTAGATGTTATCCTTTCTTGTATCCATGCCAACATTCTGTGACTCCCAGTTATAAGATTCAGTTGTTTCTGAACTGTAATAATTTGAGTCAAGTTCAAAATTGAGAACATTTTATAATTTTTGAATGGGTTTATAAAGTTATTAATATGAACATCCTCTAAAAAAATGCTTCTAATGTATAATCACCAAGTGAGTTTGTAATGGAAGTAATGAGGTCATCTGTGTCCCTATTAGCCTTGTGGGCATCTGTAAGCACATCACACTATAGGAGAGTTAATAGTATTGCATTAGAAATGGATTAGAGTGATCTATAATTAGATCTGATTTTTGTGAGCATTAAAGCAAGAAGTTATAGGACAGCAGAAAATAATGAACATACCAGACTCTTGCTATAAGGCTCCTTGTCATGAGGTTACTTTTATAAGGATTAGGTCCAGGTAGTTTATAGTCCATCAGACTCCCCCTCACTATAACACACGCCTTATTATAACAAGGAAAATTCTTCCCTTCTCAAAACAACCAAGGCCCAGTGTATATGTGGTAAATTGTAGAGTATTTAAAATGGTGAACTGTGTCAATTTAATTTCCCTGAAGTTACATGCCACTTTAAAGAAAGATGCTGATGTGCTAATAGTGTCAGGTTGCTGTGGCATTATGGGAAATGAAATTTCATTAGCACTGCTGGAAGCAGGGTCGGTAACTGAGGGCAGCTAAGTGTCACATGGTACGGCCAGGAATAGGCCACAGATTGCATACTGAATGCTGAAGTGCTGACTCAGAGAGTAATTTTAGCAGTCTGTATTTTGTACGTGCAGAGCCCACAGTAATCTTTACCTAAGTGAAAGAGATTAGGCCTTTCTTTCTTCAATATGCCTGATAATGAGCAGACATCTGCAACACATCATCTGTCACAGACTCATGCATCCATTTCTCCTCTTCCTCCTTATTCCAGAGAACAGCCCATCTTTACCACAAGAGCACATGTCTTCCAAATCGACCCCAGCACCAAGAAGAACTGGGTTCCTGCCAGCAAGCAGGCTGTTACTGTTTCCTACTTCTATGACAGTACAAGAAACAGCTATCGGATTATCAGTGTGGATGGAGCCAAGGTAGGCAGTTAACTTGGGCCTGGAATGATTTGAGTATCTCATATGATGCTATGCAACAGACTCAGCTGATTGATATGGAATGTATTTGGATGACCCACTGTATAATGACTATAGCAATACCTATTATTACATTTTTCTTTATCTCTCATACCTCCATTTTGTTCCCTTATTTGACCCCTCCTTCCTGCAGCTCCTTCATGCCCTACCCCTTTCCTGCTTTTGTTCTTTCCTCCAACCAACCCTCAGTTTTTCCCCACCACTGCAGGCTCCCTCTGGGCAACAGTAGTAGCCTAGCTGTCATTTGTGGACTGTATGGAAAGAGCGGCTCTGTGTGACCAAAACAAGAAGTGGAAAATGCCACATGATGCAGGGTGGTGTGGTCATAGGGATGGCTACTCCCTGAAACACACAAAGTCACAAATGACTGCACTCTCAAAAACAAACACATCTTAAAGCCAAGTGCTCACAGTTGCAGGTTCTTATTCACATTTAAAGTTCAGACCAGCATTCGAGGGGGTTGCCATCCAGTGGCAGACACTGTAAACCATCCCTGGAGGCACTGCACATCCCAGCGGCCAGCACGTAGTCTCCTGTCAGCCTAGCTCAGAATTCTGGGCCTGGGACATGAACCTAGATCTCTCACAAAGGAAAGCATTGTCTCTTAGAAGTGTCATTGTGACTTTACTATAGATTATAGTATTTTTAATGTATGGCTTTAAACAAGTTGATGGTAATGACAGATTTAAAAGCATTTTGTTTACATGAACCAGTGCCAGGTTTCCCTTGACTGTATTCTATGGGGATCTATGATACAACAGTTTCTTTCTGGGCACTCCAAAGCGAGGCTGGCTCTTTCAGTAGACTATTACTTATTCAGGGATTATGGTTGTTAGTAGGAGACAATTTATTTTTGTAGTACAAGAACAATACTGTCAATGTTAAAAATATTGCGCAATATACATATTTTCTGATACAGTACCCAGTACAAGGAGCTCACAGCTTGAATCCCACCACAGTCACTGGCTTACTAGACAACCTTATGCACATGTCATGTCCTCCCTGAGCTTCAGTTCTTATCAGGTGTGAAACTGGTTAGACCCCACTGAAAACAAAATGTTGCATCTCAGATGGGTTATCACGAGTAAATAAAGTAGAAAGAAAGATCTTTCATATTTTTCTGTCGGCATAATTAGTGTTTTATAAGGTTCCTTTCTGTGATCTGCTTGTGCTATACAGCTCTAATATTCCAGTAGTGCCTGTAGCCTAATTTCTAATAATGGACAACCCATTTTCTGCTATAGTCATGAATCATACAATTAGTATTTTATAGAAGATATAGTTTGGTTGCTGTGGGTTTACTTGTATATATATTTTGCTAGTAGGTATGGTGTTTCTCTAAGGCTTATGAAAGAGCAGCTGACACCTTCAGGAGGACTTTAACAAAACATAACATTTAGACACAGTTCAGCTTGTATTTCACATTAGTTTTGTATCCTCCTCCCCATTATTCATTACTGTGATCATTTTGCATGAAAACAGGATCTTGCTCCTGATTAGTTCATCTATTCCTGTTGCTTTCTCCCTACCTGAGGTCATAAAGCCCTGCTTGCAACATCACAGTTACTCCCATGGCAACAGATTGTGATGTCACAACACATGATTATGACTTGAAGTAGGGAGTAAGCTACAGAGGCAGATACTCTTAAGGAAATCTAAGGGATAAAATCACATACTCATGCAAATTTAATCTGTAATAAATAATGATTGCAAGCTGAATTGTACCCAATTATTATGTTTTCAAAGTCTTCTTTGAGGCATCAGTTGCTCTTTAAAGGCTATGCTTATATCATGCAAAACATTAAAACATATTTCACACTTTTAATAATGGTAGATTCATGCTTCCAGGACAGTCCTAGTTCTCTTTTAACATAAGCAGTTAATACTGGTTTCAGCTGTGGAAATGATTGGTGCTCAGTACTGTGTATTCTGGCTATATACCCTCTGTGGGCTGGATTGCATATTAGTATTGTTTCAAGGAACTACAGTACTTCCTATTTTGAAATATGGTACTTTTCTAGTATTATTACTCCTCATATTTTGTAGAAAAGTATCTCTCTTGCTACTGATGTCCATAATATTTTAAAGTTTTTAAGTGGAAAATATTGAATGTAATGCCACTGTTGTAAATTCATTTGCAATTACCCTGGTAGCTAGTGACTGCAACATTTAAATTCTGGCCCCTGTAAGTATAAGTTGATTAATCTTGTACAGTTGTTCCCATATTATTCAGATTACTGTATTATACTGGAAACATGAAGGGAAGTATTGAACTTGTTTAGTAGCTTAAATGAATGGAAATGTGAGTGGGATAACAGATGAGTTGAGCTGGAGGAACCTAACACTGGCAATATAGATTAATTCACAGCAAAAGTAATTAATTATGCATGTAATCTTGAGCAGTTGATCCAAGACTACTGTACATCCTCCAAACTATTGTACTCACTAACACCATCAATTGAAACACAAAACCAAATGTGCATCTTGTATAAATGGATGAGTTTGTAGGGTGATAGTCAAGGATCTTGAGTAAGTAACTTGTTGATACCCTTCAAATCTTTGATACTGTATTACACTTCCTAGCTTGCTGCCTGTTGAATGAAATAAAATGTCTAATAAGAGTTTGATTAAGAAAAGAAAAGTGGAACTAGCTAGCCAAAGTTGAATTTGTCTGTTGAATTCTATTAGTCTGACAAAATGATAAAGGCAAGGAAAGGCATTGTATTTTATACAATATATCACCTTATCCAAGAGTCTCAGAGCACTGTATTTTAAAATATGTCATAAAATATTGCACTTCTCTTGTGGACAGCAGGGTGGAGCAAGCAATATAGCTGCAGTGCTGCTTTGTTGCCTGCTGTTTCATGCTAGTTCAGCATTTATGGCTCCTTTTGAGTGTTTCAAGATTTTGTTTTATTAAATTTATTTTACTCTGTAGAGTTTAGCTTGCTATGTTCAGCTTGTTTGTGGAGCTTGCAGAGGAGCCTTACAAATTCTTCCTAGAGTTTTTTGTTATTGCTGTTACAGGACTTGAGGGCCGAAATAAAAGCAAATGTTGACTGTTCGTCTGCATGTTATGTGTTAAACTCAGCATTTGTTAATGCGGTAAGGCATTTAAAACATTCAAATATTTTAATACTTCGTCTCTTTTAAAAAGCAAAACCGTAATGCAACTTGCCATGTTTGATTTGTGAAAGCAGACATGAGAATATCTGGCACGGTAGGTTTGTAACTGGCACTCAGATGTTTTACCGGAGGAGTGCCATATTCCCTGAAGTGTAGATAAACTCCATCAAATATCTCTTATCTAGCCCTGATCATTGTTAGGGTATGATGGTGAACTCCTGAAGCAGAGACCATTGAGGAGAAGACTTTACAAAGGACAAGTGCTGATATGCTGGGTTCATCTTTTAAAAGGAATGCCACTCTAGGCTGGGGTGATACTAATTTTGAAGTACAAAATATTACCAGTGGAGCGAATCTCTCGCCTCTTTTCTCCAGATGAGAACACAGTTAATAAACTTGGTGACTGAGTAATGGAGGCTGATGGTGGCTGAAGCACAGGAACACAGGAGCATCGAGAAGCATGGAGGGCAAGCAGTCAGTCCCTGCAGAGAAAAGTATATTAAAGTATATTAAAAACCCTTGGATAAATGTGGCCTGGAGAAATGGATAATAAAATTAATGGACTCCCAGCAGGCAAGAAGGCAGCAAATGATTGTGTAGAGACTTCGTTCCTCTAGGTCTAAGGTGCTCTCAGCTGGCTTCACCACTGTCATATTGAGATAACGGCCACAGGTATTTTTATAATTAGAGGTACTGTTTTTCTCTTGTGTTTGGTGACACAGTTTATGGATTCCCCTAAACTTCTTGCTATGTTCAGTGGCAGTTTTTCTTTGTACATAACACTTGTTGGCATAAACTCAGGTGGATCTTCCAATTGTCAGCCGTTATTTCAGTGGTCCATGCCTGGAAGGAAAACATCTGTTTGCTCTTAAATCACTGCCGTAGATAAACTGCCATTTCTTTGGGCTGCATGACTAGAATTTTAATGGCTTGCTTATATTTTATGAGCTTCATAGAGGAATGCTAAAGAATGCTAAGTTACCTACCCTTATGGACTTTTGAATTTTGGTAATAGGCACATGACGGAATGTAAGAGCCCTGGACATTGTATGGGTCAGTATTGAGCCAGTGTAGCCTTTTTTGGACTGCATTTGAAATCTGAAGAAGTGATGATTCTGACATTATATAGTCTTTTAAGCAATGGTACTTGCTGCAGATGTGCACATATGAGTTTTTGTCATGTCTTAGGCTGGATAACTTGTATCTATCTATGATTAATGTTTATTGTATGTTGCTTAAATTTTTTGTCATTTGTTTTTCATATCAATTATAGACCCTTTTTAATTAGAAACATGTTTAATCTGAAAACCCAGTAACAATTTGCAGACTGTTCTTACAAATAGATGATGTAACCTTACCTTTTGTAAAGCTGGTCATGTGTAGGTTTTGAGAGGACCCTCTTTTTGTAAACTTTGGAATATCTACTCCAAGCCCTCTGATTAGGAAGGAAGACTCAGGTAGGAGTGTGGGTAGTCCAAGATGAGTTCAACAGGCTTCAGTTATGTCCTGTTTAAGCCAGGCAAACATTCTGTTTAAGTACCTAGAGAGTCTTTAACAGGGTATTGATAGGAAAGGAAATGGAAGCAAAAGTTTCCAGTAGTTAAACGAGCATAGTTCTGGACTGGCCATCCCTAAGTACCAAGCACTCAGCGGTTGGTAGTAGCTATGTCAGGAAGTACTGCTCTAGTATGCAAACTCTGGTCTGGCCAGGTAGTGCTGGTTGATGTGGGAGGCCTTGAATAGGCTATCCCTAAGTACTAATGACTCAGGTGCTTGCAGTGGCTTTAACAGAAAGTGATGTACCAGTATGGAAGCTCAAGTCTGGCCAGGTAAGGACAGTAGATGCAAGAAGCCTTATGGACTGGCTCAGTAACGCTAGTCACAGAATGCTTCTGTAGTACTCTCCAGATTTAATATGGAGTTTGGGAACTGAAGGGATATAAATGGAATGCAGCTGGGTGAAACAGCTAATTTCTAGGCTCCAGGCTGACTGAGGACTTCTTCTTCATTATCAGGTTCTTCACCCCTCAGAGGTAAATAAAGGATGTATATTCTTTGTCTCTAGGGAGTTTTATGGTTATGGCTTAACATATGAGGGAGCTGCTTTACTTGCCTCACTTATTTAAGTGACTATTGCCCATAAGATGGGAGGGATTGGGAAGTTGTGGCATAGACATAGAGCCACATACAGAAATCTGCACTGGGACGGGGTGCTTGGGTAACTTCCATAAAATGTAAAATCCAGCACTTGCCACGTATATTAAATCAAAGATGCTGGTTCTTAGAATCATGAAAAAATGTGCCGTTTTTGTTCCAGTGCCAATTTAAACAATAAAAACGCCTTGACAAATCCTGTGTCTTGACCCTGGGTCTCCTTTGAGGTACTGTAGTCATGGCATTTGTCTCCCCCCTCCCTCCTGTGTGGGTGAGATAGGTTTCAATATAGTAAGGAATTGTTGGCTTGCAGCAGCAGAAGCTTTGTGGAAGCTCATGCTAGGTTTCTTTTGTTTTTCCTCTTATTGATGTAACTTAGAGGAGCCAAGGATCTAATCTATCAAGCAGTATGGATTTGCTTATGAATCTGTGATCTTATTAGTGATGGGACCATGTCCTGCAGTTATTGGCCTGGATATTCAAACTGCGCCAGGCTGTGGTGCAAGCCTGGGTGCTGCTCAACTTTGTTGCGCAGGGGTGTGGCCTGGGCGATATTCAACGGAGCTGCGCTATGGCGCAGCAGCTTTGAATATCGCACCCTGGCCACCCCCCACTGTGCATGGCGCAGTGGCACTGCGCCAGCATAAGTGGCCAGAGTGGAGCATGGAGATGCACTAGTGCAAGTGCCATTGCGCCATGCACAGCACCTGCGATATTCAAAAGGGGACATGCAAATGGGGCCATAATTTATGCAAGGCGCACAGGGGGCCATTTGCATCTCATTATGGCCCCATTTGCATGCCATTAGCATGCAGGTGCGCCGATCCCCGATGACTTGCGCCTGGCGCCCTGCCAGGCAGCAGCCGTCGGGGACCGACGCACCCTGCAGCCCGATCGCGGGCATTCGTGTAAAGAACCCCCCCCCGTCCAATATCCCTGGTGGTCCAGTGGACCTCTATGTGCCCGATCGCGGGTATTTGTGTAGATGAATAAGCCCCTCTCCTATATCCCTGGTGGTCCAGTGGACCTCTATGTCCCTGATTGCGAGCATTGGTATAGTACCCCCTCACGTCCAATATCCCTGGTGGTCCAGTGGACCAATCGCTGCCCGATCGCGGGCATCTGTAACTCATAAAATACCCCTACTACCCTGGTGGTCTAGTGTACCCCCTCCCCACCCGCCCAGTGAGCCCCACCGCCCCGCTCCCCACCCGTCAGCCGGCGGGCGACGCACCACCACCTGCCGCCCGCTGACTGACGCTTCGATAAGGAGCTGCCGCATACGTGGTCCAGTGTGAGCCAATTGGCATGCAGCCCATACCGACTACTCAGTCCAGAGATGTGAATGAATTCATTGCCATATCTGAACTAATATTATAAATATGGGCACCATGCATTGGCTCACCTGTGAACCAATGGCGATGCAGCGCTGTCAGTTGGTGGTAGCGAGGTGGCAAGCAGGTGGTGCTCCCCCCCGCCCGGCTGGCGGAGGCGGGGCGGTGGGCGCCAGTGGGAAGGTGGGAGGGTACCTAGACCACCAGGGTGGTAGGGGTACTTTATGAGTTACAGATGCCCGTGATCGGCAGCTCGATCGTCCACTGGACCACCAGGATATTGGACGTGGGAGGGATACTATACCGATGCCCGCGATCGGGCACATAGAGATCCACTGGACCACCACGGATACAAGAGGGGGGGCTTATTCATCTACACAAATGCCCGCGATCGGGCACATAGAGGTTCACTGGACCACCAGGGATATTGGACATGGGAGATTTCACTACACAGATGCCCGCGATGGGGCATGGGGGAGCGCCGCCAGGTGCGGCAGGAACTCGGGTGGCCACCCACAGGTAGCAGCTGCTGTGTTGCGCCCTGCAATGCGGCAGCTCACCTGTGGGTGGCCATCACTTGTTCCTTTTTTTTTTTTTAACTTTGTGCAGGCGCAGGTAGGGGTTGCACATGCATGACTCTGCACATCCCGGGCTGAATATCGAGCTGTGCAGGTTATGCATGGGCACGCCCCCCACCTGTGCCTGCATACATTAATGCGCTCCGCGCATCGGATTGTATTGGCGCACTTTTCCCTTTGAATATCGCAGGGTACATCAGTGGGTTGTGCATGGCGCAACACTGTTGCGCCATGCGTAACCCTTTTGAATATCTGTGCCATTGTGTTTTTATATGCTTCTATGAGTATATTGCTCTTTTCTGTAATGTAACCTTTGCGTATTGTTTCAATCTTGTATTGTCTGCCACTGTATGGCCCGGCTTGCAAATGAAAATGGTCCTTTGGATCAGCTTGCCTACCCGGTCACCAAAACATAAATAAATAAATAAATAAATAAATAAATGTATATTCTTGTATGCTTGTCTGTAGTAATATTGTAATGGCTTCCGATCAGTTCAACTTTAAACAACAACTTCTCATGTGAAAGTTATCTGCATTCCAGATTTTCTCTTTGAAGTTGCCAAAATTGTGGAAAATTTTCTTCTGAATTTATTTATCCTGTAGTAGCCATTTTTAATTATTTGCCCTGTCTCCACTGTGGGTACCTGGTTTATTCCTGGCACAATACAGATCAAACTGAGAATACCGCAGCATGTCCTGTACAACCCTAAATATCTCAATAACTAGGAAATCTAGACAGAATCAGCAAATGCAGACTTTTTCCATGCAAAAAGATCTATTAAATGATCACAAAAGAATAGTTTTATATTATGTGTTATTTTAGACAAATTACTGAAAATGTATTTTTTTTTTTCAAAATTAATCTCTTAAATCAATTCTGTTAATATCAACATAACCACGGCCAAGTTAAACTTCTGTTCAGACACCATTAAGTACTTTTTTGTTTATATTGAGCCTCCCAAACACGACCTCATATACATCATATACTCAATAATTTATTTCTGCAAAGTGTTTGTTAAAGTACTTTTGGGATGTCAGGAGCCTTTTAATGGTTATCAGTCACACAGACACTTGTACTGCCCGTCTGCATGCCTGTCGGTTTGTCCATCTGTCTGTCTGTGTATCTTAGAACCTTCACATATAGACTTATGATGTAGTGAATTTCTGCCAGTGCCACCATGCTATAATAGATAGAATTTGGTTTTATATAGCACCTTCCTTGGGCACTGTTTCTTAAAGCGCTTTACAAAGCAGTAAGTTGCATACTGGTAGTGCAGGGGACTGTATGTGATATACATACAGCAGACATAAAGTGCACTTATGCCACACACAGAGCAGTGTTGCATTAGAAATTGTTATTGATAAAAGGAATGCTACGAAACTGGGAATAATCCCTATGCTTACAAAAATGTTTCAACTATTTGTTCTTATTACAAATTAATCTTGTATCCAATTATACTATTCTTTTTTGTCATTCCAGTTCTGTGATTCATATTAACTGTCCTTTGTTTCTGATTCTTCTAAATTTCAAACATGGCTGTTTGCTAAAATATTAGTTTAAACAAAAACTAAAACAAAATCGAATATACTTGGAACGTTTAGCAGAAAAACATAATATGAATCTAGGGTGATTGCCCTTGATGGCATCCATTTAGAGTGTGTTGCATCATTCAGATACCTGGGAGTAAAGTTAAACCTGGCTTAGAATTATGTAACACATTTAAGCTAATGCCACTTCAAAGATGCACTCAGAATTCAGGTTATAGTACAGAATAAGGAATAAACACAAATGACCATTACAAATGCAGTGTTATCTATTTTGAACTCTGGTAGCTTTGTTACTGATTTGATTCCTGCTCTGGTTTTATTTAGAAAAGTTATATTGCTTACTAAGGTGGGGACATTTGCCTGGATGGAATCTCACTAGGCCCATCATTGTATTATTTTGTCTCTGATTAGCTGGCTTCCTATGGAGCTGAATTTTAAAGTGAATTTACGATGAGATGGCATAAGGATGGGTACTGGGCTTCAGAGCCCAATACCTTATGCCAGCTAAAATTACATTTTTTTACTCACTCTGTGGACTTAATGAAGGGATCGTAGCTGGCTCCTTAGCCACTGCCAGCTGATCCCTTCCAGCTTCCTCTTGGCTCTGCTCCACCCCGTGCTCTGTGTTTTTGTGACATGTGAGCAGGGAGAGAACGGGGCATTTTTTAAAAGACGTTTTATGAAGTTGTATGCAATCTGAGATGGAAATGAAAGCCACTGCCCTACTAATGGGGACCCTATTAGTAGAGCGGTGGCTTTTATATCCATCTCAGATTGCTTACAGATTCATACAACGTCTTTTAAAAAATGCCCCATAGACTTGTACAGAGCTTGCCCCCTCGCTCTCCCTGCTCACATGTCACAAAAACACTGAGCGCAGTGGTGGAGCAGAACCAGTAGGAAGCTGGAAGGGATTGGTTGGTGGTGGCTACAGAGCCAGCTACGATCCCGTCACTAAGACCACAGAGTGAGTAAAAAAATTTAATTTTAGGAAAATTAAGCTCACGCTGGCATAAGGTATTGGGCTATGAAGCCCAATACCTTATGCCAGAAACTTGCTTTAAATTTAGTTTTACCCAATTTTTCAGTCAAGTGCTGAGAACAGTATCTCCCGTTTGGCAGGTCAGCTGTCATCTTGCATTAATAATGACTCCAGATCATCTGTTTCCAGTGCTTTGAGGGTGCCACAGATACACTGGCTGATCAACATTCATTTGCTTTCTGTGCTTCCACTGACATGTATTCTATTCCACATTGCCTTAAATCTTTAATTGACACCAGTGCTTTTAATGCAAGTCTTAAAGCTCATTTCCATGAACTTGTTTTGCATGCTTTCCTCTTTTATATTGGTTGTTTGCAGTGTAGGTTGTTGATGGATTGTAAAGAACAATTTTTTTTACTGTATCTTTACTGTATTTTTATTAATCCCAGGTTGCTCCTGAGAAAGGAAAATACTGTAAGTTCCAGTGTGCTTACCCAGATAAAATAAATTAAAATTACCATGGGATCTTAGGGCAGCCATCTGAGATGGGCCAGAGGAGCCTCTTTTTGCCATATTACGTGAAGCACAATCACTCCTGCTGTGCAGTACATGGCCCAAAGGAAGCTATTTTTAATGTATTAACTGAAGGACAGCCACTCCTACAGTGCAGTACCTTTAATGCCCTATCCAGAGGACCTAGGTCTTAGAATTTATTAAAGGGGAACTGTCACCTACAGTATTTCCTAATGTCTGAAAGCCCATAAAAAGCTAATTTGAGTGAGCGATTGTGTTTATCTGTGAGTCTTTGCAGTCCAGAGTTATTCATGTGTAAATCAACCTGTAATTAAGGGCTGGGGGCTGCCATATGTTTTAGGCTCTGGACAGGAAATGATGTCACTGAGGGTCTTGGCCCTCCATTGACTGTAGGTTAAATAGGAAATCATCTGTTTTGTTAAGTATGTTTTAAGGTGTTATTACAACATTTATAATGATTATTTTGTATTTGCATTGAAACTAGTGAGTTATACCTTTACATTTCAAACTGTTAGTAAAAATAACCCAACTTTAGGATTGCTTTAACCTCTAGGCTATACTGCCAGCTGATCATTAAAACTACACATCTCAAGGCTGGCTTTGTGGTGCCAACAGGTATTGGGGCCCCATATCAGGATTTCTAACCCGGCTGTGTTCATGTCAGTTCAGATTTCTAGGGCTGCCACAGCACCAACTTCTGTCTTATTCCATTCCCTCTCTTACAGCCTTTTCTCTTACAATTTTGGGTGTGAACTCAGGTCTACAAGATGCAAATGTGGCTATGTACCTACTGGCCTGGCATCGTGGGGCCAGCTTGAAATGTGTAGTTTCTGATTAACAGCTGGCAGTACAGCCTAGAGGTTAAAGCAAGAGCTGAGAACAAGCTTCGTTCATCCAGCAGAATGGGTTTGATTCCAACATGCTCTCTTGTATACTGTATGACCAGAGCAAGTCACTTAACCTCCTGTGCCCCAAAACACACCCAGAAACAAGCTGTAGCTGTATGCCTTTCCTGGCCAAAGACAGTAAAAACAATCTGAGCATGTGTTATGATTCTGAAAATATTATGCTCTTTCTATCCAGATAAACACACCCCTCTGTGGCGCACCAGAATCAAGGGTAATCACCTCCCTTGGATCACCCCTGAACTCTCTTGATGCGCCTAAAAGCCCGGGATCTAGCTTGGAAAACTTGAAGCTACTAAACTCCCAAATGACTATAACACCTACAGCACCTTATGCAACAGGTGTACAAGAGCTACTCGCTTAGCTAAAGCTGACTACTTGTGCAATACCTTTCAATCTAATATAAACAATCCCTCCAAATTCTGGAAAGTCATGCACTCCCTCTTCACCCCTCCCCCTCGCCAATCTCCACCCCTCTCCTTAATATTAACAACACTCTCTTGTCTGACCACCTCAGTGTTGCAACTGAATTTAATTCCTATTTCACCTCCTGTGCCTCTGCACCCCTGTCAGCCCTGCCATCTCCCCCTGCTGTCCCCTCTTCCAACCACTGCTCACCTCCTCAGTCCAATGCCTTCTCCTTCACTAAATCTCACCTTCAGACACCCTAGCTGCCTTGTGCAATCTCAGTCCATCCATAGGCAAGTCACCTGATGGTCTGGACCTAAACTACTATATATTTTTGCTCCTGCTAGCTCTGCTCTGCCTTCTGACCTCCCTGAACCTTTCCTTCACAACTGCTTCCATTCCAACTCGTGGAAGCATGCTGACATTCTTCCACTCCCAAAGGGTGGCGACCCTATTGACCCTGCAAACTATCATCCTGTTTCTCTCCTTCCTACCCTTGCAGCTTCCAAGAACATCTGGTCCTCTCAGCAGCTCTCTTCATACCTCTCTGGTCTAACTTCTTCACCCCAATCCAATCTGGGTTTCAGAAGAACCACTCCACTGCTACCTCCTGATTAAGCTCACTGACTCCATCCTCTCAGGGGTGGACAGTGCCCAAATCACTTCTGCTATTTTTGTTGCCTTAGCGAAGGCTTTCAACACCATCTCCCACTCCCTTATACTAAACACTCTCTCCGCGGCTGTGCTATTTGCCCTGGCCACCAACTGGTTCAGGGCCTACCTGGTAGGCAGAACTCAGTCAGTCAGAATAGCTGTCGCCATGCCATACCCCCCCCCGCTCCCCATAAACACTAGTGTCCCACAAGGATCAGTCTCGGGCCCCATCCTATTCTCCTTATTTCTAAATGACCTTCCCTCTGTCTGTTCATCCACCTCCATCCACATGTACACAGACGACATGGTCCTTTTCACCTCCAGCCAGACTCCTGCTGATGTTACTACCAGACTTCAGCATGTCTTTGATAAAGTTCAGCTCTGGTTTAGCTCCCATCAACTCTCACTCAACGCCAAGAAGACCGTCTCTATGACCTTTGGCACTAGGCAGAGACTATCCAGGCTCCCCTCCCTCCCATCCTTCCATACCCTTGACAGAACTGTCCTTGAGGGACACCTCTACCTTTAGGTACTTCAGGGTGTGGCTTGACCAACACCTCACCTCTCTGGTCATGTTGACGCAATCCTGAAAAAGCTGCGCCCCAAGCTTGGCGCATTATACAGGAACTGTTGTAGCCTTCTGCTATCGGCTAGACGTGAACTTGTCCAGAAGATGATCCTGCCTATCTTTGACTACTGCAATGTAGTCTATAGTGCTGCTCCCAAGTCTTCCTTATCCAGATTGGACACCCTCTTTAACTCCTTCTGTCGCTTTGCCTTGGATGCCGCACCACTCACTCATCACTGTAACCTCTACCACTCCCTAGCATTCCCCTCCTTAGCAGATCAAGCGCCTCCTCCATTGTGCAAAATTTGTATCTAAATATTATTTTGGCACCCTCCTCCTATCTTGCTTCTTCTCTTCTCTTTACCCTCCCCCCCATGTCCTTAGATCTTTTGACTCCGCTTACTGGTAGTCTCAACGATCGACCACAGCAGGTCAGATGGCGTTCTTTTACCGGTTCCCTAAACTTTGGAATGCTCTTCCCCACCAGATTCACCATTCATCCTCCCCTTACTTCATCTCCACAGCCCTCCATAACTTCCACTCAGTAAATTGTACCTTTGACTAATTTCCACTCGAATCTGTATCTTCTCCCTAGCTTCTTCTCTCTCCCACCCAATGCTTCAATTATTCCAGCCTTTCTTCTATGCCCAACTGCCCCCCGCTGTCTCATTCCTCTCCTCGTTAGACCTCACCCTCCCTTCCCCTCACCCTCCTCGGCAGGTCTCATTCTGCCCTCCTGCAAACTGTTACTATGCTTCTTCCCACTTATACAAAATGTGTACTCTAATAGTTGCACTTATCTGTCCACAGGTGTATTACTATATTGTTTCCCATATCGCACTTATTATGTACCTCAATATTATTCTTATGTAGTCTTCAGTTATGCATTATATTTAGTTGTTTTAATTGTTATATTGAAATTTTGTTTGGACTATATGTTTTCCCCCGTACCCTTCCCCCAGAACGCACCGTGAGATGAGTAGCTTGTTATTCAGTGTGCCCTTCCTGGTGAAACATTTCAATAAATAAAATAAATAGTGTTGCCATAATCTAGGATAAGGAGAATGGCTTGCACAGTGTTTGCGGTCTGAGCTCAACTGACGATGCCTGACACGATTTAGGTGACCCAGGCATTAAAATACTTTTAAAATAGGTTTGTCAATATCAGATTTGAAGATCAAGGAGGGACTGAAAATGAGATTAAGATATTTAAATTCACTTACTAGCTTGAGTGGATTGTTATTTAAGCTGATTTGAGAAGGAGGAATTTGCCAGTGACAAAGCAGACTGTGACCCAAACAGCATAGTCTGAGTCTTTTTACTATTTAGAAATAAAAGATTATCAGAAACCCAGTTCCTGATTTTGTCTATGTCACCCTGGAGAGTCGAGGAAAGAAAATATGGAGTTTTATGAGCATAAAAAAGGACCTTGTTGTCAGCATAAAGTCTGACTGAACAATGGTCCACAACCGAGGGTAAGGGATCTGCAAAAAGGTTAAATAAAATAGGACCAAGTGTAGACCCTTGAGGAACCCCAGAGAAGATGGAGGAGAAGGAAGGCAATCGTTCCAGAAAACAGATCGAGTTCTCCCGTGTAAATAAGATGAAAACCAGGTAATAGCAAATAGCATTTGTGGAGATAGTCAAGTTAGAAGAAAAGGAAACATGCAGATGGAAAAGTATGGAAATAAAGTGCAAAATATGAGATACAATAGCATTAGGACCAAAGTTAAAGGGGAACAGTCTGCACAAAGGACCCCACACTCATGTGTGGGGCTGGTCCCAATGTGCACTTTATGTGCAAAAACATTTTAGTTTACTTACTGTTCACTGTAGTATAGTAGATTATATTGGACTAAGTTTGCTTACCTCTAGGCTGACATCTTCTGTAACAACAAATCCCAGAATTCCTTGCAGCTGACATCAGAGCATTACTGCAGCAGTGGGAGAGTACATGTTAGAGTTTTATAATCTCCAATCAGAAATTGTTTTCCTGTTCTGTTATTCTCCAGGGGCTAAGCACGGTCCTCTGTGACTATCATTCCTGGGAGGACAACAGGAACAACAAACAAAATATCAGAGTTATATAAGATCTAACATGCACTGCAAGCTATTGACTCTCCACTGCTGCAATACTGTACTCACTGTCAGCCTGGGGATTCTAGGATTTGTAGTTGCAGAAGATGTCAGTCTAGAAGTAAGCAAAATAGGTCTGATACAATCCACTGTACTACAGTAAACAGCACGTAAACCATGTTTTCTGCACACAGAGTGCACATTGTGACCTTACCCACACTTGAGTGTGGGGCCCATGATGCTGGTTCCCTTTCAGGTTTATGATACCCTCAACTGGGCCTAGCTCTTTCTAGGCAATTCAACGCAGTTATTGCATATGTACCTCAGACTTGGTTTGTATTTGTGGATTAAGTAGGTGATTTGAGGCCTTTTATTAGACCAACAGGAAATTTCAGTACAAAACCTTCAGCTTACACAAAGCCCTTCATTTTCAATAAAAGCTTTGCTATTATTCAAGGGATAGTGCTTCCTACTTCTAATAATTAACATACACAAGAAGGGCTGTAAGTCTGAATGACAGGAAGGTTGTTAGGAGGTGTTGTAAGTACCTCCATTGTCCTGTAATATAGCCAGGACACAGGAATCTGTGGAAATGATGGTGGGGGAGGGATGAGAGAAAGAGAATAAAAGATATATCTGTGTTACACAGGTATGCTGCATAAACATACATACGTACAGTAGAAGAATACAGTTCTTGTAGATAAAAGAAAGTATGTACAAAACATAGTAATGCAACCATGTCAATATACTGTATAAGGCACCATAAAATAACATTTAATGGGAAAGAAAATGAGTAAACTTATGCAAGCAATAAAAGTACTACCTGCTTGTCAGATTGATCTAGAGCCTTGAACTTGAAGAGCATAGGTCAGTGAAAATATTCTGTGACTGTTAACTACAGTATGCAGATCCTGACTTCTGCAGGTTTCTCTGTGACCTGTAACACTTTATGCATAGTTTCTTTCTCTCTCCTAAGCTGGTCTCCGGTCTTCCTTACTCGTTGGTTGTATCTCCTGATGCTGATAGGAAGGCAGGAATCAGACCTCTGCAGCAGGGGACATCCAGCCCTCTACTTTCATGTCTCCCTCAGTTTTACTTCCTGCCTTCAGAGCAGCAGGAACTCTACATGCAGAGCTCTCTCACCATGTGGCAGAGCTGAAGACAGCAGACTGTAAGTCAAAATATTCATTATTCTTCTGTATTTCTGAGCAATAGAAGCTGTATTACAGCACTCCTGGGTGGGTTCTAGTGTCAGCCTTGCAAGCTGCACAGACTGGCCCCACTTCACCAGGATGTTTTTTCCCATGATTTTCATCTGACAAGAGGGGTAGAATTCAGCCAAGAATCCCTCTTTCAGTGCTGAGTTTTAGCATGTGGGGAAAGAAAAACAGCACCGGAGTGCATCTTTGGAGCTATCCCCTCGCTGTCGGCAGCTCCTCGGGTGTTCCATCGACGGCTGGCATTTTGCTCTCACAGCCGCTCGTCGATGGTGCCGTTCATCGACAGTGGGCCCGCAGTACTAGAACAGCCGAGGGGTAGAATTCAGGGAAGAATCCCTCTTCCAGTGCCACATTTTTAGCTAGTGGGGGAAGAAAAACAGCACCAGAATGCATCATAGGAGCTACCCCCTCGCTGACTTCAGCTCCGCGGGTGTCCCGTCGACAGCTAGCATTTTGCTCTCACAGCCACTCGTCGATGGTGCCATTCATAGACAGTGGGCCGCAGTACTTTGCTCAGCCGCTGGTCGTGACGCTCAGTCTCTCTCTCTCTTCGACGAGCACTGCAGGTCGAAAAGGAGTGCTAATCCAGACCATCGTGTCTAATTTCAGCATGTGCAGCCCCCCAGCAACAACTAAAGACAAAATAATTGAGGGGAATTTAAAACATTTAATAAAGAAATCCCTGTGTACAGCAAAGGAAATGCAAGGAACAGCTCAGTAATTTGCTCTTAAAGGGCCAGAACCAGCAATTCACAACAGCATAGAATTAGGAAACGGGGGTCACTGAATAAAAGAGGAAGCAAGCCTTTGGTGTCATGGCCTTGGACAAACCTCCGGGCAGAAAATGCCAGCGCTGCAAGTCCCTGCTATTAATCACCTTAGCTGGCTTGCTTTTGCTAAGATGTGAAAAAGGCAGCGCTGCGAATAGGGAGGACTCGACAGATGCAGCCCCTTCCTTGGCTCAGATTGATAGCCAAAACAGGTCTGAGTGAGCGGCAACCACCAGGTCTGAGACAGCAGCGGTCACCAGGGAGACCCAGCAATCCGCAGCCCCCTCTCCGGCCCCAGAAATCATAGGCAAGTTAAATAGGGCCTTTGCGCTGGACCCTGCATGCTTTGACTGCCAACTTCCAGGGTCACCAGATAGGAGACCTCACAAGAAGGTAAAAAGGAAAAAGGACCCCATCCTGTCCTCATCCGAAGAGGGGCAGGTGTTCTCATGTCACTATGATAAAAAGAAAAATTCCCGATACAGAAACAGATCCTCAGAGGAGGAGAATCAGCATTCCTCACTCCACAGGAGAAGAAAAGATCTCATTCCGAAATAGATCTAGGGGCTCTCATAGGAGCGTGTCTAGGAACATTCCCAGACTCCTCAGACTCTAGTTCATCTCCCAAAGAGGAGAGCTACTGGGCTCATCCTCAACTCTGATGACTCCTCATCCAGAAATTTTGACCTGGGCTGACCTAGATTTTTCATAAAAGGTCTAATCGAGATTCACCTAGGACCTTCCTAAGCGGCTCCCTCCCAGCGAATCATACCTTTGCCTGGCATCTGCCTCCAAACCTGGCCACAGCCTTCCCTATTTCTCCAGCCATAGAGGACTTGCTAAAGGAGGAATGACAAGGTCCAGAACGCACCTATCCACGGCAAATCTTTAAGCTTCTCAAGTTTGACAAAAAGCAATCTGAAAAGTGGTTAGACTGCCCCAGAATTGACCCTCTGATTTCAAACCTAACCAAGAAGATGGTCATCCCAGCCAAAGGAGGGGCTTCTTTCAGGGACCCAGTGGATAGGAAAGTGGATGCCTCACTCAACTAGGCCTTTCAAACATCAGCAACGTCTCAACGTGGCACCGCCAATCTTTTTCCGGCCAGAGCCGCTATGTCCTGGGCTCCGGATTTAGCCTTTCAATTCTCTGTTGACCCAGAGAAGAACATGTCTATTTTTCTTCAGCTGCAGTAATCGGTTTTGGCTTAGGCTTATGCAGCAGACGTGTAGGAGAAGGCAGTCAGGTGCGCTGTTCAGACCATGTTGTATCTAACCTCAGCTCGCTGCATCCTCGGGCTTCAGGCCTGGCAAGCAGTAGCCTCTTCGAAGAGCCAGTTGGTTAATGCACCTCATGAAGGTATTCTCTTGTTTGGTTCAGCCCTGAAGCAGGAAGTGAAGGAGTCCGGGGAGATGGCTAAGATGCACATGCCACTATCAAGAGGCAGGGGCCAATCTTGGTCACCAGGCCCCAGACGCATTTTTCGTTTCCAAGGTTACAATAAGGGTCAAAACTCTTAACTTCCCTGGGAAAAAAGAACATGCTATCCGGGCCCATCCCGAGTAGGGGGCAGACATTTAAAATTTTCTTGAGGAATGGGTCCAAACCAAGTCGGACAGAGGGGTCCTAGACATTATCACAAGGGTTACCTAATACAAGCCCCCACTACCTCATGTGGTGCCCTCCCCTATCTCTGGCAACTCATCCAAAAGACAGGTGATGCTACAGGCCATTACGGACCTTCTGCAAGCAGGGGCTATTGAGCAAGTTTCCCCCACAGAGATCAATTGGGGAGTTTTTCTCTATTCTTCAACATGTCATAATGCACAGGGGGATGCAGGCCAGTCCTAGACTCAGATTCCTGAATAGTTTTGTCCGCAACAAACCCTTCAAGGTGGAAACCTTGTCATCAATCATCAGGGAGTTGCAAAAAGGGGATTTTCTGGCATCTATCAATCTGCAAGATGCTTATTTGCATATTCCCATGCAGGAATCACTCAGGCACTATCTCAGGTTCAAGGTGGGGGAGCAGCACTTTCAATTCAAAATTCTGCCATTCGGGTTTCTTAAGACCCACAGACATTGTTAAAGGGCTAGTAGCAGTCATAGCCCACATAAAGCCCCTCAGCTCAACCAAGTACAAGCAGTGGCGGAGGAGTCTGGTGGCCATGGCACTGCAGTTTCTCATCAACTGGAGACAGCGTTCCCCAACTCCAAGCCAGACCTTGAATCACCTGGGGGCAGACATCATGACACAAGCCAAGAAGGTCTTTCCCTGGAAACTAAATTTAGGGATCTGTTAAAGCTCATCAAGGAGTTTCACATAGCTCCTCAGCTGCCTGCTTATTTTTCATGTGACTAATTGGGTCAGATTAAAGCCTCCCTCCAGCGGTGGTTTCAGTGGGACAGAGGTCTTGAACGGTGCTAAGTTGAGCCATCCACACCAAATCTGAATCATGACTGATGCAAGCCTCAGGAGCTGGGGTTCACCTGCATCAGCTGTCGGCACAAGGCAGGTGGGTCGCTGTTAGAATCAAAGTACAGCTTAAATGTTCTCGAGATGAGAGCAGTATGCCCTGCCTTGAGGCACTCTGAACAGCAATTCCTCAATCAGGATGGACTAATTCCAACTGACAATCTGACAGTGTTGGCATACATCAAACATCAGGGAGGCACAAAGCTCAGAAATGCTAAAGGCCCCATCTCCTCTTGCAGTGGGCTGAGTACCACTGAGCGATGTATATTCCTGGACAGGAAAATATCACAGCAGACTGGCTTAGTCTAAGATTGTTCTACCAGTGGAATGGGAGCTGAAGGACAGTGCCTCCCACATCCTAACAGAACAGTGGGGCAATCCTCAGATAGATCTTTTCTCCTGCTGGCGGAACTCCAAGGTAAAGCAATTCTGCTCCTTGGCCAAGGACGAACCAGCGGTGGCCCAGGACGCCTTTTCCCTAGACTGGGGTCAGTTCGGTCTTCTGTATGCCTTTCCTCCAATACCGCTTCTATCAAGAGTCCTCCACAAAGTGGCTCTGGACAGGGCAGTCATGATTCTAGTCTGTCCCTTATGGCCTTTCTGCCCATGGTTCCCACTTCTCATTCATCTGTCAAGCGACCACCTCTAACCTTCAAGTTCAGCCCAGACCTTCTCCATTAAGGTCCGGTTCTGCATCCCAGTTTGAATAACCTGTCTCTCTAGGCCGGGAGATTGAGCGGGAAAACTTCAAGGAGCTAGGCTACACAGCTCCTATTATGGAAATGATGGGGAACTCATGTCGTCCTTCTTCCTCTAAAGCGTAATATAGACTCTGGAGTAAATTCTGGTTCTGGCTTTATTCCAAACACATACAGAACTATCCAATATAATCACCTGTACTACTGCAGTTCCTTTAAGATGGGTGGACAAAGAACTGCAACCAGCCCCCTTACGAGTTCAGGTTTCCATGCTGGGGGCACTCTTGTTGATGGATTCAGGGGAATCATTGGGCTCACATCCCCATGTCTGGAGGTTTCTAACGCCCTCCAATCAAGCCAACGGTACCACCTCGGAGTCTTAATCTGGTTCTCAAGGCTGTGACCAAGGCTCCTTTAGAGCCTCTCAAGGAGACATCCCTCATGCATCTCAAAATGAAAGTTGCATTTTTTTTCATAACTATTACTTCAGCCAGGAGCATCAGCGAACTAGGAGCATTGTTCACCTAAAAGCCATACACTGTCTTTCATCATGCTCTGCGGTACTCCAAACGGATCCAGGTTGTTCACCAAACATTTTGTCTCCTTTCCATTACAACCAAGGATTCATTCTTCCTTCCTTCTGCCCACACCCTAAAAGCAGTAAGGAAAGGGAAGTTCATCCACTAGACCCAAGAAGAGTGATGAAAATTTATATTAAGAGAATGGAGGCTATTCACAGAACTTTAGTTCAACTATGGGTCAAAATTATGGGTAATGAGGATTCAAAGGGCTCTATAGCCAGATGGATTCTATCAGTCATCTCCACGGCTTATGATCAGGCTTTGCCTGGCCCAGTGAGAGCCCATTCCACCAGAGCTATGGCCCCTTCATGGGTGTAATTCAGAGAAGCATCTCCAGCAGACTTATGCAGAGCAGCCACTTGGTCATCCATTCACACATTTACAGAATTTATAAGCTGGAGGTGATGTCCTTGGCAGAGGCATCCTTTGGCCGCCGAGTGCTTCATGCGGTGGTGGACCCTTAAGGACACTTGACATTCTTCCCACCCGGGACATCTGGGGATGTACTGCTTTTGTATATCCCATGAATAAGGAAGCCCAGAGACCAGCTTAGGAGAGAGAAATCGAAATTTAAATACCTGTAAATTTTCTTTCTCTGACGGCTGGTCTCCGGCCTTCAGATTCCCTCCCAGAATGTATATAGTTGGCTGGCCCCACAGCCATTTGTGCCTTAAAATTCTTGTTTTTTGTTTCCAAGTTCTTGTAGTATTGCCACATTTGGACTGCTTTAGGAAGAACTGAGGGAGTCAGGAAGTGGAGGGCTGGATGTTGCAGAGGTCTGATTCCTGCCTTCCTATCAGCATTAGGAGGTACAGCCCATGAGTAAGGAGGCCCGGAGACCAGCCATCGGAGAAAGAAAATGTACAGGTATTTAAAGCAGCAGTGCAACAATCTGGTGAAAATTTTGACCTATACTTTTTTATACAATTTTAGATTTGCCACTTACCTCCTGACATATGATACCCTTCTTTCCACAGTTTGAGTCTGCTTTAGTACTTTTTTCATGTTTGAAATAATAGAAGATTAGCTCCTTTTAATATGGCAGACCAAGTTTTCATCAGTATTTGCAGCTGTTTTGAACAGCTATTGTTCTGTAAGGTCAGTGAGCACTGCCTGCTGCATAATAGTTAATTTTAGTCACAACAGAAGTGATATATAAACAACTGATGGTCAAAAACAGCTGAAAATACTGATGAAGACCTGGTCTGCACCATATTAAAAGAAGCGCTCCTTTTATTATTTCAGACATGAAAAGAACTACTAAAGCAGACTCAAATTGTGGAAAGAAAGGTACAGTATCATGCAAGTCAGGAGATAAGTGGCAATCTAAAATAGTATAAAAAAGTATAGGTCAAATGTACCAGATTGTTGCACTGCTGCTTTAAATTTCAATTTTGTAATTAGTTCTGCAGTGACAAGTTATAAGAACAGGTTTGATGCAGACCTTCTTATGCATTACAAAGTAAGAGATAATATATGGAAAGAGATGTTAGTGCCATAATAAGTAGATTAGGTGCAATTTATGTTACATTCCCAATTTGTTTTAAAATCTGAGTAGTTTTCCTACAGGTAAGTCACCCTGGTTGAAGCCATGGGTGCCAGCAGGATACCATACAGTGCTGGAATGACAGTTTATGAGCTTTAGGAGCTGGGGGCCCATATGGGCCTGATTTTTAAGTTAAGCCCTCCTTCCCATTATGACTTAGTGGCAGTGATGTGTGAGCTACTGAGCTCACTTCAGAGCTACGGGCTAGAGCCCTAGCAAGCCATCCTTTAATTCCAGCACTGGCTACTGTATACTTCTGTGTACTTTGCTGAGTACAGCAAACTCTGGAAAATCCAGGGGCAACATAAGCCTCAGGTCATGGCAAGAAACACAAACGGAGCCTGTTATACCAGAAAAAAACAGTTTTCCCCTCCTTGGATGCATTAGTGTGGGGTTGTGAATGATCTCTGGAAGATGTGTGGGAGCTAAACTTAGAGGCCATGATTGTATGAGTGACCTGATCGAGTATGTATGCATGAGTGCTAGTGTGAATGGACTCCTGCAAGGCTGGCTACCTTGATGTGGTACAGATGCTTATAACAAAGTATCCTAAACACTGTAACTAAAAGCCACCAAACTTCTGTCTGTGTGTGTGCTTTAGATAAAATAAAATGTTGTGAATCCATTAGAATCATTGGCTACTGCATATTGTTGATTAAAATGAGAGTGGAGAAAGTTTGTGTGGTGGGGCAGCACATCTTTTGGTTTGTGTTTCTGAGGGGTGGGGGGTGGGGGCAACAGTTCATTAACTCTCGGGTATAGGTTTAAAATTCCGCTATACCCCTGGTTAAAGCAGACTGAAATTCTGTTCTCCTGTATCAAGCAGTGCAATGCACCCATTCAGATTGGGGGTTCCAGAAAGTGAAGCTATGCATATTGAGAGAGATGGAAGAGGATAGTTCATGTTAAAATAGAAACATAGAAATTGATGGAAGGACTGCTTGGCCCAGCTAGTCTGCCCATTTCCCCTACCTACTGTAATACCGCAGACCCTACTTGATTCCTGGCTTTACCCCCCCCTTTCCTAACCACTAAGGTTCCCTTATGCCTGTGCCATGCATTTTTGAATTCCGTTACTGTTTTGGCCCCCACCACCTCCGATGGGAGGCTGTTCCATGCACCCATCACCCTCTCAGCAGTGAAGAAGTACTTTCTCACATTTCCTTTGAGTCTGCCCCCCCAGTTTCATAGCATGACCCCTTGCTCTTGAACATTTTTTTCTCTGAAAAATGCTTACCTCCTATACCTTTTTTATACTCTTGAGGTATTTGAAAGTCTCTAGCATATCCCGTCTCTCCATCCTTTCCTCCAGAGTGTCCATATTGATGCCCTTTATTCTCTCCTCATAGGGCTTTTGGTGCAGACCCTGCACCATTTTAGTTGCCATCGTCTGGACCGCTTCCACTCTGTCTGTGTCCTTCCAGAGATGTGGCCTCCAGAACTAGACGCAGTATTCTAGATGAGGTCTCACCAATGATTTGTACAGTGGTATCACCACCTCCTTCTTCCTGCTAGTGATACCCCTTCCTGTACACCCCAACATCCCACTGGCTCTCCTCACTGCCTTGTCACACTGCTTGGCCACTTTTAGGTCATCAGATATAATTACCCCCAGGTCCTTTTCCTCTTTGGTAAGTAAAGAAGATTTTATTCATAATCATTGCATTGCAAGACATGAACTTCTTTCGACCCCAATTGAGCCAGTGTTGACTCATTTACAGTGGGTACCAAATAGTACAGGATTACTGGTTACAAAGTTACAATGTTTGAATTACAGCGAAGTACTGTATACAAGGTTATAGGCATTGTGCAGTCCATATATGTATTCTAAGCTATATATTAGTTCTGTCTTATTTGTGCCATACAATAAGTATACAATATTTACATGTGAGGAGCTAAGGCTCTCAGATAATAGGAGACAATGACTGTAGGCAAGCAGTATACACATGCAAGGGTTTGAGGGTGTGAGTATTACCATGGACACTCTTGAGATGAGTAGATGTGTATACGTTCATGTGTTTAGGCAGATAGTCATGTAGATTGAGACTATAGATATGTTTGAGGGTAGGTTAGTTGTTGCGATAATTCTTGTATTAAGGAGATGATATTGAGTAGGGTGATGGGGGGTGTTTATGTGGCTGAATTACTATACAGTGGTGTTCGGTGAGGTATGCCACGTGTGACTTAATATTCGTAGTCATAGTCTGGGCAGCAGGTTTTGGGCTTGAGGGCTTCCGTCTTGAGCCTGCTTCTGGTGGGTTCAGGTCTTTTGGGTTTTGTTTTCGTCCTGAACTTGATGGGTAGTGAGTTCTATAATGTGAGACCCCTATAGAGAAAGGAGGACCTTCCTATTTTGGTAGATGGTTGAGGTAGATTGAATTCCACACCATCAGCCGTTCTTAGGTTAGGCCTGGTAATTTCTTTCATTGACAGATTAAGTATATACCCTAAGCCGGCCTGGTGGCATAGAGAGTTGAGGCGCGGGCTCCTTACCTCTTACCACGCCGGCAACCCGGGTTTCGGAATGGACTCGGGCACGGGGGTCGGCAGGGAAGGATGAGCATCCGTCGGATGCTCTCCTCCCTGGGGTGTGTTGGAGTCAAGGTCGCTCTGCAGCAGCACCGGTGGAGACCGGGAGCATTGCAGAGGATCCCATAAGGAACACCAGAAAAATGGAAATACGCTCTGGACTTGGCGGATGATGGCTGCTGGCCCAGGACACCTCTGAAAGATTCCAGCGAGGCCACTGAATGACTCAGCAGCTCCCGGGACTGAAAGTAAATAGTGTGCCGGTCTCCTCCCTGCCGGTGCCTTTCCCCTCGAAGGAGAGGGATCCTACCAGCATAGGGTTATGCCGGGCTATCCCGTGTTTGGCTGCGGATCTGAGGTAAGGAGGGGTTTGTGTGGGGGATAGTAGGAGGACTGTCTATGGGGTCATCTCAGCCCGAAGGAGAGGTAGCTCCTGAGCACGACAGGGGTTAAAATAGATAACACACACAAAAAGTATATACCCTGCAGGTGTTTTTGTGGTGTACTTTTACCATTGGGTTTCATAAGTGCATTTTCTCCTAAAACAGCAAAGGAAGGAGGTGCTGTTAGAGCCTGACTACTCTATTGGGACTTAAGAACTAGAACTACTACTGGGACCTTCAATTTAGAGTAAAACACAACGAAACAACAAAACAAGAGTTAGCGTGTTTGTCTGGTGCAGAGCTCAGGGTTTTGGAGATGGTCTGCTACACGCCCTTTAGGGGTTTATTCCCGATGGCCTGTTAGCGGTGCTAGACCTATTGGGGCTGCCGAAGGATAGTGGTGACCAGATGCCTAGTCCGGGGTTATAATGATGCTGTGACTGGGGCTGTTCTCTCGCCCTGTCCGTATTCGTCCCTTAACCAGTGCCCTCAGTCCCCTTGGTTTGACGGGACCTTGAGGGAGCTGGGGAAAGTGGGATGAAGGCTGGAACATCACTGGCAAAAAATCATGATCTGGATACAGACAGACTTAGATTGTTAGCCCATTATAAGGACTACCAATCGGCTATCTCCCATAAGAAGGCAGACTTCCTGTCCAGGGAAGTTGCTGTGGCACAAAACCGACCGGCTCAGCTCTACGAATTGTAGACAGACTGTGCAATCCAGTCATCTGCAGTCTGAAAACATTATGCATAAAGGAAATGCGACAAATTAAGCTCGCTTTTTGCCAATAAGGTTGCCGACATCAGGTCTGAGATTAGCTGGGATGCCCCAATGGGGCAGACAATGATCGATGGGAGGTGGCAGCTCCTCGGTTTGTCTAGTTTGACTTCAGCCGGCTGGCGATCGGGGTTGTCATGAAGATTATCCAGTCTTTGCGGCCAACCTGCTGTGGTTTGGACCCTGGCCCAATGCGTCTCCTTGTGGGGTGTGTTGAAACTATCAGCCCAGTCCTTGCTGAGATAATCTGGTTTTTGTTAGATTACGGGGTGTTTCCGGACACCCTGAAGGAGGCGATAGTGGTATCCCTTCTTAAAAAAAACATCTCTCGACCCAGACTGTCTTGCCAACTACAGACCCATCTCTAACCTCCCCTTTGTGGGTAAGGTTATTGAGAAGGTGGTCGCGCTGCAGCTGGAGGATCATCTGACCATCCACGACATCTACGATCCTCTCCAGTCCGGTTTCCGGAAATGGCATAGTACCGAGACGGCCCTTGTTCAGGTTCTCAGTGATCTTGTAATAGCAAGAGATCGGAGGAGCCATTCCATCTTGGTTCTTCTTGATTTCTCGGTGGCATTTGATGCTGTTGACCATGTGGTGTTGGTCAGGTGCCTGCGGTCAGTCTGTGGACTGTCTGGTACAGTCCTCAGATGGTTTCATTCTTTCCTTACTGGCAGGTTTCAGAGAGTTGTATGTGGGTTTATTCCTCTGACAGGTTCTCCCTGCCATGTGGGGTTCCGCAGGGATCTGTACTGTCCCCCATGTTGTTCACAGTGTATATGTTGCCATTGGGAGGCATTGTAAGGTGGTATGGGCTGAATTTTCACTGCTGTGCAGATGACACTCAGCTCTACCTGTCCTTGGTGCCCGATCGGGGGGGAGCTGTCTCG
Source organism: Neoceratodus forsteri (assembly GCA_016271365.2). NCBI lineage: Eukaryota > Metazoa > Chordata > Ceratodontiformes > Ceratodontidae > Neoceratodus > Neoceratodus forsteri. The sequence goes on from CM028129.1 coordinate 675,658,877, forward strand.
AGTTTTAATGACTGCCTTTCTGAGATTGAGGATTGGATGAGTGCTAGTTGGCTGAGGTTGAATCTGGACAAGACTGAGGTTTTGGTGGTGGACCCGGGCCATCGGGTAGAGGGGTCGTCAGCAGGGCAAGCCTCAGGGCTTTGGCTCAGTGGTCGCCAGCTGATGACCTCTGAGTGGGTGCGGGATCTGGGTGTGATTCTGGATGACAGACTGACGCTTAAACATCAGGTGTCGTCTGTTGTCAAGACTGCCTTTTACCATCTAAGGAATGTAGCCTGGATCAAGCACTTAGTTCCGCCCGATAACCTATCAGTTCTGGTTCATGCCTTTGTAACCTCATGCCTTGATTACTGTAATGCCCTGTACCTAGGGCTACCAAGGTTTGCTATCCGCCGCTTGCAGCTGGTGCAGAACGCAGCAGCTAGGCTGTTGACTGGGCTACCTCGTAGCTGTCATGTCAGTGCTGCGCGATCTGCACTGGCTGCCTATTCAGTGGTGGGTCATCTTTAAGGTCGGTTTACTGACCTATAAGGCCCTACACGGGCAGGGTCCGAGTTATCTGCAAGATCTTCTTCATCCCAATTGCCCCTGCCAGCCGGTTCGCTCCACCGATGAGGGATTGCTAGAGATTTCCAGGGTTCGTTTAAAGTCATCTGGGGCTCGTGCGTTTGAATTTGTGGCCCCATCCCTGTGGAATTCTCTGCCTCGCCGGATTCGACAGTGCCTGACGGTGGAGAGCTTTAAATCTGCATTAAAAATGTATTTATTTATTTTGGCATTCCCTGATTTTATTTGATCTACTGCAGCTGTTTTTACAAAGGTAGTCGTTTTATGGATTTTATGGTTATGTACTAGCACTATGGTTCTGGAATAGTGCTATTTTATAAATAAACAATGATTGATTGATTCATTGGGGACTGGGGGTCCACCTGGAGGGATGTAGGCCTATACTGGCACGATGGTCTGCATCTGTCCAAGAGGGGAACCAGGATCCTAGGTGATAGGTTTAAATGCTTCATTGGCAAGCATTTAAACTAGCCAAGGGGAGAGGCACTGAAAAGGAGCAGGGAAATCCTAGCCCCCCCCAAAAAAAAAATCAGGTTAGTTAGTGAGGTAAACACCAAGATAGAGAAGACGATAGGGAGAAGGGCAGGGGTAAATGGAGAAAAAGGCAAAGGCAGTAAGGACAGGAATGGGGCAAAAAGGGGTAAGACTATCAACACATGGAGGGTAATGAGTACCAATGCCCATAGTCTAGGTAACAAGCTCCTTAGACTGGTGGCCTTGATGGAAGAGGGACACCTGGATATTGTCACAGTCACAGAAACATGGTACACAGAGAACCATCACTGGGGTGTTAACATACCAGGGTATACAATCTACAGGAGGGACGGGGAGGGTAGAAGAGGAGGAGGAGAAGTTCTCTACATAAGGGAAGGGATCAAAGCAACGGAACTAAAGGAAAAACAGGGAGGAGAGGAGGCACTGTGGGTCACCCTGGAGACCGAAATGGCACCATAATCCACGGGGGGTTGTATACAGACCCTCATCTCGGGGAGAAATGGACAAGGAAATGATAGAAGGCATCCTTAGGATGGCAGAAAAGGGAGATATTGTTGATGGGGATCTGAATATGCCAGATGTTAACTGGAGCACCTTTGATGCAGCCACATCCAACAGCAGGGTAATTCTCGATGCCCTACAGTGGGCATGCCTCAGACAGCTAGATTTGGAACCCACTGGGAGGAGCAGTTCTAGACCTGGTACTCTCAAATGGGGACGGGAGAGGATCTCAGATCTAGAAGTGGGTAGCCATCTGAGAACAAGTGACCACCAAACAGTGTGGTTCATCATGATAAACACAGGGCCATAGAGTCAAGCCATACAAAAGTGTGAGGGTACTGGACTTTAGGAGGGCTGACCTTGTCAAAATGGGAGAGTGCCTCAGAAAAGCACTAGTAAACAGGCAAGAAGGAGGGGTGGAGGAATAATGAGGAAACATCAAAACTGCCATCACAGAGGCAGCAAGTCTTTGTGTGACGCAAATAAACAAATCAAAACGAAAAAAAAAAAACACTACGGTTCTCAAAAGAGGTAGCGGGGAAGGTTAGGGAGAAAAAGATAGCATTCAGGAAGTATAAGGAAACACAGAAGGAGCAGGACAGAGTACTGTACCAGTTAAAGCAGAAGGAAGCTTGGAAGGCAGTCAGACTAGCAAAGGCCCAAAGCGAGGAAAGATAGCCAACTCAGTTAAGAAGGGGATAAAACCCTTTATAGGTACATTAGGGACAGGAAAGACCAAGGGAGGGATAGTGAGGCAATAAAGGGAGGTGGGTGGGCAGAGAGGGACAGTGAAAAGCCGGGATACTGAGCGAATACTTCTGCTCAGTAGTCACAAAAGAAGAGGGGGGGGAGGTACCTAATACAATCAATAGAAGCACTCTGGATAGAAGGGTTGTTACCAGTCCTTTCACAGAAGAAAGGGTTCTGAAAGAACTCCTAAAACTGAAGGTGGACAAAGCAATGGGGCCTGATGGAATTCACCCCAGAATTCTAAAAGAACTAAGGGGAGAACTAGTGACACTACTGACTACCCTTTTTAACAAATCATGGGATGATGATGTGGTACCTAAGGACTGGCGGAGGGCCGATGTGATTCCCCTTCACAAAAGTGGGAGCAAAGCAGAGGCAGGAAACTACAGACCTGTTAGCTTGACCTCAGTGGTAGGGAAAATGTTGGAATCACTTCTGAAAGAAAGAAAGAATTGTTGAGTACCTAGAGGCCAGCGGGGCACAGGACCCAAGGCAGCATGGATTCACAGCGGGATGGTCATTTCAGACGAATCTAATAGATTTCTTTGACTGGGTGACCAAAGTAGTAGAAAAGGGAGGGGCTGTGGACACGGCCTATGTAGACTGTAGCAAGACATCTGACATAGTCCCACACAAAAGATTAATAAACAATTTAGCCAGCCTGGAAGTGGGTCCCAGGGTGGTAGCCTGGGTAAAAAATTGGCTGGACAACAGGACACAGAGGGTAATAGTAAACGGAGTCCACTCTGAAGAAAGGGGGGTTACTAGCGGGGTACCGCAGGGTTCAGTACTGGGTCCTGTCCTTTTTAATGACTTTATAAGTGACATTGCAGATGGACTGGAAAGAAAAGTATGCATCTTTGCAGATGACACAAAGATCTGCAACAGGGTTGATACATAAGGTGGGGTGGAAAGGATGAGAAGGGACTTGGCAAGGTTGGAGGAATGTTCAGAAGTATGGCAATTTAGATTCAATGCAAAGAAGTGCAAAGTAATACACCTGGAAACAAAATCCCAGAGGAAGAGTACACAGTGGGGGGGAGTATTAACAACAACAAAAATGGAAAGGGACCTGGGGGTAGTCATATCAGATGTCCTAAAGGTAAGCAAGCAATGTGAGAAGGCAGTAAGGATGGCTGGGGGGATACTGGGATGTATAGGGAGAGGCATCACCAGCAGAAAACAGGAAGTTGTTATCCCTCTGTACAGACAGTTGGTGCGACACCATCTGGAGTACTGCGTGCAGTTCTGGAGACCCCATCTCCGCAAGGACATAGACAGAATGGAGGCGGTCCAGAGGAGGGCAACTAAAATGGTGCAGGGTCTGCAACAGAAGCCATACGAAGAGAGACTAAAGGAGCTTAATATGTATACCCTTGAGGAAAGGAAGGAGAGAGGGGACATGATAGAAACTTTCAAGTACCTCTAGGGAATCAACAAACTCCAAGAGGGCAGCATCTTTTCAGGAAAAGAGATGTGCAAGAACAAGGGGACACAATGTGAAGATAGAGGTGGGACGGCTCAGGGGCAATGTGAGGAAGTATTTTTTCACAGAGAGGGTGGTAGACACATGGAATGGCCTTCCTGAGGAGGTCGTGGGGTCAAAAACAGTGGAGGAATTCAAGAATGCATGGGACAGACATAAGGCAATTCTGGTGGGGGGGTAGAAAGAAGTAGGTTGTTGGTTAACTAGGATCTGCAGCTTATCCAGTAGGTGGGAAAATGGGCAGACTAGGTGGGCCAAGTGGTCCTTATCTGCCATCAAAGTCTATGTTTCTATGGTGCTTGGGTTGGGACAGGAATAGTTCCCATAGGAGCAGGCAGTGGTGAGTGGGATGGGGTGCCCCAGCACGAACCTGGCTAACTTGTTGGGAAGGGTGTCACTTTTGTTCAATTCAGAGATGGCTGCCCATCCGTATAGTACGTCGCCATAGTCTTTGGTGGTCATGAGTACCACGCCCCTATCATGTACTCCACCCTGTGTTTCTGTGCCCAAAGTGCATGATTTTGCACTTCTTCAGATTGAATCTTAATTGCTACATTCTTGACCACTCCTCAAGCTTACTTAGATCCCTTCTCATTTTGTCCACCTCCCGGTGTCAGCCCTGTTGCAGATCTTTGTGTCATCTTCAAAAAGCATCCTTCCCTTCTAACCACCCTGCAATGTCATTTATAAAGACATTAAATAGGACCGGCCCTAGTACTGATCCCTGTGGCACCCCACTGGTCACCCTCCTCTCCTCGGAGTGAATGCCTATCCCTCAACCAATTTCCTACCCATTTTACCACCTTAGTACCCACTCCCAGGTTGCCCGACATCTGTACAAGTCGCCTGTGTGGAATGGTATCAAAGGCCTTGCTGAACTCTAGGTAGGCCACATCCACCACTCCACCTTGATCTAATTCCCTGATCACCCAGTCAAAGAAATCTATCAGATTTGTTTGACATGACCTCCCCTCAGTGAATACATGCTGCCTCAGATCATATAACTGGTTATTCACCCCCAGAACAAAACTCAGTTTAGAATATCTGGAAAACCTAGTTATTTAGAGTATTTAAACGTTTATTGACTGGGAAAGGGACACTGAGCTGAAGCTCATTTCCAAGTTCATCTTGGGGGAAAGGAGTTACAAGGGATATGCAAAGCAGAGAGCAGCAAAGTGCCAAAAGTACAGTAAACAAATTATGAATAAATGTAGAACACAGGGTAGTAAATTTATGTATAGGCTTAAAAGCAAAAAATGAACAAGGCACCATCACAGCAAAAAGCTAAACTTATTGAGTTCTGGTTAGGAAAATGGGATGACAGCATGACACTGAAGGAGAAAGAAGCAAAGAATGGGGGCCGGGGGCTAGGTGTAAACGTCGAGATGAATAAAATGAGACCGCAGGAGAAGTTTCAGAGAGGAGAGTGAGAGATGACTGGGATGAGGGATGAAGTTCTAGATGGTTGGTAGATGAACAGAAAATGAGAACTGGCCAGCTGAGGATTTACAATGAGGATAAGAAACAATCAGAATTAAAGTACTGAGTAAGCTTAGGGTTGAAAGAATGGAAGGGAGGGAGGCGATATGGTGGAATGGAGGTAAACCAGAATTTAGCCGAAATATGGTGTGGTGAGAGACCACAGGACTCAAAGGTATGGAAAGAAAGGCTAGGATAGAGGATCTGTAATAGGTAAGAGGAGCATCCAACACAAAACTAAAGAAAGTGTGAAAAGGGGATCAGCTTGCCTAGGGTTGATTTACGGTAGCACCATAAACCAAATCCTTTGTGGCTGGCAGTGTTTGATAACACAAGCTGATTATTCACTGTTGTCAGTCAAGCAAGTTCACACTCAGTATGGTCCTTGTGATGGGTTGAAATAATCAGGTCAAACAGGAGTCAACATTTAAGGGTACAACATACCTGAAAGGTATGATTTTTATTAAGAAAACAAATAAGAATCACAAAAGAAACAAGATCAACAGCTTAATTCAGCATACTTCGAGATATAAAACAACAAAAAAAAAATTAGCACAACTTCTCTGCCATGGTTCTAGCAGAAGAACAAAACATTATGCATACCATCAGAGAGCAGGAGGTCTTTTCAGTAACCCTCCCTAACCGCATCTAACTCCATGTCTGAGATGAGCTTCATTTAAAGGAGAGAAACTCCACCTCTTCAATGAAACCACTCCCATCTATTAATATAAAAGTTATAATAAATACTTATTTCAAACATATCGTAATAGAAGGACTGGAAAACAGTTTACATTAATATGTTTAACTCAAGAATATGACTTTGGAGTTGACTAACAACGACTCAGACCTAAATAATCTCTAAATTTCAAGGAAATGGGCTAACTTAAGTGAAACTCCTCCCAGATTCTAAACAAAACACCCACTTTTCCTTATAAAAGGAGGCAAGTAGATGCCGTTGACCCCCTATAGGAGAAGGCATATTGCAAGAACCAAAGCAGTGATTGGATCTAGCGGTTTACAACACTCACAGGTCTGTGTTTGAACTATTTATACATTGTACATATCTGTATATATTTTGGACAGTTATTTCACCCCTGAGTATAATAAACATCATTAACATCATTTGTTATAATGTCCCTCCGGTTTCCAAGGGTGGTAGGACACCCGAGCTGGCGGAGGAGTGTACTATTTAAATGGGTCCAGGCAGCTCTTCTATAGTGTACAAGTAAGCAACTATCCCACAAATAGGAGAAGCAAAACCCTCCGTTATATAGGGTGTTCATGCCATTTCTCATATAATTACATTACCCAAAATCTCTCTAATCTTTGTTCAGGTCCTACTTTGGGGGTTTCACTATAGCACCATAGGCAAACTTCGCCAGCACAATAGAAACTAGTGCTTACATGGAGCAGGGTCATTTCTAGACCCTGAGATAAGGAATCTCCTTCCTGGCAGGTAATCTCCTTTTGGAGGGGGTCCTCCAGATACTTATAGTGTCTTTATAGGGTACAAGAAAGAAAAAGGGGGGGGGGGATATGGGCATCATGTAGAAAGGCAGTGATCGACCTTAGGAAGGGTGTAGTAGGGAAGAGAGTAGCCTCAAGCAAGGGGTCCATGCCAGGGTCACCAGCAAGGTGGGGGGAGGCGGGAAGCTACCAGTATCCCACATGCCCCAATACATCCCGGCAAGTAGAGAGAGCATGGATCGTCCTCTCCCTTTAACCAGCGGGGGCAATACTGATCCCTTCATTCTCATAGTCAATAAGGTGGAATTAGACTGTGGGGTTAAATGGCACCCCACAGACCACGGACGCGGCGGCATCTGCGGGGGAGGGAGGCAGACACCAGCCCCCAAACTAACTCCAGCCCAGCCACACGGTCACCCTAGGCCGAGTCCAAGTTCGGGCTGCTGTATTTGGTTAGCATCACATCCACCAGTACCTTTTCCCAAAACATATCCTTATCTTATTATATAACCGCCAGTGCATAAACAGTTTCTGAGAGATGACCTTTGTCAGGAGGATAAGCTAACTATTGGTGGGCTAAAGCCCACCACCCGGCCCCCAACCAACCCCTCAACCCATAACCCGCATATAACTGTAATAACATACCCTGCTATGAAAATGGTCAGCGATGTCTATACATCTTAATACATGAAGGCAAATATGTAGCGTAGCTGATAAAAGCCAGGAGCACTCCGGTTGCAGCAAGCCGAGTCTAACACTCACCCCTCCTGGACTGGCTACAAGGCGACCCCAGGTACAGAGCGCGGAAGTTCAGGAGAGCGAACATATAGGTGGCAAAAGCGCCTCCCAATCCCCAGCATTCGTGAGAAGGGAGCAGGAACACCGCCTTCTCCCATCCACATACAGATGATAGTTCTGCATCTACAGGGTCCAGGTCACAGCAGTCCTCACACCCCCCATACAAGGAATCATGCCCAGCACCGGAACCTCCTCATCTCCAGATGGGGCAGAGCAATAACTCGCTTCCATGCTGCCATGGCCCACAGTCTCCACTCATCTCTCCCAGGGTGTGTGCTGGCATATAGAGGTGGGCACAGAGACGGAAATCTAAGGGAACGGCCTTGTCTGGCAACTTAAACAGTGTAGCCCTCCTCCATCCACCAAAAACTCAGCACCTGCTCTCCCCCCCCCCACTGCCCGAGAGGGTCCCCACGGGGCACCGCCCTGAAGGGGAAGAAATGGGGAAAGAAAACACTGGGCCCCCCACCATTAGCAGGCCTCCCAGCAAACCATTTGCACCGAGCTTGCAGTTTGAGAGAAAAAGCTTTATGAGAAAGCCAAACTACCAGGCAGTATCGACACTGTGCTCCCACCCTCCCCACCTCCTGGACATAGGCCCCTCCAGACAGCACTGCCAACTCAGAAACAAGGGGGGGGATATGAAAGAAACAAGGAAGGAGGGGGGAAGGTACCCAGAGAGGTGCGGTGACAACTCCCAAAGGCGAGGGGGGGTACCAACATCACAGGGCTGGCTGGGGGCGCCAACCACGCAAGCCACCACAGTTGGGGTATACAGTTTTATAACAATGTCAGATTGTACCCACAGGAATCCCAGAGCTTCCCCCCATTGTTTCAATAAATAATGTTATTTTTATGCCATTAATTTCTTTTACTGTGAAGATACTTGCTGTTCTGGTCAGCAGGCCTTAGCTTCATCCCGGAGTGCTCAAGGGCTCCAAACGATCAGGGATGGAGGCGGTCTGTCGTGCCTTTGGGGTGCTCACAATGTCCTGTATTGCCTCCGTTCCCTGGCCGCGCCTTGCCTCCCGCTGGCCGCCACTCCACATCTTTCGGAGAGCTTAGCTGCAGTCGAGGGTCCAGCTGTATCGGTGCTGGGTCTCTGCTGAGGACATCTATCTTCCTGGACTTCAACTCCACCATAGCTGCAGCCGCTGAATCAAAGGTGAGATTACTGTCCTTGAAGTAGATTGTCATCCTTGCTGGATATGGCGTCCTAAATTGAAGGCCTGCATTTTTGGGAGCTTTCATAATAGGGATGTAGGCCCTCCGCCTCAGCATAACCTCCGGGTCAAAATCATTCTCAAAATACAGCCGCTGATTTTTCAGAAGTACTACCCCCTTCTTCCATGCTGCGTGTAGAACATTTTCCTTCTCCTGGAAGCATAGGAATTTGACCAGTACCACTGGCTGGTGTGCTCCAGGGGCTGGCCTCGGACCTAGGGTGCGATGAGCCTGCTAAAACTCCAGGGTGCAGTGAGACAGGAGGGTGAACACTTCATGGAAGGTGTTTTGTAAAAATTGGATAATGTCAGAGCCTTCGGCTGCCTCAGGGATGCCAGCATTCCAGATGTTGTTACGGCAATTCCTGCTCTCAGCATCCTCGGCACGGTCCTGGAGTTGTTTTATACTGTGGTGCAGCTGCACGATGGCTCTCTCAGCACAGTTCACCCTACTATCCATTTCAGTGATCTGGGTCTCAGTAGTCTCTTGCCACTTTTCCAATTTACTGATGTCAGTACGGAGGGCCAAGGCAGTAGATTGCATCTCTTTGTGAAAATCGTGGAGCTCAGCCAGCATCTGTCTCATCTGTCGCTGGAGGGTGTCTACTGGGATGTGGCCACATGTAGTCACGCTTGGCGCGCGAGACCCATGATGCCTGGGAGCCTCCCGCTTTCTGAGCTGCCCTGACAACCATCATCCGGTGCTGCAATCGCTTTTATTTAGGCTCGCTTTCTTGCTCACGGCATTCTGCGTCCTCCATGGATTTTAGTTATATAGATTTCTATTTAAAAGCTGAAATTTGGAGGTCGAAGATCGATCACAGCGGAGCTCTGATTTAAGATACACCAGGGAGCATGACGTCACCGGAAGTCTCAAATATCCATATACTCTTGAGACCTAAGATTGCTTACAGTTCTCTTAAACCTTTAGTAAAACTGATAAACAGAAGTTGAATAATTTTGATATACATTGGTTTTACTTTATATGCCCTTTGTGAACTGAATTACCTTTGCACATTTTTAAACAGATGGCAGTTCACAAGTTGTTAAGTAAAAATTGGATATTATTGTAAACGGTTTTGCTGTGGTTCCCGTCATTTGGCTATGTCACAGTTTCTCCTAGTCATTTCATTTCACAACTCACCCAGACTATTAGGTCTGGCATCAATTGGCTCTCACATCAGTACATCTCTGGACAGTCCCCCCTCCCAGCATAAATAATATAAAATAAACTCCAGGTTGGCACAATTTGCCCACCAGATGAGGCACTGTGTTTGGGGGTGTAGATTTGGAAGTCGTACTGTAATTGTTGGAGTACAGTACGATGATGTGTAGTGGCAGCAAATTGCCTGAGGATGATTTGATGAGGGAGCCAATTGAACACTGGAGCTAATAGTCCGAGGTGAGTTTCACAGAGTGAAATGACTGGGACAAATTGACGTGTTCCCCAGTAAAGTTTGGGATCATGTTTGTGTTTTCCTGTGGCTTTATTTAGTTTGATTTAGGAGAGATGTTTTATTGGCTTACTTGCATGAAACAAGTTGAAACTGAAAATATGTGGACCATCTGAACCCAGCATGCACATCTGCGTAAAGAAGTCATACATTTTCAAGTTATTAATGCAATATTGTGATTTTGCTCTGAAACATAGAAACACAGATATCGCCAGCAGATAAATGCCTTGAGGCCCATCCAGTGTGCTTGAATCTCTTAGTGGAAAAGGGAAATATCCCCAGCGATTATTCTGCCTCTCCCCAGTTGTCCCACCTACACTCTTCCTCATGTGTCGATCCCACTGCCTTTTATACCATCCCCAACTGTTTCATGGCATAAAATCCTTCTGGAAGCCTGTTTTATTTTTTCTCCATCCTTTCTGTGAAATAGAATTTCCCAAGCCCTTTCTGTACCTCCTTCACCAGCTTCATGTAGGTTCCTTGGTGCCCATGTTGAAGAACAACTCCTTGCTATCCACCTCGTTTATCCCATGGAGGTACAGTACTTAAAAGTCTCTATCATGTCACACCTCCCTTTTCTATCTCCCAGTGTGTACATACAGTACTTGAATGTCTCAATCATGTCACCCCTCCCTTTTTTATCTCCCACTGTGTACGTATTGAGGTTTTCCAACTTCTCCCCATATCATCTCCCCTACTGTCCCTGAATCATACTGATCTCACTCCTTTGCACTGCTTGCAACCTCTCTGCTCTTCTTCAAGTGTGGACTACAAAACTGCATACAGGACTCTCAAGTGTGGTCTAACCACAAATCTGTACAAGGGCAATATTACCTCCTTTCTTCTGCTACTGATCCCCCTCTCTGCGCATCCCATAATCCCATTTTCTCTGCCCGCAGCCCTTGCACACTGTGCTGATGCGTTCAAGTTCTCCATTATTTACATCCCTAGGTACTTTTCTTCCATTGTTTTTCCCACCAACTTACACCCCATCTTATATCCTTTTTGTGGTTTCTGGCTTCTGTGCCACACCCTTCCAGGTCCACCTAATGGTCCATATCTCCTCTCCACTGTCTATCCTTCCAGATATCTTCGTATAGTCTGCAGAGACATATCTTGCCCTGATCCCTCCCTTGGGTCACATATGAAAAAAGACCTGTCTCAAAACTGAAACTTTGGATGCTCCACTTGAACGTTCCTTGCCACTGAATGTTCCCCATTCTTGAACACCCTCTGGGTCCTCCCATTTATCTAGTTTTTAATCCATCCGATTATCTTGTCCCCAACCACTAACTTGCCCAGTTTCTTGACCAGCTGTAGTTGTGGGACAGTCAAAGGCCTTACTGAAGTTCAGATATAGTGTATCCACTGCCTGACCCTTATCAACACCTTGCCATTCAATTGAAGATTTCGATCAGGTGTATTTGGCAAGACCTCCCACTGGTAAATCCATGTTGCCAAATGTGCTGTAGATCATTTTCCTTCAGAAACTCTGCCAGCCTGTTCTTTATTATTGATTCAATAGTTTCTCCTACAGTAGATGTCAGACTGACTGATCTGTAGTTGCCCAGATTCTTGCACCTTCCACTTTTGTGTGGAGGCCACATCTGCTGTTCTCCATTTCCGTATACTTCCCATTTTCCAGAGAGCAGCTGAAGAGATCTGCCAGCAGTCCTGTCAGGACCTACATACGAACATACAAACTTGCCAGCAGATAAAGGTCTTTGGGCTACTGAGTCTGCTCGATTATGCAGCTAGCAGCCCTATACTGCAGCTGCTCCTCCTCCTCCCTCCAGTGACCCTCCTTCTTACCCTGTCCCATCCTTTTTGAAGCAGTCCACTGTCTTAGATGATACCACTTCCTCTGGTAATGCATTCCACCCTGTCACTACCCTCTCCATAAAAAGCATCTCTTCATTTCCTCCTGAAACCCCCCTTCCAATCTCAGATTGTGCCCTTGGGTGTCCCTCCCTCCTTAATTGGAAAAGCCCTCCATGCCCACCTTATTTATTCCCTTCATGTACTTGAAGGTTTCAATCATGTCCCTCCTATCTCTCTTCTCCTCCAGGGAGTACATGTTCAGTTCCCTCAGCCTACTCTCAGGGCAAGTCCCCAGCCCCTGGATCATTTTTGTTGCTCTGTGTTGCACCGCCTCCAGTAACCTAATGTCCTTCTTCAGGTATGGATGCCAGGACTGCACGCAGTACTCTAGGTGTGGTTAACCAGTGACCTATATAGTGGCAGGATCACCTCCTCCTCCTGGAGGATATGCCTCTGGCAGTACAACCCAGCCTTTACAGCTGCCTTTCTACACTGTGTGGAGTTGTTCATTGCTCCCATTATGATCACCCCAGATCCTTCTCCTCCTCCTCTGTTTTGGCTAGTTGAATTCCCCTAGCTGGTAGTGCCTCCTTGAGTTTTGCTCCAAAATGTAGCACCCTTGCATTTCTTGGCATTGAACCCCAGCTGCCAAGTGTCTGACCAGTCCTCCAATATTGCCAGATCCTCTTGCAACCCCTGCCTATCCCTCCAAGTCATCCGCATTGCTCCTGTCTTGGTGTCATCTGCAAACAAACTGATCTTGCTCTTGATGCCTATTGCGATGTCTCCTAAGAAAATCCCAAATAACACCGGCCCTAGTACAGAGCCCTGTGGCACTCCACTTGTCATTGCCCTGGACGATGAGAGCTCCCCTCCCACCACCACACTCTGCTGTCTCCCCTGCACCCAGTTGACTATCCATAGCACCATCTTCACCCCCACCGTTGTGTCTTCCACCTTACTACCCAGCCTCCCATGCGGCACTGAATCGAATGCCTTACTGAAGTCCAGGTACAGGACATCCACTGCATGGCCCCTGTCTAATTGTCTGGTTACCCAGTCATAGTACTCTACTAGGTTGGTCTGACAGGCTCTGCCTGAGACAAACTCATGCTGCCTGCTGTCTTGCAACCCATTAGCCTCTAGGAGGCAAACCAGCCTCTCCTTCAGGATTGTCTCCATCGGCATTCCTATGATGGGTGTGAGGCTTAGTAGTCTGTAGTTCCCTGGCTCATCTTTGGAGCTGCTCTTGCAGAGGGGCACCATGTGTACCATCCTCCAGTTCTGCGGTATATTCCTTGACTCCAGGGATGCATTAAACAGGTCTGCCGGGGGTTTGCCAGGACTTCTGCTAGCTCCCTTAGCACCCTGGAGTGTATGCCATCTGGCCCTGGTGCCTTGTCCACCCTCAGTGCTCTGAAGCTGTCCAGTACCCTGCCCACTGGGATTTCCTTTTGTCGCCTCCTGCTCCCGTGTCCACCTCCAACCCCTTGGCATTACTTCCCCTTTCTCTTTCATAATACTGAGCAGAAGTACTCATGTAATGCTTCTGCCTTTTCTGCCCCTTTATCCACCCACCTCACATCCCTTTTTGTCCTTACTATTTGGTCCTTGCAGCACCGTTTCTCCCTGATGTACCTGAAGAAGTCCTTCTCTCCATATTTAATGCCCTGTGCTAGCCTGAGTTCCTGGGATGCCTTGGCTGCCCTGATTGCCCTTGTTTCCTCCCTTGACTCCTTCAGGTAATCCTCTCTGTTCTCCCCTCTCCCTGTTCTTTTGTACCATCTAAAGGTGGCTATTTTCTTTCTTACTTTTTCTGTGACTCCCCTGCTCACCCAGCTAGGCTTCTTGACCCTAGTCCTCTTACTCTGGACACTTGTACATGTTGCGGTTGCCTGCTCAATACCCCGTTTAATGACCTCCCACCTCTGATTAGTGTCCATATCTGGAATGATCCTGGCCAGATACCCCTGTACTATGTCCCTCATCTTCTCTAAGCTGGCCCTTCTGAAGTCTAACACCCTTGTTCCCGATTCTGCTCCCTCCCTCCCCATGTTTAACCTGAACCACACGGAGTGGTGGTCACTCCCTGCCAGTGGCTCCTCTACCCTCAGCCCCCTCACAATTCCCCATTTGTCAGTACTAGGTCAAGGGTATTCCCTAACCTGGTTGGCTCATTGACCATCTGCAAAGGAAGCTGTCCTGAAAGGTGTCCAGAAGTACCTGCTCCCTCCTATTTGTGGTGGCTGGCGTGCCCCTATCTACTCCTGGCAGGTTGAAGTCCCCCACAATCACCATACTGCTCCTTTCACAGGTCCTTCTGATTTGCCCGTCTAGTTCCCTATCTAACTCCTCAGTCTGAGATGGTGGCCTGTGTACCACTCCCATCCTCAGGGTCCTATTTTTGGAGTCTTGGAGCTGCACCCATAATGACTCTGTGCTGCCTTCCTCCCCAACACACTTCAGGCCTTCCCTCACATACAGTGCCACCCCCCCTTACCTTTTACCCTATCCTATACCCTGGTACTGCCAGGTTTCAGTCATGGTAATGGTTGGCCCATGTCTCGGTTATACTAGCATGCTAAAAAGCCAGCAGAATAGGCCAAATGGTCTGCCTTGTCTGCTCGAAAACCAGCAACCTAATGGCTGCCTGCCTCACCACCCCACCACTCCCCAAGAGTGACTTCTCTAGATTCAGTTTCCCCTTGTACCTGTCCCGCTCCTTCTTGAAGCCCTCCACTGTGCCCTCCTCAACCAGCCTCCCTGGAAGTGCATTCCATGGCTCTACCACCCTCTCAGTGAAAAAATGTTTCTTACGCTCCCCCTTGTAATTCCCCCCCTCCACATTCCACTCATGTCCCCTGGTCACTCCCCCCTTCTTCAGCTTAAACAACTCCCTGGTTCCACTCCAAATTATTCCTTTGCATACTTGAAAACCCTTTAGGTTATGGCAGCCATATCCACCTCCCCATCCACCATGAGAGCCTGTAGCTCTGCTGCTTTTCTCCCTAGACTCAAAGCGCTCAAGGTTACCACCCTCCACCCCGATTCCTTTGACCCTTCCCTACTTCCCCTACTTGCTGTCCCTTTTGCACCCCTTTTGAACTCTCTTTAAGTCCCCGCTGCTAGCATGGGGATAAGCTTGTTAGGCTTCCTGCCTGAGGATCCTGCCAGACTCCTGCCCACTTGCCACCCCCACTACCCGCTTATATCTTCATTGTTTGCAAGTATTCCTACAATTTCTGCTTCAAGACCCTCTTTCCCTCCCCACTTAAGTGAAGCCTGTCCTTAGCATAGAGATCCTTGTTCTCCCATGTCCTTTCCCACCCTCCCACCAGCCTATACCCTTTGGATGAACACCACCCCTTAGCCATATGTTAAAGTCCTCTATCCTCAGCTTCTTCGCTGTGCTCACCTCTGCACTGGAAGCACCTCCAGAAGGTTACTGATCTTTCCTGCCTCCTCACAAATCAGTCCCAGCTCCTCAAACCTCCCTGGACTACATCTACCATATGACCTGCCAGATCATTGGTTCCCAAATGCAGAACTATGTGAGGTTTATCCCTACCTCTCCTGGCATACTTGAGGACTGATTGACCCACCCTTTCTACTGTTATGCCTGGCATGGCCTCCACCCATATTCAACTATGCTTCTCTCCCTTTCTCCCCATCGATCCCTTCAGAACTGGACCAGGACCTGCCCCATCTCCCTCAACATCCTTGAATGTATCCTGTCAGACCCATAGATTGATCCACCTTCAATGCCTGGAGGCTTTTAAAGCTCTCTCTTCCTCGATGGGCTCCATGTTGGTACCTGCTAATGACCTCTTATTGGTTCTAATGATGCATTCAGGCAGTAGGCCCTGTCTTCCATCATGAACACTGAACAAAAGCATTAATTCTGTAAGTTCATCTTTCCCTTCTTGTCCTCCTCTCACCCCTTCCCTTCCTGAGCTTGACTAACTCTTCTCTGGTTTTGTAGCAGGGGTGGGACAAATCATTTTGTGAGATGGTGGTCAAGATTTGGCCACTGGTTTTTTAAAATCTGGTAGCCAAACCAGTGTTTTTAGTAGGCATAATTTTTAAGGGCTCAAAAATCACTTTGTGGTTAGGTAGCTATTTGACCAGTAATTTTTAAAATCTAGTAGCCAAACCAATTTTTAGTGACAGTTGGTCACCTGACTGCCTGATTTGTCCCACCATGTTTTGCAGTGTTCTCATATGTAGCTTCTCTCCACTGAGAGTAGGCTTCTTTTGGATTGAACTGGTGTTTTTTTCCTGGTCTTGGGATCCTGTGCCACTACTTTTCTGAGCTGCAAACTGTGCTGTTTCGATCTAAAAGGAGCAGTGTTCTACACATTTATTTTGCAGGACTGCAGCTTCTCACCACTGAGAGTGGACTTCTTTTGGATTGGGCTTGTGTTTTTATTCTGGTCTGGGGCTCCTGTGTCTCTACTTTCCTGAGCTGCAAACTGTAGTATTAATCCTCGCCCCCACCCCCTTCCCATGTTCTGTCCTTTTAATTAAATTGTCTCCAAAGTTGATTGACATCAGCTATTGGTATTAGTATTGGGAGCTGGGGGTGACATATATGAGTAGGTGGAATGTGTTATGACTGCAGTGTTACAACTTTAAGTAATTTACTCTGCTCAGCACCATTGTTGCCTAGTAGTGTCTTGACTCAATGCGCTTTTGCAAGTTTCTTTGACAGTCATTACTGGTACCGCTTTGCATTTTTGTCTTTGCTTGCCTCTACCACGATTTGCATTGTTGTTATAATGATATTCTCTACTAGTGCTTAATTGTTTTACAGTTAGACTGTTTGCATTTTTCACATTTATTACTACTTTACTTATCACCTCTATTGTATATTTACTTGCTTATTGCATTATATATCATTGCCTGGCTGACTCTCTGTCTCCACTTGCTCCTCCTTACTCCTTCTGCAGTTGCATCCTTCACCTGCTCCACTGCCAGCTTAACCCTACTCCTCTTCTCCTTGTGCCCCTCCTTTCCCAGCTAAGTCTTCTCCCTCATCTTCTCCTTCTACTCCTCCTGTAGTGAAAACCCTTACCCCCCTCTATTATGTAGGCTCGACCCTCCCTTCTTCTATCAGCTTCTTCTGTCCCTGGTCTTCCAATCTATCCAATATGTTCCGTGTCCCTCTCTCATTCCCCTTCTGTTTACCTGTGCTTCCCTCCCTCAGCATCTTTCCCTCCTCATATCTCTCCTTTTCCATCCTTCCCTCCCCTCATTCTACAACCTTCCCCTCCTCTTGCCTTCCCCTCTCCTCCATTCTCCCTGGCTCCTTGGGCCCTCACTCGTCCTTCATCCTGCCTCCATCTGGTATCTGTTAGATCCAGGTTTTACACCCACACCCTCCCTCCTTTCACCCTTCACCTCCCTCCCAAGTGCCACATAGACAGTGCTTGTATCAGTTAAACTTCTCGTCTTGCTGATGCTATTATACATAGATACATAGACAGTGTCGGCAGATAAGGGCCTATGGCCCACCTAGTCTGCCCATTTGAGCTTGTAAGTTAAGTTTGTTTTCCTAGAAGTCTATTTCCCCTTACCCCTGACCTCTAGAATTCCTTTATGTCTATCCCATGCATTCTTAAATCCTGTGATTGTTTCAGTCCCCACCACTTCCTCTGGCAGGGTGTTCCACTTGTCCACCACCCGTTCTGTGAAGAAATTCTTCTCATGTTTCCTCTGAATCGTCCTCCTCCAACTTCATCCCATGCCCTCTAGTCCTGAAACATCTTTTTACGCTTAAAAATAGTGTTTTCCTGCACCCTGTTCCTCTCTGTAAGACTTTTTGATGTCTCTATCATATCCCTCCTCCTCCTCTCCTCCAGGGAGTACATGTTCAGTTCCTTCAACCTGTCTTCATAGGACTTGTGATGCAACCCATGCACCATCTTTGTTGCCCTCCTCTGAACCTTCTCTACCCTGTCTATGTCCTTACGTAGGTATGGTCTCCAGAACTGTACACTGTACTCCAGGTGGGGCCTCACTAGTGTCTTGTATAGTGAATTATGACTCCTTTCCTGCTGGTGATGCCCTGCCTATACATCCCAGCATCCTATTTGCTTTACCTGATGCCTTGTCACACTGTTTCCCTATACTGAGGTCATCGAGATGACAACCCCAAGATCCCTTTCCTGCTTGGTGCATGCTATATCCTCACCCCCAACTGATATATTGTGCCAGGGTTTTGTGCCCCATATGCATTATCTTGCACTTCTTTGCATTGAATTTCAACTGCCAAACCCTTGACCATTCTTCAAGTTTCTGCAGGCCCTTCTCATTCTGTCTACACCCTCTGGTGTGTCTACTCTGTTACAGAGCTTTGTGTCATCAGCGAACAGTGAAATTCTGCCTTCTAGATCCTGTGCAATGTCACTGATGAAGATGTTGAATAGGACCGGTCCCAGCACTGATCCCTGTGGTACCCCACTGGTCACTCTTCCTCTGTGGAGTGACAGCCATTTACCACCACCCTCTGTGTCCTGCCACCCAGCCAGTTACCTACCCACCACACTACTATCCTGCCCACACCCATATTCCCCAGTTTGTGTAATAGTCTCTATGTGGCACAGTGTCAAAGGCCTTGCTGAAGTCCAGATAGGCCATGTCCACTGCCCTCCCCTGATCCACCTCCTAGTCACCCAGTCAAAAATTCAATGAGGTTGGTCTGACATGACCTCCCCTGGTGAAACCATGCTGCCTTGAGTCCTGTAGTCCATTGACAACCAGATGTTCCACCAATCTCTCCTTCAGTAGTGCTTCCATGATCTTTCCCACTACCGAGGTGAGGCTGACTGGTCTGTAGTTCCTGCTTCCTCTTTGTTCCCACTTTTTGTATAAGGGGACTACATCTGCTGTCCTCCAGTCTTGGGTACCTCCTGTTTCCAGTGATTGGCTGAACAGGATAGCCAGAGGTTCAGCCACCACCTCTTTAGTTCTTTATGACCCGGGTGCACCCCATCTGGCCCCATTGCTTTATCAACTCTTATTACTTCCAGTTCCTTCAGGACCCTTTCTTGTGTAAAGGGACTTGTGTCCATTTCTGCACCATTCTCACCCTTGTACTCCTTCAGACCCATACCCCTCTTCCTTAGTAAAGACTGAGCAGAAATACCTGTTCAATATGTCAGCTTTACTGTTGTCATCCTCCACGCTGCCCCATCCTCCCCTTCAGTCTCACTATCCCTCCTTTGTCTTTCTTTTTCACTTATGTACCTGTAAAAGGGTTTGTCCCCTTTAACCACTGATTTTGCAATGTGTTCTTCTGTCTGAGCTTTGGCTTCCTTACTGACTTCCCTGCCTCCTTTGTTTCTCCTCGTACTTCTCCCTATCCCCTTCTGCCTGTGTCTTTTTGTATTGCCTGAATGCAATCTTTTTGGCTTTCACTTTCTTTATACCTCTTTGAAAACCATAATGGTCTCCTCTCTTTTCCTCTTGCTAACCTGCTTAATGCATAATTCTGTTGTTCTTATAATCCCATTTTAAATACTGCCCACTGTTCCTCAATCCCTGATTCCTGTCCCATTCCCTTAATGCCTCTTTCAAGCATCTCCCCATTTTCCCAAAGTCTGCCCCTAAAATCCAGGATACGTGTTTTTTGTGTGGTTTGTTCTGCTCTTTCTGTGATTTCAAACCACAATGACTGGTGGTCACTGTTACCCAGGTGCTCCCCCACTGTTACCCCCATCACATTGTCCCTGTTTGTGAGCACAAGGTCCAGTATTGCCATCTGCCGAGTTGGTTCCATGACCAGTTGCTTGAGGAAGGCACCCTGAAGGGAGTCCAGGATAAATCTGCTCCTAGTTGATGCTGCTGCTGGGATGCTCCAGTCCACGTCTGGTATATTGAAGTCTCCAACCAGTACTACCTCACCCTTGTCTGCCATCCTTTGGATGGCTAGCATCAGCTCTCTATCTGTTTCTTCCTCCTGGGCTGGTGGTCTATAGACCACACCTGTGCGGATGGCTGGTCCCATTTTCCTTTCCAGCTTAACCCACAGTATCTCTCCCCCATTTTGTTCCTCCTGGATCTGTGTGGCCCTTATGTCATTTTTCACATACAGTGCCACTCCTCCTCCCTTCCTGCCTGCTCTGTCCCTTCTGAATATGTTGTAGCCAGGTATGGCCATCTCCCAGTCATGGTTATCATTACACCAGGTTTCAGTGATGGCCACAATGTCCAGGTCTGACTGTACCATGACAGCCTCCAGATCTTCCATCTTGTTGCTAAGGCTCCTGGCATTTGCACACATGACTTTCCATGATTTGACCTCCCTAGACTGCTTCACTGTTCTACTCCAGCCCCTTCCTTGGTTGTCATTTATCCCTGGTTCTCCTTGCTGTCTGCCCTTCTGCTGAATTTTGCCCCTTTTCTGCTTATCCACCTTTTGGACACTAATCTCCATCTTTTGCACACTGCTTTGCAGAGATAGCCACTCCTCTGGTTCACTGGTTCCACTACTAGCTGTGGGGGGTGAGCAAGTAGGTACCGTCCTTGCTGGCCTGCCACCCCCCTTTGCTAGTTTAAATGCTTGTCAATGTAGCATTTATTGGTTCCAGAAGACATTGAACCTAGTCCTGGCCCTGTTCACTCCTCCCCACCTGCCTCCCCAAAGGTTTGAGAGTGGCACATCTCAATGTCAGAAGCCCTCCTGAAGGTGGACCTGCTACAGCTGCTCATGGTTAACCTGACGTGGTTAGTTATCTCCGAATCTTGGCTTTCCCTCAAGATTCCTGATACTGTGGTCACAATACCTGGGTACTCCATTACCTTCCAGGATTGTGCCCGTAGGGGGGATGTTGCCTAATGGAAGTCACAAGTAGCTCAAAACAGTATGACCAGTGCCAAGCAAAAAACGTTTTCAACTTCAACAAAGCAGCTCGACTTCTATGATCTCCACCAAGTAAAAAAAACACCTAAAGTTGTGTTCTGGATAAGCATTTTGTTCAATGAAATGGCATAAAAGTTTAAAAGGAGAGCTCCTCCTCAGCTGAACGTTTCACGCCAAAATAAACACTTTTTCAAAGCTGACAGGTGCATTAGAGATGAGCATTTTAAAAGTCCCTATTTAAAGGGTCATGCACTTATTTTACAACATTAGTGATCATTGCAAATAGGTATCATGTGATACATCAATTAAATAACTACAACCGTATTATCCTAGGTCTTACTACACAGATAGAAAAACACATCTATAAAAATACATCATATTATAACCATCCATCTACAAAAGATTACTACAATATTTATATGCGTACAAAGAAGGCAGACAAAAAGCACTAGTGTAATAAAATGCACAGTGCTAAACTAAATTTACCACTAATATATACACACGTAGTTAAGGGACATGAAAGGGAGGGAAGGGGGAGGAAGAGAAGGGATTAAGGACAAGATTAAAAGAATACAGGCTCAAAAGGCAGGATTATGGCAATAATATCAATTTATCATATGCAAAGTACATCTAATCTCATTATTATATAAAAGTGCCATAAAATATATACATTTTAGTTAATTTTTCACTCACATTTTATCACTGTGTTTCACTCTATTATTGCATTCTAATAATCCACTTTATATCACACTATTTTTCAGGAAGGGACTCAAAAGAATCATTAAAGGAAAACTACACCCAAATCTTGAAAAATATATGCTGTGCAGAGTGTTTTAATTTGTATGTGAAGTCCTAGTGTTTCCTTCCCTCTGACTGGTATTAGGAGTTTCTCCTAAATTAGCTGCTAGCTTTAGGGTAGTTTTACGACCCTGGAGATCACCATATTAAGTAGCTTTACTGCATTTCTTTGTCCTACGATGCACCTTGTTTCATGTGATTTTGATGTGGCAGAGCCCATAAATCCAGCAGAAAGCATTGCATTACAATCAGTTCACAACAATAGAGATGGCTATATTTTAAAATCTGTAGAATTCAGCTTGGTGACCACCCTCATCCTAAAGGTTTTACTGTTCTGAAAAACTTTGCTGCTGGTAATTTTTGTGCAGCTTGTAAAGCTTCCAAGATATTTAGTTTGTTTGGCATGTGTGTGCTGAATGTTGGGTCTCTCTTACATCACAGTCACGTGAGACAAGATGCACTGTGGGAACAAGAAATACAATTACACTGTCAGGTATGAAGATCCCCAGGGGTCGTAAAACTAGCATAAAGCTAGCAGGCTAATTTGGGAAAAACTCCTAATACCAGTCAGAGGGAAGGAAACACTAGAACTTCATATACAAATTAAAACACTCTGCACAACATATATTTTTTCAAGTTTTGGGTGTAGTTTTCCTTTACGCCCTGGACTTTCAGAGATTTTAATTTATACTGCCAGAAACTTTCTTTGCAGCAAACAGATTTAGTTTAGTTGCCATATTGGTCCTTATAAATGCAGATCCAGAAGCAAATGGTTTGTTACCTTTTATTTGACCAAGTTAGATGTTACAAAAAGAAGAAAGTGCCTAAGCTTTCAGACCAACCAAGTCCTTCCTAGGAAACTTATGACAGTTATTTAGAAAATCCCATACTATTAACATCCAGATCATACATAAAAAACCCAGAAAGAATTCTCATTGGTTTAAAATACTCATTTAAACCATAACAGCAGTTTAAATCAGAGGAATCACATTTCACCAGTTTGTTTTAAACTAAGGAGTCTTTCAGGTCAAATGTCACCAAAATGAGGTAAGGACTCTTCAAGCAGGAAACTACACTAACCTAAATTATGAATGTCTCAGTGTGCTTTATGAACACAGGCTAATGAAGTAGGACTTCAGCGTTGTTTTTTTTTTTTTTTTTTTTTTTTTATATATTGAGTCCATTTTAAATGGTTATCAATATGTTGGTTTCTCACCAAAGAACTATGTGTGGGTTTGGGTGTGGGGTACATGACATAATGATGTATTAGGACTCTTAGTTCTCACACGCACACACAGTGAATATTTACTTTCTTCTAACTAGTCTCCCCCCCCGGGGGCTAATCCCATTGTGTTTT
The DNA here is from genome assembly GCA_016271365.2 of Neoceratodus forsteri. Lineage (NCBI taxonomy): Eukaryota > Metazoa > Chordata > Ceratodontiformes > Ceratodontidae > Neoceratodus > Neoceratodus forsteri. Next base: position 675,681,936 of record CM028129.1, read on the forward strand.
TATTAAGATTCCTTAGACCGTTGCTTTACATATAGCAGTTTTATTATATACTGTCACTTTTTTGAACTCTGAACATATTAGGATGCATGATCTTACTCACTTGGGGGTCCTTGATAGGTTTAATTCCATTGGGTACATTTTTTAGTGATTAGTGTAAATGATGGTGTGTTAGGACTCTTGGCTCACATTCATAGCGAATATTTACTTCCTTCTAACTAATTATCTTCCCGGGGGGGGGGGAATGGTTTATTTCCATTGTGTTTTTATTCAGATTCCTTAGACTGTTAGTGCACATATAGTAGTTTGATTTTATACTGTCACATTTTTGAACTCTGTACATATTGGAATGCATGATTCCATTTACTTGGGGGTCTGTGGCAGGTTGAATTCCATCGGGTTATATTATAGTGACTGGTACATATTGAACCCTTAACATGTTAGGATGCGTGGTGTGATTTTCCTAGGGGGTCTTTGACATTTTTTTTTTTAAATTAGGCTCTTATACTGACTATTGATATTATCTTGTGTAATATCATGTTACAGCACTGGAGAACTTAAGGTTTATGGAATATAGTAACTAGTTGAGTGTATAATTGGGAAAATGTCTCCAGATAGGTTGTACATTGTAGAAATATGTGAAACAGTTGCTCACACTAGGGAAAATTGAAATTTAAATACCTGTAAATTTTCTTTCTCCAACGGCTGGTCTGGGCTGTACCTCCTGATGCTGGTTGTAGGCAGGACTAAAGCTCTGCAGCAGGAGGACAAGAAGCCCTCCACATCCAGTTGTCTCTAGTCGTTCCTAACGCAGTCCCCCTATGGCAATACTACAAGAACTTGGAAACAAAAACACAAGAAAGTTACATCACAAATGGCCATGAGGCCAGCCAACTATATGTATTCTTGGAGGGTCCTGGAGACCAGCCTTCAGAGAAAGAAGATTTACAGGTATTTAAATTTCAATTTCTCTCCTAAGCTGGTCTCCAGGCTTCATTACGCCTGGATATCCAAAAGCAGTGCATCCCTAGATGTCCCGGGTGGAAAGAATGTTATGCCCTTAGGGTGCCACCACCGCCTGAAGCACTCGTGGCCAAAGGATGCTTCTGCCAAAGATATCACATCCAGTTTGTAAAATGTCATAAACATATGAATGGATGACCAAGTGGCGATCTGCATAAGTCTGCAGGGATTCTTCTGAAGTTCGCCATGAAGTGGCCATAGCTCTGGTGGAATGGACTCTCACTAGGCCAGGTAGAGCTACTCCAGCCTGATCATATGCCATAGTGATTACTGATCTGATCCATCTGGCTATAGAGTCTTTTGATGCTTTTTACCCACATTTTGGCCTGCAGTTAAAATGAAAAGCTTGACGTTTTCTGAATAGCCTCCATTCTCTTAATATATCTTTTGATTGCTCTCCTTGGGTTTAGAGTATGATTACAATGAAAAGGAGACATAACCTTAGGTAAAAACCCTGGATCCGTCTGGGACACCACAGAGTCCTGATGAAAAACGGTGTACGGTTCTTTGGTAGACAGTGCCCCCAGTTTGCTGATTCTCCTGGCTGAAGCAATAGCTACAAGGAAAACCACCTTCATTGTAAGATGCGGCTGAGTGAAGCCTCCTTCAGAGGCTCAAAAGGCACTTTGGTTAGGGCCTTGAGAACCAGATTGTCCAGGGTGGCGCCTTGGCTTGATTGGGGTGCTTTAATGTTGTTGCTCTTAAAAACCCTCCTGACATGAGGTTGTGGTCCCAGTGAATCCCCTAGTCTACCAACAAGAGTGCCCCAGTGCAGAAACTTGAACTCGTAGGTGGCTGGCTGCAGCCCTTTGTCAAATCCTCATTAAGAAATTGCAAAAGCACCGTAGGGATATTGGATGATCCTGTATATCTTTGGATTGGAGCCAGAACAGGAATTTTCTCCAGATTCTATAATGCACCTTAGAGAAGGAGGGGTGCCGAGAATTCACTATCATTTCAATAACTGGAGCTGTGTAGCCTAACTCTTTGAAGGTTTCCCACTCAATCTCCAAGCCGAGAGGGACAGATTGTTCAGATCGGGTGTAGAACTGGGCCCTGATGAAGAAGGTCTGGGCTGAGCTTGAAGGTTAAAGACAGTCCCTTTAACAGTTGAATGAGGAGTGGGAACCATGGGTCGGCGAGACCACCTGGGCCAGACTAGAATCATCTCTGCCCTGTCCCGGCCCACCTTGTGCAGGACCCTGGATAGCAGTGGAATTGTTGGGAAAGGCATACAGGAGGCCAAACTGACCCCAGTCTAGGGAAAAGGCATCCTGAGCTAGTGCTAGCTTGTCTCTGGCCAGAGCAGAACTGCTGTACCTTGGAGTTTGCTGGCATGCAAACAGATCTATCTGGGGATTGCCTCACCTCTCTGTTAGGAGTTGGAAGGCGCTGTCCTTCAGCTCCCAGTCTCCTGGGAGAACATCTTAGCAGCTTAGCCAGTCTGCTGTGACATTTTCCTGTCCTAGTACGTACACAGCTCTTATATTTGCCAGGTGTTGTTCTGCCCACTGAAAGAGGAGAAGAGACTTCCGAAGCATTTTGAGCTGTGCCTCTGATGGTTGATGTAGGCCATGGTTGTACCATTGTCTGTTAGAATCAACACATCCTGCTTTATGACTTGCTGTTGGAAGTGTATCAGGCTAGGCTAACTGCCCTCATCTCTAGGATGTTTATGCTGTACCTGATTCTATCAGTGACCACTTGCCTTGGGCCGACGCTGGTCCAGGTTGGCCCTCCACCCCTAAGGCTTGCATCTGTTGTGATTCTTGTTTGGTGTGGATGGCTAGCTTTCACCCCTCATGACATTTGCCCTCAGAGACCACCATCGGAAGGAGGTTTTTATCTGCTGAGAAACTGGGATGAGCTGGTGCTGGCTGTGTCTGGACTGAGACCACAGCCTGAACAAATGCCTTAAATGGGTCGATGTGAACTAGAGCCCAGGGGCCGAATCTGCAGTGACACTAGAGTCCTGATTAGTTGCATAAAGGACTGGGCCGGCAGCTGAACGGCTGTTTGAAATTTGTTGATGAGCTTCAGCAGGTCCCTGAATTTTGTCTCGGGGACCGTGTTGGCCTGTGTCCTAAAGTCTGCCCCCAGGTGGTTCAAGTTCTGGCTCGGGATTAGGGAACTCTTCTTCTGGTTGATGACAAAACCTTGTGCCGAGAGGCATTAGACTACTTTCACCAATGCCTGTACCACTTGGTTGAGCTGTGGGGCTTTTATGAGGATATCGTCCAGGTAAGGGAAAAGCTGGATCCCTCGGTTCCAAAAGTGAGCTACTACTGCTACCAGTACCTTCAAGAAAGTTCTTGGGGCTGATGAAAGGCCGAAAGGAAGAGTTTTGAATTGGAAGTGTTGCTTCCCCACCTTGAACCCGAGATATTGCCTGTGCAGACTGTGAATAGGAATATGGAGGTAGCATCTTGCAAGTCAATGGATGCCAGAAAATCTCCTTGCTGCAATTCCTTGATGTTTGAGGACAGAGTTTCCAGTTTGAATGGTCTGCTGCGTACAGAGTGATTCAGGAATTTGAGGTCTAGGACTGGTCTGTGTCCTCCTGTGCGTTTGGGCATGATGAAAAGTAGGGAGTATACTCGATTTACCTCTTGGGGAACCTGTTCGATAGCCCCTGCTTGTAGAAGATCTGTGATAGCGTGCAACATTGTCTGTCTTTGAATGAGTTGTTTGAGATGGGGAGGGCACCATGTGAGGTGGGGGGCTTGGATTGAACTCTGTCAGGTAACCCTTGCTGGTAATGTCTAGAACCCATCTGTCTGACATGGTTTGGACCCATTCCTTGAGGAATTCTGAAAGTCTGCCCCAACTCAAGGATGGGCCCACATGGCCTCATTGTGATTTTTTGTTATTTCCGTGTCTCTGGTGCATCCACCTCCCTGAATCCACCCTCTGAAATTACACTGGTTATGGGAGAACCATGTTCTTTTCTCAGAAAAGTTGGAGTTTTGCCCCTTGTTGTAACCCCTGTCATGAAAATTGCGTCTTGAGCCTGAGGACCATGCTTTGCCCCGGCTCCTGTACTGGGGTATGTGCACCTTAGCTGTTTCACTAGATTCCTTCACTGCCTCCCTTAGAGCTGATCCGAATAGGAGATTGCCTTCGTAGGGTGCGTACACCAAATGGCTCTTACAGGATGCATTCGCTTGCCAGGCCCAAAGCCATAGGTTGTGGCGAGCCGAGGTTTGGTAGAACATGGTCCGTACAGCACACCTGACTGCCTCTTCTGACACATCTGCTGCATAGGCCGAGGCCACCCTCATTAATTGTATCTGATGGATAATGGGGGAGTTCTTTTCTGGTTCCTCTGTGAATTGAAAGGCTAAATCCGAGGCTCAGGATAAGGCGGCTCTGGCGGAGAATAGGTTTGTGATGGCTGCCTTGAGAGAAGTTGCCGAAGTGTGGAAGGCTTTTTTGAGTGCGGAATCCACCTTTCTGTCTACTGGGTCCCTTAGAGAAGCCTCTCCTTCAGCTGGTTTGACTGTTTTCTTGGTTAGGTTAGAAATCAAGGGGTCGATTCTGGGGCAATCTAACTACTCTGCAGATTGCTTCTTGTCAAGCTTCAGAAGTTTAGAGATCCGTCAGGGGACTGGGTACGTGCGTTCGGGACCTTGCCATTCCTCTTTTAGCAATTCCTCTGTGGCTGGAGGGATAGGGAAAGCTGTGACTGGTTTAGAGGCCAAGGCTAATCGAAAGGTGTGTTTTGGCTGGAAGAAGCCGCTGGGGAGAGTCCCAGGTGAATCAGATAAAACCTTTGATGAAAAAATCTAGGTAGTCCAGGTCAAAGTTTCTGGATGGGGAGTCGTCAGAATCGGATCATGATGCCATAATCTCACCCTCCTCCTCCTTGGAGCTGTCATCTGAAGAGTCCGGGGAATGGTCCCTGCGACGCTTTCCCTTGTGCGTGACCCTGGATCTACTCTGGGAACGAGACCTCTTCTTCCTCCTGTTATGCAAGGAATGGTGAGCTTCCTCCTCGGATGATCTGTACCTGCATCGAGACTTCCTTTTTCTTATAGCGATATGAGGACACATGTTCCTCGTCAGAAGAAGATGGGAAGGGGGTCCTTTTTCACTTTGCCTTCTTATGAGGTCTTGTATCTGGTGACCCTGGAGGTTGCCTGTCGAAGCATGCAGAATCCAGAGCAAAAGCCCTGTTTAACTTGTCTACGAGGTCTGGGTCCAGAGAGGGGGCCGCAGTATGCTGGGTCTTTCGGATGGCCATTGCTCTCTCTGACCTGGAGGCTGTCGCTCGCTCCGGTCTGTCCTGGCCATCCATCAGAGCTGAGGAAGGAGATATATCTGCTGGTTCCTCCCCCTGAGCAGTCACTGCCTTCTCACATGTGAGGCAAAGTGAGCCCGCAAAAGTAATTAGAAGTGGGAATTTGCAGCGCTGGTATTTTCTGCCCCTGGCTGGCTTGTCCGGGCATGCCTCCACTTGGGCTTTATGCAGCTATGCGCCTGAAAACCTACCAAGTTGGGGCAGTTCCCTTATGCCAAGATCTGAGGTCCAATACCTCAAGCCCCTTAGTTTGGGGGGCAGAAAGGATGGCCCTGGCTAGAGTCCCTGTTGCTGTGCAGTCAAGTTATGTACTGCTTTCCCAAGTCCCCTAGTCTGATATGGGGGCTTGCTGCGAGTCGTTGTTATCGCTTGATTGCTGGCTGAGCACTGAATCCAACTGAGCTGCGCTGTCAGCAGCAGAATGATGGCGCCCCTACTTGAATGTCAAGGAGGAATGCAGCCTCAACAGGAAAAGGTATTTTGATGAGTGACTCCATCAATGAGCGACATCATAGATGGGCGCACTGAGGCAGCTAAGAAGTCAGCCATCAACATGAGGAGGCTAGCGCTGGTGAGGGAAGTTTTTCCACAGATTAGAGAACTCCCAGTCTGCCCCTCACGGAAAATCAGGCCTTGGTTGCTGGCCTGATAGAGTCCTCTCACCCAGAAACCACGGAAAAGCACCCTGGGGTGAGGTGGGCCTATCTGTACAGTTTGCACGGCTGAGATGGGAACCCACTCAGGAGCAGTGCAGCTCAGTTCCAATTAATGTCTGAAAACTTTGCTGCCCAAAAGAAATATCTGACTTACAGTCTGTTGTCTTCAGCTCTGCCACTGTGACAGAGCTCTGCTTGCAGAGTACCTGCTCTGTGAAGGCAGGAAGTAAACTGGAGACAACCGGATGTGGAGGCTTTTGTCCCCTGATGCAGAGCTTTAGTTCTGCCTACAGTCAACATCAGGAGGTACAGCCCAGGCATAATGAAGCCGGAGACCAGCTTAGAGAGAGAACTCTACTTTAAACCCTCTTTATGCCATATATAGAAAATTTCTGTTATATATTTTTTGTTTTGCTTGTTTTAACATACATTAATATCACATTTAACATGTACTTAAGTTAGTATTGAATCGAAAGTTCTTGTTTTTCATTATTTACAAAGCACACTCAGACATTTATAATTTATGTTGGTGTAGCTTTCTGTTTGAAGGGTCCTCATCTCATTTTGGTGACATTTGACCTTGAAAGACTCCTTAATTTAAAACAAACTGGTGAAATGTGATTCCTCGATTTAAACTGCTGTTATGGTTTAAATGAGTATTTTAAACCAATGAAAATCTTTCAGAGTTTTTATGTATGATCTGGGTGTTAATAGTATGGGATTTTCTAAATAACTCTCATAAGCTTCTGAGGAAGGATTAGGTTGGTCTGAAAGCTTAGGCACTTTGTTCTTTTGTAACATCCAAGTTGGTCCAATAAAAGGTATCAAACCATTTGCTTCTGTCTCTGCAGCAAGACATTGTCTAGGACTCCACCCCTTATTTTATGATATGCTTTTTCTATACATTGGAACAAGAACTGGTTGGTGTTACATATCCTTTTGGTAGTGCTGTGCCAGTGCACTTACTCCCATCCATTTTTGGATGCTCTTGTATGTTCACCTATCCTTTCTTTTAGTTTTCCCTATGTAGAACGCTTGGCATGATTCACATGTGGCCATGTATAAAATATTTTCATTGCTACAAGTAATAAAATCCAGTATAATAAAGTCTCGATCTACTGATAGACTCCAAAATTTTCCCAGTGATTAAATATCTATAAAAGAAACAATTTCACATTTATGGTGCCTGCCGCAAATGTTTGTTCTTATTATGCCCATGTTGTCCTCTCCAATATGTACTATGGACTAAATGTTCACCCAAATTCTGGCCCCTCCTAAGAAACATCTAAGGTGTGTTTTCTAAGGATTTTCTCAATTTGTGGTCTGTATTTAGTAAAGGCCAATGTTTTTGAATGATATCCTTTACTAAATGAGCCTATGGACTAAATGTGGTGATAAAAACAGTGCACTGTTGTAACTGACACAATTGTTGTCACAGTTTATGTTACTTGAATGCCTTTCATCATTCTGCCTATTGCCTGATACTAGTAAAGATTCCTCAATAAATTATCCAACCTTTCTTTTGCTCTGGCCACTATATTTGAGTTATAACATCTCTGTGCAAAACGGCTTATCAAAATGTCTGCTTGTTTTTCAGAGTCATTATTTTTGGAACAATTTCATTTGGCTCTCATGAATTGACCAATCGAATGTTTTGTTGTATATGTCCTGGATGACAACTTTGCTTGTGAAGAAAAGCATTTTTATCTGAGGGGTACAGAAAATGAATTAATAAACTTTACTTATTTGGAATCAACCAATCAGAATCTAAAGCTTATGATTTGAATTCTATCAATTTTTTGGATCTTGTGATAACTAAAACTGCTGAGGGAGACTTAATCATGAACCTTTATCGAAAAACAACAGATAAAAATTATTTTCTTCACTACCGAATTTGTCATCCAGGACATATAAAACTAAACATTCTGACACATTCCCACAGGTACATAGGGAAAACTAAAAGAAAGAATAGGTGAACATACAAGGAGCATCCACAAAATGGATGGGGTAAGTGCACTGGCACAGCACTACCAAAAGGAATGGTAAGACCAACCAGTTCTTGTTCCAAGGTATAGAAAAAGCACATGATAAAATAAGGGGTGGAGACCTAGATAATTTCTTGCTGCTGAGAGAAACTTTCTGGTAATATGCATTAAAATCATATGAAAGTCCAGGACTAATGATTCTTTTCAATTGAGTTCCTACTTGAAAAAAGTATGAGATAAAGTGGATTATTAGAATGCAATTGTAACCCCCCTGCAAATGGGGGTTCCCAAAAGACTTCCAGGAGCTTGCTTGAATGCTCCAAGCCTGAATGGTGTTTGGCATTTAAGCCATTTATCAGTGAGTGTTTTAGAGCCTCTGGTACTGTCTTTAAGAGCTGTCTGCTTGCAGACATAATTAGTTTGTATGGGGGGACTGTGTGCTTCTCTGAGTACCACTCGAGCTGCTGCCAATTCACTTCATTTTTGCAGTCACTAGGAGTGCAAAGGGAACCTATCTGAAAGATGTAACTGTTTGCCAGAAATTATTTAGAGTAATAATGAAATTACAGTTTGTCTAACCTGCTTTCTTTGCAGTCAGAACTGTGTCTGCTAGTTCCCCATTCTAGTTTTGAACTGCTGAACTGGACCCATCAGTGTGGGGTAAGCTAGCTCTAAAATGGTGCCTTGGACGAATCAGAACTTGGACTCATAATCTGAGCCAGCCACAAGAGGATTGTATGGGCAGTGACTCTGGGAGATGTAGTTTAGACTTCAGTGCCTTTTTGGACCAACAGCAGCAGTCTATTGTGAGTGACAGCCAATCCAGTCAAGAACTGGAGGAACTCAAAGGAAGTGCCCGGTTTTGTCGGTTGGAGTTTCAGTTGAGCTTTGGCAGTGAAGAAGGAAGGAGCCCTGTGCTTTTTCAGTGTGCAGTTTTAGTCAAAACGTGTGTAAGGGCCCAGAGTTCCGTCTGCAGCTTGTGTAATAGCTTGTTAGGACTGAATCCGTCCTGTGAAAAGAATCAAGGATCTCTGAAGAGTAGAAACCAGGCTCACCCTGTAGAAGACTGGAGGAATTGCTGAAAATTGCACTCGGTCTGTCAGAACTGAATCTGCTGTGTGTTCTCCCGGTATTGTGCAGTAATTGCGTATTGGGATACAGATGCAGCCTGCCTGGTATAATGCTTTCTTTATATGGATGTGTGAAGAGGTTTGTGTACCTCAAGTGAGCCTGCTGACATTGAAGGACCCTATCTTATTTGGAGGTCGTGAGTACTAATTCAGGGTCGCCCTGTTGAATTGCCACATTAAATCCAAATGGAATTACTGTACTGCTGACTGTTTAATTCTCCTTTTCTCTGTGTGAAAGGGCCCCTACCAGCTGCCACGGTTTGGACTAGCCACTAGGGCTTGGGTACCCAGGGACAGTAATGATAGGGATAGGCTCTGTGCACAGAGCCATAGGTAGATTATTAGAGTGATAAGCTAATTAACCTGATTTCCCCTGTCCTTGTTATATCCCCTAAATAAATCAGAGCTGCTTGTTTCAGCAAAGTTATACTGCCTGAGGTATTTGTCTATGTTAAAGTACTGTACTGTGATTGTTGCACTGTATCTCATTTCACAGGAGGTCCCAGTGCCGGAACCAGACCTGGGGTAAGTGTATACTGTGAAGGTAATTCTGATATATTGTGGGGCCACTAGTGGAAGAAAGGGGGTTGCAGTGTCCCAGAGGGCTGTGACCAAGTTAGTTTAACTATTGCAAACCCTGACCTCTGGGTGGAGGCACCCGCCATTGGATCCAGGCCCCTCAACCTGTTAGTGGCAAATCAGGCAGGGGTAGTAGCCCCTGGGATAGCGCCATCTAGGGGTTACACAATAATAGAGTGAAAAAACATAGTGATAGAAATGTGAATGGAAAATTAACTAAACATTTATATATTTAATGGCATTTCTATATAATGAGATTAGATGTACTCTGCATATGATGAATTGATATTGGTGCCATAATCCTGCCTTTTGAGCCTGTATTCTTTTTATCTTGTCCTTAATCCCTTTTCTTCCTCTCTCTCCCCCTCATCTGCCTTTCATGTCCCTTAACTATGTGTGTATGTATTCACGGTAAATTTAGTTTAACACTGTGCATCTCATTACACTAGTGTTTTTTGTCTGCCTTCTTTGTATATACATAAATATTGTAGTAATCTTTTGTAGATGGATTGTTATAATATGATGTATTTTTATGGATGAGTTTTTCTACCTACTGTATGTAGTAAGACCTAGGGTAATACAGGTGTAGTTATTTAATTGATGTATCACATGATATATATTTGCAATGATCACTAATATTGTGAAATAAGTGTATGGCCCTTTGAATAGGGTTTTTTTAAATGCTTGTCTCTGATGCACCTGTCAGCTTTGAAAAAGTGCTTAGTTTAGTGTGAAAATGTTCAGCTGAGGGAGGGAGCTGTCCTTTTAAACTTTTGTGCTGTTTTATTGAATAAAAATGCTTTTCAAGAACACAACTTAGATCCTTTTTTTTAATTTTTGGAGATCATAGAAATCGAGTTGCTTTGTCAAGATGGTGGTGTTGCCATTGATCTATACGCTACCATCCAGTGCACCTCTATACTCTCCATCTCTTCTCCTTCTCCCTACAAACTTTTATTCCTCAAATTCTCTCTCCCTTTCTCTATTTCCATCTTCATGGCTGATGTCTATTGCTACCCAGGCCTCTTCCCCCTCTTCCATCACTGACCTCTTCATTACTATCTCTACCTATCTGGTGAATTACTCACCCTTCGAGACTTCAGTTTAAATTGTCTCTCCCCATCTCATTCCAAATTGTGCCAAAACATTATGTCCCTTAATCTTTCTCAATTGATCACTGACTCTACCCCCCACAATCATACTGTAAATCCCTCAGCCACTCCCCGCTGGACTGGTTTCTTGCCTCGCATCCCCACTGGATTATTGATGCCAGCACCATTCCAGACACTCTCAGTGACCACCATCCGGTCTACTGTGTCCGAGAACTACACTGCCCCAAGGCCCTTACAAAAATCTCCTGATCCAGTCCTTCAGATAACTGGATTTATCCTCCTCCATGCAGACTTCGTAGCTACTGACTGGTCGCCCATCTCCTCCTGCCAGATCCATTGATTCTGCCCTCCATTATTTTAAGTCCAAATTTAGTTTATCTGGGACTTGCAACGTTCTCTCAGAAAAGCCAGGGTTTGTGGTTCCTCCTCCCTGGATCTCTGTAGAATTACTGGCATGCCACCTACTCAAGATCTTACCTGGAAGGCCCACAAGTCCTCTGACTCCCAGCTGATTTACTTAAGTATCATGCCCTTCACAATGTCTGTACCAAAGCCACTAGGCTTGCCAAGGCAGAGTACTTTGCCACCACCTTCTAAACCAACATTAACTCACCCTTCAAGTTCTGGACGGTCATCCATGCCTTCTTCTCCCCGCCCCACCCAGTCCTCAAGATAAGTGATGTCACCTTTTGGACCCCTCTGTTGCCTCTGAGCTAAACACTTTCTTCACCACTGGTGCCTCCTCCCTCTCTCCTCAATTCCTCCCTTCTCTCCCCTTCCCCCTCCATGCCTTCCCTCCATTTCCCCGATTCTTCTTCTCTCCTATATCTCCTGCTGTCATTCTCCAAGTTCCTCCTTACCCTAAACCCTCTCGCGGGCAAGAATCCTGATGGCCTCTACCCTAAACTCCTCCACCTCCCTACCCCTGCTATTGCTCTTCCACTCTCCTCCCTTCTAAATCTGTCCTTCTCCTTGCCGCTGCCCCTAATGCACGGAAAAAACACTTCTGTCATACCCCTTCCTAAAGGTGGCGACCTATTCTGTCCTTGTAATTTCTGCCCTGTCTCCCAGTTTCCCACCCTTGCTAAACTCCGGTTTCTGTAAATCCCATTCCACTTCCTCCTCCCCCCTCCTAAGCCTTACTGACTCCACACTCTCAGGCATGGATCAGGGCCTTGCCACCTTCGCCATCTTTGTCAGCTTGGCCAAAGTCTTCAACACTGTAGTCCACAATCTTCTCCTTGACAAACTTACAGCAGCAGGGCTTTCTACATATGCTACTACCTGGTTCCGCTCCTACCTTGGTGATAGGACTCAGTCGGTTAGAATTTGTGATTCATTATCCCACCACACCCTATCACCACTGGTGTCCCCAAGGCTCTGTCCTTGGCTCAATACTTCTTTTTCAGTTTTCCTGAATGACCCTCCCGTTGCATGCATCTCTGCATCCATCCATATGTATGCAGATGATACAGTTTTTACACCTCCAGTTCCTCCCCCTGATCTGATGGTCAAGCTCCAGCAGGACTTCCAACAACGTCCAGCACTGGTTCCACTGTAATCAGCTGTCCCTTAATGCTAAAAAAAATGGTCTCCATGACCTTTGGCTCTAGGCAGAGGCTCTCAAGGCTTACTGACCTCCCCTCCTTCCACACCCTAGATGGGATCAAAATTGATGATGTTCCTACCTTTAAATACCTTGGGTTCTGGCTTGATCGTCACCTTAACTTTTCTGGATATGTGGATGTCATCCTCAAAAAACTGTACCCTAAACTTGATGCATTATACAGGAACCATAGTAGCATTCCCCTGCTGGCTTATAGAGCCATTGTCCAGCAAATGATACTTCCCATTTTTGACTATGGAGACATTGTCTACAAGTGCTGCCCCTAAGTCCACCCAGTCCAGATAGGATTCCCATTTCACTCCTCCACTAATTGCGAACTGTATGTGCCTCAGGACCTCCTTGTGAACGAGCTTGCTCAACGGAGTCTTTCCTGCAATAAACTTGAACTTCTGTTGCTTTGCCCTTCCTGCACTCACCATTGCTCCCTTTATACCTCTCTCTCCTTTCCCTCCCTTGATGCAAGGTGCCTGTCTCTCATTGTTCCTCCTTTTTTACTAAGTTCTGGCTGGGCTCGCTCTCTCCTCTTATCTCACATTGCTCCTCTCCTCCCCTCGCATCCTTAACACCTACAGCCTTCGTAACTCTGGTTTCTTCTTTTGCACTCCTACTAAGACATTGTCAGCTAGCCAGGCTACCTTTTCCTACCGCTTCTCAGACTATGGTATTTTCTCCTCTTGTCCATCCACTCTGCCTTTTTCCTATACTCTCTCCTCTCTCTTCTCCTCAGGTTCTCTCTCACCCCTGCAACTGCTTCTGACCCCACTCTGTACCTCTTTGTCTTCCTTTCTTTCCACCCCCTCCTCTCCCTCTCTTTGTCTTTAACCCTCTGTACTCTAACTCCTTGTCCTTTATCTGCTGCCAACCCGTTTTCCCCGTTAGCTTAGCTATTATCTACATACATTTCTGCACTGTGCGCTTAACTGCATCCTCATGATTGTTTTCAAGATGCATCCTGCTGTATTAATTTGTGCCAAAGTACATAGTTTTGTTTTAATGCCTCAATGTTGCTTGTTACATGATGCTTAGGTGATGATTAGTATGTTTTTTACCTGCTATGTTTTCAGTTCTAAATGTTTTTATCTCTCTCCACTACCCTTCCCCCCAGAACGCTTCTAGAAATGAGTTGTTACCAGCTTAGTGTGTCTTTCTTGGTGAAACATTACAAAATAAATAAATTATAAATAAATGTAGAAAAAGAATGCTTTGTCATCTTGCTTAACCCCCTTTGCTAACCTCAGCTCTGTATTCACTTTGGCCCATCTCACTGTTCTACTGGTCACCCAGCACCTCTCCTGATATTCCCCCTGTCCATTTCCATCTGAGTTTCTTTGTACCTAATGAATGCCCATCCTTTTGCTTTCTCTGCCTCTGTCACCACATTGAAAACACAGTAGTCTGGTCCCCTTCTGCCCTTTCCTGCCATCCTTGTGCAGAGACTTGTCATCTCCAGTACCTCCTCTTTATCAAATGATAGTCCCATTTACCATCAACTGTTGCTGCTGCCTTTACACCTCAATGTTTCTATTAGCACTCCTTCATCCTCCCAAAATCTCGTCAGTCCTGAAGTCTAGGACCTTGGCCCTGAGCCCACCCTATCTGCTTGCAGCTTGATCTCTAGTTATACAGTCCTGTGATTGCTTGATACCAGTGGTTTCCCCACCCAGACCTACCTCATTCTGTCCCTGTTTTTTTTTTTTTTTTTCAGGACTAGATCCAGTATAACCCTTTCCCTAGTGGATTCTGCAACCACTTTGAATGGAAATGTCTCTTGCATTCCATCCACCATTGAACGTCTCCATGCACCCACTGTTACTGTGATACTCCAGTCCACATCTGTAGTGTTGAAGTTCCCCAGTATTCGCACCTCCCTCAGTTACCCTACCCACTTTAATCTCCACCCCTAGCTCTCTGTTTCTTCTCCATGTCAGGGGCCTGTACACCACCCTGACCCTGATGACGCTCCTTCCTGTGCAATCACTTGAAGCCAGACTACTTCCATCCTCATAGCCTCTTTATTTCCCACATTTCTGAGGCGTGGATACCGCCCCTAATGTATGGTGCCACACCACTCCTTCTCACCTGTATCTTATCCTTCCTGAACATTGTATACCCTGGTATCCTTAAAGTTGATGGGAAACTCCCATTCCAGGTCATTCAAATGAATAGCATGGAATGGGAGTTATTGATATCATAGAATGTTTTAGAAATATGAAAATCAAATGCAGTAGCTGGTGAAGAGAGTGGAACTCTTTGTAGATCTGAGGACACCCCAGAGCTAGATTATTTGTCAAAAAGATCATCACAACATATCAGAATAAATAACTGGCATGAAAGGAAGATGGAAGGGCAGTTAAATATGTAAAAATAATTTCCTAGCTCCTTTAACTCTCTGTCATGGTTCTTTGTTGCCCATGTTTCAGTTACAGCCACTGTGTTTAGTTGTGCAAACTACTGTAGCTTGAAGGTCACAGGTCTTGTTTCCCAGACTCTAGGCATCAGCACACATCACCCTCTATACCTGCTTCTTTCCTGTTGGCCATTTCCCCTTATTACTGTGCTTCTAAACACTTCTGCTAATGTTTCACCCTGCACGTCCTTTGTTCTTGCCTTTTTCCACCAGCCTCCCACACTGCCCTTCCTCCTTTCACTTATCCTGCTCTGTCAATACACCTGCATTTTTCTTATTCAGTGGCTCCATTGCAGACTCCCTTCCCACCAATTGACCCGATTGTCCTGCTTGCTGTAGTGCTGGGGGAGGTCTATGAGGATTTGCCTATTCTCAACTGTGCCTCCCAGTCTTGCCTGATTTAAAGGCTTTCCTACAGGTAGGTGTTGTGTGAATCCATCTCCAAGCACCCTGGTGCCTTCCTTGTTGGGGTGCAGTCCATCCCTTTTGAACAGCCTCCAGCCCCGCCTGGTGTGGCCTAATCTCTTAAAAAATGAAAACCATCCCCATTTACACCAGTCTTTTAGCCATGAATTGAACTGATACTGATTTGCATTGCTCCATATCATTATAGAGTGACTGCAGTAGGGCCATGGAGAACGTCATCACAGTATTTCAGTTCATGAGAAGGTACATACACCATCTGATCAGAAATGCAGACTCAAACTGTAGTAGCTTTCAAACAAGTGTGTCCAGTTTATTTTCCATGGCCATCATAAAGGTTACAACAATCAATGTCGCAGTGTCTCCGCACTGCTTAAGCTTATGTTTCTCCCTAATACAAGGGCTTCTTCAGAGCTAATGAGACATAGTGCTAAGGTGCCTTGTATGCCCAACTGAAATTCAGAAATTCCCAACCATGAATAACAGTGCGCCAGCAGTTGCAATTACTCTTAATGGTTTTATCAGCTTCACATGTTCAGTTGTTAAAGTTCTTAAAGTATCTTAGTTTACCCACAATTCAACACGCATTTATTCAGTATTTTAAAGTGCATTACTTACAAAAAAAAACAAAAAACGATTTTACCAACCACCACTAAGTTATGTAAAAAGTTTTCTTGTATCTTGGGCACCATTCCACCATGACCAAGCTGTTTCCTGAAGGAGCTGTAACAATTATACAAGACACCAACATGTGAGAGAAACAGTATTTGCTGTAACAGTTTGACTACTTCTTGTGTAATTGTCTCATATACATGGTTTGCCCCCGCTCCTTACATTCAAAACTATGAGGCAGTATGTAGATGAACATATGTGGAGATAGTTTGTTCAAATAGCCCTAATATGACCCATATCCAAAAAGCTATCACAGATGGAAGGGGGGGGGGGGGCTATTTCTTAGGCTTGTTTTTCATTGTCTTTTCATAAGGAATGGGAATAATTAAAATGTTCCAATACATCCTGGGCGTCTGAGGGCTCCTAATCTGAATATCCACTCCTGTTCAATGCATTCTCTAAGTCACCCCCTCTCATCACCCCTGCTTTCTCCCATCACATCCTACCTAGGGTGCAGAAACTCTTTCGTACTCTCTCTGCACATCTCATGGCTAGATTGCTTGTGCCTTCATGCACTATCAGATCCAATCTCCCCTCATCCCTCCCAGTGAGCTCCAACACTTTCTGAGGATATCTGTTGCTGTTCTAAGGAAACAGTGGCCCTCGCTCTCGACATCTGTTGTGATACCTGCTGTTCCTCCTGTGTCTCTCATAATGGATTCTCACAGTACCATGACCCTTTTCTTTCCCCTTTGGGGCTCTCACCCTTCCCTGGCAAATTTCCAATGGAGGCAGCCCCCATCCCTTGTGCAGTAGCCACAACCACATCCTGGTGGGATTCCAGGGTGGCCTCTAACGAGGGCAAACACTTATTTGAGCTGGACACACCTTGCACCTTTGGTATTCAATCACCCCTAACCCCTCCATGTCTCCCAGATACAGTCCATTTTCTCAGTTGTATCTCTGGGCCCTCTGTGGCAGTGGAGCCTACAGTCCCCTTGGCTTTTTGCAGGCCCTGGCTTTCAAGTAGCAGATGTCCATCCTTGCAGCTACCAGTTCAGCCCAGAACACTGGCAACCTACTACAGCTGTGTTCCCAGAACATTCTCTAGGTTAAGACTTCCCACACCTCTTGCTTCACCACTCTCTTCAGCAGTGTCCTGTGTGAATGTTCATGTGTGATGTACCTTAGTGCCGAACAGCTGTTTGTTTTGGCTTATATCCTGCTACTCGACTGCACGTCAAAGTGATTTGGCTACCCTCAGTGAAAACTCTAAGCTCACCCTGCACACACAGACCTCAACAAAGCCCTACCCCAGACAGTGATTAAGCTACCATCAGTAAAAAAACATTAAGCTCACCCTGCACACATGACCTCAACTACACTCTACATCACAGATTAAGCTACCCTCAGTAAAAGTACTAAGTTGATCTTTCGTTGCAAAGTTTTACATTGGTCATGTAGAAGTCTATAATACTGACCATCTGAATAATGTCAGAATATCTGGGCTTGATTTTAAAATGGTGAGTATCCTGTATGGTGTAACTAGTTTTTTTTTTGTGCTGCAGCAATAGAACATTGAAAAGTGACACAGTAGACAACTTTTTGTCATCTACTATGCACACCATTATCTGGTCTTTTGCAGTACTGGGAGCACTGGTGGATTATGAGGAAGCAAGGGAGTCAGTCCAGGGGGACCTGGATATTCTGGAGGGGTGGTCAAAGAGATGGGGACTGAAATTTAATGCTGGGAAATGTAAGGTGCTTCATTTGGAGGTCAATAATCCGGGCCTTGTTTACTCCCGGGGGGGGGGTAACACTGCAAGCCACATTGGGTGAAAGGGATTTAGGAGTGGTGGTAGATGTCAAAATGAATAACTCTGAAAATTGTAAAAGAATTGCAGCCAAAGCAAACAGGATATTGAGCTGCATAGCCAGGGGGAATTACATCCAGAAGAAGGGAAGTGATCCTCCCTGTATATAATGCTATGGTCAGGCCGCAACTTGAGTACTGTGTACAGTTCTGGAGACCCCATCTGAAGAAGGACATAGCGCTGCTGGAGAGGGTTCAGAGGAGAGCGACCAGGATGATTCAGGGCATGGAGGGGATGACTTATGAAGACAGATTGGAAGAGCTTGGGCTTTACTCACTGGAGGAGAGGAGGGGAGGGATAGGGGAGATATGATGGAGGTTTTCAAGTATGTAAAAGGAATAAACAGGAGTGGAACCAAGAAGCTGTTTAGGCTAAAAAAGGGGGGGAATAACCAGGGGCCATGAGTGGAAATTGGAGGGGGGAAATTATAGGGGTGAGCGTAGGAGGCATTTTGTTCACTGAGAGAGTGGTGGAGCCGTGGAATGTGCTGCCCAGGAGGCTATTGGAGGAGGGAATAGTGGAGGGCTTCAAGAAGGGGTGGGACAGGTACAAGGGGAAATTGAAATCAGAGGGGACCCTCTTGAGGGATGGGGGGGTGGTAAGATGAGCAGCCACTAGGTTGCTGGCTTTTGAGCAGACATTGAGAGACCTTTTGGCCTATTCTGCTGGCTTTTAGTATGTTAGTAAACTTTTCTAGCAGAAAACAAACAAAGAAAATTCAGTTTTCTCTTTCCTAAGCTGGTCTCCGGGCTTCCTTACTCCTGGGCTGTACCTCCTGATGCTGATCCACAGGCAGGAATCAGATCTCTGCAGCAGGGGACATCCAGCGCTCCACTTCCTGTTCTCCTCAGTTTACTTCCTGCCTGCCATAAGGCAGGTTCTTTGCAGGGGCTCTGCCACTATTGTGGCAGAGCTGAAGACTCCAGACTGTAAGTTAATTCTAGTTCTACTTTAAGGAAGAGGATTGGCAAGGGGGAGCTTAATTTTGAGTTGCCTCATAGTGTCTTTAGGGTCCCAGTCTCAGCCATGCATGCTGCACAGACTGGACCCTTCTCTCCTGCTCTTTCCCGTGCTTTGAGGCATGCACCCTCCCCCAACGGTTCAGTAGGGAGGACAGAATTCACTCCCGGATTAGTACAGTTAGGGCGGAGTAGGCCGTAAGCTGGCCCCATCTCATATAGCTCCAGAGAGCCGAGCTTCACTCTTCGCCACTGGCTCTTTCTGCTGAGACTGCTGATGCAGCAGGCTCATTACAGCATGGGAGGGAAGGCCGCCGATGCAGCAGGCGCATCACCGCGCTGGAGGGAAGCCACCAGGAGCGATCTTGCCCCACCACAGTAGCGGGGGCTTCATTTCCAGCAGGAGCTTGACTCCTGCTCGAGAATCTATTTGGCTCAGGAGGAGCCACTCTGTCAGAAACCAGGCAGCAGCAGGAGCTTGATTTTAAGCTCGGGATAAGCCAACAGGCAGGAGACTTCAGTTGGCTCAGGTGGGAGCCATTCTCTGCCCTCCGGCTCAGGAGGCGCCAATCAGGCAGTAATGGTTTTGGGCTCACCGATGACCAGCGTGGGATCTGCCTTGGAAGCAGTCATGTTTCTAAACAGCAGCCACCTCATTTGGGCTCAGGGGAAACAGCTACTGCTCTTCTTCCTGGCGCTCGTGAGCGAGGAACGCCCCACAGTAGCAGGGCTTACTAGGAGCTGGAATGCTCTGCGTAGTAGGGCAATGCTCCACAGTAGCAGGGGTCCTTTTAGCTTAGAAGGACATGTGCTCAGCCCCTCATCATTGGCACTCTTATTCACAGGTGCTGTCAGAGCAGCAGCGCTCCGCAGCAGCAGGAGCTTCCTTTCGGCTCAGGAACAGCCGTGCTACAGTACCTCCAGCCAGGACAGCTCAGGCAGTCAACTCCATAGCCGAGCTGGCTGAGTGTTGTGATGCGGCTTAAACCATTGCTTCTGGAATACGGAGGTGCTGGGTTCAGATCGCCGTCTCCTTCCCATCAGGCCTTGGGATGCACAACGTGGGAACCGATCACAGCGATTGAGCCCCCTTACTACACAGATTGTTGGGTACTTTCAATAGTGGCTCACGCACTCTTCCGTTCAAAGGTCTGAAGTGTTATGGGGAGCAAAGCATGATGGGAGCAAAGCATAACTCCCTTATGGGGCAGTCATGGCCACAGAAGTAGTTCTTCCCACCCCAGGTCCCCTTCTCTGGCTTGCTGTGCCTAAGTGAGACAGCTGCAAGGGTGGTGGAGGTCCGGAGACATCCATCCTGCTATCACAGGATCCAGTTCCAGGCAGTGCAGATCCATCAGCCTTCTCCTCCAAGGGACAGCGGGGCTTACCAGCGGGTCCACGGGATGCCCACTCCTATGCCTACTCCCAATCGTCTCACCGGAGGGACAGTGCTAGTTTTGTCATGCTAGTAGCACAAGTCCGCAAGGGGTCAGTTAGCATACCTCAATCTCCTTGATAGCTAGGAGGGTCCACGGGATGCCCACTCCTATGCCTACTCCCAATCGTTTCACCGGAGGGACATTGCTACTTTTGACATGCTAGTAGCACAGGTCCACCAGAGGTCAGGCAGTCCCCCCCAGAGGTGGGGGGCTACTGAGTGGCGTTTCTGTCTCAGATGGCTCTCCACCTAGAAACATGGCCTTAGATGATCAAGATTACTTCACGGGTGAGTGAGGAATCTCACTTGACGTCTCCCTTGGCAACTCTTAAACTTCCAACCAGCACTCAGACTAGCATCGGCTACCAAGCAACAGGGAGAACTTATATATTTACCTCAGGGACTTCTGGAACCCGGGGGACCGTAGGTGGAGGCATCCCTCATAGAGACACTTTCAGTGCTCCTCTCCTCCCTTAAAGTAGCTGCGAACAACCTGTTTTCAACACCACTGAAGTGGCATTCCAGCACACTGACGAGCCACATATAAGTAAGCCCAGCCAACCTGTTTTCAGCATGAGCCGCAATACCATGGCCACTATCCTGGCATTCCAGCATGCTGACAAGCCAGATGTATAAGCCCACTCCGCAACAGCTTCAGAGTGGGACTATTCTAGGCATTATCAGCGGATGTCTCAAAGGAGGCTGCCAGTTGTGCAGCAAGGGCCATGCTTTTACTCACCTCGCTTCGACAGACCTAAGGCTGTAGACATCAGCAGATATCTCAAAGGAGGCTGCCAGTTGCACAGCAAGGGCCATGCTTTAACTTGCCTCGGCAGACCTAAGGCTGCAGGCATGGCAGGTGGACAGGTCGCCAGAGCTCACTTGGCGAATGCCCCCAAAAAGGGAGAGCTCCCGTATGGATAATCTTTTTACAGGGGGTGGTAAAAGATTCCAGAGAAGTGCCTAAAACCTTTCTACCATAATCCAGGAGCATGTACAGACCATGGACGAAGGGATCCAGTCAGAGTATTCAAGCACATGCATACTCGGAGGACAATTTAAATCTGCCTTGGCAGACGATACGGGGTCATTTCAATCACCCAGGAGATGCAAAAAGGTGGACAGAACTGAAGGTGCCGTACCGGTCATAATCCATAACGGTGCCACAGCTCAACTAAATATTACAAGCAGTGGCAGAGGTGGTCTGGTACCTGCCGGTACATGGTTTTCTAACTGGAGAAAGAGTGCCCTAATTTCAAACCTGACCTTGATCCTTCTGGGGGCAGTCATCATGATTTTTCCCCAAGCTAATTTTGATTCTGCTATAGCTCATCAGGAGTTAACTCCTCATTTATTTATTTTCATACAGCTCATTGAGACAGAGTGAACCTCTCCTCCAGGGACGGCCTCGAGGACAGAGGTCATGAAGGGTCACAAGTTAGACCATCCTCACCAAATCCAAATCAGAATTGATGCAAGCCTCGTGAGCTTGGGTTGGCTCACTGGCTTCAGCTATTGGCAATGGGCAGGTGGTTGCTGTTAGAGGCACAAGGCACAGCATAAGCGTTCCGATGTGAACAGTGGGCCATGCTCTGAGGCACTCTGAGCAGCATTTCCCAAATCAGGATAGTCTGGTTCCAACCAACAATACCAGCCATCAGAGTGGCACAAGAAGCTCACAATGCTAAGGGAATCTCTTCTTTTTCAGTGGGTCTTGCACCACTGAGCGAGGTATTTACCAGGGCAGGTAAACAACATGGCAGACTAGCTTAGTAGCAAGGTTGGTCGACCATGGGAATGGGAGCTGAAGGATAGTGCCTCCTACATCTTGGCAAATCAGTGGGGCAATACTCAGGCAGATCTTTTTGCCTGCTGGCAGAACTCCAAGGTAAGCAGTTCTGCTTCCTGGAGGAGAAGGATGAACCAGTGGTGGCTCAGGACACCTTTTTCCCCCTAAACTGGGATGAGTTTGGTCTCCCATATGCCTTCCTCCAACACCGCCTCTATCAAGAGTCCTTCACAGAGTGGTTCGGGACAGAACACTCATGATTCTAGCCTGCCCCTTATGTTTTTTTCCACACATAGTTCCCGATTATCACTCGTCTGTCAAGGCGTTCACGTCTAACATTCAAGTTCAGCCTGGACATTCTCCATCAAGGTCTGGCCCGGCATCCCATTTAAACAACTTATCTATAGAGGCCTGGAGATTGAGAGGGAAAAACTTTTAAGGAACTTGGCTACACAGTTTTAACAACTGGTCTCTCTCTCTAGACTGGGAAAGTCAGTGGAAAACTTTCACGGAGCTATGCGGTACAGCTCCTGTTATTGACATGATGGGGAATTCGTATGTCTCTTCTTCCTCCAAAGTGCATTATGGAATCTGGAGGAAATTTTGATTCTGGCTTCATTCCAGACACATACAGAATGACACAATATAATCGCCTGTACTACTGCAGTTCCTTTAAGACAGATGGACAAAGGACTGCAACCAGCCACCTTACAAATTAGAGTTTTCTGCACTGGGGCACCTTTGATGGACCTGGAGAATTGTTGGACTCAGATACCCATGTCTGGTACTTCTTCAGGCAGAAGCATTAAAACATCTTCAATCCACCAAAAGCTATCACCTTGGAGTCTTAATATGGTTTGCAAGGCCGTGACCAAGGCCCCTGTAGAGCCTCTCATGCCATCCATCATGCATCTCAAAATTAAGGTCGCCTTTTTCTCAAAGCTATTACTCTCACTAGGAGTATCAGCAAACTAAAAGTATTGCTGGCCCAAGAGCTGTACACTTGTCCATCAGGCTAGAAAAGTTACAATTTTTGTTTGCCAAAGTTATGTCTCCTTCTATTACAATCAAGGGTTCATTCTTCCTTCCTTCTGCCCATTTGCTAAAAGCAACAAGAATGGAAAATGTCATACACTAGACCTGGAAAGAAAAATATGGACATTAAGAGAGAGGAAGCTATTTGCAAAACTTCAACTGTGTTCATGCCAGCTAGAAGGAAGAAAGAAAAAATTGGGGCAGCAAGGATTCAATAGGCTCTATAGCCAAACTGATTCTATCCGTCAACTTCTATGTCATATGATTAGGTCAGAGTAACTTGTCTGGCCCAGTGGAGTCCACGGCCCCTCTGTGGGCAGCATTCAGAGAAGCATCTACAGCACACTCACACTGAGTGGTCTCTTGATCATCCATTCACACTCTCCCAAAACAAAACAAAAAGTCTCACTCTCAAGGATGTCCTCAGCAGAGGCATCCTTTGGCCGCAGAGTGTTTCAAGTGGTGGTGAACCCTTAAGGGCTCTTGACATTCTTCCCACCCGGGACATCTGGGGACGCACTGCTTTTGTATATCCCAGGAGTAAGGAAGCCCGGAGACCAGCTTAGGAGAGAGAAATCAAAATTTAAATACCTGTAAATTTTCTTTCTCCGACGGCTGGTCTCTGGGCTTCAGATCCCCTCCCAGAATGTATATGCTTGGCTGGCCTCATGGCCATATATGCCTTAAAATTCTTGTTTTCTGTTCCCAAGTTCTTGTAGTACTACCACATTGGAGTGCTTTAGGCAGAACTGAGGAGAACAGGAAGTGGAGGGCTGGATGTCCCCTGCTGCAGAGGTCTGATTCTTGCCTGTGGATCAGCATCAGGAGGTACAGCCCAGGAGTAAGGAAGCCAGGAGACCAACTGTCAGAGAAAGAAAATTTACAGGTATTTAAATTTCGATTTAATCATTATGATTTAGATGATTCTGTTGAAACTGCCAACACACATTGAAAAACCCAGCCCTGTTAGCTCCGAAAACACAGAACTGTATTTTTGATTCAGTAAGGAGCAGTTAGGATCACTTACTGAATTTCTGTAGTCTAAGCAAAATTTAAAGGAAAAGTTTACTTTCACCTTAGTTATTTTTAGATAAAAGATGACTTTGTCCTGCCCCACCTACTCAGGACCAGTCATGATAGATAACCAGTTGGGATGTTTGTCACAATTGGTCTAGAGTTGGAAGTGGCAGACCGGAGCCATCTTTCCTGAGATTCCAAAAAAATGCCTAAGGTGAAAATAAACTATTTTACCTTTGTTATTTTTAGCTTAGACATGCGCAGTTCGAAAGTGAGCCTAGTTGCTTCCTCACTGAATCAAAAATGCAGTGCCATTTTGTTTACATGGCTAAGAGGAACAGCTACTTTCATGAGAACAAGTTTATAAAATTATTTTGAATCCAAAGGTAATTCAATCCCTTTATATTCATTGATCTAACTGGACATGTTTGCTACAACCTGTTGAATATTTCTATTAAAAGATCATGCAGCAGATTTTGTCAGGAATTAATTTGAGACATTCCCATGATTGAGAGCAGCTATAAATCCATGTACATTTGTCATTGAGACTTTTTATTATTATTATTTTTTGTAGATACAATAGGTTATTGTGTGGTCGTAGAAAAAATTAATTTACTAGATGTTATCCTTTCTTGTATCCATGCCAACATTCTGTGACTCCCAGTTATAAGATTCAGTTGTTTCTGAACTGTAATAATTTGAGTCAAGTTCAAAATTGAGAACATTTTATAATTTTTGAATGGGTTTATAAAGTTATTAATATGAACATCCTCTAAAAAAATGCTTCTAATGTATAATCACCAAGTGAGTTTGTAATGGAAGTAATGAGGTCATCTGTGTCCCTATTAGCCTTGTGGGCATCTGTAAGCACATCACACTATAGGAGAGTTAATAGTATTGCATTAGAAATGGATTAGAGTGATCTATAATTAGATCTGATTTTTGTGAGCATTAAAGCAAGAAGTTATAGGACAGCAGAAAATAATGAACATACCAGACTCTTGCTATAAGGCTCCTTGTCATGAGGTTACTTTTATAAGGATTAGGTCCAGGTAGTTTATAGTCCATCAGACTCCCCCTCACTATAACACACGCCTTATTATAACAAGGAAAATTCTTCCCTTCTCAAAACAACCAAGGCCCAGTGTATATGTGGTAAATTGTAGAGTATTTAAAATGGTGAACTGTGTCAATTTAATTTCCCTGAAGTTACATGCCACTTTAAAGAAAGATGCTGATGTGCTAATAGTGTCAGGTTGCTGTGGCATTATGGGAAATGAAATTTCATTAGCACTGCTGGAAGCAGGGTCGGTAACTGAGGGCAGCTAAGTGTCACATGGTACCGCCAGGAATAGGCCACAGATTGCATACTGAATGCTGAAGTGCTGACTCAGAGAGTAATTTTAGCAGTCTGTATTTTGTACGTGCAGAGCCCACAGTAATCTTTACCTAAGTGAAAGAGATTAGGCCTTTCTTTCTTCAATATGCCTGATAATGAGCAGACATCTGCAACACATCATCTGTCACAGACTCATGCATCCATTTCTCCTCTTCCTCCTTATTCCAGAGAACAGCCCATCTTTACCACAAGAGCACATGTCTTCCAAATCGACCCCAGCACCAAGAAGAACTGGGTTCCTGCCAGCAAGCAGGCTGTTACTGTTTCCTACTTCTATGACAGTACAAGAAACAGCTATCGGATTATCAGTGTGGATGGAGCCAAGGTAGGCAGTTAACTTGGGCCTGGAATGATTTGAGTATCTCATATGATGCTATGCAACAGACTCAGCTGATTGATATGGAATGTATTTGGATGACCCACTGTATAATGACTATAGCCAATACCTATTATTACATTTTTTCTTTATCTCTCATACCTCCATTTTTGTTCCCTTATTTGACCCCTCCTTCCTGCAGCTCCTTCATGCCCTACCCCTTTCCTGCTTTTGTTCTTTCCTCCAACCAACCCTCAGTTTTTCCCCACCACTGCAGGCTCCCTCTGGGCAACAGTAGTAGCCTAGCTGTCATTTGTGGACTGTATGGAAAGAGCGGCTCTGTGTGACCAAAACAAGAAGTGGAAAATGCCACATGATGCAGGGTGGTGTGGTCATAGGGATGGCTACCCCTGAAACACACAAAGTCACAAATGACTGCACTCAAAAACAAACACATCTTAAAGCCAAGTGCTCACAGTTGCAGGTTCTTATTCACATTTAAAGTTCAGACCAGCATTCGAGGGGGTTGCCATCCAGTGGCAGACACTGTAAACCATCCCTGGAGGCACTGCACATCCCAGCGGCCAGCACGTAGTCTCCTGTCAGCCTAGCTCAGAATTCTGGGCCTGGGACATGAACCTAGATCTCTCACAAAGGAAACGCATTGTCTTCAGAAGTGTCATTGTGACTTTACTATAGATTATAGTATTTTTAATGTATGGCTTTAAACAAGTTGATGGTAATGACAGATTTAAAAAGCATTTTTGTTTACATGAACCAGTGCCAGGTTTCCCCTTGACTGTATTCTATGGGGATCTATGATACAACAGTTTCTTTCTGGGCACTCCAAACGCAGGCTGGCTCTTTCCAGTAGACTATTACTTATTCAGGGATTATGGTTGTTAGTAGGAGACAATTTATTTTTGTAGTACAAGAACAATACTGTCAATGTTAAAAATATTGCGCAATATACATATTTTCTGATACAGTACCCAGTACAAGGAGCTCACAAGCTTGAATCCCACCACAGTCACTGGCTTACTAGACAACCTTATGCACATGTCATGTCCTCCCTGAGCTTCAGTTCTTATCAGGTGTGAAACTGGTTAGACCCCACTGAAAACAAAATGTTGCATCTCAGATGGGTTATCACGAGTAAATAAAGTAAGAAAGAAAGATCTTTCATATTTTTCTGTCGGCATAATTAGTGTTTTATAAGGTTCCTTTCTGTGATCTGCTTGTGCTATACAGCTCTAATATTCCAGTAGTGCCTGTAGCCTAATTTCTAATAATGGACAACCCATTTTCTGCTATAGTCATGAATCATACAATTAGTATTTTTATAGAAGATATAGTTTGGTTGCTGTGGGTTTACTTGTATATATATTTTTGCTAGTAGGTATGGTGTTTCTCTAAGGCTTATGAAAGAGCAGCTGACACCTTCAGGAGGACTTTAACAAAACATAACATTTAGACACAGTTCAGCTTGTATTTCACATTAGTTTTGTATCCCTCCTCCCCATTATTCATTACTGTGATCATTTGCATGAAAACAGGATCTTTGCTCCTGATTAGTTCATCTATTCCTGTTGCTTTCTCCCTACCTGAGGTCATAAAGCCCTGCTTGCAACATCACAGTTACTCCCATGGCAACAGATTGTGATGTCACAACACATGATTATGACTTGAAGTAGGGAGTAAGCTACAGAGGCAGATACTCTTAAGGGAAATCTAAGGGATAAAAATCACATACTCATGCAAATTTAATCTGTAATAAATAATGATTGCAAGCTGAATTGTACCCAATTATTATGTTTTTCAAAGTCTTCTTTGAGGCATCAGTTGCTCTTTAAAGGCTATGCTTATATCATGCAAAACATTAAAACATATTTCACACTTTTGTTAATGGTAGATTCATGCTTCCAGGACAGTCCTAGTTCTCTTTTAACATAAGCAGTTAATACTGGTTTCAGCTGTGGAAATGATTGGTGCTCAGTACTGTGTATTCTGGCTATATACCCTCTGTGGGCTGGATTGCATATTAGTATTGTTTCCAAGGAACTACAGTACTTCCTATTTTGAAATATGGTACTTTTCTAGTATTATTACTCCTCATATTTTGTAGAAAAGTATCTCTCTTGCTACTGATGTCCATAATATTTTAAAGTTTTTAAGTGGAAAATATTGAATGTAATGCCACTGTTGTAAATTCATTTGCAATTACCCTGGTAGCTAGTGACTGCAACATTTAAATTCTGGCCCCTGTAAGTATAAGTTGATTAATCTTGTACAGTTGTTCCCATATTATTCAGATTACTGTATTATACTGGAAACATGAAGGGAAGTATTGAACTTGTTTAGTAGCTTAAATGAATGGAAATGTGAGTGGGATAACAGATGAGTTGAGCTGGAGGAACCTAACACTGGCAATATAGATTAATTCACAGCAAAAGTAATTAATTATGCATGTAATCTTGAGCAGTTGATCCAAGACTACTGTACATCCTCCAAACTATTGTACTCACTAACACCATCAATTGAAACACAAAACCAAATGTGCATCTTGTATAAATGGATGAGTTTGTAGGGTGATAGTCAAGGATCTTGAGTAAGTAACTTGTTGATACCCTTCAAATCTTTGATACTGTATTACACTTCCTAGCTTGCTGCCTGTTGAATGAAATAAAATGTCTAATAAGAGTTTGATTAAGAAAAGAAAGTGGAACTAGCTAGCCAAAGTTGAATTTGTCTGTTGAATTCTATTAGTCTGACAAAATGATAAAGGCAAGGAAAGGCATTGTATTTTATACAATATATCACCTTATCCAAGAGTCTCAGAGCACTGTATTTTAAAATATGTCATAAAATATTGCACTTCTCTTGTGGACAGCAGGGGGTGGAGCAGCAATATAGCTGCAGTGCTGCTTTGCTGCCTGCTGTTTCATGCTAGTTCAGCATTTTATGGCTCCTTTTGAGTGTTTCGAAGATTTTGTTTTATTAAATTTATTTTACTCTGTAGAGTTTAGCTTGCTATGTTCAGCTTGTTTGTGGAGCTTGCAGAGGAGCCTTACAAATTCTTCCTAGAGTTTTTTGTTATTGCTGTTACAGGACTTGAGGGCCGAAATAAAAGCAAATGTTGACTGTTCGTCTGCATGTTATGTGTTAAACTCAGCATTTGTTAATGCGGTAAGGCATTTAAAACATTCAAATATTTTAATACTTCGTCTCTTTTAAAAAGCAAAACCGTAATGCAACTTGCCATGTTTGATTTGTGAAAGCAGACATGAGAATATCTGGCACGGTAGGTTTGTAACTGGCACTCAGATGTTTTACCGGAGGAGTGCCATATTCCCTGAAGTGTAGATAAACTCCATCAAATATCTCTTATCTAGCCCTGATCATTGTTAGGGTATGATGGTGAACTCCTGAAGCAGAGACCATTGAGGAGAAGACTTTTACAAAGGACAAGTGCTGATATGCTGGGTTCATCTTTTAAAAAGGAATGCCACTCTAGGCTGGGGTGATACTAATTTTGAAGTACAAAATATGCTACGCTCAGTGGAGCGAATCTCTCGCTCTCTTTTTCTCCAGATGATAACACAGTTAATAAACTTGGTGACTGAGTAATGGAGGCTGATGGTGGCTGAAGCACAGGAACACAGGAGCATCGAGAAGCATGGAGGGCAAGCAGTCAGTCCCTGCAGAGAAAAGTATATTAAAGTATATTAAAAACCCTTGGATAAATGTGGCCTGGAGAAATGGATAATAAAATTAATGGACTCCCAGCAGGCAAGAAGGCAGCAAATGATTGTGTAGAGACTTCGCTCCTCTAGGTCTAAGGTGCTCTCAGCTGGCTTCACCACTGTCATATTGAGATAACGCCACAGGTATTTTTATAATTAGAGGTACTGTTTTCTCTTGTGTTTGGTGACACAGTTTATGGATTCCCTAAACTTCTTGCTATGTTCAGTGGCAGTTTTTCTTTGTACATAACACTTGTTGGCATAAACTCAGGTGGATCTTCCAATTGTCAGCCGTTATTTCAGTGGTCCATGCCTGGAAGGGAAAACATCTGTTTGCTCTTAAATCACTGCCGTAGATAAACTGCCATTTCTTTGGGCTGCATGACTAGAATTTTTAATGGCTTGCTTATATTTTATGAGCTTCATAGAGGAATGCTAAAGAATGCTAAGTTACCTACCCTTATGGACTTTTGAATTTTGGTAATAGGCACATGACGGAATGTAAGGAGCCCTGGACATTGTATGGGTCAGTATTGAGCCAGTGTAGCCTTTTTTGGACTGCATTTGAAATCTGAAGAAGTGATGATTCTGACATTATATAGTCTTTTAAGCAATGGTACTTGCTGCAGATGTGCACATATGAGTTTTTGTCATGTCTTAGGCTGGATAACTTGTATCTATCTATGATTAATGTTTATTGTATGTTGCTTAAATTTTTTGTCATTTGTTTTCATATCAATTATAGACCCTTTTTAATTAGAAACATGTTTAATCTGAAAACCCAGTAACAATTTGCAGACTGTTCTTACAAATAGATGATGTAACCTTACCTTTTGTAAAGCTGGTCATGTGTAGGTTTTGAGAGGACCCTCTTTTTGTAAACTTTGGAATATCTACTCCAAGCCCTCTGATTAGGAAGGAAGACTCAGGTAGGAGTGTGGGTAGTCCAAGATGAGTTCAACAGGCTTCAGTTATGTCCTGTTTAAGCCAGGCAAACATTCTGTTTAAGTACCTAGAGAGTCTTTAACAGGGTATTGATAGGAAAGGAAATGGAAGCAAAGTTTCCAGTAGTTAAACGAGCATAGTTCTGGACTGGCCATCCCTAAGTACCAAGCACTCAGCGGTTGGTAGTAGCTATGTCAGGAAGTACTGCTCTAGTATGCAAACTCTGGTCTGGCCAGGTAGTGCTGGTTGATGTGGGAGGCCTTGAATAGGCTATCCCTAAGTACTAATGACTCAGGTGCTTGCAGTGGCTTTAACAGAAAGTGATGTACCAGTATGGAAGCTCAAGTCTGGCCAGGTAAGGACAGTAGATGCAAGAAGCCTTATGGACTGGCTCAGTAACGCTAGTCACAGAATGCTTCTGTAGTACTCTCCAGATTTAATATGGAGTTTGGGAACTGAAGGGATATAAATGGAATGCAGCTGGGTGAAACAGCTAATTTCTAGGCTCCAGGCTGACTGAGGACTTCTTCTTCATTATCAGGTTCTTCACCCCTCAGAGGTAAATAAAGGATGTATATTCTTTGTCTCTAGGGAGTTTTATGGTTATGGCTTAACATATGAGGGAGCTGCTTTACTTGCCTCACTTATTTAAGTGACTATTGCCCATAAGATGGGGAGGGATTGGGAAGTTGTGGCATAGACATAGAGCCACATACAGAAATCTGCACTGGGACGGGGTGCTTGGGTAACTTCCATAAAATGTAAAATCCAGCACTTGCCACGATATTAAATCAAAGATGCTGGTTCTTAGAATCATGAAAAATGTGCCGCTTTTGTTCCAGTGCCAATTTAAACAATAAAACGCCTTGACAAATCCTGTGTCTTGACCCTGGGTCTCCTTTGAGGTACTGTAGTCATGGCATTTGTCTCCCCCCTCCCTCCTGTGTGGGTGAGATAGGTTTCAATATAGTAAGGAATTGTTGGCTTGCAGCAGCAGAAGCTTTGTGGAAGCTCATGCTAGGTTTCTTTTGTTTTTCCTCTTATTGATGTAACTTAGAGGAGCCAAGGATCTAATCTATCAAGCAGTATGGATTTGCTTATGAATCTGTGATCTTATTAGTGATGGGACCATGTCCTGCAGTTATTGGCCTGGATATTCAAACTGCGCCAGGCTGTGGTGCAAGCTGGGTGCTGCTCAACTTTGTTTGCGCGGGGGTGTGGCCTGGGCGATATTCCAGCGGAGCTGCGCTATGGGCGCGGCAGTGCATACTCCTGGCCACCCCCTCACTGTGCATGGCGAGTGGCACTGCGCCAGCATAAGTGGCCAGAGTGGAGCATGGAGATGCACTAGTGCAAGTGCCATTGCGCCATGCACAGCACCTCATGTATTCAAAAGGGGACATGCAAATGGGGCCATAATTTATGCAAGGCATAGGGGCCATTTGCATCTCATTATGGCCCCATTTGCATGCCATTAGCATGCAGGTGCGCCGATCCCTCATGACTTGCGCCTGGCGCCCCTGCCAGGCAGCCGCCGGGGACCGACGCTCCTGCAGCCCGATCAAGGGTATTCGTGTAAAGAACCCCCGTCCAATATCCTGGTGGTCCAGTGGACCTCATGTGCCCGATCGCGGTATTTGTGTAGATGAATAAGCCCCTCCTATATCCTTGGTGGTCCAGTGGACCTCTATGTCCCTGATTGCGAGCATTGGTATAGTACCCCTCGATGCCAATATCCCTGGTGGTCCAGTGGACCAATCGCTGCCCGTCGCGGGCATCTGTAACTCTATAAAATACCCTACTACCCTGGTGGTTCAGTGCTACCCTCTCCACCCGCCCAGTGAGCCCCACTGCCTCGCCTCCCCACCTGGCCAGCCGGCGGAGCGGTAGCAGACCATCCACCTGCCGCTCACGATGACTAGCTCGGTTGCACGCCCATTGGTCACAGTGTGAGCCAATTGGCATGCAGCTCATATCGTATTTTATTAGTTCAGATATGTGAATGAATTCATCTACATATCTGACTGTGTGAGAGGATATGGTTGTATGCCCATTGGCTCACGCCGGAACCATGGGCGGCAGCCCTACTCGCGCCTGTCAGTTGGTGGGGGCGCGGGTGGCAGGCGGGTGGCCGCCTGCCTGGCTGACGGGGGGGAGCGGGCGGTGGGGTCAGTGGGCGGGTGGGGAGGGGTACTAGACCACCAGGGTGGTAGGGGTATTTTATGAGTTGACAGATGCCCGTGATCGGCAGCGATCGGTCCACTGGACCACCAGGGATATTGGACGTGGGAGGGGTACTATACCGATGCCCGCGATCGGGCACATAGAGATCCACTGGACCACCACGGATACAAGAGGGGGGGCTTATTCATCTACACAAATGCCCGCGATCGGGCACATAGAGGTTCACTGGACCACCAGGGATATTGGACATGGAGATTTCATTACACAGATGCCCGCGATGGGGCATGGGGAGCGCGCCAGGCGCGGCAGGAACTGGGGTGGCCACCACAGGTAGCAGCTGCTGTGTTGCGCCCTGCAATGCGGCAGCTCACCTGTGGGTGGCCATCACTTGTTCCTTTTTTTTTTTGCTTAACTTTGTGCAGGCGCAGGTAGGGGTTGCGCATGCATGACTCTGCACATCCCGGCTGAATATCGAGCTGTGCAGGTTATGCATGGCACGCCTCCACCTGTGCCTGCATACATTAGATGCGCTCCCGCATCGGGATTTCTAGCGCGCACTTTTCCCTCTTTGAATATCGCTATAGTAATACAGTGTTGTGCATGGCTAACACTGCTGCGCCATGCGTGAACCTTTGAATATCTGTGCCATTGTGTTTTTATATGCTTCTATGAGTATATTGTCTTTTCTGTAATGTAACCTTTTGCGTATTGTTTCAATCTTGTATTGTTCGCTACTGTATGGCCCGGCTTGCAAATGAAAATGGTCCTTTGATCAGCTTGCCTACCCGGTCACCAAAACATAAATAAATAAATAAATAAATAAATAAATGTATATTCTTGTATGCTTGTCTGTAGTAATATTGTAATGGCTTCCATCAGTTCAACTTTAAACAACAACTTCTCATGTGAAAGTTATCTGCATTCCAGATTTTCTTTTGAAGTTGCCAAAATTGTGGAAAATTTTCTTCTGAATTTATTTATCCTGTAGTAGCCATTTTTAATTATTTGCCCTGTCTCCACTGTGGGTACCTGGTTTATTCCTGGCACAATACAGATCAAACTGAGAATACCGCAGCATGTCCTGTACAACCCTAAATATCTCAATAACTAGGAAATCTAGACAGAATCAGCAAATGCAGACTTTTTCCATGCAAAAAGATCTATTAAATGATCACAAAAGAATAGTTTTATATTATGTGTTATTTTAGACAAATTACTGAAAATGTATTTTTTTTTTCAAAATTAATCTCTTAAATCAATTCTGTTAATATCAACATAACCACGGCCAAGTTAAACTTCTGTTCAGACACCATTAAGTACTTTTTTGTTTATATTGAGCCTCCCAAACACGACCTCATATACATCATATACTCAATAATTTATTTCTGCAAAGTGTTTGTTAAAGTACTTTTGGGATGTCAGAAGCCTTTAATGGTTATCAGTCACACAGACACTTGTACTGCCTGCCTGCATGCCTGTCGGTTTGTCCATCTGTCTGTCTGTGTATCTTAGAACCTTCACATATAGACTTATGATGTAGTGAATTTCTGCCAGTGCCACCATGCTATAATAGATAGAATTTGGTTTATATAGCACCTTCCTTGGCACTGTTTCTTAAAGCGCTTTACAAAGCAGTAAGTTGCATACTGGTAGTGCAGGGGACTGTATGTGATATACATACAGCAGACATAAAGTGCACTTATGCCACACACAGAGCAGTGTTGCATTAGAAATTGTTATTGATAAAAGGAATGCTACGAAACTGGGAATAATCCCTATGCTTACAAAAATGTTTCAACTATTTGTTCTTATTACAAATTAATCTTGTATCCAATTATACTATTCTTTTTTGTCATTCCAGTTCTGTGATTCATATTAACTGTCCTTTGTTTCTGATTCTTCTAAATTTCAAACATGGCTGTTTGCTAAAATATTGGTTTTAAACAAAAACTAAAACAAAATCGAATATACTTGGAACGTTTAGCAGAAAAACATAATATGAATCTAAGGGTGATTGCCCTTGATGGCATCCATTTAGAGTGTGTTGCATCATTCAGATACCTGGGAGTAAAGTTAAACCTGGCTTAGAATTATGTAACACATTTAAGCTATGCCACTTCAAAGATGCACTCAGAATTCAGGTTATAGTACAGAATAAGGAATAAACACAAATGACCATTACAAATGCAGTGTTATCTATTTTGAACTCTGGTAGCTTTGTTACTGATTTGATTCCTGCTCTGGTTTTATTTAGAAAAGTTATATTGCTTACTAAGGTGGGGACATTTGCCTGGATGGAATCTCACTAGGCCCATCATTGTATTATTTTGTCTCTGATTAGCTGGCTTCCTATGGAGCTGAATTTTAAAGTGAATTTACGATGAGATGGCATAAGGATGGGTACTGGGCTTCTGGCCAATACCTTATTCCAGCTAAATTCATTTTACTCACTCTGTGGACTTAATGAAGGGATCGTAGCTGGCTCCTTAGCCACTGCCAGCTGATCCTTCCAGCTTCCTCTTGGCTCTGCTCCACCCTGCTCTGTGTTTTCTGTGACATGTGAGCAGGGAGCGGGTATTTTTAAAAGACGTTTATAGTTAGGCAATCTGAGATGGAAATGAAAGCCACTGCCCTACTAATGGGGACCCTATTAGTAGAGCGGTGGCTTTTATATCCATCTCAGATTGCTTACAGATTCATACAACGCCTTTTAAAAATGCCCCATAGACTTGTACAGAGCTTGCCCTCGCCTCCTGCTCACATGTCACAAAAAACACTGAGCGAGTGGTGGAGCAGAACCAGTAGGAAGCTGGAAGGGATTGGTTGGTGGTGGCTACAGAGCCAAGCTAAGATCCGATCTCGTATCACAGAGTGAGTAAAAAGTTTATTTTAGGAAAATAGCTCACGCTGGCATAAGGTATTGGGCCATGAAGCCCAATACCTTATGCCAGAAACTTGCTTTAAATTTAGTTTTACCCAATTTTTCAGTCAAGTGCTGAGAACAGTATCTCGCTTGGCAGGTCAGCTGTCATCTTGCATTAATAATGACTCCAGATCATCTGTTTCCAGTGCTTTGAGGGTGCCACAGATACACTGGCTGATCAACATTCATTTGCTTTCTGTGCTTCCACTGACATGTATTCTATTCCACATTGCCTTAAATCTTTAATTGACACCAGTGCTTTTAATGCAAGTCTTAAAGCTCATTTCCATGAACTTGTTTTGCATGCTTTCCTCTTTTATATTGGTTGTTTGCAGTGTAGGTTGTTGATGGATTGTAAAGAACAATTTTTTTTACTGTATCTTTACTGTATTTTTATTAATCCCAGGTTGCTCCTGAGAAAGGAAAATACTGTAAGTTCCAGTGTGCTTACCCAGATAAAATAAATTAAAATTACCATGGGATCTTAGGGCAGCCATCTGAGATGGGCCAGAGGAGCCTCTTTTTGCCATATTACGTGAAGCACAATCACTCCTGCTGTGCAGTACATGGCCCAAAGGAAGCTATTTTTAATGTATTAACTGAAGGACAGCCACTCCTACAGTGCAGTACCTTTAATGCCCTATCCAGAGGACCTAGGTCTTAGAATTTATTAAAGGGGAACTGTCACCTACAGTATTTCCTAATGTCTGAAAGCCCATAAAAAGCTAATTTGAGTGAGCGATTGTGTTTATCTGTGAGTCTTTGCAGTCCAGAGTTATTCATGTGTAAATCAACCTGTAATTAAGGGCTGGGGGCTGCCATATGTTTTAGGCTCTGGACAGGAAATGATGTCACTGAGGGTCTTGGCCCTCCATTGACTGTAGGTTAAATAGGAAATCATCTGTTTTGTTAAGTATGTTTTAAGGTGTTATTACAACATTTATAATGATTATTTTGTATTTGCATTGAAACTAGTGAGTTATCACCTTTACATTTCAAACTGTTAGTAAAAATAACCCAACTTTAGGATTGCTTTAACCTCTAGGCTATACTGCCAGCTGATCATTAAAAACTACACATCTCAAGGCTGGCTTTGTGGTGCCAACAGGTATTGGGGCCCCATATCAGGATTTCTAAACCCTGGCTGTGTTCATGTCAGTTCAGATTTCTAGGGCTGCCACAGCACCAACTTCTGTCTTATTCCATTCCCTCTCTTACAGCCTTTTCTCTTACAATTTTGGGTGTGAACTCAGGTCTACAAGATGCAAATGTGGCTATGTACCTACTGGCCTGGCATCGTGGGGCCAGCCTTGAAATGTGTAGTTTCTGATTAACAGCTGGCAGTACAGCCTAGAGGTTAAAGCAAAGAGCTGAGAACAAGCTTCGTTCATCCAGCAGAATGGGTTTTGATTCCAACATGCTCTACTTGTATACTGTATGACCAGAGCAAGTCACTTAACCTCCCTGTGCACCCAAAAACACACCCAGAAACAAGCTGTAGCTGTATGCCTTTCCTGGCC
Organism: Neoceratodus forsteri; assembly: GCA_016271365.2. NCBI lineage: Eukaryota > Metazoa > Chordata > Ceratodontiformes > Ceratodontidae > Neoceratodus > Neoceratodus forsteri. Next base: position 675,718,929 of record CM028129.1, read on the forward strand.
AAAGACAGTAAAAACAATCTGAGCATGTGTTATGATTCTGAAAATATTATGCTCTTTCTATCCAGATAAACACACCCCTCTGTGGCGCACCAGAATCAAGGGTAATCACCTCCCTTGGATCACCCCTGAACTCTCTTGATGTGCCTAAAAGCCCGGGATCTAGCTTGGAAAACTTGGAAAGCTACTAAACTCCCAAATGACTATAACACCTACAGCACCTTATGCAACAGGTGTACAAGAGCTACTACTTAGCTAAACTGACTACTTGTGCAATACCTTTCAATCTAATATAAACAATCCCTCCAAATTCTGGAAAGTCATGCACTCCCTCTTCACCCCTCCCCCTGGCAATCTCCACCCTCTCCTTAATATTAACAACACTCTCTTGTCTGACCACCCTCAGTGTTGCAACTGAATTTAATTCTATTTCACCTCCTGTGCCTCTGCACCCCTGTCAACCCTGCCATCTCCCCCTGCTGTCCCCTCTTCCAACCACTGCTCACCTCCTCAGTCCAATGCCTTCTCCTTCACTAAAATCTCACCTTCAGACACCCTGGCTGCCTTGTGCAATCTCAGTCCATCCATAGGCAAGTCACCTGATGGTCTGGACCCTAAACTACTATATATTTTTGCTCCTGCTAGCTCTGCTCTGCCTTCTGACCTCCTGAACCTTTCCTTCACAACTGCTTCCATTCCAACTACGTGGAAGCATGCTGACATTCTTCCACTCCCAAAGGGTGGCGACCCTATTGACCCTGCAAACTATCATCCTGTTTCTCTCCTTCCTACCCTTGCAAAGCTTCAAGAACATCTGGTCCTCTCGCAACTCTCTTCATACCTCTCTGAGTCTAACTTCTTCACCCCAATCCAATCTGGGTTTCAGAAGAACCACTCCACTGCTACCTCCCTGATTAAGCTCACTGACTCCATCCTCTCAGGGGTGGACAGTGCCCAAATCACTTCTGCTATTTTTGTTGCCTTAGCGAAGGCTTTCAACACCATCTCCCACTCCCTTATACTAAACACTCTCTCCGCGGCTGTGCTATTTGCCCTGGCCACCAACTGGTTCAGGGCCTACCTGGTAGGCAGAACTCAGTCAGTCAGAATAGCTGTCGCCATGCCCATCCCCCCGCTCCCCCATAAACACTAGTGTCCCACAAGGATCAGTCTCGGCCCCATCCTATTCTCCTTATTTCTAAATGACCTTCCCTCTGTCTGTTCATCCACCTCCATCCACATGCACACAGGCGACATGGTCCTTTCACCTCCAGCCAGACTCCTGCTGATGTTACTACCAGACTTCAGCATGTCTTTTGATAAAGTTCAGCTCTGGTTTAGCTCCATCAACTCTCCTCCAACGCCAAGAAGACGTCTCTATGACCTTTGGCACTAGGCAGAGACTATCAGGCTCCCTCCCTCCCATCCTTCCATACCCTTGACAGACTGTCCTTGAGGGACACCTCTACCTTTAGGTACTTCAGGGTGTGGCTTGACCAACACCTCACCTCTCTGGTCATGTTGGCCGTAATCCTGAAAAGCTGCCCCAAGCTTGGCGCATTATCAGGAACTGTTGAGCCTTCTGCTATCGGCTCAGCGTGAACTTGTCCAGAAGATGATCCTGCCTATCTTTGACTACTGCAATGTAGTCTATAGTGCTGCTCCCAAGTCTTCCTTATCCAGATTGGACACCCTCTTTAACTCCTTCTGTCGCTTTGCCTTGGATGCCGCACCACTCACTCATCACTGTAACCTCTACCACTCCCTAGCATTCCCCTCCTTAGCGAATCAACGCCTCCTCCATTGTGCAAAATTTGTATCTAAATATTATTTTGGCACCCTCCCCTCCTATCTTGCTTCTTCTCTTCTCTTCTTACCCTCCCCCCGCCCATGTCCTTAGATCTTTTGACTCCCGCTTACTGGTAGTCTCAACGATCGACCACAGCAGGTCAGATGGCGTTCTTTTGCAGTTCCTAAACTTTGGAATGCTCTTCCACCAGATTCACCATTCATCCTCCTTACTTCATCTCCACAGCCCTCCATAACTTCCACTCAGTAAATTGTACCTTTGACTAATTTCCTCAGATCTGTATCTTCTCCTAGCTTCTTCTCTCCCACCCAATGCTCTAATTATTCCAGCCTTTCTTCTATGCCCAACTGCCCCCCGCTGTCTCATTCCTCTCCTCGTTAGACCTCACCCTCCCTTCCCCTCACCCTCCTCGGCAGGTCTCATTCTGCCCTCCTGCAAACTGTTACTATGCTTCTTCCCACTTATACAAAATGTGTACTCTAATAGTTGCACTTATCTGTCCACAGGTGTATTACTATATTGTTTCCCATATCGCACTTATTATGTACCTCAATATTATTCTTATGTAGTCTTCAGTTATGCATTATATTTAGTTGTTTTAATTGTTATATTGAAATTTTGTTTGGACTATATGTTTTCCCATGCCCTTCCCCAGAGCAGCACCGTGAGATGAGTAGCTTGTTATTCAGTGTGCCCTTCCTGGTGAAACATTTCAATAAATAAAATAAATAGTGTTGCCATAATCTAGGATAAGGAGAATGGCTTGCACAGTGTTTGCGGTCTGAGCTCAACTGACGATGCCTGACACGATTTAGGTGACCCAGGCATTAAAATACTTTTAAAATAGGTTTGTCAATATCAGATTTGAAGATCAAGGAGGGACTGAAAATGAGATTAAGATATTTAAATTCACTTACTAGCTTGAGTGGATTGTTATTTAAGCTGATTTGAGAAGGAGGAATTTGCCAGTGACAAAGCAGACTGTGACCCAAACAGCATAGTCTGAGTCTTTTACTATTTAGAAAAAGATTATCAGAACCCAGTTCCTGATTTTGTCTATGTCACCCTGGAGAGTCGAGGAAAGAAAATATGGAGTTTTATGAGCATAAAAAAGGACCTTGTTGTCAGCATAAAGTCTGACTGAACAATGGTCCACAACCGAGGGTAAGGGATCTGCAAAAAGGTTAAATAAAATAGGACCAAGTGTAGACCCTTGAGGAACCCCAGAGAAGATGGAGGAGAAGGAAGGCAATCGTTCCAGAAAACAGATCGAGTTCTCCCGTGTAAATAAGATGAAAACCAGGTAATAGCAAATAGCATTTGTGGAGATAGTCAAGTTAGAAGAAAAGGAAACATGCAGATGGAAAAGTATGGAAATAAAGTGCAAAATATGAGATACAATAGCATTAGGACCAAAGTTAAAGGGGAACAGTCTGCACAAAGGACCCCACACTCATGTGTGGGGCTGGTCTCAATGTGCACTTTATGTGCAAAAACATTTTAGTTTACTTACTGTTCACTGTAGTATAGTAGATTATATTGGACTAAGTTTGCTTACCTCTAGGCTGACATCTTCTGTAACAACAAATCCCAGAATTCCTTGCAGCTGACATCAGAGCATTACTGCAGCAGTGGGAGAGTACATGTTAGAGTTTTTATAATCTCCAATCAGAAATTGTTTTCCTGTTCTGTTATTCTCCAGGGGCTAAGCACGGTCCTCTGTGACTATACTTAGTCCTGGGAGGACAGCAGGAACAACAAACAAAATATCAGAGTTATATAAGATCTAACATGCACTGCAAGCTATTGACTCTCCCACTGCTGCAATACTGCTCTGATGTCAGCCGTAGGGGATTCTAGGATTTGTAGTTGCAGAAGATGTCAGTCTAGAAGTAAGCAAAATAGGTCTGATACAATCCACTGTACTACAGTAAACAGCACGTAAACCATGTTTTCTGCACACAGAGGTCATATTGTGACCACCATACTTCAGAGTGTAGGGCCATGATGCTGGTTCCCTTTCAGGTTTATGATACCCTCAACTGGGCCTAGCTCTTTCTAGGCAATTCAACGCAGTTATTGCATATGTACCTCAGACTTGGTTTGTATTTGTGGATTAAGTAGGTGATTTGAGGCCTTTTATTAGACCAACAGGAAATTTCCAGTACAAAACCTTCAAGCTTACACAAAGCCCTTCATTTTCAATAAAAAGCTTTGCTATTATTCAAGGGATAGTGCTTCCTACTTCTAATAATTAACATACACACAAGAAGGAGCTGTAAGTCTGAATGACAGGAAGGTTGTTAGGAGGTGTTGTAAGTACCTCCATTGTCCTGTAATATAGCCCAGGACACAGGAATCTGTGGAAATGATGGTGGGGGGAGGGGAGTGAGAGAAAAAGAGAATAAAGATATATCTGTGTTACACAGGTATGCTGCATAAACATACATACGTACAGTAGAAGAATACAGTTCTTGTAGATAAAAGAAAGTATGTACAAAACATAGCAATGCAACCATGTCAATATACTGTATAAGGCACCATAAAATAACATTTAATGGGGAAAGAAAATGAGTAAACTTATGCAAGCAATAAAAGTACTACCTGCTTGTCAGATTGATCTGCGAGCCTTGAACTTGAAGAGCATAGGTCAGTGAAAATATTCTGTGACTGTTAACTACAGTATGCAGATCCTGACTTCTGCAGGTTTCTCTGTGACCTGTAACACTTTATGCATAGTTTCTTTCTCTCTCCCTAAGCTGGTCTCCGGTCTTCCTTACTCGTTGGTTGTATCTCCTGATGCTGATAGGAAGGCAGGAATCAGACCTCTGCAGCAGGGGGACATCCAGCCCTCTACTTTCATGTCTCCCTCAGTTTTACTTCCTGCCTTCAGAGCAGCAGGAACTCTACATGCAGAGCTCTCTCACCATGTGGCAGAGCTGAAGACAGCAGACTGTAAGTCAAAATATTCATTATTCTTCTGTATTTCTGAGCAATAGAAGCTGTATTACAGCACTCCTGGGTGGGTTCTAGTGTCAGCCTTGCAAGCTGCACAGACTGGCCCCACTTCACCAGGATGTTTTTTCCCATGATTTTCATCTGACAAGAGGGGTAGAATTCAGCCAAGAATCCTCTTTCAGTGCTGAGTTTTAGCATGTGGGGAAAGAAAAACAGCACGAGTGCATCTTTGAGCTATCCTCCGCTGTCGGCAGCTCCTCGGGTGTTCCATCGACGGGTTGGCATTTTGCTCTCACAGCCGTCATTGTCGATGTGGTGCCGCTCATCGGACAGTGGGCCCCGCAGTACTAGATAGCAGCGGGGTAGAATTCAGGGAAGAATCCTCTTCCAGTGCCACATTTTTAGCTAGTGGGGGAAGAAAAACAGCACCAGAATGCATCATAGGAGCTACCCCCTCGCTGACTTCAGCTCCGCGGGTGTCCCGTCGACAGCTAGCATTTTGCTCTCACAGCCACTCGTCGATGGTGCCATTCATAGACAGTGGGCCCGCAGTACTTGCTCAGCCGCTGGTCGACGTTCAGTCTCTCTCTTCGACGAGCACTGCAGGTCGAAAGGAGTGCTAATCCAGACCATCGTGTCCACCTCAGCATGTGCAGCCCCCCAGCAACAACTAAAGACAAAATAATTGAGGGGAATTTAAAACATTTAATAAAGAAATCCCTGTGTACAGCAAAGGAAATGCAAGGAACAGCTCAGTAATTTGCTCTTAAAGGGCCAGAACCAGCAATTCACAACAGCATAGAATTAGGAAACGGGGTCACTGAATAAAAGAGGAAGCAAGCCTTTTGGTGTCATGGCCTTGGACAAACCTCCCGGGGCAGAAAATGCCAGCGCTGCAAGTCCCTGCTATTAATCACCTTAGCTGGCTTGCTTTGCCTAAGATGTGAAAAGGCAGCGTCTGCGAATAGGGAGGACTCGACAGATGCAGCCCCTTCCTTGGCTCAGATTGATAGCCAAAACAGGTCTGAGTGAGCGGCAACCACCAGGTCTGAGACAGCAGCGTCACCAGGGAGACCCAGCAACTATGAGGCCCCTCTCCGGCCCCAGAAATCATAGGCAAGTTAAATAGGGCCTTGCGCTGGACCCTGCATGCTTTGACTGCCAACTTCCAGGGTCACCAGATAGGAGACCTCACAAGAAGGTAAAAAGGAAAAAGGACCCCATCCTGTCCTCATCCGAAGAGGGGCAGGTGTTCTCATGTCACTATGATAAAAAGAAAAATTCCCGATACAGAAACAGATCCTCAGAGGAGGAGAATCAGCATTCCTCACGCCACAGGAGAAAGAAAAGATCTCATTCCCGAAATAGATCTAGGGGCTCTCATAGGGGAACGTGTCACAGGGAACATTCCCCAGACTCCTCAGACTCTAGTTCATCTCCCAAAGAGGGAGAGCTACTGGGCTCATCCTCAACTCTGATGACTCCTCATCCAGAAATTTTGACCTGGACGACCTAGATTTTTTCATAAAAAAGGTCTAATCCGAGATTCACCTAGGACCTTCCTAAGCGGCTCCCTCCCAGCCGAATCATACCTTTTGCCTGGCATCTGCCTCCAAACCGGCCACAGCCTTCCCTATTTCTCCAGCCATAGAGGACTTGCTAAAGGAGGAATGACAAGGTCCAGAACGCACCTATCCACGGCAAATCTTTAAGCTTCTCAAGTTTGACAAAAAGCAATCTGAAAAGTGGTTAGACTGCCCCAGAATTGACCCTCTGATTTCAAACCTAACCAAGAAGATGGTCATCCCAGCCAAAGGAGGGGCTTCTTTCAGGGACCAGTGGATAGGAAAGTGGATGCCTCACTCAACTAGGCCTTTCAAACATCAACAACATCTCAAGGTGGCATGACCAATTTCTTTTCAGCCAGAGCCTCTGTGTCCTGGGCCCTGGATTTAGCTTTCAATTTCTGTTGACCCAGAGAAAAACATGCCTATTTTTCTTCAGCTGCAGTAATCGGTTTGGCTTAAGCTTATGCAGCAGACGTGTAGGAGAGGAGTCAGGTGCGCTGTTCAGACCATGTTGTATCTAACCTCAGCTCGCTGCATCCTCTGGCTTCAGGCCTGGCAAGCAGCAGTCTCTTCAAAGAGCCAGTTGGTTAATGCACCCTCATGAAGGTATTCTCCTGTTTGGTTCAGCCCTGAAGGAGGAATGAAGGAATCCGGGGAGATGGTTAAGATGCACATGCCACTATCAAGGCGCAGTGGCCAATCTTGGTCACCAGGCCCCAGCCGCATTTTTCGTTTCCAAGGTTACAATAAGGGTCAAAACTCTTAACTTCCTGGGAAAAAGAACATGCTATCCGGGCCCATCCTAGTAGGAGGCAGACATTTAAAATTTTCTTGAGGAATGGGTCCAAACCAAGTCAGACAGAGGGGTCCTAGACATTATCACAAGGGTTACCTAATACAAGCCCCACTACCTCATGTGGTGCCTCCCTATCTCTGGCAACTCATCCAAAGACAGGTGATGCTACAGGCCATTACGGACCTTCTGCAAGCAGGGGCTATTGAGCAAGTTTCCCCACAGAGATCAATTGGGAGTTTTCTCTATTCTTCAACATGTCATAATGCACAGGGGATGCAGGCCAGTCCTAGACTCAGATTCCTGAATAGTTTTGTCCACAACAAACCCTTCAAGGTGGAAACCTTGTCATCAATCATCAGGGAGTTGCAAAAAGGGGATTTTCTGGCATCTATCAATCTGCAAGATGCTTATTTGCATATTCCCATGCAGGAATCACTCAGGCACTATCTCAGGTTCAAGGTGGGGGAGCAGCACTTTCAATTCAAAATTCTGCCATTCGGGTTTCTTAAGACCCACAGACATTGTTAAAGGGGCTAGTAGCAGTCATAGCCCACATAAAGGCCCCACAGCTCAACCAAGCAGTACAAGCAGTGGCGGAGGCAGTCTGGTGGCCATCGGCACACGGATTTCTCATCAACTGGAGACAGCGTTCCCCAACTCCAAGCCAGACCTTGAATCACCTGGGGGCAGACATCATGACACAAGCCAAGAAGGTCTTTCCCCTGGAAACTAAATTTAGGGATCTGTTAAAGCTCATCAAGGAGTTTCACATAGCTCCTCAGCTGCCTGCTTATTTTTTCATGTGACTAATTGGGTCAGATTAAAGCCTCCCTCCAGCGGTGGTTTCGTAGGACAGAGGTCTTGAACGGTCGCAAGTTGAGCCATCCACACCAAATCTGAATCATGACTGATGCAAGCCTCAGGAGCTGGGGGGTTCACCTGCATCAGCTGTCGGCACAAGGCAGGTGGTCGCTGTTAGAATCAAAGTACAGCTTAAATGTTCTCGAGATGAGAGCAGTATGCCCTGCCTTGAGGCACTCTGAACAGCAATTCCTCAATCAGGATGGACTAATTCCAACTGACAATCTGACAGTGTTGGCATACATCAAACATCAGGGAGGCACAAGAAGCTCAGAAATGCTAAGGGAGCCCCATCTCCTCTTGCAGTGGGCTGAGTACCACTGAGCGATGTATATTCCTGGACAGGAAAATATCACAGCAGACTGGCTTAGTCGCAAGATTGTTCTACCAGTGGAATGGGAGCTGAAGGACAGTGCCTCCCACATCCTAACAGAACAGTGGGGCAATCCTCAGATAGATCTTTTCTCCTGCTGGCGGAACTCCAAGGTAAAGCAATTCTGCTCCTTGGCCAAGGACGAACCAGCGGTGGCCCAGGACGCCTTTTCCCTAGACTGGGGTCAGTTCGGTCTTCTGTATGCCTTTCCTCCAATACCGCTTCTATCAAGAGTCCTCCACAAAGTGGCTCTGGACAGGGCAGTCATGATTCTAGTCTGTCCCTTATGGCCTTTCTGCCCATGGTTCCCACTTCTCATTCATCTGTCAAGGCGACCACCTCTAACCTTCAAGTTCAGCCCAGACCTTCTCCATTAAGGTCCGGTTCTGCATCCCAGTTTGAATAACCTGTCTCTCTAGGCCGGGAGATTGAGCGGGAAAACTTCAAGGAGCTAGGCTACACAGCTCCTATTATGGAAATGATGGGGAACTCATGTCGTCCTTCTTCCTCTAAAGCGTAATATAGACTCTGGAGTAAATTCTGGTTCTGGCTTTATTCCAAACACATACAGAACTATCCAATATAATCACCTGTACTACTGCAGTTCCTTTAAGATGGGTGGACAAAGAACTGCAACCAGCCCCCTTACGAGTTCAGGTTTCCATGCTGGGGGCACTCTTGTTGATGGATTCAGGGGAATCATTGGGCTCACATCCCCATGTCTGGAGGTTTCTAACGCCCTCCAATCAAGCCAACGGTACCACCTCGGAGTCTTAATCTGGTTCTCTAGGCTGTGACCAAGGCTCCTTTAGAGCCTCTCAAGGAGACATCCCTCATGCATCTCAAAATGAAAGTTGCATTTTTTTTCATAACTATTACTTCAGCCAGGAGCATCAGCGAACTAGGAGCATTGTTCACCTAAAAGCCATACACTGTCTTTCATCATGCTCTGCGGTACTCCAAACGGATCCAGGTTGTTCACCAAACATTTTGTCTCCTTTCCATTACAACCAAGGATTCATTCTTCCTTCCTTCTGCCCACACCCCTAAAAGCAGTAAGGAAAGGGAAGTTCATCCACTAGACCCAAGAAGAGTGATGAAAATTTATATTAAGAGAATGGAGGCTATTCACAGAACTTTAGTTCAACTATGGGTCAAAATTATGGGTAATGAGGATTCAAAGGGCTCTATAGCCAGATGGATTCTATCCGTCATCTCCACGGCTTATGATCAGGCTTTGCCTGGCCCAGTGAGAGCCCATTCCACCAGAGCTATGGCCCCTTCATGGGTGTAATTCAGAGAAGCATCTCCCAGCAGACTTATGCAGAGCAGCCACTTGGTCATCCATTCACACATTTACAGAATTTATAAGCTGGAGGTGATGTCCTTGGCAGAGGCATCCTTTGGCCGCCGAGTGCTTCATGCGGTGGTGGACCCTTAAGGACACTTGACATTCTTCCCACCCGGGACATCTGGGGATGTACTGCTTTTGTATATCCCATGAATAAGGAAGCCCAGAGACCAGCTTAGGAGAGAGAAATCGAAATTTAAATACCTGTAAATTTTCTTTCTCTGACGGCTGGTCTCGGGCTTCAGATTCCCTCCCAGAATGTATATAGTTGGCTGGCCCCACAGCCATTTGTGTATAAAATTCTTGTTTTGTTTCCAAGTTCTTGTAGTATTGCCACATTTGGACTGCTTTAGGAAGAACTGAGGGAGTCAGGAAGTGGAGGCTGGATGTTGCAGAGGTCTGATTCCTGCCTTCCTATCAGCATTAGGAGGTACAGCCCATGAGTAAGAGGCCAGGAGACCAGCCATGGAGAAAGAAAATGTACAGGTATTTAAAGCAGCAGTGCAACAATCTGGTGAAAATTTTGACCTATACTTTTTTATACAATTTTAGATTGCCACTTACCTCCTGACTAGTATGATACCCTTCTTTCCACAGTTTGAGTCTGCTTTAGTACTTTTTTCATGTTTGAAATAATAGAAGGTGCGCTCCTTTTAATATGGCGCAGACCAAGTTTTCATCAGTATTTGCAGCTGTTTTTGAACAGCTATTGTTCTGTAAGGTCAGTGAGCACTGCCTGCTGCATAATAGTTAATTTTAGTCACAACAGAAGTGATATATAAACAACTGATGGTCAAAAACAGCTGAAAATACTGATGAAGACCTGGTCTGCACCATATTAAAAGAAGCGCTCCTTTTATTTTTTCAGACATGAAAAGAACTACTAAAGCAGACTCAAATTGTGGAAAGAAAGGTACAGTATCATGCAAGTCAGGAGATAAGTGGCAATCTAAAATAGTATAAAAAAGTATAGGTCAAATGTACCAGATTGTTGCACTGCTGCTTTAAATTTCAATTTTGTAATTAGTTCTGCAGTGACAAGTTATAAGAACAGGTTTGATGCAGACCTTCTTATGCATTTACAAAGTAAGAGATAATATATGGAAAGAGATGTTAGTGCCATAATAAGTAGATTAGGTGCAATTTATGTTACATTCCCAATTTGTTTTAAAATCTGAGTAGTTTTCCTACAGGTAAGTCACCCTGGTTGAAGCCATGGGTGCCAGCAGGTACCATACAGTGCTGGAATGACAGTTTATGAGCTTTGGGAGCTGGGGGGCCCATATGGGCCTGATTTTTAAGTTAAGCCCTCCTTCCCATTATGACTTAGTGGCAGTGATGTGTGAGCTACTGGAGCTCACTTCAGAGCTACGGGGGCTGAGCCCTGGCAAGCCATCCTTTAATTCCAGCACTGGCTACTGTATACTCTGTGTACTTTGCTGAGTACAGCAAACTCTGGAAAATCCAGGGGCAACATAAGCCTCAGGTCATGGCAAGAAACACAAACGGAGCCTGTTATACCAGAAAAAAACAGTTTTCCCCTCCTTGGATGCATTAGTGTGGGGTTGTGAATGATCTCTGGAAGATGTGTGGAGCTAAACTTAGAGGCCATGATTGTATGGTGACCTGATCAGTATGTATGCATGAGTGCTAGTGTGAATGGACTCCTGCAAGGCTGGCTACCTTGATGTGGTACAGATGCTTATAACAAAGTATCCTAAACACTGTAACTAAAAGCCACCAAACTTCTGTCTGTGTGTGTGCTTTAGATAAAATAAAATGTTGTGAATCCATTAGAATCATTGGCTACTGCATATTGTTGATTAAAATGAGAGTGGAGAAAAGTTTGTGTGGTGGGGCAGCACATCTTTTGGTTTGTGTTTACGGGGTGGGGGGTGGGGCAACAGTTCATTAACTCTCGGGTATAGGTTTAAAATTCCTGGCTATACCCCTGGTTAAAGCAGACTGAAATTCTGTTCTCCTGTATCAAGCAGTGCAATGCACCCATTCAGATTGGGGGTTCCAGAAAGTGAAGCTATGCATATTGAGAGAGATGGAAGAGGATAGTTCATGTTAAAATAGAAACATAGAAATTGATGGAAGGACTGCTTGGCCCAGCTAGTCTGCCCATTTCCCCTACCTACTGTAATACCGCAGACCCTACTTGATTCCTGGCTTTACCCCCTTTCCTAACCACTAAGGTTCCCTTATGCCTGTGCCATGCATTTTTGAATTGCTATTGTTTTTGTCCTCACCACCTCCGATGGAGGCTGTTCCATGCACCCATCACCCTCTCAGCAGTGAAGAAGTACTTTCTCACATTTCCTTTTGAGTCTGCCCCCCAGTTTCATAGCATGACCCCTTGCTCTTGAACATTTTTCTCTGAAAATGCTTACCTCCTATACCTTTTTATACTCTTGAGGTATTTGAAAGTCTCTAGCATATCCGTCTCTCCATCCTTTCCTCCAGAGTGTCCATATTGATGCCTTTATTCTCTCCTCATAGGGCTTTTGTGCAGACCCTGCACCATTTTAGTTGCCATCGTCTGGACCGCTTCCACTCTGTCTGTGTCCTTCCAGAGATGTGGCCTCCAGAACTAGACGCAGTATTCTAGATGAGGTCTCACCAATGATTTGTACAGTGGTATCACCACCTCCTTCTTCCTGCTAGTGATACCCCTTCCTGTACACCCCAACATCCCACTGGCTCTCCTCACTGCCTTGTCACACTGCTTGGCCACTTTTAGGTCATCAGATATAATTACCCCCAGGTCCTTTTCCTCTTTGGTAAGTAAAGAAGATTTTATTCATAATCATTGCATTGCAAGACATGAACTTCTTTCGACCCCAATTGAGCCAGTGTTGATCTCATTACAGTGGGTACCAAATAGTACAGGATTACTGTTACAAAGTTACAATGTTTGAATTACAGCGAAGTACTGTATACAAGGTTATAGGCATTGTGCAGTCCATATATGTATTCTAAGCTATATATTAGTTCTGTCTTATTTGTGCCATACAATAAGTATACAATATTTACATGTGAGGAGCTAAGGCTCTCAGATAATAGGAGACAATGACTGTAGGCAAGCAGTATACACATGCAAGGGGTTTGAGGGTGTGAGTATTACCATGGACACTCTTGAGATGAGTAGATGTGTATACGTTCATGTGTTTAGGCAGATAGTCATGTAGATTGAGACTATAGATATGTTTGAGGGTAGGTTAGTTGTTGCGATAATTCTTGTATTAAGGGAGATGATATTGAGTAGGGTGATGGGGGGTGTTTATGTGGCTGAATTACTATACAGTGGTGTTCGGTGAGGTATGCCACGTGTGACTTAATATTCGTAGTCATAGTCTGGGCAGCAGGTTTTGGGCTTGAGGGCTTCCGTCTTGAGCCTGCTTCTGGTGGGTTCAGGTCTTTTGGGTTTTGTTTTCGTCCTGAACTTGATGGGTAGTGAGTTCTATAATGTGAGACCCTATAGAGAAAGGAGGACCTTCCTATTTTGGTAGATGGTTGAGGTAGATTGAATTCACACCATCAGCGTTCTTAAGTTAGGCCTGGTAATTTCTTTCATTGACAGATTAAGTATATACCCTAAGCCGGCCTGGTGGCATAGAGAGTTGAGGCGCGGGCTCCTTACCTCTTACCACGCCGGCAACCCGGGTTTCGGAATGGACTCGGGCACCGGGGGTCGGCAGGGGAAGGATCGAGCATCCGTCGGACTGCTCTCCTCCCCTGGGGTGTGTTGGAGTCACAAGGTCGCTCTGCAGCAGCACCCGGTGGAGACCGGGAGCATTGCAGAGGGATCACCATAAGGGGAACACCAGAAAAATGGAAATACCGCTCTGGACTTGGCGGATGATGGCTGCTGGCCCAGGACACCTCTGAAAGATTCCCGCGAGGCCACTGAATGACTCAGCAGCTCCCGGGACTGAAAGTAAATAGTGTGCCGGTCTCCTCCCTGCCGGTGCCTTTCCCCTCGAAGGAGAGGGATCCTACCAGCATAGGGTTATGCCGGGCTATCCCGTGTTTGGCTGCGGATCTGAGGTAAGGAGGGGTTTGTGTGGGGGATAGTAGGAGGACTGTCTATGGGGTCATCTCAGCCCGAAGGAGAGGTAGCTCCTGAGCACGACAGGGGTTAAAATAGATAACACACACAAAAAGTATATACCCTGGCAGGTGTTTTTTGTGGTGTACTTTTACCATTGGGTTTCATAAGTGCATTTTTCTCCTAAAAACAGCAAAAGGAAGGAGGTGCTGTTAGAGCCTGACTACTCTATTGGGACTTAAGAACTAGAACTACTACTGGGACCTTCAATTTAGAGTAAAAACAAACGAAACAACAAAACAAGAGTTAGCGTGTTTGTCTGGTGCAGAGCTCAGGGTTTTGGGAGATGGTCTGCTACCGCCCTTTAAGGGGTTTATTCCCCGATGGCCTGTTGGCGGTGCTAGACCTATTGGGGCTGCCGAAGGATAGTGGTGACCCAGATGCCCTAGTCCGGGGTTATAATGATGCTGTGACTGGGGCTTTGGATTCTCTCGCTCCTGTCCGTATTCGTCCCCTTAACCAGTGCCCTCAGTCCCCTTGGTTTGACGGGACCTTGAGGGAGCTGGGGAAAGTGGGATGAAGGCTGGAACATCACTGGCAAAAAAAAATCTGATCTGGATACCGACAGACTTAGATTGTTAGCCCATTATAAGGACTACCAATCGGCTATCTCCCATAAGAAGGCAGACTTCCTGTCCAGGGAGATTGCTGTGGCACAAAACCGACCGGCTCAGCTCTACGGATTGTAGACAGACTGTGCAATCCAGTCAGTCTGCAGTCGCAGAGAGCATTGTCGCAAGGGAAATGCGACAAATTCGCTCGCTTTTTTGCCAATAAGGTTGCCGACATCAGGTCTGAGATTCGCTCGGGATGCCCCAATGGGGCAGACAATGATCGATGGGAGGTGGCAGCTCCTCGGTTTGTCTAGTTTGACTTCAGCCGGCTGGCGATCGGGGTTGTCATGAAGATTATCCAGTCTTTGCGGCCAACCTGCTGTGGTTTGGACCCTGGCCCAATGCGCCTCCTTGTGGGTGTGTTGAAACTATCAGCCCAGTCCTTGCTGAGATAATCTGGTTTTTGTTAGATTACGGGGTGTTTCCGGACACCCTGAAGGAGGCGATAGTGGTATCCCTTCTTAAAAAAAACATCTCTCGACCCAGACTGTCTTGCCAACTACAGACCCATCTCTAACCTCCCCTTTGTGGGTAAGGTTATTGAGAAGGTGGTCGCGCTGCAGCTGGAGGATCATCTGACCATCCACGACATCTACGATCCTCTCCAGTCCGGTTTCCGGAAATGGCATAGTACCGAGACGGCCCTTGTTCAGGTTCTCAGTGATCTTGTAATAGCAAGAGATCGGAGGAGCCATTCCATCTTGGTTCTTCTTGATTTCTCGGTGGCATTTGATGCTGTTGACCATGTGGTGTTGGTCAGGTGCCTGCGGTCAGTCTGTGGACTGTCTGGTACAGTCCTCAGATGGTTTCATTCTTTCCTTACTGGCAGGTTTCAGAGAGTTGTATGTGGGGTTTATTCCTCTGACAGGTTCTCCCTGCCATGTGGGGTTCCGCAGGGATCTGTACTGTCCCCCATGTTGTTCACAGTGTATATGTTGCCATTGGGAGGCATTGTAAGGTGGTATGGGCTGAATTTTCACTGCTGTGCAGATGACACTCAGCTCTACCTGTCCTTGGTGCCCGATCGGGGGGGAGCTGTCTCGAGTTTTAATGACTGCCTTTCTGAGATTGAGGATTGGATGAGTGCTAGTTGGCTGAGGTTGAATCTGGACAAGACTGAGGTTTTGGTGGTGGACCCGGCCATCGGGTAGAGGGGTCGTCAGCAGGGCAAGCCTCAGGGCTTTGGCTCAGTGGTCGCCAGCTGATGACCTCTGAGTGGGCTGGGATCTGGGTGTGATTCTGGATGACAGACTGGGCTTAAACATCAGGTGTCGTCTGTTGTCAAGACTGCCTTTACCATCTAAGGAATGTAGCCTGGATCAAGCACTTAGTTCCGCCGATAACCTATCAGTTCTGGTTCATGCCTTTGTAACCTCATGCCTTGATTACTGTAATGCCTGTACCTGGGGCTACCAAGGGTTTGCTATCCGCGGCTTGCAGCTGGTGCAGAGCGCAGCAGCTAGGCTGTTGACTGGGCTACCTCGTGGCTGTCATGTCAGTGCTGCGCGATCTGCACTGGCTGCCTATTCAGTGGTGGGTCATCTTTAAGGTCGGTTTACTGACCTATAAGGCCCCTACGGGCAGGGTCCGAGTTATCTGCAAGATCTTCTTCATCCCAATTGCCCCTGCCAACGCTTCGCTCCACCGATGAGGGATTGCTAGAGATTCCCAGGGTTCGTTTACAGTCATCTGGGGCCCGTGCATTTGAATTTGTGGCCCCGTCCCTGTGGAATTCTCTACCTCACCGATTCGACAGTGCCTGACGGTGGAGAGCTTTAAATCTGCATTAAAAATGTATTTATTTATTTGGCATTCCCTGATTTTATTTGATCTACTGCAGCTGTTTTACAAAGGTAGTGCGTTTATGGATTTTATGGTTATGTACTAGCACTATGGTTCTGGAATAGTGCTATTTTATAAATAAACAATGATTGATTGATTCATTGGGGACTGGGGGTCCACCTGGAGGATGTAGGCCTATACTGGCACGATGGTCTGCATCTGTCCAAGAGGGGAACCAGGATCCTAGGTGATAGGTTTAAATGCTTCATTGGCAAGCATTTAAACTAGCCAAGGGGAGAGGCACTGAAAAGGAGCAGGGAAATCCTAGCCCCCCCCAAAAAAAAAATCAGGTTAGTTAGTGAGGTAAACACCAAGATAGAGAAGACGATAGGGAGAAGGGCAGGGGTAAATGGAGAAAAAGGCAAAGGCAGTAAGGACAGGAATGGGGCAAAAAGGGGTAAGACTATCAACACATGGAGGGTAATGAGTACCAATGCCCATAGTCTAGGTAACAAGCTCCTTAGACTGGTGGCCTTGATGGAAGAGGGACACCTGGATATTGTCACAGTCACAGAAACATGGTACACAGAGAACCATCACTGGGGTGTTAACATACCAGGGTATACAATCTACAGGAGGGACGGGAGGGTAGAGAGAGGAGGAGAAGTTCTCTACATAAGGAAGGATCAAAGCAGCGGAACTAAAGGAAAAACAGGGAGGAGAGGAGGCACTGTGGGTCACCCTGGAGACCGGAAATGGCACCATAATCCACGGGGGGGGGGGGGTTGTATACAGACCCTCATCTCAGGGGGAGGAAATGGACAAGGAAATGATAGAAGGCATCCTTAGGATGGCAGAAAAAGGGGAGATATTGTTGATGGGGGATCTGAATATGCCAGATGTTAACTGGAGCACCTTTGATGCAGCCACATCCAACAGCAGGGTAATTCTCGATGCCCTACAGTGGGCATGCCTCAGACAGCTAGATTTGGAACCCACTCGGGAGGGAGCAGTTCTAGACCTGGTACTCTCAAATGGGGACGGGAGAGGATCTCAGATCTAGAAGTGGGTAGCCATCTGAGAACAAGTGACCACCAAACAGTGTGGTTCATCATGATAAACACAGGGCCATAGAGTCAAGCCATACAAAAGTGTGAGGGTACTGGACTTTAGGAGGGCTGACCTTGTCAAAATGGGAGAGTGCCTCAGAAAAGCACTAGTAAACAGGCAAGAAGGAGGGGTGGAGGAATAATGAGGAAACATCAAAACTGCCATCACAGAGGCAGCAAGTCTTTGTGTGACGCAAATAAACAAATCAAAACGAAAAAAAAAAAACACTACGGTTCTCAAAAGGTGGCGGGGAAGGTTAGGGAGAAAAGATAGCATTCAGGAAGTATAAGGAAACACAGAAGGAGCAGGACAGAGACTGTACCAGTTAAAACAGAAGGAAGCTTGAAGGCAGTCAGACTAGCAAAGGCCCAAACGAGGAAAAGATAGCCAACTCAGTTAAGAGGGATAAAACCCTTTATAGGTACATTAGGGAAGGAAAGACCAAGGGAGGGATAGTGAGGCAATAAAGGGAGGTGGGTGGGCAGAGAGGGACAGTGAAAAGCCGGGATACTGAGCAATACTTCTGCTCAGTAGTCACAAAGAAGAGGGGAGGTACCTAATACAATCAATAGAAGCACTCTGGATAGAAGGGTTGTTACCAGTCCTTTCACAGAAGAAAGGGTTCTGAAGAACTCCTAAAACTGAAGGTGGACAAAGCAATGGGGCCTGATGGAATTCACCCCAGAATTCTAAAAGAACTAAGGGGAGAACTAGTGACACTACTGACTACCCTTTTTAACAAATCATGGGATGATGATGTGGTACCTAAGGACTGGCGGAGGGCCGATGTGATTCCCCTTCACAAAAGTGGGAGCAAAGCAGAGGCAGGAAACTACAGACCTGTTAGCTTGACCTCAGTGGTAGGGAAAATGTTGGAATCACTTCTGAAAGAAAGAAAGAATTGTTGAGTACCTAGAGGCCAGCGGGGCACAGGACCCAAGGCAGCATGGATTCACAGCGGGATGGTCATTTCAGACGAATCTAATAGATTTCTTTGACTGGGTGACCAAAGTAGTAGAAAAGGGAGGGCTGTGGACACGGCCTATGTGAACTGTAGTAAGACATCTGACATGGTCCCACACAAAAGATTAATAAACAATTTAGCCAGCCTGAAGTGGGTCCCAGGGTGGTAGCCTGGTAAAAATTGGCTGGACAACAGGACACAGAGGGTAATAGTAAACGAGTCCACTCTGGAAGAAAGGGGGTTACTAGCGGGTACCGCAGGGTTCAGTACTGGGTCCTGTCCTTTTTAATGACTTTATAAGTGACATTGCAGATGGACTGAAAGAAAAGTATGCATCTTTGCAGATGACACAAAGATCTGCAACAGGGTTGATACATAAGGTGGGGTGGAAAGGATGAGAGGGACTTGGCAAGGTTGGAGGAATGTTCAGAAGTATGGCAATTTAGATTCAATGCAAAGAAGTGCAAAGTAATACACCTGGAAACAAATCCCAGAGGAAGAGTACACAGTGGGGGAGTACTAACAAACAAAATGGAAAGGGACCTGGGATAGTCACGATGTCCCAAAGGTAAGCAAGCAATGTGAGAAGGCAGTAAGGATGGCTGGGGGGATACTGGGATGTATAGGGAGAGGCATCACCAGCAGAAAACAGGAAGTTGTTATCCCTCTGTACAGACAGTTGGTGCGACACCATCTGGAGTACTGCGTGCAGTTCTGGAGACCCCATCTCCGCAAGGACATAGACAGAATGGAGGCGGTCCAGAGGAGGGCAACTAAAATGGTGCAGGGTCTGCAACAGAAGCCATCTGAAGAGAGACTAAAGGGCTTAATATGTATACCCTTGAGGAAAGGAAGGGAGAGGACATGATAGAAACTTTCAAGTACCTCTAGGGAATCAACAACCCAAGAGGGCAGCATCTTTTCAGGAAAAGAGATGTGCAAGAACAAGGGGACACAATGTGAAGATAGAGGTGGGACGGCTCAGGGCAATGTGAGGAAGTTTTTTTCACAGAGAGGGTGGTAGACACATGGAATGGCCTTCCTGAGGAGGTCGTGGGGTCAAAAACAGTGGAGGAATTCAAGAATGCATGGGACAGACATAAGGCAATTCTGGTGGGGGGATAGAAAGAAGTAGGTTGTTGGTTAACTAGGATCTGCAGCTTATCCAGTAGGTGGGAAAATGGGCAGACTAGGTGGGCCAAGTGGTCCTTATCTGCCATCAAAGTCTATGTTTCTATGGTGCTTGGGTTGGGACAGGATAGTTCCCATAGGAGCAGGCAGTGGTGAGTGGGATGGGGTGCCCCCAGCACGAACCTGGCTAACTTGTTGGGAAGGGTGTCACTTTTGTTCAATTCAGAGATGGCTGCCCATCCGTATAGTACGTCGCCATAGTCTTTGGTGGTCATGAGTACCACGCCCCCTATCATGTACTCCACCCCTGTGTTTCTGTGCCCAAAGTGCATGATTTTGCACTTCTTCGCATTGAATCTTAATTGCTACATTCTTGACCACTCCTCAAGCTTACTTAGATCCCTTCTCATTTTGTCCACCTCCCCGGAGTGTCAGCCCTGTTGCAGATCTTTGTGTCATCTTCAAAAAAGCATCCTTCCCTTCTAACCACCCTGCAATGTCATTTATAAAGACATTAAATAGGACCGGCCCTAGTACTGATCCCTGTGGCACCCCACTGGTCACCCTCCTCTCCTCGGAGTGAATGCCTATCCCTCAACCAATTTCCTACCCATTTTACCACCTTAGTACCCACTCCCAGGTTGCCCGACATCTGTACAAGTCGCCTGTGTGGAATGGTATCAAAGGCCTTGCTGAACTCTAGGTAGGCCACATCCACCACTCCACCTTGATCTAATTCCCTGATCACCCAGTCAAAGAAATCTATCAGATTTGTTTGACATGACCTCCCCTCAGTGAATACATGCTGCCTCAGATCATATAACTGGTTATTCACCCCCAGAACAAAACTCAGTTTAGAATATCTGGAAAACCTAGTTATTTAGAGTATTTAAACGTTTATTGACTGGGAAAGGGACACTGAGCTGAAGCTCATTTCCAAGTTCATCTTGGGGGAAAGGAGTTACAAGGGATATGCAAAGCAGAGAGCAGCAAAGTGCCAAAAGTACAGTAAACAAATTATGAATAAATGTAGAACACAGGGTAGTAAATTTATGTATAGGCTTAAAAGCAAAAAATGAACAAGGCACCATCACAGCAAAAAGCTAAACTTATTGAGTTCTGGTTAGGAAAATGGGATGACAGCATGACACTGAAGGAGAAAGAAGCAAAGAATGGGGGCCGGGGGCTAGGTGTAAACGTCGAGATGAATAAAATGAGACCGCAGGAGAAGTTTCAGAGAGGAGAGTGAGAGATGACTGGGATGAGGGATGAAGTTCTAGATGGTTGGTAGATGAACAGAAAATGAGAACTGGCCAGCTGAGGATTTACAATGAGGGATAAGAAACAATCAGAATTAAAGTACTGAGTAGGCTTAAGGGTTGAAGAAGAATGGAGGGAGGGGCGATATGGTGGAATGGAGGTAAACCAGAATTTAGCCCGAAATATGGTGTGGTGAGAGAGAGACCACAGGACTCAAAGGTATGGAAAGAAAGGCTAGGATAGAGGGATCTGTAATAGGTAAGAGGAGGAGCATCCAACACAAAACTAAAGAAAGTGTGGAAAAGGGGATCAGCTTGCCTAGGGTTGATTTAGCGGTAGCACTATAAACCAAATCCTTTGTGGCTGGCAGTGTTTGATAACACAAGCTGATTATTCACTGTTGTCAGTCAAGCAAGTTCACACTCAGTATGGTCCTTGTGATGGGTTGAAATAATCAGGTCAAACAGGAGTCAACATTTAAGGGTACAACATACCTGAAAGGTATGATTTTTATTAAGAAAACAAATAAGAATCACAAAAGAAACAAGATCAACAGCTTAATTCAGCATACTTCGAGATATAAAACAACAAAAAAAATTAGCACAACTTCTCTGCCATGGTTCTAGCAGAAGAACAAAACATTATGCATACCATCAGAGAGCAGGGTCTTTTCAGTAACCCTCTAACCGCATCTAACTCCATGTCTGAGATGAGCTTCATTTAAAGGAGAAAACTCCACCTCTTCAATGAAACCACTCCCATCTATTAATATAAAAGTTATAATAAATACTTATTTCAAACATATCGTAATAGAAGGACTGGAAAACAGTTTACATTAATATGTTTAACTCAAGAATATGACTTTGGAGTTGACTAACAACGACTCAGACCTAAATAATCTCTAAATTTCAAGGAAATGGGCTAACTTAAGTGAAACTCCTCCCAGATTCTAAACAAAACACCCACTTTTTCCTTATAAAAGGAGGCAAGTAGATGCCGTTGACCCCCTATAGGAGAAGGCATATTGCAAGAACCAAAGCAGTGATTGGATCTAGCGGTTTACAACACTCACAGGTCTGTGTTTGAACTATTTATACATTGTACATATCTGTATATATTTTGGACAGTTATTTCACCCCTGAGTATAATAAACATCATTAACATCATTTGTTATAATGTCCCTCCGTTTCCAAGGGTAGGACACCGAGCTGGCGGAGTGTACTATTTAAATGGGTCCAGGCAGCTCTTCTATAGTGTACAAGTAAGCAACTATCCCACAAATAGGAGAAGCAAAACCCTCCGTTATATAGGGTGTTCATGCCATTTCTCATATAATTACATTACCCAAAATCTCTCTTAATCTTTGTTCAGGTCCTACTTTGGGGGTTTCACTATAGCACCATAGAACAGAGAGAGAGAGACGGACAAAAGATAAATGAGAGCATTCGCAGTAGGTGGACAGTCTGACTGCTTAGCCAAGCACTACACATAAAATAAAGGAAACAGAAGAATAAAGAACAATAACTAGAATAAAGAAAAAATACAGTGCTGTTGCGCAACAGACTTAACTAAAAAGTGTAAAGGTTAAAGACAGAGGTGCTAAGTTTACCCCTTGTTGCTAAGAGAACTTGGGGGGCTTAGTTTACCACATTTCTACAGTCTAAGAAAGGGTCATGGAATGGGAAAAAAGGAAAGCAAAATGTATTTATTTATTTAAAAGTTGGTAACCCGGAGAAGCGCACTGAGCTGAGGTTTGTTTCCAGGACCGACTCAGGATAAGGGGCAAGAGGAGAAAAATACATACATACATGAGAAGCAGGCAGTTTAACAGGGATGTCACAGGCAGGTTACAGTTTAGCCTGGGTAAGACAGGTACGGTATTTCAGAGGCACAGGCAGGTTATTTATTTATTTCAGGTTCCAAGTCAGAGTAAACATAACAGGACATGAATACACGTAGCTTTGTATATGGTACCATATACAGGTCAGTTTACACAGAGTTTGCGGTTACATAGGCAACAGATTTAGACAAGAGTATAAGTACAAATAAGGTAGACAAGATGCACTGGGGATTTTGTTGCGAAAAAGTGCTAAGGAGAGAATGACATCTGCACACTCTGCCTTACTCGAATTCACCAGCTTCATTCACAGCTCCCTCAACAGTGGACAACTAACTGGTGCTATTTTCATCGACCTGACCAAACCCTTCGATACTGTCCACCACTCTCTCCTGCTGAGACAACTAAAAAATGCTGGTCTCTCCAATGATTCAATCTCTTGGCTCAAAAGCTATCTTGAAAACCGCTCCCAGCGTGTAAAAATCGGAGATGTGCACTCTGATTCCAAACCTGTCCTCTTTGGAGTCCCCCAGGGTTCAATACTGGACCCCCTACTCTTCAGCCTGTTCCTTAACACCCTACTGGACTCCTGCACTGAAGATATCACCCTGTATGCCGATGATGCAGTAATCCTTGCCACACACCAGGACCCGAAGAAATTGCAAGAAAATCTCCAACTCGGGCTCCTCAGTTGAGAATTGTTTCACAAAGCACAAACTGATCCTTAATCAAAAGAAAACAAAGGCCATGATCTTCATCAGCTCCCATAATAAACATAAGCACTTCCAACTCTCCGTTATCACCAGAGAAGGTGCCACACTGGAACAGGTCAAAAACTTTAAATACATTGGGATCACCCTTGACCCTCACCTCTCCTACACTGCCCACATCGACCATGTTGCCAAAGCTGCTAACTCCCGGCTAGGCTTGCTATTCCGTCATAGGAAACGCCTGACACCCGAAGCCCTCGCTGTCGCTGTCCAGAGCTCCATCATATCCATCATTGATTATGGCATTATCATTTACGGCTCTGCTACAACCACCACTCAAGTGTATCCACCGCCCTCATCAAGGCCTGTCGACTTGTCACTGGCTCCCAACGCTAACTCACACTGTGACCTCTATTCTCAAACTGGATGGTTGAATCTTGCCAATTGAATAAAACACCAAACTTGTATTACTACTAAGAAAATCTTGCTGGCTCCCCAGAGTCTGTGCCCTCAACCGAGAATCCACACCCGCCATACCAGGATCGAAACCTCAGCTTCTGCAAATCCTGCATTGCCGCACAACACAAGGCCAAAGATCCTTTGCTTACCGGGCCGCTAGTTGATACAACGGTCTTCCCAGTGACATCTCATCCTCACTGTCGCTCAGCACTTTTAAGACTTGGCTCAGCCTAACACTCACTGCCTCCAACCTCTGTGACTGTTGTGGCTAAACATGTCTTTGGTTCCATAACTGAAGATGCCCTTTTGGATCCACATCTACTCCTGCACTTTGCCAGCACTCCCCCATCTTCACCTCCTGCTGGGCCATGACAAATTCCACCCGGCTGCACTACCTCTATTCTTACCGCCTTCTACCTCTCCTCTCTCTGTCCCCCCACCTACTCTCCCCTTTTCTCCCATCCACTTAGTCTCCCTGATTTCACCCTCCTCCTTTCCCTTTCCCCTCCCCAAAGTTTCACCTTATTGTTCTTTTTTCCTCTACAAGACTATGTGTTTTTTTTTTATTTCATAAACTGTTATCTTTGCTTATGTTTATCTCAATTGTACCAATGACGTGGAACCTTTGTAAAAGAGCCTCGGCTCAAAGGTATTTGTAAACCTAGAACAAATAAATAAATAAAAAATTAAAAAATAAACACTGAGGTGTGGCACAGTGTTTAAGTGGTAACATGATACAACTAGGGGCAAGCAATTTTCTATGTAATGGTATAGCAGATTTAGCAGCTGGGGAGGCTTTGTGTAAGGTACAGTCGGGGGTTGTTAACGAGGGGTGGGTAGGATAATGGGGAAATAGGCAGTTAGGTAGGGGCACTTGGCATCTAAGGAGCTGAGAAAGAGTGAGATACGTGTAATCATACATGGGTGAGATAGGGTAGGGAGAGGCAGGAGTGATCGGGCACAGGGTAAGAGGAGGCAGGGGGGAGGGTGATACAGTCAAGGAGGTAGAGTGGAAAATGGGCAATACCACCAGGGAGATAAATGGGTGAAACCATCAGGAAGATAGTATAGAGGTTGTGCGGAGAAAATGAGGTGGGGTGTAAATCCAGGTCATAAGTTAGGGACAGCAGCCGCAGGTCACATTACATGTCAGGTAAGAATATAGCCCTTGTTTGAAGTAGCTGAGTGTGGTGCATTCGATGAGGGCGATAGATAGCTCATAGAACCACCTGGGTCCTCGGAAGGACAGTGATTTCTGAGCCAGCTTGGTACGTTTAAATGGCACCTGGAGGTCCCCTTTGGTCACACTCCTTGTATTTTTTACGGATTGTGCAGCTTTGAAGAGACTGCTGGTAGATTCAGGCATGAGCTAGTACTGATGTTCTGGCCACCAAGCAGATCTGGTACTGTGCTCTGAGGAGAAGAGGGAGCCACCCTGTCTCGTTGCATAGGTAGCATGTGTAGATCAGGTGATCTGCCCCCAGGGTCAGGTGGCAGGCCTTATTAAGGAGTGTTTTTATTCTTTTTAGGGTGGTGTCAGATCCGGCTGCATAGATCAGCAGGCTGTAGTCAAAGGTGGCTAGAACCGAGCTGATTGTGGCAAGCTTCAGTGCAGGATGCATAGAGTGTCTGTGACGATACAGGACACCCAGTTTTATGTTGGTGGTTTTAACAACAAGATCGATGTGGGTGTTGAAACTTAGTATTTCGTCCAGGTGTACTCCCAAGTACTTGAAGGTGGGGACTTGTTCCAGGGTATCACCTTTGTCGTTCTGCGGGCCATATCTCTTCTTGCTCTGCGCTACGGAGAAGAGCATGCTTTTGGTCTTCTTGTGGTTGAGTAGAAGTCTATTCTGGGAGAACCATGATTCAAGTTTAAGGAAGCTGTCATGCAGTTTGGTGGTGACTGTGGAAATTTCTTTACCAGAGATAGAAATGACGGCATCATCGGCATAGAACATGATGTGTGCCGGGCAGATGGAGGGGAGTGAATTTATGAAGTGGCTGAAAAGGAGAGGACCAAGGATAGACCCTTGGGGGACTCCAATATTCACCTCCCTAGGTTCTGAGCAGGTGCCGCCGATATTAATGCATTGTGTTCTGTGGGTGAGATAGCTGTTAAACCAGGCAACAGTGTCTGTGGACAGGCCAACAGACAGTTGAGGAGATACCGGTGGTTGACTGTATCAAATGCCTTTGTGAAGTCTATGAAGATAGACCCCACTGCCAACCCTTTATCCAGGGAGTCATAGTGACAGGAGGTGAACTCAACCATGGTGGTGATGGTAGAGTGCTTTTTACGGAAGCCATGCTGCTGGGTACAGAGTAGGCAGTACTTCTCCAGGTACTCTGTAAGTTGGTCGCAGACTACCTGTTCGAAGGTCTTTGAGAGATGGTGCAGTATGGAGATGGGCCTGTAGTTGGAGATGTTAGCCCTGTCCCCAGCTTTGAAAACTGGGGTGACGATTGCTGCCTTCCACCTGTCTGGGAACACACCTGACCTAAGTGAGACGTTGAAAACTTTTGTTAAAGGATCAGCTAGTTCATTTAGGGTGAGTGCTACTAGCTTCATATCAAGTTGATCACTCCCCATCCTTGTCTTCCCGAGGACCCGCTTGATGTACTTAATAGTATCAGACCTAGTAACTTGCTTGAAATAGAATGGTGGTATTCCATTGTGAATTGGTGGAGGAGTGTGCAGGCTAGGAGGCTAACCAGTTTGGGTTTCCAGGCTGGGAGGCTGATCTGTTAGGGGGGACTTAAGATATGCGCTTGGTAGCACAGAGGTTAGGTCAATGAATGCAGTGTTAAAAGCCTCAGCAATGTTACGGGGTTCCTGGAGAGTCCCAGATTCTGTTAAAATCAGATCAGAAGGGGCCCTTGAAACTGTACCAGTAAGTGATCTCATTGAGTTCCAGAACTCGCTACCTGATCCCTCAGTTTTTGTTTAGGGGCTCAGAATAGTAAGATGCTTTTGCTGCCCGTATTAGCCTAGTGCATTTGTTTCGAGCTGCCCTGTAGGTGGCGAGGTCAGCTGGCTTCTGGGTGGCTCTGGTCTTGTGCCACAGATTGTCTCTTAAATGCATGAGCTCAAGCAGGGAGCCAGAGAGCCACGGGTTAGCAACCCCTCTCACATTTATGGTCTGAAAAGGTGCAAATATGTCACAGGCCCAGTTAAAGATCCCGAGGAAGTATTCTAGGGCTTGGTTCCCATCTTTTGCTCCATCCAGCAGTGACCAGTCAGCTAGTTTCAGGTACTGCTGGAAGACAGGCAATGACCCAGGCCTTAGGGTTCGATTTCTAAAGACCTGGGAGGGGGGGTTGGTGTTTGGAAAACGTATTCGTCCAGGTGCATATTACTGGGGAATGGTCACTGAGGGAGTCAGGTGAGACAGTGACTTCCGTGATATGGTTGGGGCAGGATGAGAGGAGCCAGTCTATAATGGTGCTGGTCCCTGTCCTGTAGTTATGCCTAGTGGCTTGTGTGACCATTTGTGTAGGGTAGAGCCCAGAGATTAGGTCTCTGGCAGGTGCCTCTTCCTGGGCTTGCCAGTTGGTGTTGAAGTCACCAGCAATTACATATTCCCATTTATGCCCCAGCTGTTGCTGATTGTGGATGAATTGTTCCAGGCCAGCGTTATGCTTGCCAGGGGTATATAAACTGTGGAGAGCAATAGAACTTTGTTTTGCTGCCCAATGGTGAGCTTTAAGTTTAGGATTTGGGCTTCTTTGGTTTGATGACTGCTGGGCAGAACATGACCTTTGATGTCACTCCTGAAGTACACCATACAACCACCCCCTCACTTGGACATTCGGTTCTGGCAGAAAGAGGTGTAGCCAACTGAGGAAACAGCTGAGTCAGGAATCTTAGTGGAGAGCCATGTTTCAGTGAGGGCAACAATGTCAGGATTGATCATTGCCACGCAGGCCTTGAACAGGGAGAACTTGGGTGGTAGACTCCCTATGTTGAGTGAGGCAATTCTGAGATGTCCCGTGCTTGGGTTATGTCTCCTGGGGGATGGGCCAGGGTGTGGGTGTACATCGTCGGATATTAGGAGTAATAATAGGATTTGCTTCCTGAGGTAACCTGACCAGGTGACTCTGGGCAAGCGATAGGACCTGGCTTTAGGGGGTATGGGGTCAAAGGTGTTAAATGGAGGAGTGATGTTTAATAGTAAGGCAGCTATGTGGATTTTTGGGCAGCCTGTGGTTCAAGGATCTGTGGTGGTGTTTTGGAAGCTAGTATTGAGAGGGGATCAATGAGCGTCCCTCCTGGTATGTGTATATTGGGCAGGGGCATGTTTTATGTGGAGGGGTCCAGGGTGGGTCCAGCCTCCTCCCTACAAAATTCTGTTTGTAGGCTGATGATAGCAGCCAATAGAACTGACAAATTGTTGTATCCCAGCATTGTGGTTATCTATAAAGTCTACATGGGGAATAAAGGTAGATTTGTGGTTGAGTATAGAGGAGATGCAGATAGTCACTTGAAAGTGTAGTGTCAAAGGAGAGCGCAAAACAGCATTTGTCTTTTGCACTGTAAAGCGTTTTTCAGTATAAGGCTGTGGCTCTACAAGGGACACCAAAAAGAGGTGGGAGGGGAGCTCATGCTGGAAGGGACATCAGCCAATAGGGAGAAGGGGGGAGTGGGGAAGGAGGGGTTTGGGAGGATTTAATTGAGTTTGGGGCCGGTAAGGGCAGGTGGAATGAAAGACAAAGATGCCTAAAGAGGTAACAGCAAACACTAACAAATGAACTGGCAAAAATAAACTAAAAATATACAACTCAAAGTAAGGTAGCAGAAGACAATTTTTAAAGTAACATATTAAAAATAACATATTAAAAGACAAAAAAAAAACAAGGAATACAGGGTGGGCACAGGATACAGCAAAAAAAAAAGTCATAAGGCAGACATGGAGCATTTAAGGATCTAACCAACGAACATGAAGTAGCCATAAGTAACAGTGGCAAGAGGAGGTTTAATCAGGTGGATGGCACGAGCGGGGGGGGGATGGTAAAGCTACCAACAGTCCCTATTTTAGGTCGCATGTCCCAGTGTCCCCACAAGTTTTGCAAAATGTAACTTTTGTCCTGGTTTTTGCTTACTTGTCCCAGTTTTGTCCCTTTTTTTTTTTGTAGCTGACTGCTAAACAGTGAGTGACAGTTATTTCAGCACCACTATGGTGCTGCTTGGGATGGACAGCAGTTTGCAACTTCAGCCCCTGCGCCTGTGTTGCACCACAAGCATGTCAGTAGGAGCACAGTAAAGCATGTTCCTTCCTGTTAGATTAGACTGGATAGTAGTGCAAACAAGCGCATGTGGATGTCTGTCTGCCAGCAGCTGAGAGGGACACTAGATAGAGAAGAGGCTGGCAGCAGTGAACTAAGATACCGGAACCTGATCGGCTATAGGGAAGTGTGTGAAAACAATTTAGTGTGGTGGTGGGAGTCACTGAAGTGAAGTTTGCTCAGCAATTGAGGTGAGTGTAAGCGGGTTGGATGGGACTGTCAGGAGGAGCAATACATGCAGCTTGAACGTCTGATCACAATTTAAAGCAGGTTTGCTTCAAATGAACTTTCTGTACATCATGATATGGAACTTGCTGCAGCAGAATGATGTACTGTTTTAATATGGATGTTTGCTACTAGTGTTACTGTAGGGTGGCATGGCCAGAGCAAACGGCAAAATTTAATTTTGTGCGGCACTGTCTGCAGCAGTGTCCATGAGAGTGACATGGTGGGGGGGGGGGGTCATGGTCAGGATGGACCGTCCCAGTTTTAGGCCTCGGAAAGTTGGTAGCTTTAGGGGATGGTGGTGCAGTAGAGTGAACGTTTAATGAGGTTTAGCGCCACATACTGTACCTTTGCCCCCCATTTTTTTTCCCTGTCCCTGAGGCTGGCATATATGCGACGGTGTGGGTGTGTGAAACAGAAACATAACATTGAAGATGTCAGCAGATAAGGACCTCCTGGTCCGCCTAGTTTGCCCTATTTTCCCTACTTACAGTGGCCACCGCAGACCCTATTTGGTCTCTGGTTTTCACCCTCCCTTGCCTTACTTCTAAGATCCCTTTCTGTCTATCCCATGCATTCTTGAACACTGTAACCCTTTTGTCCCCTACGACCTCTGCTGGGAGGCTGTTCCAAGCATCCAACACCCTTTCCGTGAAAAACTATTTCTTCACAATTCCTCTCTGCCTCCACCCTGCTTCATAATGTGACTCCTTGCCCTTGAGCATCCTTTTCTTTGCAAGATGCTCCCTCCCTGTACCTTGTTTATACCTGTGAAGTATTTGAATCTTTCAATCATATCCCCCCTTTCCCTCCTTCCTTCTAAGGAGTACATATTTAATTCCTTAAGCCTTTCTTCATAGGGCTTCTGGTGCAGGCCCTGCACTATTTTGATTGTCCTCCACCCTGTCAATGTCCTTTCGGAAGTGGGGTCTCCAGAACTGTACACAGTACTCGAGGTGGGGTCTCACCAGTGATCTATATAGGAGTATTATTACCTCCCTCTTTCTGCTGGTGATACCCCTGCCTGTGCATCCAAGCATCCCACTAGCCTTTCCCCACTGCCTTGTCACACTGTTTAGCTACCTTCAGGTCATCAGTAATGACTACCTCCAGGTCCCTTTCTTGTTTTGTGACTGCTAGTACCTCTCCTCCCATTTGTTACATTGCCCCCGGGTTTCTGAGCCCCAAGTGCATGATTTTGCACTTTTTTGCTTTGAAACCCAGCTGCCAAGCTCATGACCATTCTTCCAGCTTTTTTAGATCTCTCTCTCCCCCCCCCCGGGTGTGTCAGCTCTATTGCAGATTTTTGTGTCCTCTGCGAACAGGCATTCCTTCCCTTCCAGTCCTTCTGCAAGGTAGCTGATAAAGACATTGAAGAGGACTGGGCCTAGTACTAACCCTTGTGGCACCCCAGTGGTCACTTTACCTTCTCCAGGGTGAATGCCATTTACCACCACCCTCCAACTCGTATTGCCTAGCCAGCTCACTACCCATCTTACTGCTTTAGGGCTTACTTCTAGGCTTCTCGGCTTGCTCACCAGCCTTCTATGTGGAACAGCGTCAAAGGCCTTACTGAAATCCAGGTAGGCCATGTCAACTGCTCCTTCCTAATCCACGTCCTTGGTCACCTAATCAAAGAACTTGATCAGGTTTGTCTGGCAAGACCTCCTCCCGTGAAACCATGTTGCCTTGGATCCTGTAGTCCACTGGTAACAAGGTATTCCCAAGTCCTTTCCTTCAGTCCTCTTCCACACAGCCTCTCCTTCCCCTTTTAGCCTTACCTAGGTTTTTTATGTTTGCTTGTACGCATGTGCAAGAAACATAGTGCCATCATCCGAGTTTTCGGAGGTGTGGCAGCCATCTTCCTATTCAGTCAGCGTGTTTGCAGGCGCGGCCGCAGTTTTCCAATGAAGGCTGCAGCTGTGTATGACAGCAGTTGAAAATGCAGTGGCCGTACAGCTGAAAGGGAGAGCTACGCTTCAGTGAGCAGCGATCCGATGCTCGGCGTGCTCGCACGTGCTTCCCCACACACATACACGCGCGCCACACTACAGATAGCGTGTTGAATGAAACTGCGATGTTTTATGGCTGACCTCATGAAAAATCCCTACATTACTGGCAGAAAATACTGTAGCTGACGTAGCCCGTATAGGCAGAGGGAGAGCAGGAAGTTATTGCTGTAACTGCGCGGTTCTGACAAAGGCAATCAATCCTTTAAATTTAGCATCTCCTAACCATAACAGGGAGTGACTCATTCAGAATGTCATGCCGCTCTGTGCGCCCACCACCAGCGGTTGCTAGGATACAGACTGCCAACAAACAGGCACCGTGCACGGGGTGTCACACCATGAGCTAGGCTTGCAGAGGACAGGATTCAGTTGAGAGAATAAGCAAAGTGATTCCGCCATGTCCGATGACCAAGAAGGAGAGCAGGGACCCAAGAGCTCCTTTGAAACCTACATTGCAGAGGGAGACCAGCTGTACCTGAAAGGAGACTATGTCAAAGCCATTGAGAGCTATTCCACTGTAAGTAGCCACAAAGAGCAGAAATGCAGAGCTACAGGCGTGTGTGTATATTATTTATATAAAAAAAATACTGTTGTTTTAGAGATCAATTTTTTATTTGTGTGCAGGGAAAATGCTAGCTGACTGTGCATACAGGAATAGCCCGACTTTCTTTAATACTGTACTTTAGGTGAGAGATATACGATGCTGGAACAGATTTGGTAGGAAGGTTTTGGTTTCAGAATAAGAAAGTTATGTAGAAAAAAATGCATTTAAAATATTCTATTTGTGGCTTTCTATACATTTATATCAAATGTATGTGTGGTTCAGCAAGTAAACATATGCAACTATGCGAAGTGGTAAGCAGGAACTTAGGAACAACTACGATGGAATGCAATACTGAAGGGAGTTTCACTTTGTACCTTGCTGTCAGGTAGGTTAAGGCAGACTTCTGACATCTCTAAAATCAATGTGTGGACAAGGGTTCATCAGAATAGTTCTTCAAAAGCTGAAAGTGGGAATATTTGAAGCATGCTACAAGCAGCAATATAAACCTGCTTTGTGGTGATCTGGGATACCTATATCAAAAATTTGATTTCAGATTATAGGAGGTGGTCAACTAAGACTGAGTTAGGCTTGGTAGGAGCTTGTGAGCAATATCTGTCTCAGTTTACTCTCTCTCACTCTCTGATTGCTGGGCATCAGGCTGTTGGAACCCTGGTCAAAAAAACAATACAGCAAAGCCTCCCCTTGTACATCTCTCCTCAAGACCAGAACTCCCCCGAGGTGTCTGTGTGCATCCTCAGTCTCAACACCCCCGTATATCCCGAAAGACTCCTCGGCTATGGGTAGCAGAGCATTATCTGTAGCTGCTCCCACTCTGTGGAACAGAATCCCCACACCCATCCACTCTCTGGACTCCCATGCCACTTTCAAGACACATCTCAAATCCCGGCTGCTTGATGAGGCCACATGCCATTGCTAGGTTGGATAACCCCACCCCCACCTTTTGACTTTTTCCCTCTTGGGCTGCTTTGGCCTCCCCTACCCTCTCATTTCTTTGGACTCCTTTCTTAGATCCCTCACTACCTGCTTCTCAGGCTCTCCCACTTGGCTATTGTCTTGTAAATATTTTTTTTTTTTTACTTCATGCATTAATTTGAAGTTATCCTTTGTAAATAATTATATGATAATTGTCGCTTATCATAATGTACTGATTTTTTTTTTTCAGGCTCTCATTAATTTTCTTTCCTATGTTACTTTCTTTGTTCACCAATGATGTCTGTATTTCCACTTTGTTCACCAATGATGTCTATCTATCCACATGACTTGAACTCATTGTATTACTTGTCACTACC
Organism: Neoceratodus forsteri; assembly: GCA_016271365.2. Classification (NCBI taxonomy): domain Eukaryota; kingdom Metazoa; phylum Chordata; order Ceratodontiformes; family Ceratodontidae; genus Neoceratodus; species Neoceratodus forsteri. Next base: position 675,751,998 of record CM028129.1, read on the forward strand.
TCTGTAACTGCCACCTGTGTGGCCCGGATCGTGCCCGAAAACGGTCCCCTGGATCAGTGCACTTACCCGGTTACCAAAGACTTAAATAAATAAATAAAAAGTTTAGTTTGTTATAGTGAGATCACTCTCCGTTTTCTCTCTTCCTCTCTTGCTGGTGACCTGGCCAAATTTCCTACTTTCACAAAAAAAAAAAAAATACCACCAGCAGCTTACTCTGGTTCAGTTTCAGTTGGTTACCATCTGTATCCTCCTCCCCCTGGTCACCCCTTTAAAAGGGACTTCTAGTCTCAGTGGGCCTACCAGGTCAACAGAACTCAATAAATAAATAAATGCATTTTTGTGTATGTGGAACAACAAGCACCAGGCTGGCATTAATTGACAAATAAACTTCAATACCAGTACAAATAAACATCAAAACCAGTACAGTTAACTGAGACAATCAGAAAACAGAATTGTTAAGTACTTACAAAAAACAGCATGGACTAAGCAACCCAGTACCAGATTCCATGAGGGGAAATCATGCAAAATGAACCACATTGCATTTTTTGAAAATGTCACCACAGGGCACTTGATGTGGGAAAACATGTGGATGTCATATATCTGGGCTTCAGTGATGCACCACATAGAATGATAGTGCATATACTAAAGGACCTATGTATAACTGAGGGTGTGATAAGCTGGGTTCTGAACTGGTTGCACAACATCACAGAAAAGGTAACAATAAAAGGCAATTTATGAAGATGGTGGTGGGTGACCATTAGGGTCTCAGAAGGGTCCATTATGGGGCCTGCATTGTTCAATCTTAAGTGACCCGGAGCTGGGTACCAGCAGCTGGATGACTAAGTTTACCAAAACCATCAAGATGGGAGGAGTAGTTACTCTGCAACAGGAGACTGATGAAATGTAGAATGATCTAGACAGGCTTGGGAAATGGGCAACAAAATAGGAGAGGAACATCAGTGCTGATAACTGCATGATGATGCAGCTATAAGATAAGAACATGGCTGCCTGATGGCCCAATGGAAGAGCTGTGTGCTTTCACATTTGCGACCTGGGGCTGGGAGTGGACTTGGGTTGGGTGGCCTGGGAGCTGGGGAGGTGCTGTCACACGGCAGAGCTCCTAGCTTGGGAAGGGAAGCATCAAGTTTCTAGCATCATAATAATCCCTGCATTGGACTGAGGGAGCTCATCTCTTCTATAGGGCATCACTACATACACCAAGGGACATACATGGGGGCACACATCCTGAGCCTGAGGTGGGGGGGATAGAAAATCCTACATGTGCACCGATCACCAGCTATGATGCCTTTAGAGTCTCACTGAATGCAGATCCCTGCTGATATGATGACAGGGGGAGTGGTAGATGGGACAGAGGGTGTTGAGTATCACATGGGGCAGGTGCATGGTGGCAACTGGGGGCCAAAAAGCTATATGGTAAAAAGAAAATAACACAAAGGCAAAATATTACTTAGAGTAAATGGTGCAGAGACTGCTGAAACCAAGCTGGAGGAAGGATGTTGGAGTACTGATCAGCAGCAACCTTAGGTAGGAGCAACAGCATGGAGTAACATTATAAAGCCAATAAAACCATGGCAAGTATCAAGAGGAGCTTTGTAAGAATGTTGAAAGTGTTCTAATGCTGCTGTACAGATCCTTTCTACCTGCTCTGTCAGCATTATATAACACCAGGAAAGCCTGTGGTGCTAGGATGTGTGATGCCCTGGCCAGCAGACAGGCCCAGATTAATGGATGTGGGAGCCCTACTCACAAGTAATATTTTGTGGCTCGGGGGCCCCCTAAATGCGAACATCACACTTTTCCTCAGCGCTGTGCCAGCAAGGATACAACAAGCAGAGTACTCAAGCAGGATGTCATTTACACTAATGCTATGTGTTATGCCACATGACTTGACAGGTCACATGCCATTTTAAACAATACAATTCAGAGCTCTGACAATAAAATCACAAATTAACTCACATGTGACAATACCCTTCTTTATTTTTGAAAGATATCACTTGTGGTAATGCAAACACACCAAATGATGTATTACATATTGGAAATACAAAAAAATACCAACATTTGTTTTAACGAATTCTTGGACTGAGCGTTATATTTTACTTCTGTATATATCAGCTGTTTTTACTTTAGTATGCAGTAACCATACAATATTTTTGTTTAAAAAGATGATGAAATTCTGCAGCTAGATATAAGCAGTACATACAAGTGCCAATAATACAATCGGCTTTAGTTCAAGCAGCAGGTATGTATAACAGCCTATTATAAAAAGGGTCTGAGAAATACAGCTTTCTGATTGGTTGCAAACATTCTATCAGCCGCCCTATGTTAATCTTTGATTAATGTACATGAAGAGCCCAATCATATGTTGAGCAAGGTTTAACACTATTTAAAAAAAACAACAAAAAAACACATTTCTTTTATTATAATAGCAGTAAGGCACTTCCAGGGGTTATGGTAATGGTCAGGGGCCATGTAGCACTCACCTACACCTCGTGCCAGATTACTCCCCTGTAGGGTGATTAACAGACCATTAACATAACCCCTGGTACAGACATATTGCTTAACTGGAGATGCCTAGTTTAATTTGCTCATCAAACAAAGGAAACTTTCTTTACATGCTTGAATTAATAGAAGCATGTAGTAGAAAAATAATGAAGTATCCATTCTGTGGGAATACAGAACACCAACTGATGATGTATATTATGCATGTTCCAAATAATGCAAGTGCCAAATAACTGTATAATATTATTCACAGGCAGACCAGTGGAGAATGATTGACACGAGGAACCCCAAAGGGCATACATGACACAAAGCAGACCAGTGGGATAGAAACCTGTAAGGTACACACCCAAGGACAGTCACAGACCAATCGTCAATGGACAGGATGGAATTCCCTCATGAGCAGGTCATGCACCACCAGAAAAGTGCAGTTGGGTTGAAATGGACAGGGATGGAGACATAACGACATGTTCATGCATTCACAGCTCAGGGCAGCGACCAGTCCAGTAGGGTGAGACAAGGACTGGACAAGAGTCCCAGCCATAGCTAGAAGGCATACACCACCCAGTACCAGGGGGCAGATCTGTGGTGAGATACACAGGATGGAAGCCCTAGAGGCTATATACCACCCAGGGTCAGGGCAGAGCAGTGTGTATGTGTGGGAGTGGGTGGACAGACAGCCACAAGAATCCCTAGAGTAGAGAGAGCATTAAATATGATTTCACATAACATATTAGCTTCAAAGTTCCAGGCAGACATGTGGAAGACATGTAATCAAATATCAATTCTTGTTGACTGTAGAAGAAAAATACCAAATGGTGTAAATATGCATCTTAGAAATAACTCCATTCCCCATGATGTAGAGGAATATGGAACAGTGCACACAGAAGTGAAATGCAATACTACTAGACCTTCACAGTCCGAGGCAGACATGTGGTAGAACATGTATCTCTCAAATATCATTTCTTTGTGACGGTAGAACAGAACACCAAATGGTGCAAATATGCATCATAGAAATAACTCTATTCCTCAGGATATAGAGTATTATAAAACCATGCACACAGAAGTGAAATGTAGTACTACTGTAGCTTCACCGTCTGAGGCAGACATGTGGAAGATATCTGTAGTAAGAAATAATTTCTTTGTGACTGTAGAACAGAACACCACATGATGATGTATATCATGCATGTTCCAAATAATGCAAGTTCAAAATAACTGTATATTATTCACAGGCAGACCCGTGGAGAATGATTGACACAGGGAACCCCAAAGGGCATACATGACACAAAGCAGACCAGTGGGATAGAAACCTGTATGGGTATACACCCAAGGACAGTCACAGACCAATGCGTCAATGGACAGGATGGAATTCCTACGCAGCAGGTCATGCACCACCAGAAAAGTGCAGTTGGGTTGAAATGGACAGGGATGGAGATATAAAGACATGTTCATGCATTCACAGTTCAGGGCAGCAGACCAGTCCAGTAGGGGAGAGACAAGGACTGGACAAGAGTCCCAGCCATAGCTAGAAGGCATACACCACCCAGTGCCAGGGGGCAGATCAGTGGTGTGATACACAGGATGGAAGCCCTAGAGGCTATATACCATCCAGGGTCAGGGCAGAGCAGTGTGTATGTGTGGGAGTGGGTGGACAGACAGCCACAAGAATCCCTAGAGTAAGAGAGCATTAAATATAATTTCACATAACATATTAGCTTCAAAGTTCCAGGCAGACATGTGGAAGACATGTAATCAAATATCAATTCTTGTTGACTGTAGAAGAAAATACCAAATGGTGTAAATATGCATCTTAGAAATGACTTCACTTTTCTACCCATGTGGCAGATGAATAATAGAAAAGTTACAAGAAGTAGAAGAGGAAAAGTATGGCTTCAGTCCAACCCAAGGCACACTGGGACGAGTAGTTAGAACTGCTTCCTGCGTGACTTCTGAGTAGAGAAAGTGTTGATTATCGCCTCAAAACTGGTACCCTTGTCACATCACTCTCAATAAAAAGTATGGCAAGTGAATTCAGCTTGTCCTGTGTCATTGTTGATCTCAGGCAGTTTTTTATCAAGGCCAGTTTGGAAAAGGAACTTTCTCCTTCACAGACTGTTACTGGCAGAGTTTGGAATAATCTGAGAGCAACTGCTACATTACGAAAGGTAGATTCCACTAGATCATTTCGCTGTATATATTTCATAATTTCTTGTGCACTTCGCTCGATATTGACATGCGATATGAAGTCAAGAAAATGAAGAAATTCATCCACACAGTTTGCATCAAGATCTTTTGCATATTTGCTAATGATGCGTGATGCATCGATATGGAGCTGTGTTGCATCATTATCAACAATAGCATGCACAAATGCAAAATCATCAGACACTTGTTGGTAAGCTGTGTGACGCTGCTGTAATGAAGCATGCACTTGGTTGAGTATCACAAGGAATGACTCCACCCGAAAGCCTTGGGAGCCTGTAAGGATGACGTGAGATGTGGCCGAATCATCAGCATGGCGTTTGGTTGTTTGATTCTGGTACACTCACTTGAATAGGCTTGGACACATCTGGCATTATGTTTTTGCTGCACTTTCAATTTCTTCAAACTGATCTCTCAACTGATTAGTGAAATCCTCTAGAACAAGAACACAGCAACAGCTGTCAAATCTACTCTTGTACTTTGGAAAGGGTATTGCATTTCTGGAATCTTTGCAGAATTCTGTTCCACAGTTCACACAAGAAGCTGTTTCCAGTCGTCGTAACGCATTGCCAGTGACTTGCAAGTGAGCCTCATTTCTGCTGGTTCCTGTTCATCATCTCCCAGATTCTTCAGTATATTTGTAGAAGTTGCGATAGTTCAAGATAGAGCCCTGACAGACTCTGCATGACAATGCCATCGTGTGGATGATAGGGTCTTGAGTGTCAGGATTCTCCCATTCTCGTTGGGAGTCAAACCTTCTGTCAGAGATTTCCACAGCCTTGTGGAACCAGCTGCAAAAGCATATATCTGCTGTACTGTGCTGAAGAATTTAACTGCTTCTAGGCAACAATTGACACTTGCAGTACCAACTAGATTCAATGAATGTGCTGCACATGGTACATAGTCAGCAAGCGAGTTGATCTCTTTTAGTCGTGCCTGCAGGCCTGCATACTGTCCAGACATGTTGGCAGCATTACCATAACTTTGACCTCTACAGTCTTCAACACTGAGGCCCAGCTCTTTCAGCGTGTCCAACACATTATCCCGCAAGTTTTCACCAGTGTGGCTGTGTATAGGCACAAATTTCAAAAAACGCTCCTTGGGCTCTCCAGTTTCACTTACAATCAGACAACAAAAGTTAATTGGTCCGTGTGACTCACATCTGAGGTTGAATCAACAGAAATGGAGAAATATTTAGCAGCTCGAACCTCATTGCACATAGCTGTCAGAACGTCAGTTCCCATTACTTCTATAAGTTCATCACAAATAGTAGATGATAAATAGCTTGGATTTCCTCTGCCAGAATTGCCATAACGTGAGATATGGGCAGCAAGAAATGGATCAAACTTTGCTATTACTTCAAGCATGCCAAGAAAGTTTCCATTGTGTTGTGAGCCTATTAGCTCGTCATCTCCTCTGAATGCCAGTCCTTGCTCAGCTAGAAATTTGATCACCTCAACAACTCTAAGGAGCACTGATCGCCAGTAGTTCTTCTCACTTTCCTGCTGTTTCTGCAGTTCAGCATCTATGCACCCCCTGGTAGAAGCTCTCTTTAGCCAGGCAAGCATTGCTGTCTGGTGCTCGTCACTGTTCTCATGCCATTTTATTAGCTTGGTTGCATTACTCCAGTCACTGAATCCATCAGTGGCAAACTGTGAGGAGCTTACGGACAATAACTTGCAGCAAAAACAGTAAATGTTCCCAGCTGCAGGAGAGTATAAAAGCCATTCACGGTTGTACCGTTCACCATTCGCTTTCTTTCCACGGAAAAGATTCTTGGAGAAGTATCGTACTCTGTTTGAAATGATCCGCTGGGATTGTTTGAAGGGTCCCAGATGGTTCTGACAAGAAGAAGGGCCATTTGAAACCCAATATTCAATGTCCTCCTTCGATAAACTGCCCCACAAACTAGGATCAGAAGACGTTTTCAGTGTTTTAGCTGCAGCACTACAGCCAGACCCACAACCAGAATTGACCTGTGTGGCAGCCTGTGAAGACGGGAAGACCTGGTGCACGATACCAGAGGTGGCAGGACTTGGTGCCGCAGTACAAGTGGAACCAGAATTGACCTGTGTGGCAGCCTGTGAAGGCATGAAGACCTGGTGAACGATACCAGAGGTGGCAGGACTTGGCGCCGCAGTACATGCGGACCCAGAATTGACCTGTGTGGCAGCCTGTGAAGGCATGAAGACCTGATGAATGATACCAGAGGTGGCAGGACTTGGCACCGCAGTACATCCGGAACCAGAATTGACCTGCGTGGTGGCCTGTGAAGGCATGAAGACCTGAAGAACGATACCAGAGGTGGCAGGACTTGGCGCCGCAGTACATCCAGAACCAGAATTGACCTGTGTGGCAGCCTGTGAAGGCATGAAGACCTGATGAACGATACCAGAGGTGGCAGGACTTGGCACCGCAGTACATCCGGAACCAGAATTGACCTGCGTGGCAGCCTGTGAAGGCATGAAGACCTGAAGAACGATACCAGAGGTGGCAGGACTTGGCGCCGCTGTACAAGTGGAACCAGAATTGACCTGTGTGGCAGCCTGTGAAGGCATTAAGACCTGATGAACGATACCAGAGGTGGCAGGACTTGGCGCCGCAGTACAAGTGGAACCAGAATTGACCTGTGTGGCAGCCTGTGAAGGCATGAAGACCTGGTGAACGATACCAGAGGTGGCAGGACTTGGCGCCGCAGTACATCCGGAACCAGAATTGACCTGTGTGGCAGCCTGTGAAGGCATGAAGACCTGATGAACGATACCAGAGGTGGCAGGACTTGGCGCCGCAGTACAAGTGGAACCAGAATTGACCTGTGTGGCAGCCTGTGAAGGCATGAAGACCTGATGAACGATACCAGAGGTGGCAGGACTTGGCGCCGCAGTACAACTGGAACCAGAATTGACCTGTGTGGCAGCCTGCGAAGGCATGAAGACCTGATGAACGATACCAGAGGTGGCAGGACTTGGCGCCGCAGTACAAGTGAAACCAGAATTGACCTGTGTGGCAGCCTGCGAAGGCATGAAGACCTGATGAACGATACCAGAGGTGGCAGGACTTGGCGCCGCAGTACAAGTGGAACCAGAATTGACCTGTGTGGCAGCCTGTGAAGGCATGAAGACCTGATGAACGATACCAGAGGTGGCAGGACTTGGCACCGCAGTACAAGTGAAACCAGAATTGACCTGTGTGGCAGCCTGTGAAGGCATGAAGACCTGATGAACGATACCAGAGGTGGCAGGACTTGGCACCGCAGTACATCCGGAACCAGAATTGACCTGTGTGGCAGCCTGTGGAGGCATGGAGACCTGGTGAATGATACCAGAGGTGGCAGGAGATGGCTGCTGTGAATCAGGTCCTAAAGAAGATACCTGCTCTGTGTCCAAAGAAGGGATACATAGTTGCTCACGTGTGTGCAGCTGAGTTGTCTTTATTACTCGCTATCCTCACTGGTGCATTTCTAAAGAAAGTTTCCAGCTTTGGTGTTCTATCCACAATAGTTTGGTTTGCCTCATCCTGTAGCTGTTGGCGTTTCCTCTTTTCAGCACCACTAATATATTTTCGCACAGACATGTTGCTTGAGAACCAGCCTGCATACAAAAATGGTGAGAAAAAATAAATTATTGTAAGGGGAACTAAGTAATACTCTGATGTTTGCTTGCTGGCATTGGCATTGGTGGTGTAGAAGTTACAGAGCTGCATAATAGGAATGGCAGCGAAGTATTGAACTGAAGCCAACCCCACCACCACCCTGCAGAGAGTGGCAGGCATTGGGGTGTGCCTTTGGGTTATCAGGCATAACGGCCACGCCATTTCACCACACCCTACCCTGCAGACACTGACAAGTGTCACGATGTGCCTTGGGGTCTTTGGCCCTTATGCGCACCCCATTCTATCAGGAAATACGGTGAGATAGGTGCAGTATAGGAGAATGGGGTGAACTTTGGGGCCGAAGAGTCCAAGGCATGCCTTGGTGCCTGTCACTGGCTGCAGGGTGTGGAATGGTATGAGCATTACAGGCAAGAATCCCAAGTCACATCCCTGATGCCTGTCATTCTCTACAGGGTTGGGCATTATGGTGGGAAACCATAATACCTCAGGCATTCGTTGGTATTTTCACTCCAAATTTTCAACACGTTTTTTTTGTGACCCCACCTCATGAACAGTGGCAATATCAGTTTGTTAACCGAAAGCTGCTTATGCACAGTGACTATGGCATTTAGCACCACAGGTGCAAAAACATTATGAACAGGATGTAAAAAATGACAGCTGTACTGTTCATGGGGAGGTGTAAAAAATGGCAATTTTGCAAATGTGCAGTAAAAATATTTAAAAAAATGGTGAAGTCATGAGCGTGCATAGAAACTGTGCAACTCACCCCGTAATGTAATTGGTTTGAGGATTTTTACAGCAGATTGTCAACACAGGCATTTTGGGTCCTCCGATCATGAACAGTGTCACTGTGATTTTCTTTATCTGTCCCGAACAATGATTTCCCACAGCGACCACGCATCTCTGTGCTGAAAGTGTGAAAACACATTTCGGCCATGTTGTGAAAAATGACAGCTATACTGTTTATAAGGAAGTGTGGAAAAATACCACTGGTGAAAATCTGGATTGAAAATATTACAAAGTCATGAACTTACAAGGGTATGTGGAAAATGCGCAATGCTCGCTCGTAACGAAGTCAGTTTATGGACTTTTGTCACCAAATTTTCAACATAGCCATTTTAAGACCTCTGCTCATGAACAGTGTCACTGTGATTTTCTTAATTTGTCCCGTACATTGATTTCACACACCGACTGCGCCATTGTGCGCTACATGGGCGGAAACACGTTTTGGGTGAGATGTGAAAAATGACAGCTGTACTACTCATAAGAAGGTGTGGTAAAAATGGCAGTGTTGATAATCTGGAGTGAAAATATTGAAAATTCAACAGTAAAGCAAAAACATTGTGCAACATATGTCCAAGAACAAGCATGCAATAAAAAGTAGATGTTCTGGCTGAAAAGCCAAACTGTTAAATGCAAACTAGCGTGAGGTAGTAACACATTAATTTATAGTCAGATTCTAGATCCATCATATCATTGCCCCCTTCACAATGGCGGTAAAATCAGACACAAATCATGTAATTTCATTGGTTATCTGGCACTCATCTCCCCTTGTAAAGCTACAATCACCCCACGGGAAGAGGTGCCAGTCACCAGTAAGCCGCATCAAGGTCCCCCCTGAAATCACTGCGACAATTAGGAACACGAACCCGGCAAAACTCAGACAGTTGCAGGGCTAAACCTCCACAAAGCCACGATGTTGACGTCCGAGTAAACAATATGAAAAATACTGCAAGTTTCCAAAAATGTAATTCAGTTATTAATTCAACTCTAGTCACAGGAAATTCTTTTTTTTCTGGCTTTTGAAAAGAAAAAATGCTCTTTCCCTGGGTGCTCTCTTTCACTTTCAAAGAACTTGCTTTTACAGTTTGTCAGCCACACTGTAGAAACATCTCACAACAAAATTACCTCGCTTCATTTTTGCTCCCTTCAATCATGCACTACAGCTTAACATGACTGGTCTCACACCTGCGGTTTCCTCGAGTCTCGGTTTCCCCAAACTGTAACCATTCAGGGTGTCTCCTCGCCCGCTTGCTGACACACTGCACATGGGCATACCTACCAACAAAGCACTATTTTACCAAGTGTAACAACAAATCTAATAAAAACTAATAAAACATTTAAACCAGCTTTTTTTTTTTTTTGACTTTTCACACACAAAATATACAGATGTCCATTGTATAATCGCAGTATGCCACTCGAGACTGTTGGTGATGCCAGGATTTACCCAAGCCCTGGGGTGTTTTGGCCACTTGGCTGCACCTTGTGGCGAAACAACATCGCAGGGCATCGGTAAAACCTGGCATCACCAACATCCTCTCATGGTATATTGCTTAATTATCACAACCCCAACTCTGTCCTTTACTCCTTCTGTCAGGTGTCTGCAACCTGAACCTTTCGGCAGTACCACAGCTCCAACAACGTCCCCTCTGCCAGCCATCCCTGACTCCAATATCATGAACCCAACCCCCTTCCAGTTGTTAAAATCAAACCTGACCCAACTTTCTTATACTGCACCTCGGACACACACTCCAAAACACATTCCCTCCCACACTGTCCATCACAGACAACAACTTGGTGTGTGGTGGAACACTAGGGCAGAGGCCTATACAGTATACCTATTAGCCATTCCTGGCTGGCTGCCACAATTATTTGTGCCAGCTCAGCCCAGCAAATGCCAGCCCCAGACAGTCATTTTAAATTATTGTTTTACATACCTTATTGTCATCAACTCCTCCTCCTCCTGCTCTCTCTCTCTTCTTCTGTTACAGCAGCAGGCTAGACTGATGACGACTGGGCTGAAATGCCCGCTTTGGGTATAATTTTTGGACACAGTAGCAGGCTTGCTAAGAGCAGCTGCACCTCTCATATCTGCCTCAGCAATCCCCCCCCCCCCCATGGGTAGAATTTTTGGATACAGCTGCAGGCTCACTAAGAGCAGCTGCACCTCTTGTACCTGCCTCAATAATGCCTGCCATGGGTATAATTTCTGGACACATACAGGCCACCTATGTAGGTAATATAATCAGCATTTCCCATAAAACATGCATTACAGCATGGTAGTACTGCTTAACATATATCATATATAAAAGCTTGAAGAGGGTACAATTGGTCAGGCTACCATAACACACAAGAATACAGGCTGTTAAAGTCTTGAGGATACATTCCCAGTTCATTAACAAGAGGAAAGTCATTACTCAATAGAGACTTCAGGATACAGGGATGAATATAAATTATCAGAAAGGCCAATCTTCCTGCCGGAGGACTTTGGGGAAAGGGAGAAGTTGTAGTTGTATGTCATATAAGAGAGGCAGTAACTAGGTGGGGATCCACCCTGAGGCACCGACCACTCAGATACCACCTCTGAGGTGGGGAGATGGGATCTAATGCAAATCAGATTGGCACAGCAATTGATTCACAGTACAGTGCATGTCTTTTACAGTCAGAGCAAGGAAAACTGGAGCCCACATGTGCTTTATAAATTAAGTTCTACACAGTGAGGGTGAAAACGTTTATGCACAGCCTCCAGAGGTGGCCTTATTGGGATGATTATAATACCTGTTTGGTAAGGGCTGAGGGTCAAGCAACCAGTATATTAGGTAGCAAAGTAATTACTCTGTCCTTGGAGCATACCCATTTCAAGTTTGTGGTGGTAGCTGAGGAGACAGATCATTCTGTGCAACTGGTGTAGGGAGCTGAGGTACCAGTTTGTCACTGGCTGCAGCTACCACATTCATCCAGGACTGTGGTTCAGGAGCTAGAGTGGATGAAATTGTGAGTGACACTTCTGTAGGCTGGTGATCCGTTGGCGAGGTTGTCAAATTACTGCCAATGTGTATAACTTCTGTTTGTAACTAATCCCGGGTAGCCCCTGAAAAAGAGACCTTTGGTCTCAGTGGGCTTACCCGGTTATCAAAATCTAAATAAATAAATCCTGTTAAAGAAAATATACTGTGCTTCACCAGAGAGTGGGCACCTCTGAAATAGGTAGGGCACATTATTCAAATGTTTCAGGACTTTTCCACTGAACTATCTAAGAAAAAACAAGCCTACACCATGGTGCACCACAAGTTTGCTCAACTGGTAGGATAATATTCCCACTGCTATCCAGCTGTCCTAAGAATACAGCTAAATGGGGCCCAATACATTTTTGCAGGCCCCAAAATGAGCAGAATAATTTATTTTGCACCACTGGCCTGATAAATCCTTCGAAGGTCTGTGCTCTGCCCTACCTCCACAAGGAACCCCCCAGCCCATGGAAACTGCTGGAACCCTTTCAAGTCAACCCTCCATTACTTACAGCTCATGGAATACTGAGGGAGAACAGTAGAACTAAGTTACTAGAAGTCAGGGTCACAGGAAAATAAAACTCCAGCTCTTACAGCTGCCACTCCCTCAAAGGCATCACTCCAAACATAGACAACAAAGCCCTCCATCCTCTTCTTTGACTAGTAGCTCTCCCATCTAGCCACTTCTGAAGATGCAAAACAGGTTTGCCACCTTCCACTCCACTTCACCTGAAAACCCAGCCCTGCTTAGGACAAGAGGTTAGAGAGACCTGCCTGCTAAAGTAATTTAATCACATGAGGATCTGTTTGAATTCGCTGCTGAGGAACACTGATTTCACGTACCTGTGTGAAGAATAGATATGCCTCTGCCTCTCTCACCAGCGCGATGACAGGACTCCGATGACTGCACAGTAAAGGCGCACCGCACGCAGCCACAGATGATCACAGTCCCAGATCAGTGATCAGATGGTCAGTGACCACACTGCAGCCCCTCGCCTTGCCCCGGCTCTAACTGCTGCTCTCCGACTGACCAACCGACGACTCAAAAACAACACACTACCAGTCACTACCGCCACGAGTTTCCTCATAATTTCCCGCTCGGGCTCCTCACACTTGGCCACACCTCCTTTCTCCACAAGTCGGACGGTGATTGGGCAGTGGGCATCAGTCTATACTGTCACTGGGCAGAGGAGGGAGCCGAGCAAGAGATGCTTGCTGCTGAGCATCCGCGGGCAGCACAGAGGGTGACGGGGCGACGGGGGCACCGGGGGTTACAGAAAGTGGCAAGTGCCAACTGCAGCCAGCCTCGGGAAGTGGTGGAAGAAAGGAAAAACAAAACTTTTTTTTAGGGACGAGTGGGATGTAAAAAAGTGACACTGTAGAGTGCAGACTGGGGGGCCTTCCCTGAACCTCGGGGCCCTACGCCATGGCGTCATCTGCATACTTGTTAATCCGGGCCTGCCAGCAGAGCTGAGTACTGATTTTTTGCTGAAGTTTTTTCCACTTCATAGAAATTGCTAAGCTGGAAATTCCCTTTCCTAGACTGTGCCCATGCTTTGGAATAGTTTACCACTTAACCTCTGCTACATCAACAGTTACACAGTGTTCTGTAACAAAATGTTAAATCACTGTAGAGAAAAGGCACAATGTTTATGCCTATAATTGTTTTTGCAGTGTTTTGTAAGAACCTGAAAACTGTGCTATTAAATATTACACATACTATCATCTATTCTAGTCCTTTTATACTGTTGTACTACTTGGTCTGATTCATACTTGAAAACGGATAGATAATGCTCCGTCTACTGACCCAAGTAACAAATGATCAGTAGCCACAGGGGCCAGATTAGGTGCAGAATGGGACATAGGTTAGCAGTCCTTTTCTTCAATCCTTGCAAGCACAGTGTTAGGGCACACTTGAACATGTGGCCCACTCCCTGAGGAAGTGTTTTGCTGAAAGTGCCGGGTTGTTGGATTGCATGTGTCTCCCTATTACGTTACACTAGTGCTGCACTAAGGTGCTGTTATTTCAAATAAAATTGAATTGCTAGCTCTTTTTTTGCCTAGTGCTTTTGTTCGAGTATGTCCTAACACGGTGCTTGCTTCAATAATTGGAGCCGGTTGTTCCAGCCTGGTGCAGTACCTGTTTCTTTACTGCATGTGCCCTGTTCCTGCATGAGTTTCATTTTCAATGTCAGTGACCCAGCAAGTTGCACACTTGCCTCTGAGGCAGGAAGATCAGAAGGTTTTGGGTTCTAGCCCCACACCAGGAACTTGGGGTTAATCCCAGTACTGACAGTGTAATGTAGCATGAAGCGGTGCTGCACTCCTCAGGAAGGCTGTTCCATGCGTCCACCACCCTCTCTGTGAAAAAATACTTCCTCACATTGCCCCTGAGCCGTCCCCTCTATCTTCAAATTGTGTCCCCTTGTTCTTGAAAGAGATGTGCAAGAACAGGACTGAGCAAGAGAAACTCAGGCTGACTTCTGAAAGTGTTTTCACGAAGTAGTGGAATGGAAGCTTCCTGAGGAGGTTGTAGGGTCTATAACTGTGGGAGAATTCAAGAATGCATGGGACAGACATAAGGCAATTTTTATGGGGGGTAGGAAGAAATAGGCTGTTGCTTAACTAGGATCTGCAGCTTATCCTCTAGGTAGAGAAATGGGCAGACTAGGTGGGCCAAGCGGTCCTTATTGGCCGTCGAAGTCTATGTTTCTATGTGCCATCTTTGGGATAAGATGTTAAACCGAGATCCCATCTGCCTGTTCTGGTGGTTCAGGTGGATGTTAAAAATCCCATGTGCCGGCCTGGTGGCGTAGAGGGTTGGGACGCTGGATGCCACACCTCGAACCACGCTGGCGACCTGGGTTCTGGAATGGACTTGGGGCACCGGGGGTCAGCAGGGAATGAAGAGGATTGAGCATCTGGAGACTACTCTCCTCTTCAGGGGTGGGTAGGGTGGGTTGCTTGCTCAACAGTGGCTCCTAGTGGAGAATGGGGGCACTGTTTCAAGCAATGCAGTACAGGAGAGTACCAGCAAATGGAAAATGGCTCCTGTGTTTGCTGGATGACGGCTCCCCGCTCTCCGACTGCATCGGAACCTCCGCGAGCCCCCTTTACCTCAGCAGCACCTCTGGGGGTCCTAATAGGAACTGCGCTGGACTCCCTCCCTGGTGCCTTCCCCCTCGGAGGAGGGGACCCGCCCGGTAAGGGGTTACACTGGGATACCCCTCAGTGGTCTGCTGCAATCTGGGGGATCGAGGAGGACTCGAGAAGAGGATAGCCGGTGGGTTGAGGAGCCCGAAGGAGTGGAGAGCGCGGAGCGAGGTAGGCGGGGGATCCCATGTAAGGCCAGTCATTACACTGGTGAAAAACAAAAGTCATTTTTGAACCAGCACTCGAGAGTCAGTTTTTCATGGAAAAACTCTCTTTCCACCAGCTTTTTGGACAACCCCCTCCATTTTGAGCTACATTTTTGTACAAAAACATGCTGACTTGTCCTCAGTTTTGGGGAAAAATGGATTTTAAAATTTTGCCAAGTGCAATTGGCCATTTTTGAAAATAAAGGATCATTGGCTCTACCCATGGCACTTCTTGAAAAGAATGAGGGAATCTTCCTGTTGTCCCAGCCAAATTTTCCACATTCATTAAAGCAGCAGTACAATGTAAAAAAAATCTGCACTTTTTTGAACTGTTTATTCCCTGTGCTCCGCTGAGCATGTACCTGGTACTCTTTCCTGCCAGCAATGTATTATCACCCCATAATGTGCTCAGTTATCATTTGTTTATTTTTACAATTCTGCCGCCCACTCCATTGATTAGATACCAGCTGCCGTATTTTCTGTGGTGCTGCAACGGTCGTACCGGCTCACTTCCTGCTGAGTAGTACTGCTGCTTTAAATACCACCAACAACCAGTATGTCAGTTTGCATCTGCCCCCACACCTCCACGCCAGGACAAGACTGAAAATAGGCATTCTCTCTCTCTCTCTCTCTCCTAAAGCTGGTCTCCGAGCTCCTCACTTCTGGGAGGTCCTTCCTGGAACCACGTGACAGGCAGGAGGTAGGCTGATCTCTACAGGCAGGAGACGACCTCCCATCCTCTTCCTCTAGACATCAGTTTACTTCCTGCCCGTCTAATGGCAGGAGCTCTACAGGATCACTCTGTCACAGAAGTGACAGCCCAGGAGTCCAGTGAGGAAAACAGTGAGTCTTTTACTTTTCTTTGCCTACATTTCGTTAGCGCTCCGGAATGCTAATTCAGGGACCCCAGTCTCAGCCTTGCAAGCTGGACAGACGGGCTCCCTGTTCACCCTCATGACATGTTGTTCCCGCATTAGGAGGAGGACCAGGCAGCACCAATGTTTTTCCCGCGCTTGGGCGGTTGACGATTCAGGACCCCCCCCTCCTCGAGCTGCCCTGATCCTTCTGCGCACCTGGGCCAGGGACACTTGTGAAGCCCCAGGCAGCGCTAATGGCGAGCAGCAAGCGTTGGCGAGTTATTCAACTTCGTCGGCCAGACACCGAAGGCTACATTTTGGGTTGGTGGCCACAGGACAACAGGCTCTTAGCCGACTCCGCTGAGAGCTGGTCGGATTTTGGCTCTCCGACGTCATCGATAAAATGCGAAGAGATAGCGCTTTCTCGGCAGTCCATCCAGAGGCATTGGGGGCACTGGGGATCTCGACCCCTAGCTCCAGAGAGACACAGGAGCTTGCCCCAAAATCAGCTTCTTTCAGAAGAGAAGATTGAAGGGGGGGGCCTTTCTTCAGCTCAGCACTGTCCAGAGCCTTGACAACAGCTCTTAAAGGGGCAACAGCTCTTAAATGGGCAGGCTTTCTCTGAGCCTAAGGGGACAAGTGGTGTTTTTCCCCCTCACTTCAAGTTGGGTCTCCAAGAGGGATGGCTCCCACTAAAGATAAGGACAGGCCCCCTGGGGCAGAAAGTGCCACAAATGTAGAACCCCGATGCTGGCCACTTTTTCAGGGTCACTATGCATCAAATACGACAGCGCTGCCTCACCTGCTCAGGATGAAGAGGATGAAGTTTCTGCATCTGAATTTCAGGACCTTCAGGAACAACCCAGGGGCTCAGGATACTCACTGGCCCTAGAGCAGCACCACCTAGCTGGGGCCTTAGCCCCACATCTGATTGTCAAACCGAATAGAGCTTTTGTCTTCCACCCTGCATGTTTTGATGTTTTGCAACAACCGAGGGAATCCAGGACTTACAGAAAGGCCACACATAAGCGCAACCCTTCTTTATCCTCGGACGAGGGCTCCCCCCACTCCTCAAAGCACGATAGGAGGAGGAGGAGGAGGAAGAGATCGAGATACAGGGCCAGGAGTTCTTCCGGACACAGGGACCTAGCCCACGGAAAGTACATGCGAGACAGGTCCCCCACTGGGTCAGACTATTTGTCCTTAGAAGAAGGCGAACTCCCCAGCTCAGATTCAGACTCAGGATCCTCGCCAACCAGGAACTTCGATTTGGAGGATCTGGATTTTTTCATTAAAAAGGTGTCCGAAGAGATCCATCTCGACTCGCCACCTTCCCCAGAGCATAAGAGAGAGAGAAGCCGGCTTTCAGACTAGTCTCTGCCCCAAAGCCTGTGACGACCAACCCTTTGCCTCCGGCTATTGAGGACCTCTTAAAGGAAGAATGGCAGGAGCCTGAACGGTCCTTCCCGGTCCCTAGCTGCCTAACTGAACTGCTAAAGTTCAACAAGAAGCCTACTGAGAAGTGGCTAGACTGCTCTAGGATAGATCCACTCATTTCAAACCTCACGAAAAGGACCATCCTCCCAGCAGAAGGTGGGGCCTCCCTTCGAGACCCGGTGCACAGGAAAGTGGACACATCTCTAAAGAAGGCTTCTCAGTCCACTGCAACTTCCCTCAAAGCACCTAAGGCAAACCTCTACTCTGCCAGAGCCGTGCTGGCCGATGTATCAGAAGAAGCAGTCAGATGCGCAGCTCGGGCTATGTTCTACCAGATCTCAGCTCGACGCAACTTATGGCTTCGAGCTTGGCAGGCCGATGCCTCATCTAAGATGCACTTGGTCAACACGCTCTATGAAGGAGGCCTTCTGTTTGGCTCAATTCTAAAAGAGGCAGTCAAGGAATCCGGTGAAACGGCAAAAGTGTGGATGCTGCAAGCCTACGGATGGGCTAGACCCTGGAACTCTGGTTCAAGACAGAATTTTTCCAGGGGGTAAACCAGAACAACCCCAGGCAGACGCTCTTGGTGCAACTCACGTAACCAACGCGGCTTCCGAGGTGGATGAGGAGGCACCCGGGACTTTGAGGGTGACTCCTAGAAATCACAATGAGGAATCACGGACCCATCCTCGTGTCGGGGGCAGACTTTCAAACTTTCTCGAGGAATGGGTCCACACCACCACAGACAAGTGGGTACTGGAAGTAATCCGCAAGGGGTACTTCATCGAGTTCGATTCCTGGCCTCCCCTGCCCCACATAGTCCCCTCATCAATATCAAACAATCCAGTAAAACGAGCAGCAACCCGACAAGCCATTACAGATCTCGTTCAGTCAGCAGCAATCGAACACGTTCCCACACTGGAAAGGAACAGAGGAGTCTACTCACTATTCTTCATAGTACCAAAATGCTCAGGTGGCTTCCAGCCAGTGTTGGATCTCAAGTTTCTGAACAGCTGTGTGCATCACAGAACTTTCAAGATGGAGATCCTGTCATCCATCATTCGAGAAATCCATCAGGGGGACTTTTTAGCCTCAATAGATTTGCAAGATGCCTATCTACACATTCCCATTAGGAAGGCACACGGTCAATATCTGAGATTCTCAGTAGAAGGGCAACACTGTCAGTTCAAGACGCTGCCATTCGGTCTTTCCACAGCCCTCAGAGTCTTCTCCAAAGTCCTTGTGACAGTGGTTGCTCACCTTTGAATGCAAGGAATTCAGCTATTCCCATACCTGGGTGGCATTCTAATCAAAGCCCCAGACTTCGATCAAGCAGTTCAGGCAGTGAAGGAGGTCACACGGTGCCTCTCCTCTCTGGGGTTTGTGGTCAATCAGGGCAAGAGTTCTCTACGTCCATCTCAGTATCTGTCCCATATGGGGGTGAACTTCAATATGACCCAAAACAAGGTATTCCCCACAGAACTGAAATTCAAGGAGCTGGAGGCCCTCATCCGCAAATTCCAGACAGCACACTCTCTGCTGGCCCGCTCCTTCGTGCAACTCATAGGGACGATGGTATCCCTGGCAGAATCAGTCCCCTGGGCACTTGCTCACATGCGACTTCTCCAGTCCTCTCTTCTCCAGCAGTGGCTCCAGTCAAGGGGCATATTGGATCAGAGGATTCAAATATCACACCAGGTGAAGAAGTCCCTGAATTGGTGGACTCAGAAGGACAAAATCATGAAGAGTCTCACTCTGGGACACCCACTTCAGATCAGAGTGACCACCGATGCCAGTCTCCGGGGCTGGGAAGCGCATTTGGATCAGCTTTCGACACAGGGCAAGTGGTCTTGGGCGGAGTCCCTTTACAGCATCAACGTGCTGGAGATGAGGGCAGTCCATCTGACACTACAGGAATTCAGGCCACAAGTATCCCACCAGGACGTCCAGATACTCACGGACAACCAGACAACAATGGCTTACATCAACCGCCAGGGCGGCATGAAGAGCACCCGGATGCTACAAGAAGCTCTTCTCCTCTTCCAGTGGGCGGAAGTCAACCTGACAAGTCTAAGGGCGGCATACATTCCAGGCCAAGAAAACATCACAGCAGATTGGCTAAGTCAAAAGGACATCCTCCCAGGAGTGTGGGAGCTCAAGAACAGCACCTTCCAGCTCACCACGGAGTGGTGGGGCTTCCCTCTGGCAGATCTTTTCACCTGCCAAAAAAATTGCAAGATTCCAATATTTTGTTCCCTCAGCAGGGACATCAAGGCCATTGCTCAGGATGCATTCTCTGTCAACTTGGGTCATTTCGACCTCCTTTATGCTTTCCCGCCAATTCCAATCATATCAACGGTGCTGCACAAGATTGCCCAGGACCAAGCTGAGGTGATTCTGGTCTGCCCAGACTGGCCCTGCAGACCATGGTTTCCACGTTTAGTTCAAATGTCTCATCAGTCTCCCCTAATGTTCCAGTCAAGCCCAGACCTACTACATCAGGGACTGGTACAACACCCAAACCCTCACAATCTGTCCCTCTCAGCATGGAGATTGAGCGGGAAACTCTCAGGGAGTTCGGCTTCTCGGAGCCTGTCGTAGAAACAGTGATTTAATCCAGGAGAGCCTCCACCTCCAGGGTTTACTACAGGATTTGGAGAAAATTCCTATTCTGGTTTCGAGCCTCCTCCCTCTCGGATGACTCAGTCTCTCTCTCTCCCTACCATTCTCCAGTTCCTTCAGGAGGGTTTCGACAAAGGTCTACAACTGACTACCTTACGAGTACAGGTGTCTGCTTTGGGAGCTCTGCTGTTAGCAGACTCGGGCGAATCTTTAGGAGCCCTTCCTCATGTCCGTAGATTTCTGAGGGCAGCAACCTTGAAGCGTCCTCCAATAAAACCAGTGGTACCCCCCTGGAGGCTCAACCTAGTCCTCAAAGCGCTCACCAAACCACCGTTCGAGCCTTTAAAGGAGGCGTCCCTGCTACATCTTTCTATGAAGACTGTCTTTCTCATTGCTATCACGTCAGCCCAACGCATCAGTGAGTTGGGGCACAGTCATCCAAAGAACCGTATACTATTTTTCATCAAGACTCGGTAGTCATGCGGACTGATCCTGCATGCTTGCCTAAAGTGTTATCCCATTTTCACTGCAACCAAGTCTTGAACATTCCCTCTTTCTGCCCTTATCCCAAGAATGAGAAAGAGCGAGAATTTCACACATTGGATCCTCAGAGGACCCTCAAAAGTTACATTAAGAGATCTGAATCAATCCACGAGACTTCAAGCCCGAATATGGGTAAGAAGGCATCAAAGGACACTATTGCTCGGTGGATTCGCTCCACCATAGTCATGGCCTACCAGAAGGCTGGAATTGACCTGCCGGGACCCATAAAAGCACACTCAACCAGAGCAATGGCTGCATCTTGTGCGGAATTCTGAGATGCTTCCCCGGCAGATTTATGTAGAGCGGCAACATGGTCATCCATACACGTTTGTGAAATTCTACAAGTTGGATGTCGTCGCCTCTGAGGAGGCGTCATTTGGCCGCAGGGTCCTCCAGGCCGTGGTGGACCCATAGAGGACTATGAACTTTATTCCCACCCAGTGTAGGGATGTACTGCTTTAGTACAGTATATCCCAGAAGTGAGGAGCCCGGAGACCAGCTTTAGGAGAGAGAAATAGAAATTTAAATACCTGTAAATTTTCTTTCTCGGACTGCTGGTCTCCGGGCTCCATCCCTCCCAGAATGCTGAAAGTCGGCCATTAGGCCGCAAGTTACACTAACCTTTGTTGTGCTTGTTCCAAGTTATGTGTTTCCTCAGAAGACGAAGGCTATAGAAGTACTGATGTCTAGAGGAAGAGGATGGGAGGTCGTCTCCTGCCTGTAGTGATCAGCCTACCTCCTGCCTCTCACGTGGTCCCAGGAAGGACCTCCCAGAAGTGAGGAGCCCGGAGACCAGCAGTTAGAGAAAGAAAATTTACAAGTATTTAAATTTCTATGTATTGTCTAGCCCTCCTTTGTCAAGAAATAAAAACTAGATAAACAAATTCTTGTCTTGGGTCTTGTATGGTCCCACTATCAAAAATTAAACGGCTTCCGTTTTTTAAAAAGTCACCGCCGTGGCCCTTCAGTCCTTCCCCGTCGGTTTCCCTTCAGTTGGTCCCCCGTCGAAAAAAGAGCGCGCACATGCGCAGACCACTCGCTGTTGTTAACCTATCGATGTGACGTAGGATCGATAGGTTAACAACATATCTACATCACATCGATAGGTTAACAACCTTAGGAAATGATGATTTCCTAAGGTTAACAGCGTTCTAACATACATTATAATAAGAATAAGCTATGGAAATTTTACTCTGAATTCTTAGTGCAACAAAAGTAACTGAAACTGCAGATTTTTTTAACAGCACTAGGCAAGATTTGTGCACCACTTTGGAGAATAGTTAGGTTTTTATTTGCTGTATGTGTATTTTTGGGGAGGGGGCACAGTCTGCCTAGTACAGCAGGGTATCATTATTGCTGCACACACCTTGCCCCAATGCCACTGGTGTGCCCTCTGCCATCATTAGGACACTGTTCCAAAGCTATTCCAGATTCAGGCTAGCTAAATCATCTTTCCTCCCCCACCACACACACACACACACACACACACACACACACACACACACACAATAATGCAGTTGCAGTAGTAACATACCTCCCCCTTTTCCAATCATGTGTTGAAAGATGACCTCTGTCTCTCCACACCACACTGCCAAACTGCTCCTTTGCAGCCAGCATCCCCTCCCCCTGTGGCTGCCACAGTCGTCCTCACCACATCACCACAAATCCTCTGCCACTCATTTGCTCTGGATGGCCACTTAAGTTCCCTTCCTCCCAGTCACATCAAGACACACCAAACGATATAAGCATTAAAGGGGTGCTCTCATCTCCCCAAAAAGAAATAGAGCCAAACAAAACTGCACTAAAACTTGCTTTATTTTAAGTAACTCGCATGTCTGACTGGAATATCTTCAGTTCCAACCCCCACTGGCCATTATCGGCAGCTCTCACTGGGACAACATGTAGGTGATGACAGAAAAGGTAACCAGGCTGTAGAGCGAGCGCAGTTACTCATGAACACACTATATAGATCAAGCGCCAATATTTCATAATAATAATAAAAAAAAAATTTCACAATAAGAAGGTGATCCGGCGACAATCACTGTCGGAGCGATACGGGACAGTCGGGACTAGGCTGGCTGGCGGGAACACGCTGTTTGAACGGAAAAGAACTTATTCAGGCACAACACTTTACTCGATCGATCCAAAGCAAACATGCCTGCTGATCTTAAAACAGATGAAGCACCAGATCTGTGACGAGTTTATCGCTGTTGCATCACTCTTTAGGTACTCTGACCTACTCCTCTTTAAATATCTGCAGCTCACAGCTTTCCCCTTCATTGGTTGAACATGTGAAGCCCGCGATTACACTCATCTGTGCACATCCCCCATGTTGAACTGGTGGACGGGGATAGTGTGAATTCTATGTGTGATGAACCAAGCTGAAGACAGCTCTAAATGGGGATGGGTGGGAGGAGGGCACCTTTTCTAATAGTACAGGCGGCACATAACGAAGCTCATGCTGAATTCACAAAACTCACACTGGGTCCGGCTCCTTTACGTGCAGTGTACCCCCTGCACTAATAGATGTACATGAATTTTGTATTTGTTACGTGATTCATGTACATTTATGCGTGAATGGGAACACTGATCTAGGGGGATCAGTAGTAGGAGAGAGGAGGATATACTGCCCTTGTACAGGTCACTGGCAAGGCTGCATCTAGAGTATGGAGTTCAGTACTGGTGCCTACACCTCAAAAAGGACATTAACCTGCTGGAGAAGGTCCAGAGGAGGGCTACAAAAATGATAGCTGGTCAGCAGAGTAAGGCATTCGAGGAAAGGTTGAGGGCACTGAACACATCCTTCCTGGAAGACAGGAAAAAGAGAGGGGATATAATTGGGACCTTCAAGTACTTGAAAGGGATAAATAAGATTGATAAGGAGAGTCTCTTTAAGCTAAGTGGCAACCATAACATGAGGGGCACAGTCTTAAGCTGGAGGGTGGGAAGTTTAGGAGGGAGGTCAGGAAGCACTTCTTTACAGAGAGGGTGGTGGACACTTGGAATGTGCTGCCAGAAGAGGTAATCTCGTTGAAGACAGTGGGCAGCTTTAAGAGAGGCTGGGTCATTGGTAGGGAGGATGGGAGAAGTGGGGAGACGGGGCTGGGACAATAGCTCAAGCTGTGAACCCTGCAACACAAGCAGACTTGATAGACCAAATGGCCTTCTTCTGCTGGCTTCTTCATATGTTCATATCACCGTCCCCCGGTGTTTGTTATAAAAGTTATGGGTGGTTGTGGGGAAGCCCCTGCATAAAAAAAGAAGTTTGCATCGCCTCCTGCACAGAAAGTAAGTACTGTCGCTGTTCTTTACTGGTGCTGTAGTGCTCATTGCTATTTTTGTAGTACGCCGTTTTGTAGGCACTGTCATCACATAGAACCGACAAATCTGGCCTGAATGTTGATTTCGCGATTGCTGCGCAAAAATCACCTTTCGGACAGGAGTTGAAAATTTTCTCCACCCTTGTTCATGAGGTGGGGTCATAAGAAGGCTAAGTTGAATATATGGGGTAAAAATATTAAAAAACAACAATTTTGAGCCTATGTTAAAATTTGCGAATGCAGGCTTGTAACTTTGCTAATTTTCAATATTTTAACCCCAAATTTTTAACATAGCCATTTTTTCACAGCACCTCATGAATGTGACAGTTGTCGTCAGGGCTCCAAATAAGATTTTTTTGGGATAAGTACTGGTACTCCACATTTTGAAAGTGAAGTGAGTAAAACCAAATCCAGATAAGTACAAATGTCAGGATGGAGTGGAGTCAGGAGTACATTTTAAAAAACTGTGTAGTTTTTTTTCTACATAAGAACTGATCAGGAGCCAACAATGCTCCAGATAATGTTGGCAAGTAGGAGTAATTTACTCACCAGTTTTAAAATATAGTGAGTAAAACAAAATTGGGATATGTACAAGTGCTTTAAATCTGGAAAAAAACTGCTCCTTTTGAATCACCAGTTATATTATGAAGCACTATTGTTTGGAGTGCGGAGTATTTACAAATGTTGGGTGAGTATTGGTCCTTATTAAAAAAAATTTCTAAAGAGTATTTTCTAAAATGAGGTGAGTCAAATTGGTTGGTACTCCCCTTATTTGGAGCCCTGGGTCATTTTTCAAATTCTGGCCAAAATGTGTTTTCACGCCCCGAAAGGTTATTTTGCGATTATGCATGAAATAACCATTTGGGTAGGAGTTGAAAATTTTTCTCCACCCTTGTTCATGAGGTGGAGTCCTAAGAAGTTTATGTTGAAAATTTGGTGCACAAATATTAAAAAACAATAAAGTTATGAGCCTGGATTGAAATTTACGAACACAGGCTCATAACTTTGGTAATATTTAATATTTTGACCCCAAATTTTCAACATAGCAATTTTTTCATGCCACCTCATGAATGTGACAGATGTCATTTCTCAGATCCTACCCAAAATATGTTTAAACACATGTGGCACAAAATGATGTTTCAGCCATTGTTTTATAAATGACACCTAATCAGTCGCAGAAGGATTGGTCATAAAAAGATGATGTTGAAAATATGTAAGTTATGAGGAAGCTAATTGTTGCAGCATTTACTCATAACTTTATTTTTTGCAGATTTGGGCCCCTAATGTTCAACATATCCCTTGTGTTACCACACCTCCTGAACATGGCAGGTATCATTTTTCAAATCCCCTCTGAAACTTGTTTCTACCGTCGCACAGCAAAATCAGCTTTTGGATGAGATTTTAAAAATGTCATCTGTCTTGATCATAATGTCAGGTCATAAAAATACTGTTGCACATTTGGGGTCAAATTGTAGGAGCCCAATTAAATGTAGATATTGCCTCACAGCTGCCCTGACCTGGGTAATTACAATCTAACAATGTGTGAAAGCAGGACACCACTGAAAATGAGATACTGCATCTCATCTGCTCTATCCTGGGTAAATATATAGTAAAAATGTGTGTAAGAAAGACCCAGTTCAACAGCAATTCCAGTGACGAACATTGACAAATGCTTGTTTTATTTTTGGTTTTATCATGTATTATAGCAAAGTGTGATTCTTGCTGACACATTATAACTAGTCACAGCTCTGAATGAAAACCAGCTCAAAGTGGGGCCACATACATGTGTTTGTAAAGAAAAACAATATCTTGCCAGTCAGTAATATGATGGCTAGTGAAATCACCATAGTTGACAAACTTTTCAAGGTTGACATTACAGAAGTATTTGCTTAGGATAGCCATCTCTAGTTATGGCTTGCTATAGCCAATGACATAACTAGCCAGTATGTAAGTAGAAACATAGAGACTGTTAAAGGGCCATTCCATGAGATCCTGCTGTGGAAATAGCTCAAGGAATCATTAGCTCTCACAGCAACGTTTTTCCTTAACCATTTGCAAGACATCATCAATCCAGAGACTCAAGGTTACTGAGTTGCCATGAAGCGATCAGCAGGTTGAGTTTAGGGGCGATGTTGTGGTGTAAATCTGTTCATATTTAAGCATTAATAACTGAACAGCCAGTCATTTCGGGTGACTAACGACTGTCTGGGGAGGTAGCACTGAGGGCCAACCCCACCCAGACAGTCATTAATCAAGAGGAAATGATCGGCTCTCCACTATCCCACTGATGTTTGCCCTATACTTGGAGCCTTTGTCTGTAGCGCTGAGGAACTCTCCTGAAATCGAAGGCATCCCAATGGACCAGAGGGAATACAGACTCAGCCTTTTGCTGCTGATGTTCTCTTGACCCTCCTATCCCCGGAAGATTCGATTGCCGCTGTCTGGTCCATCTTGGAGAGATTTGAGGCAGTGGCAGGCTTCAAATTGAACATTATCAAAACTGAGGTTCTCCTATTCAGTTTCTCCCCCATCCAACACATTGAGGCACCTTTGCCCACTCCATTGGAGAGCTACAAAACTCAAATACTTGGGGATTTATGTGTCCCTCGACTTGGGAGTTCTGGAGGTGATTAACTACGAGCCATTAACCATTGCAATCCAGAATGATTTAAACAGGTGGTCACCCCTCAATATTTCTTTCTTTCAACACATTGAAATCATCCACATGAACATTTTGTCTCACCTTTTATATCTGTTTCAGAATATTCACTTCTTCTCCTCCCATATTACTTTAAATCCTGAGACAGGATGATTTCCTCTTTTGGGACGCAACGCCAATATTGGAGCTGTCCTTAGCCAAGGGGGGGAACGAACTTGCCAAACCTAAAGGTTTGTGCCCAGGCTACTTTCCTTTGTACTCTCTTCCTTTGGATATCTAAAAAATATAAAATGCCATAGAAATCCCTTGAATTTCTACTGAACGTTATGCAGGACATCTCAGAACTTCTCTTTTCCTCAGAGAGCAAAACACCCCTGTTGAAAGATTTTTCTCTGATCACAGCCAACACACTAAAAGTTTGGCTTAAGCTGAGGAATAGATCAGAATTTAAATCAATTTTTGATTACTGTAAAATAGTCTCGAAAGATGAGGCCTTTGGCCCCTGGAGTGGTAATGTCACTTTCTCTGAGTGGAGGTTAAATGGTCTCTCTCATGTATTTCAGTTCCTGGATGAACATGGTGTTCTCCTATTTGAAAACTTAGTGGAAAGTTATGGCTTAAGGAAAACAGACTTTTTTTGGTACTTGCAAGTGAGAAATCACATTTTGAGACACCGTACAATAATAGCCAAAAGACCCTCACCAGTGTCACGGCTCGTCAAGATGTTTATAGATTTCATACATGGTAATCCCTGGGAACACTTGATGGGGAACATATACAAATCTCGTAGAGAATTGACAGCCGATTCCACGGAGTCAATTCTAAACAACAGGAATAGGGAGCTGGAGTTGGAGGTAGACTCTGCACCTGAACTCTATCTAGCTACTCCAACTCACCTGATTGCTCTACCGTCCACCATGGTCCCTGCTCCTCAGAGGTATGCTGTCCTCCGTCAATCCCCATCCAGCTGAATTCCCCCAGCTCTGAGCCCCCTGGGACAGGGCTGCCATTCCATCACTTGGCGCTCTATCTACAATCTAGATGGCTGGCAGGGATGACGGAGAGGCAGAGGGGGTGGAGACAGTGACCCGGTGTTGGACATGTGGCATCAAGCACTGTGGGGAGCTGTCGCCTATCAGGTGCAGGAGTTTTTTTTTCCCTTATTGTCTCCCCCCACCGGCCCAGCAGTGCAGTGTTCTCCAGCGTGGCACATGCATGCATCCACACATGCCCGCAGGAGAACTGCCGTGGCTGCCCCTGTGTTTCTCCTGGATTGCGACTGCTGCAGAAACCCCCAGTCTCCACTAGGAGTTGACAGACGGCGGGATCATGTCCCCTCTCCCTCTCAGAAAAGGAGAGCTGTCCTCCGGATGCTCAATCCTTTCCTCCTCTGCCTACCCCCGGCGGCCCAAGCCCGCTCCCGAACCCGTTTCACCGGCATTGCGCGAGGTGTGGCGTCCAGTGCCTCAAACCTCAGTGCCACCGGGCTGGCCATCTTCCCCATTTTGGAGAGAATTCTGGTGGAAATGTAGAAGCAGATTTTTTTGCCCGCCGGCAATTCTGACAAAGTACTTACCAGACAGCTATGGGCACTGCTGGAGAAAATGTGGCTGTAGTCTGGCGGACTTAGGGCACATTATGTGGCACTGCCCTCTTCTCATGCCCTTCTGGTGCTTGCTCCAGACTGTGCTTTCTAATTGCCTGAGGGAACCAATAGAACTGACAGCAGAGATAGTCTTGCTTTCCATCTACCCAGACTACTCCCCTCATTGGACTAAAACATTGCTGCTGGTTTATTTAGTGGCAGCCAAAAATGCCCTCACCAGGAAATGGATGAAGGAACAGGTGCCAACGATTGGTTAGTGGAGAAACATCATGTCCACGATATACCAAATGGAGAGCTTGTCTGCTACAATACTGAACAAGTCACAAGAGTTTCAGACTAAATATCCTCCACCAACTCGAGGTGGATCCTAACTTCATTCCATAAGAATCTAGAAAACAGGAGATGGTGTGGGGACAGGTAAAAAAGACTTATGCAAACAATATCAGAGAGGGTCCGGGGTTTATTTTGAGAGAATTGTATCCTAGATAAACTTTGATATACTGTAGTTCCTACAGAAATGGGGGATGAAAATGCTGTAGTGATCTAGGTAAACAGGACCCATATCCTCAGTGTTAAATTTTGTTGCTAAATGCCTAAACCTCTGCACTGATGCTGACTATGTATATAACCGTGAATGTGACCGTGCTGTGTGAAAAAACTTTTGTCTGAATAAAAAGAGATTTAAAAAAAAAAAAGGAAATGATCGGCTACAAGGTCATTATTGCAATCATAAGTCTAATTGCAATAATGAGATTTTTTTTTTCAGATTTTTAGTGCCGAAAACAGTTTTGTTTTGGTGCCACTGCTGTCAGCGTACAGTGCGCGGGCCAAGTGTTGCTGTTGTGCCGGGCATTTCTAAGAGATTTCAGACCAGCACAGCAACCAATCAGTGAGCTAGTTTAGCTCATGAATAATTAATTAGACTTATAATATTGGCATCCTGTATTTGGATTTGGATATTTTTTTTTTGGTAAGTGCCGTAAGCTAGTAAGAAAGGTGTTATATTAAAGGGGCAGTGTCATCCTTTTTTGTATCGTATTATTTCTAGTTGAAAACCCTCTTTGTAGTATTGCTTACCTTATATAAAATTCATTGGTGGTATTAGTTTTAGCTGCCTGCTTTCTCAGTGAACTGAAATGCATGCTGTTTGTGTAATTATACCCAGCCTTGTTTGGTTCTAAATCCTTGATCTACTCTTATTGCATACTTCCTGATCATTAGGAACATCCCCGAACAATGCAGACACTCATGATTCAATAGTCTCTTTTCCTTCCATTGGCTAGACTGTTTTGGGGTGTTCCCAAGTCCAGGAAAGATGAAGTGGGAGTTGATCAAGGAGTTGTACTTGTGTGTGGTTGTCACTGAAAATCCACTGTGACAGCTCCTCGGTGAGTGTGTCTGTGTTTTTTTTTTTTATTTCGTACCAGTATGGTGGGCAGTCTGTTATTTCACTTTTAAAAGGAAAAAAAAATCTGAATTAAGCTACCAGCTACATCAGCAATCTTTACAGACTGTGACCATCATCAAATGTGTTTCTTGAAACTAGAGACACTTTGAGGACTAAGGGGGTTGAAATTGTCCCTTGAAATAGAAAGTGTATCCATCTGTCTGTTTATCCATATATCCATTCATGTTCTGGGCTAGCCAAAGTGGTTCCTGTATAAATGGTTGTCATATATGGAGAGCATAAAGGTGCAGTTATCAGCATGATCTGATCGTCATAATCTTATCTTGCAGAGTATTTGCTTTAGGTGCAGATGAATGCTCCTTTCCTACAGATTGATTTTGGGAGACTTGAGGAGCTCCATAATGCTTTCTTTCTGATTTGGTTTGGCAGATCTTAACTTTGAGGGTGTCTCTCTTGCAGCGGGCCACACCTATGGAACTACAGCTGCCAGGCACTAGGACCACATGGAAACTTTTCTAGCTAGCAGTCTACCAGGGGGCTGCCCACTCTGATGTCGTACGTCGAGATCATCCTATCCTATAAGAGTGGGTGGCCCCCGTGCCCTACTCAGTTATTTTCCTGCCATCGACAATCGCTTGTTGGACTACATGGAGATCTGCCAGCTTCTGTCAACCACCATTTCATTGTATTTCCTCGAAACTCTCTTCAAACTTTTTTTTTTATTTTTATGTTTGCTTGCACGCATGTGCAAGAAACATAGTGCCATCATCCGAGTTTTCGGAGGTGTGGCAGCCATCTTCCAATTCAGTCAGTGTGTTTCCAGGCACGGCCGCAGTTCTCCAATGCAGGCTGCAGCTGTCTATGACAGCAGTTGAAAATGCAGTGACCGTACAGTTGAAAGGGAGAGCTACGCTTCAGTAAGCAGTGCTCCCCCCTCCACACACACGTACGCATGCATATTGTGTGCTCATGCGCCCCCCCCACGCACATACTGTATGGTCGACGGGGGTGCCCAATCCCCCGTCGGCTCCAGGCCCTCCCCAAACAGTTTTACAGCTGCCACGCTGGGTGCCCACCCCAGCATGGCACAAGTCCATATGTCGACCAGGTGTGCCCAATCCCCGTCACCTCCAGGCTCCCCAAACAGCCTTCCAGCTGCTGGGCTTGGGAGCCCACCCCAGCGTAGCAAATGTCCCGCTAGTCTTCTAAAAAAAAAAAAAACTGTAAGCAAGAAACGTTCCCTTGGTGGTCTCCCCAGTCCACCCGCTCCCACCCACTGCGCACCCTGCCTCCCTACCCCATACTTACCTCCGGAGTCCGGCGCGACGATCTTTGGTGGACCAGGAACACGTCTGCACTCTTCAAAGCCGACCGCGAACTGAGGAAATGCCGGTAAGCTGTATAATACAATAAATAGGTTTTTTTTCAACTTTAATGCATATCTCAGGCATTTTTTGGAATTTTGGCACCAAATTTTCAACATGGGGTTTTTGGGACCACCTCCTCATGAATTCTTGAACTGTCACTGCGCGAAATCACCTTTCGGGACCGATTAATGAAACAACAGTGCCAGTGTTCATAAGATGGGCTCTCAAAAAGCCTATGTTGACAATTTGGTGAAAAAATTCCTAAAAATGACTGTTTTACGAGCGTGCGTTGCGCAGTTCCTACGCATGCTTGTAGGTTCGCAAATTTTTAATATTTGCATTCTGGATTTTCAACATTGCCATTTTAGCACACCTCCTTCTGAGCAGTACAGCTGTCATTTTTCACATCTTGCCTAAAATGTGTTTCCGCACATGTAGCGCACAATGGTGCAGTCGGTGTGCGAAATCAATGTATGGGACAGATTACGAAAATCACAGTGACACTGTTCATGAGCAGAGGTTAACTTAAAATAGCTATGTTGAAAATTTGGTGAGAAAATTCCTAAAAATGACTGTTTTACGAGCGTGCGTTGCGCAGTTTCTACGCACGCTCGTAAGTTTGCGAATTTTTAATATTTGCATTCCAGATTTTCAACATTGCCATTTTATTACACTTCCTTTTGAGCAGTACAGCTGCCATTTTCACATCTCACTAAAATGTGTTCTCCGCACATTTAGCGCCAAGTAATGTGCAGTCGGTGTGTGAAAGCAATGTTTGGGACAGATTAAGAAAATCACAGTGACACTATTCATGAGTAGAGGTCTTAAAATGGCTATGTTGAAAATTTGGTGACAAAAGTCCATAAAATGACTGCGTTATGAGTAAGTATTGCACAATTTCCATGCACCCTCGTAAGTTCATGACTTTGTAATATTTTCAGTCCAAATTTTCACCAGTGGCATTTTTCCACACTTCCTTATGAACAGTACAGCTGTCATTTTTCACAACATGACTGAAATGTGTTTTCACACTTTCAGCGCAGAAATGCATGGTCGCTGTGGGAAATCATTGTTTGGGACAGATAAAGAAAATCACAGTGACACTGTTCATGATCGGAAGTCCCAAAATGCCTGTGTTGACAATCTGCTGTAAAAAATACCCAAACTAATTACATTACGGGTGTGCATTGCACAGTTTCTACACACGCTCGTGACTTCACCATTTATTTTAAATATTTTCACTGCAGATTTTCAACATTGCCATTTTTTACGCCTCCCCATGAACAGTACAACTGTCATTTTTCACATCATGTTCGGAATGTGTTTTTGCACCTGTGGTGCTAAATGCTGTAGTCGCTGTGCAAAAGCAGCTTTCGGCTAACAAACTGATATTGCCACTGTTCATGAGGTGGGGGTCACAAAAACACCATGTTGAAAATTTGGAGTGAAAATAACGAATGCCTGAGGCGTTAGGGTTTCCGACCATAA
The DNA here is from genome assembly GCA_016271365.2 of Neoceratodus forsteri. Taxonomy (NCBI): domain Eukaryota; kingdom Metazoa; phylum Chordata; order Ceratodontiformes; family Ceratodontidae; genus Neoceratodus; species Neoceratodus forsteri. The sequence goes on from CM028129.1 coordinate 675,784,780, forward strand.
CGCCCCACCCTGTAGAGAATGACAGGCATCAGGGGTGTGTCTTGGGATTGTAAACTTGTAATGCTCATACCATTCCACCCTGCAGCCAGTGAGAGGCATGAGGGATGTTCTTGGACTCTTTGGCCCCCAAAGTTCACCCCATTCTCCTATACCGCACCCATCTCACTGTATTTCCTGATGGAATGGGAGAGCATAAGGCCAAAGACCCCAAGACACACGTGACACTTGTTGGTGTCTGCAGGGTAGGGTGTGATGAAATGGCGTGGCCATTATACCAGATGACCCAAAGGCACACCCCAATGCCTGTCAGTCTCTGCAGGGTGGTGGTGGGGTTGGCTTCAGTTCAATACTTCAGTGCCATTCCTATTATGCAGCTCTGTAACTCCTACACTACCAATGCCAATGCCAGCAAGCAAACATTCGGTATTGACAAATGCGTGTCTCTTTAGTGATAAAGTGATTTTCTCACTCCATATATGGCGAGCTTTGTCTCCGGGAATCTTTTCAAGATGTGTGTCTGGGGGAAAAAGATTCCCGAAAAGGATGAACATGAGGCTTGTGTTCGCTGCCTAGGCTCGGAACATGACACTCAAGCTTGCGTTATCTGCTGCAGTTTCAGCTAGGCTGCCAGGTGGCATAAAGAACTTTCCTGCTACAGCAGAAGGTCACACAGCTGGAGAAAGAGCTCCAGGCCAGGAGTTCCTCTGTTTCCCCCATGACGTCCTTGCACTCTCAGTCCTCCAAGGCCTGGGACAAGTTGGCAGGGAAGCATAAACATTGAGACACGGATTGTTCTAAGACCCGGTCCTCCCCATGTTGCTTGCAGTCGACCGTGATGGGTCAGTCCTCGTTGTTGGGGACAGCTTTTTCTGCCTCACGCACCCTTTCTCCTGCAGGGCTATTATTAGCTGCTCCCCCCACCAATATTTCAGTGGTGGGTGTCGGTTCCAGGGGCCCCATCGACCTCCTAGCCTCTACTGTTCAACCTGTTTTCAGCGGGCACTCAGTCAAGTGGCTTGACTGGCTCGTCGTTGATGGGCTTGGTATCAGCAGTCACCAGGGTGCAGCCTCCTTCCCTGCTGCCATCCTCGGCCATGTATTCCAGCACTGCCTGGAGCCTGGGACCTTTACCCTCTCCAGAGGTACCCTGGCCCGAGCCCTGGTTGCTGTTGCCCTCTCCGACACATGCCGGGGAGATGCCCAAAGGCCTCGGCCTGTTCGTCCGACCTCCCTGGTGCTGCCCCTGGCCCCGGCCACGGTCTTCCTTCAGCCAACACCAGTGAGCCTGATGCCAATAGCGGAGGACTTTCACGCTGTGCTTCACATCTCGTGGGACTTCATGCAAGCTAGACTTGCCCCTCCCCAAGGCCCATCCCTGTAGTGACCTCCTGCACTGAGCTCTGCGCCCCCCCTCCAGTGGAACCACAGCATGCACCTCAGGATCCAGGGCCCTCGCCCCCCTCTGAAGTGGGGGGGATGAGGATGAGTACCACTCTGACCTCATCCTTCTGGATGACCTGAATGATGGAGGCGACGATGGGGGTGCAACTCTCTCCCACTTCTCCTCCAGTGAGGAGACCACAATGTATGTCCTGTAGTCGCCCCTGGATGATCCCTCTTTTGTCTCACTTAGGAGACAGGTGCAGTCAGCCATGGACTTTGACACTGAGGAGCAAGACCCTGCATGTTGACTGGCTCCTTATTTACACCTGCCAGACACCCCTCCTCCGGTCATTCTCCCTTTAATTGAGCCTTTTGAGGATGCCACCATGGTCGCTTGTCTCTAGCCCAGTTTGATCCCCACTATGCCTAGGAAGGCAGAGAAATTATACCAGGCTCCATGAGGGAGGCCTTTCTTCACCGATAAGCCTATAGCGGATTCAGTGGTCATCAGTGCCACCCACGACCATATCAGAAAGCCTAAGCATCTTAGTTCCTTGCCCCTGGATAAGGAGGCTGAATGTCACTGGCAAGAGAACTTTTACCTCTGACACACTGACCATCAAGGTGCTGAACTACGTTGCCTATATGGTCCAGTTCCAAAACCAATTCTGGGATCAAGCCCTTGAATCTGCCCAGGCCCTCCCAGAGGACCCCCCAAAACAGCAGATGCTGCAGTCTCTCAGAGCAGGTTCAGTTGTTGGCAACCACCTCCTTAGGGCTACCTATGACACCATGGATGCCTTGGCCAAGGCTACCACGGTGGGCATTTGCCTGCGAAGATTCTCCTGGTTGAGGGTGTCAGGCTGTGCCCAGGATGTTCAATTGTCCATCCTGAATGCCTCCTTTAGAGGTTACGGATTATTTGGCCCAGATGTGCAGGACATACTGTCTCAACTGCAAGCTTCTGTCTGCACCATGTGGTCAGTCTACTCCATGTACCACACCAACCAGCCTAAAAGTGGTCAACGAGTGCCCTTTCATTGGTCTACCCATAGACGCAAGCCCTCTAACAAGCCTCAGGGTAAGCACCGGGCCATCTGTGCCTTGTCCACCTCCTCCTCCACTCCTGGAAAAAAAAAAAAAAGAAGAGGTGGTGCAGCTTCTGCTGTCCCTACTAGTTCAGCCTGACTCCTTGCCTGACCCCCCCCCCCCACAAGGCAGGAGGCGGTTGTAGGAGTCACTTCTTCCTGCACTTGGACAAGTGGAGGGAGATCACCAGAGATGATTGGGTGCTGCAACTCATAGAAAGCGGCCACTTTCTGGATCTTCTGGAGTGGCCTCCAGAAAAACCTCCAGTTCTGTCCTCATACCCTCCAGTCCATGTTCCAGTGCTCTGGGAGGAAATCCACTCTTTGCTGAACAAAAGGTCCATAGAACCCATCCCAGAGTCTAAACAGGACAGAGGGATCTTATCTGTGTCAGTCTTCACCATTCATCACTACTGGGTACAGCGCCGGAGCTAGGACCCTGCGGCAGACTTTTTTTTTTTCCTTCCTATGGGTGGAGGTGACACAGGGCTGGTGGCGCCCTCGAGGCCGACGTTCTACGTGGCATTCGCGGTTTGCCGGTTATCTGTCTTTGACTCTTCCCTAGCCTCAGTTCTTCTGCTCCCGCTGTCGAGTACAGACCTCATGAGGAGACTTCAGCAAGCAAGTGCATGTATGGCCTAGTTATTGTTCGCAGCCTAGTGTACGAAGGTTCTTGGTTCTGTTTCGCCCTGCTCGATGTTGCTTCTGGCAAGTAAGACCGTTTCGTTATTTATAGCGACATCTAGTACTGTTTTTGTTTATTGTGTACCGTGAGGTCACGTCTCGTCCTGGGGCCAAAAAATTGTCGAGGATGGGGCGGCCACCAATGCGTCAGTGCCCCTGTGGCTGCCTTTATTCCTTGATGGACCAGCATAACCATTGTCTCTTCTGCCTCAGCCTGGTCCACAACATGGACAACTGTGATGCCTGCTTCTTTATGGAGTTGAGTTCTTGAGATCCGCATGTTTAAAGCCGGACTTGCACCGCTGACTTTTGGGGGGTGGGTTTGCAGTCGGCGGGCCAAGGCCAGGATTCTCTACCCTTCCTCCGGGTCCCTTCCCGGTCCTATGTGGCCCGTGGAGGAGGGCCTCCAGCCTCTCAGCCTTGCGCGGTGAGGGGCTCCTTCCGGCGGTGCAGGAGGCCAGTCTGCCCCTTTCAGGGGGCAGGCAGGAGGCACCGCTATGGCAGTCGCCTCTTTGGAGGTGAAGGCTCCCTCAGTGTCATGTTCTGGGCCCTCTGGGCCCAGGCAAGCACCGTCCTCGGTGTCGACTGGCGCAGCTGCCCTTGGTTCCGATGCCATTCACGGCATCAGAGGCTTGGAGGGCGGCGTCATGGTCAGTGTCAGGCCATCCCTCAGTGTCACTGTCACTCTTGGCACTGTTCGTGGCGCCCGGGATGTCAGCGACATAGAGGGAAGTGCTGCTTCGGTTTCTGGATCTGTTTCTGGTTCTAGCACATGCGCAGCCCTGGGACTGGAGTCAGCGCCACTTCCGACTCCAGTGCCGTTCGCAGTGCTGAGGATGGGGGTGGTGCTGCAGTCGGTGCTGACCTTGGCTTGTGCTGGTGGGAATGTGGTGCCGCGCTCTGTATTGCGTCCTACTCCGGTGCCATTTGTGGTGCCAAGGGGGGTGGCGGTGTCGGGCATGGTGCCGTGCTTGGCTTCGGTGCAGCCTGCAGTGCCGGGGCTGAAGGTGGCCCAGCTCATGGTCTGGGAACTGGTAGGGATCGAGGGGTGATCTGGCATCGGGCCTGAGGGTCTACCTCCTTGGAGGAGGACTCTGGGTCTGATCCGGATTGGGTCCCGGATTCTTCGGATTCCTCTGATCCCTTTGTGTCCAGCATCTCTGCCCCCACTCGGCCTCCCTCTGGGGGTCAGTCATTGCTGGTAGACGCTGGGGTCAGTGGTACTGACCAGCCAGCAGTGGTTCTCGTGGCCATTGCCATGCAACCTGGGGCCACTGGCAGGTCTGCTCCTCTGGCTGGGGCCCCCCCTTCTCTAGTGTGTTTGGACAGTCCCTGTTTGGGACAGCCCGGGGCACACCAGGAAGAGGAGAGTACTGTTCCCTAGGTGGAGTCTTTGGAGTCTACCCAGAGTTGTCAGTTGCCTAGGCTGGTGGCTATGAGGACGAGGTCCCTCTCGGACTCTGAAGGGTTGAGGAATCGGGGTGTGGCGTATCGTGCCCCCACTGGAGCCTAGCTGGGTTCTGGGAGGAGTTGCAGTGCAGACCTTGCTCTTCCCTGGAACTTTCCTTGAGAAGGACTTCAACTTCAGAGGTCAGGGCCATCCATCTGGACTCACACGGTCCAGGTCACCTCACGGGAGGATTTCTTCCCATGGGCACAGCTCTGACCATTCGGATCCGGTTGAACGACTGTTAGCTGCTGGGACCTTTGGGTCTCCCTCCTTGCAGGGAGTTTTCTCTAGGCCCCCTGCCCTGACAGAGGCTGTTCTCCTGCTGCTAGGAGCTTGTCCCCCATGCCTCTGCCTCCATCCCCGGCTATCCCAGGTATTCCCAGTCCAAGGGGACCTCTCACCTGGGAACAGTTCAGAGGTTCAGCTGCACATTTCCCTACTACCTCCATGCCCTGGACCAGCAGGTGTTCCACCATGCTTCCGTGCAGCTAGACCCTGAAGCTCGGAGCTTGCCTGCATCTTCTTCCTCCTCCTCCTTGGAAGGAGAGGAATTGTCTGTCCACATCTCCCCAGTGTCTGATCTTTCTTCATATCAGCGCTTCCTCGCAAGGATGTTCGATGAGCTCCATCTTACCCTGGTCCCTGTCAGCAATCCTGAACATGTGATGCGCGCCTTCTTAGGCGAGTACAGTGCGGCCAACCTGGCGGTTCCCACCTGGCCTGTTCCCTTCCAGGAAGCATCACATCGGCTTTGGCTACATCCCTTCTCTACTGTTCCAGCCCTGAGGGACTTGCGCCAATGGTATTGCCCCCCCCCCCGGGTCTCCAGGTACGTTGCCTCATCCCTCTTTGGATTTGACCTGCCTGGACACCGCCTCTGGGCCTCGCGCCCCCCACCGCGACCGATCCCCAGACTCGGACTCTGCGGACTTCAATTTTTGGGGGAGAAGGATTTTCTATTCGGCATGGATCCTTCTTCCATTGCTTCTCATTAGGCCCACTTTGCTTCCTATGATAGGTTCTTGTGGTCTAGGCTAGGACAACTCCAAGCCTCAATACCTGATATGGAGGAAACCAGGCAAGCCATTGCCCTCTCTGCTGTGGGCCTGGCGCTAGCAAGGCACCAAACAAGGGCATCTTATGACGCCAATGAGGTAGCCTCCAGAGCTATAAGGACAGAAATATGCATTAGGCAGATGGCATGGTTTCGCTTATACCGGTTGTCACCCCTGGCCTGGCGTAGGGTGATTTCCTCTGCATACCGGAGAACCTACCTCTTCTCCCGCAGGGTGAGATGGCGGCTTTCGAGGCGCTTTCCCTCCCCCACTGGGGGCTCCCCGTCTCACCCGGAGCAGTCTCAGGTCTCCCCAGGCCTGTAAGGGTTCTATCCTCCAGTGTCTCACCCACTGGAGGCTAAGGGACCTAGTCCCTTAGGGAAGTTTAGGGCCCCCTTCGGGGGGCTCGGTACTCACTGAGTAGTGATGAATGGTGAAGATTGACACAGATAAGATATGAAAATTGCATACCTACCGTAATTATTGATCTTTCTGTGTATCTTCACTATTCATCATTAAATCTCGCCCACCTTCTCCCTGGGGCCTCAGTCTCTGGGCTCCCTCCTCCCTCCTGTGTGTCTCCCCATTGTTTTTCTCCTCGCTGTCCTCTCCCTTGTGGTCAGGAGGAAGGGGATCCTGGAGACACACACAGGGAGGAGATTTCTCCTGCAAGAAGCTATTATTTTGGGTTGGGGGAGGGTCCACTCCCCCTTCATTAGCCTTATCTTCCTCACTTCCATTCTGGAGTGAGGGGGGACCAACCCCCCTTTTCCTTGACCTGAAAACCTTTTGTTTTACTTACCCTAGTTTGGATATCCCTTGGCTATCCTTCCTAGCATTCTAGGTTTTCCCTTTATTTTGAGGGGGAGAAGGAGAGAGAGAGAGAGAGACATCCCTATTCCTGACACCCTCTGTTAAGGTTTGGCCCTTCTTGGGCTAATGCTGCTCATTCAGACCCAGGCTTTGCCTCCTGGCAGCTCTTACCTGAACTGAAATAGTCCAGAGGTTCTGGTCTGTCGTCGATTACTAAAGCTGTGGGGTCCAGGACCATCTCAAGGGGTGAAGTCCTCTCTTCTCCCCCCCCATCCTCTATCTTTCCTCCTCTTTTCTCCTCCTTTCCAGAGATTGGGGCCCCCTCTCCTTTTCTCCAATTTTCCAGAACCTAGCTTCTCTTGGGACTCATTCCTTAGGCATGGCCTGCTGCAAGAAATACCCTCAAAGTAATATAGTACAGTTACATAAGAAATTGCTGTCAAAGTAGATCTTCGAAAGAATCTATTGCAGCAGACCATGCCATCCCTCCTTCCCTTCTGTGTCTGTACCTCCTTCTTTGTTGTCTTTCTTTGGTGGGTACCTTCGGTTTCTCCTTGGTTCCCTTCACCGGGGCTAGATGGATTATGGTCTCTGGCGGGAGAACTGAGGAGGGTGTGGTGGCCGCCCACTCTTATAGGATAGGGTGACATAGACGTATGACATCGACGTGTGCAACCCCCTGGTAGACTGCCAGCTAGAAAAATTTCAGTGTGGTCCTAGTGCCTGGCAGCTATAGTTCCATAGGTGTGGCCTGCTGCAAGAGATCCTCTTGAAGAGCTACTGTTACGGTATGTTCTTATGTAAATCTATTTTCTTCAGGGGGTGTGTGATGACATCCCACTACTAACGTAAGGTGCCATATGGCCTATTTTGTAACATAGGGTTTCAGAGTCAGTCAAGAAGAAGTGTAGTAAGAAGTGGATAAGATGACAATACAGGCTGTAAAGGTAAGTACTGGCCAATTGCTGCTTAGCAAGGGAATCATAGCCTGGGCACCCTGTGTAGTACCAAAGCACAAAAGCAGCCACACTCCCAACAAGCCCCCTCACAAAGCTCTAGGTCAGTGAAGCCCTGGGGCACCTGGTCTGTGGTCAGTGGTTTTTGTTTGTTTGTTTAATGGTTTTGTAAAGTACACTCCTGCCTGTATTATATTTATTTATATATTTTTTGTTTTGCATCGTGAATGTACTGCACCAATTTGGAACACTACACATTGCCTGGATTGTCTGTGGTTGAACCAGAGTGTCTGTTTGGGAGTGCAGCTGCTTTTTTGCTGTGGTGTTTCTTTATGAGAGACTGGCTACCACTGCTACCACCCCCGGTCCTGGAACCACAAGTGCAAACTTATTGTGGATTTGTGTGCCCTTGGTAGCAGGTTTATGTTTGCAGGGCCAAACTAAGGGGGCACTGAGCGCCGAATAGCACTTCTACTATTTAATTTAGTGACTGCTTCTCGGTCTCACTGTTAAACAGGGGCGCTGCTTAGGGCACTGATCAATAAATCAATCGTTTATTTGTAGAAAGTACAATTCCAAAAAGATCAAAGTGCTTGTACAGTTAATAATCATAAAAACTATAATATAAATAAAGACAATTAAGTAAAATCCTAGAATTATTAAAAAGAAACAATCAAGATCAGGGAAAACCGTGCCAAACAGATGAGTTTTAAGAGCAGATTTAAAGCTCTCAATGGTCAGGCATTCACGTACCTGATGAAGTAGAGAATTCCACAGGGTGGGGGTCATAAAAGCAAAAGAATGGGCCCCCGAGGACTTTAATCAAACCCTGGGAATCTCTAGTAATCCCTCATCAGAGGAGCGGAGTGAGTGGAGGGGGCGATGAGGACAAATAAGATCTTGCAGATACCGAGGTCCCCATCCATGTAGGGCATTGTAGGTTAGTAAATCGACCTTGAAGGTGATCCATCACTGTATCAGCAGCCAGTGCAGGTTACAGAGCACAGGTGTGACATGTGATCAAGGGAGCGAATGTGGGGGAATGGTAATGGCGCTGTCACTCAGCGCAGTCAGGTCAGTAGACAAGAGAGTGAGTGGTGGGAGTGGTAGAACAGCGCTGTCAATCGTAGAGAGCTGCTCAGTGATTGAGCGAGGGAGTGGTTAGAGGTGCTGTCAGTCAGAGAAGTGATTCTAGCGAGAACTGGATTTGAGGAGGAACAGGTACAGGAGCAGGGGAGTGCACTGAGCAGGCCGTGTATGAAGCTGGAGAGTAAGTGGGGCAGTGGTAACTGGAACCACTGGAGGGTGGGGTGAAAGAGCAAGGGTTGATTAAATCCGGACTACAGAGTGCCTCCAGTGCTTTTAACTAAATCGTGTGTGTGTGTGTGTGTGTGTGTGTTGCCAAGCAGAGTTACACTTGAGCCTTGAGCCAGTAAAATTTAATGCTAGCATACAGAAAAAGGTGCCTGTTAGACGCTTTGTAATAAACTTGATCTGCAGCTCTCGTATCCGAAAAATGTTTTATTTTTAGCAGGAACTGAGTCAGTCTGTGAGAATTCTGTACTTATGTGAAAACTGACTGCATACAATGGGATCCGACTCAGATCCTCAGTAGGGGGACAAGATTTGCACTTTTAAAGCAGAATAAAGAAACCAGCAGCTTGTGGTCCCGGCATCACTGAACATGTTTTTATTTATTTATTTAATTAGTATTTCGGAAAGGCCTTTGAGCGTGAGCTCTTTTACAAAGGTTCCATGTCAGGGTGGACAATAAGACAATACACATATTCAGTGGTTACAGAGGCCTGATCATTAGGCATTAAAGAGCGATTACATGAGAATTAGACAAATAGGAGAAAAACAGAGCAGTTGTAATAGAATACTAAGCTATTTCTAATTGGTTGCCCTAGGTAGCACACACCTGGAAACCTCCAAATCCGTTGATAGACTGTGGCAGAGTAACTGCATAGGGTTTAACGCTATCCCAGATGGCAAGAGGCTGGGTGGCGGTGAAACAAGGGGACTGGGTTTGAACCTACAGCAGAGAGCGAGGGGGATAGTGAAACGGGGGCTGTGATGGGGGAGCAGATCCAGAAGGCTTTGTTGAGTAGGGTGTAGGGGGGGGTTAGGGAGGGGCAGTACCATAATGACCTCATGTGCACCATACTATCAGATGCTGCAAGAACTTAAGGGATTGAAAAAAATATGAGAGTTGGAGTCACGAGCTGTCTGTTCCTTTATGCATAATCAGTGTATTAACCTGCTGGTGATCGGAGTCGGATCCCAATGCCAATGCAGTCAGCTTTCACATAAGCACAGATTCTCAGAAACTGTAGTTCTTTTTAAAAATAAACAGTTTCGTGATACTGAATATATGGGGAACTGTGTGTTGTCACCTGACTCGCCCTTCAGGATCGGGAATATTGCCATGTGTTCGGTGTTTTCTGTGAGAGGGTGTGGAGAACTTGCCATTTGAGACCTGCCCAGAGAACCTTGAATGGCAGGTGTGTGCTCAAGAGGGAACAATCTCAGTTCACATAATGGCCTACTGTAAAGGCCACTAGGGTGCCAGTTCAACTGGCTAAAGATAGTGTGTGGCAGACCATAGGTGTACCTGTCTTGACACATTATCTTTCAGCCAATCAGTGTGCTTTGAGGGCAGGACATGTGTGGCTATACTGAGAGGCAGCTTGCCTCATGGCAGTTGAGAGACAGCGATCAGAAAGAGTAGTTGTATATTTCATGAACTTGCAGTACCTCTGAGAGAAATTTAGTGTAAAACACTAAAATATTTGATATATTTCACTGTAAAGGCACACAGGGAGAGTTTGGATTTGCATGTTTTTTTCTTTATTCTGGGTGAAGCAAAGCTGAAGTAAATTGTTCTGGAGGAGGGGGAGAGAGCTGACTTCTGTGTGTCATAAAAAAGTTTTGTTAAAATTTGATATATTGATGCTGTCTAGAAAGGCACACAGCAGTGCTAACCTTAGTAGCCCTTATCAGGCCTTTGCTGAGCCTGGAGAGGTAAGAATCCTTGACTTTTTCTTCTAGTTACCCTGTATTTAAAAAAAAAATTACAAGTTTGGCTTGGCGTTCCAGGACCCTGTGAGCACTGAAAAAGATGCCTTAGCAGTTGTGTTTTTTTCTTCTTGTTACCCAATACTTTTGATTAAAAAAAAAAAAAAAATTAAGTTTGGCTTGATGTCCCAGGACCCTGTGAGCACTGGAAAAGGTGACTTAGCCTTGTGTTTTTTTTTGTGTTCGCCTGCGCAAGGAACGTCTTGTGCTAGTAGCACATTTCAGAGGTATGTCTACGTTGGCGTACTGCTAGCAGTGACAATAGTATTATGCAAAGTGGACACAACTTCTAAGAAAAGTGCCACTTCAATCAAAGACAAGCTTGTCATGCAGCAGCACTGATGACACACCTCCTGACAAGCGTTACCTGGTGAAGCATTTAAATAAACATGGCAGCTGCTGCTGTAGTCTGCCACACACAATCCCCAGAAAGCCTACTTTGGGGGGTGCCCAGTCCCCCTGTTGGCATGTTTAATACCCCCTCCCCAAGATTGTGCAGCACACTGGGAGCCCACCCCAGTGTGCCTCCCTGTGTTCGGAAGGAAGTTGACCGCATCGGCATGTACCTACACCCGCCCCACCTCCATCGTGTGCCACACTAGGAGCCCACCCTAGTGTGGCCAACATCATCCCCCCAAAAGTCATGGAGCACACTGGGAGCCCACCCCACGTGCTCAACATTTTTCTTACCCTTGTAAAAAAAGAAAACTGTCCATGGTGTTTGTTTTCTTTTTTTTGTTACCTGAAAAAAAGAAAACGGTCCCTCGCTGCCGGGTCCCTTCCCCCAACCTGCACCCACCCTCTGTGCACCCCACCTCCCCACACCCCCCACCCCATATTTACCTCCGGAAGTTGGCGTGGCGATCTTCAGTGGAGTGGGAACACGTCTGCACTCTTCAAAGCCGACCGTGAACTGAAGAAATGTCGGTAAGAAGCTGTATGGCATAAATGGGGGGGAGGGGGTTCAACTTAGGTGGCTAGCTCAGTAATTTATTTTTAATTTTGCCTCCAGATTTTCAACATGGGGTGCTTGGGACCCCACCTTATGAACACATGCACTGTCATCTCGTTAAGTCGGTCCCAAAAGGTCATTTTGTGGTCACTGCGCGGAATTACCTTTCGGGTCTGATTAATGAAACAACAGTGCCACTGTTCATGAGGTGGGGTCCCAAAAAGCCTATCTTGCAAATTTGGTGGAAAATTCAAAAAAATGACTGTTACGAGCATGCATTACGCAGTTTCAATGCACGCGCTAACTTCGACAATTTTTCATATTTTCACTCCACATTTTCAACATTGTCATTTTTTCACACCTTCTTATGAACAATAAAGCTCTCATTTTTCATATTCTGCCCCAAATGTGTTTTTGCACATGTGGCACTCAGTCGCTGTGGGAAATCAATGCTCGGGACAGATTAACAAAATCACAGTGACACTATTCATGACAGGAGTTTCCAAAATGCCTATGTTAAAAATTTGGTTAAAAAAATCACCCAAATAATTGCGTTACGGGCATACGTTGCGCAGTTTCTACGCATGCTCATGACTTCACCAATGTTTCATATTTTCACTCCAGATTTTCAGCAATGCCATTTTTTTACACCTCCTCATGAACAATGCAGCTGTCATTTTTCGTATCCTGCCTGAAATGTGTTTTCGCACCTGTGGCTCCAAATGGTATAGTCGCTGTGCAAAATCACCTTCCGGCTAACAAACTCGTAGTGCCACTGTTCATGAGGTGTGGGTCACAAAAAGCCCATGTTGAAAATTTGTAATGAAAATACTTACACACGCCCGGGGCGTTACAGTTTCCAACCATAACACCCCACCCTGTAGAGACTGACAGGCGTCGGGGGTGTGACTTGGCATTGTCAGCTGTAATGCTCATGCCATTCAATCCCCACCCCCACCCTGCAGCCAGTGACAGGCATGGAGGTATGCCTTGGACTCTTCAGCCCCAAAGTTCACCCCATTCTCCTGTACTGCACCCATCTCAGTGTATTTCCTTATGGGATGGGGTGAGCGTAAGGTCTGAAGACCCCAAGGCACACCATGACACTTTTCTGTGTCTGCGAGGTAGGATGAGGTGAAATGGCGTGAGCATTATGGCCGATGACCCAAAGGCACACCTGAATGCCTGTCACTCTCTGCAGGGTAGGGCCAGGGTTGGCATGAGTTCAGTACTTCACTGCCAGTCCTATTATGCATCTCTCTAACTCCTGCACTACCAATGCCAATGCCAGCAAGCCAACATTCGGCATTGACAATTGCTTGTTTGCTGAGAGAGACAGAGGGGGAGAAGAGAGAGAGAAAGCGGGGGAGAAAGACAGAGAGAGAGGCAGAGGAAGAGAAAGAGAGAGAATGGGGTGGAGAGAGAGAGAGTGAGAGAGAGAGAGAGACAGTGGGGGAAGAGAGAGAGAGAGAGAGAGGGGAAAGAGGGACCATACCTCTCAGCTTTCCCTGATTTTCAGGGATGTCCCTGATTTTGCCTCAAAATGTTTCTGTCCCTCCTAAAATTTGTTTTTCTGTGACTGAACAGTGGGTATACTGTATGCTCACAATATTGTCAGCATTACAGACTTGCTCTTCTGCAGACAAAGTATTTTACACCAACACTCTTACGCTGCCTGCTTCAGGGGACAGAACCAGTTGTTAAACTGTCTCCCTCATTTTACTTCATTGTCACTGATTTTTTTAAGCCATGTCCAGGTGCCAAACACCACTGCAAATACCTGCAAGTGAATGTTCAGCATTGACAAAATGCTTGTTTCTTCTTGTTACCCCATACTTTTATTTAAAAAAAAATTACAAGTTTGGCTTGATGTCCCAGGACCCTGTGAGCACTGGAAAAAGTTCCTTAGCTGTTGTGGTTTTTCTTCTTGTTACCCTGTACTTTTTCGTTTTTTTCACGTTATCTTTTTATTGATGTTTTGAATACATAAAGGGGAACAAAACATACAATGCATTTGGAAGATATCATCCATTATAAGGAAACAGAGCATCAGATTTTGCATAACAGTATATGGGTTATAGAAATACAGAGGTCTCACTGCATGATTATTCTTAGATCTTAAACCTAAACAAATGTGCAGGTGGATAATGGTAGGACTAAAATCAAGCAGAGCAACTGTTAATTCAAAAAGATCCACCATATATAAAGTGAGTACTAGTAAATGCTTTAACCTGGATTTTAAGTAAAATGCATAAAGTGGTATATAAGATAATACAATTGGTGCTCAGTATTAGGAGGATAAGAGTAGAAATGTAATGTGTGAAAGGGAGATAGTAAAACGGGGAAATAACGTGAAGAATTGAAAAGAAAGAGAAAGGAGACGAGAGAGATCTGTGCGTAGGAACAGAGATGACCCTAATGTAAAGTCGGTATAAAAGGGAAGATATGGCCCACACTTCGGCAAAAGCTAGCTTACCCTGTTGCCTGCCTTGCCTTCAAGTTCACTACCCTTGGTTGCCTTCCCCACCTAAGAGGGTTACTCTCTCCCAAAGAACTTACCCGTACACTGAGTTCATCTGCGAATCATCCCTTAACATACCCAGGATTGCCTCTCCAACCAAGGCAAGCGCTCCTTCAAATTTGCTGCCTCCCAACTATGGAACTCCCTTCCATCCAGCCTGACGGCCTCATCCTCCCTCACCCAGTTCAAGTCTGGTCTCAAACTATATCTTCTAAATCTCAGTCTCTGTGGCTGTAACCGTTAGCTCCCTAGCCCAAGCCTCTTTTCTGCTGCACTGCCTTGAACTTCACTCCATTCCTGAATGTATCTCCTAATTCTTTGTCAGTTTACTGTTGTCTCCCTCCCCTACAAATTGGTGATTAAACTTGACTTCATAATATATTTTGTCTCTATATTACACTTGTATATCTAATGTAACTATTGTAATTAATGCTTGAGACTGTTCTGTGTATTCCTTACTTCTACCCCTGTATACTGTCACTAATGTCTATTCGTGCAACTTATGTAACTTCTGTAAAGAAAATGTAATTGTCTTTTTCTAACAACTTCCGGTCGCTTCTGAAAAGGGACCTCTGGTCTCAGTGGGCTTACCCGGTTACTACACAATCTAAATAAATAAATATGAATACCAGAGATTAAGGTCTAGAGGAGCCGAATCTTTCGATATACCTAACATAGTCGTGCCAGCATTTATCATATACAGTGAGTCAGTCATGGATGAAATGAGATAGTTGATCTACGGATGCATACTGGGAAAGGTTCTGAAGGACATCTGAAAGGGTTGGGACATAGGTTGTTTTCCAGTTCATGAGAATCAGGCATTTAACAAGGAGAAATAGTATGTTTAGTATCTAAAATGTGCATGTGAGAGAGGTGAGTTATTTGAGATAAAGATACCTAATAGAAAAAGTTTAGGGTCTAAAGGAATATTTTGTCCAGTGGCTCTGGTAGCCAATAAATAGACTTTGCACCAAAGCTTATTAATGGGAGCACAAGACCATAAAATGTGAAGTAAATCCCCATTAGGCGAGTTACAGCACCAACAATTGTTATTTAAAAGTCCCATGTGATGAAGTACAGCAGTAGTTCTGTACCATAAATGTAGGATTTTAATTTGTATTAAGGAACTACAGGCATCTTTGAATGTATTGTGAGACAGATGCCAGCAATTACGCCATTGTGCGTCTGTGATATTATAGTTAAGTAGTACGCTCCCTTTGTTTTTGGCTGGAATAGAATGGTCATGTAAATTGTCTATGATTTCCCTTATAAATGGAGCTATTTCATTTTATAGACAAGTTAGCCCAGTGCAAAATATATTGATCTAGGAGAGTATGTTTATACACATAACGGGAGAGAGAATTATAAGCAGCCCTAATTTGTACATACTTCCAGAAGTCTTGTTTAGGGATCTTCCAGATACTCTGTAAGTCTGAGAACATTTTGAGAGTGACTGAATTCTGGTCCAGGATGTCTCCTAAGAAAAATATACCTTTGTTTTTCCAGGAACAGCAGAAAATTGGGTGATTATCTGAAGCAAGTGTTGGGTTGCCCCAGAGGGGGGCATACAGCCAAGGAGTTGGGTTAGATTTCAAAAATTTGTGAATTAGTTTCCAGTAAAGAACAGAGGATGATATAGTTGGATGAGATTTTAACTTAGAAGGGAGAGGGTTAAAGATGAAGGAAGTTGGAACTTCTCCTGGGCACAGTGCCAATTCCATTGTAACCCATAATGGGGAGTGAGATGTGGGTTTCTGAAACTACTTAATGGTTTGAGTGGTTCAGAAGGCCCACAGGTAACCTTCGAACTAGGGGAGTCCACATCCTCCTTTTTTTCTTTGTGCCCGAAGTTTGCTGCTGCTGAATCTTGGTGGTTTCCCATCCCATAAAAAGTTACCAATTAATTTGTCAATTTTAGATAAGAAAGAAGATGGTAAGATCAAGGGAATGTTGACAAAAAGGTAAAGAATCTTGGGAGAAATGGACATCTTAATGGCAGCGATATTCCCCATAAAAGAAAGGTTAAGAAGCTTCCACCTATCTAGAATCGTCTTGATGTTATCAATTAAGGGGTTAAAATTAGTGTCCCAGATTTTTTCCAGGTTTGGGGTTATTTTGATTCCTAGATATGTGATGCCTTGTGGGAATCAACGGAATCTGAGGGATAGATTCATAGACGGTTTACAATGGTCATTAAGGGTAATGTTTCTGATTTCCCATAATTCAAAGCAAGGCCTGAAACATTAGTGAACCTATTAAGTAAGTCAACCAGCGGTGGGCCAGCTTCATTTAGGTTTTCGAGTAAGATTAGATGGTCATCCGTATAGGAAAGGGAAACATATCTTGAATTGCCAGCAGGGATTCCCTTAATGTCTGCGGACTGACAAAGACTAGCAGTCAGGGGTTCCATTGTTAAAATGAACAGAGAGGGTAACAAAGGGCATCCTTGTCTGGTTCCTCTTGCCAATTGAAAGTGAGAAGAGAGGGTAGAATTAGTAAGAACTTTTGCCACAGGGGAGGTATATAATAATTTGATGCAAGAACAGAAGGTGTGAGATAAACCAAAGTGAGATAGAACTTCATAAAGGTAGTCCCAGTTTAAGGAATCAAATGCCTTTTCAAAATCAATGGCAGTAGCAGCTGCTGGTGATTTAAGGGATTTAGCTTTGTGCATTAAATTAAATAGAGAACGTAAATGGTCAAAGCCAGATCTGTTCTTAATAAAACCAGCTTGCGAACAGCGAGTTAACTTGGTAATCAGGAATTAGAGTCAAGTTGTTAGTAGTTTAGCGAATATCTTCCCGTCCATATTTAATAAAGATATTGGTCTATAGCTCACAGGAAGAGTAGGGTCTTTATCTTTCTTAGGGATTAAGGTGATAATTGCTTCAGTGCATGTTGGTGGGAGATTGCTATTAGTGGTGGCTTCTTGAAAGAATTAAACAGAAGAGGACAGAGAGTATACTAACATACTAAAAAGCCAGCAGAATAGGCCAAATAGTCTGTCTTGTCTGCCCGAAAGCCAGCAACCTAATGGCTGCCAGCCTCACCACCCCCCTTACCTCCCAAGAGTGACTTCTCTAGATTCTGTTTCCCCTTGTACCTGTCCCACTCCTTCTTGAAGCCCTCCACTGTGCCCTCCTCAACCAGCCTCCCTGGAAGCGCATTCCATGGCTCTACCACCCTCTCAGTAAAAAAATGCTTCCTACGCCCCCCTTGTAATTTCCTCCAACTTCCACTCATGTCCCCTGGTCACTCCCCTTCTTCAGCCTAAACACCCAAATTATTCCCATTACATACTTGAAAACCTCTATCATGTCTCCCCATCCCTCCTCTCCTCCAGTGAGTGAAGCCTGAGCTCTTCCAGTCTCTCCTCATAAGGCCTCCCCTCCATACCCTGAATCATCCTGGTCGCTCTCCTCTGGACCCTTTCCAGCAGCGCTATGTCCTTCTTCAGATGAGTATCAGAAAGCATTTTATAAAAGTGTATGGAAAAACCATCTCCCCCTGGAGATTTACCAGACTTCGAGGAGGCATGGGCTTTCTGAATTTCTTGAAGAGAAAAGGGTTTGTCCAGGTTATTCATTTCGGAGGCAGAGAGGAGAGGTGAGGTAGATGCAAGCTTTTTAGGAACTGCTATATTTGTATAGTAGAAGAAGGATGTAAGTTTGAATATAATTTTTGATAAAAGGATTTCATAATATTGTTTATAGAGGGGTTATCAGAATGGATTATACCCTGAGCATCTTTTAGACCTAAAATGCGTCGCTCCATTTGCTGTGCTTTAAGTTGGTAAGAGAGAAGCTTCCCATTTTTATCACCTTGCTCCCAGTATTTGTGTTTAAGTTTAAACATAGCAAGCTCAGTTTTACAGGAGATTAATTTGTTTATATTTATTCTGAGTTGAAGAATTTCAAGATGAATCTGGGAGTCGGGGCTGTGTTTTTTTTACTTAAAATATAAATTCTCTTTGGATTTAAGGGATTGTTCCATCTCAGCCAATTGGTGCTCTCTTACTTTTTTTCTGTGGGCAGCATAGCTGATAATTTTCCCTCGGATCGTGGCCTTTAAAGCTTTGCATACGGTGCATGCAGATGTTTCGGAGGGTTTATTGTGGGAGAGGAATTCCTGAATCTGTGATTTAATCATAGGTAGAAAGTCAGGATCTTTGAGGAGGAGAGGATCCAGATGTCAAAAAGAAGATTTGAGAGTCGGAGGGCCCCACAAGAGTTGTAACTTAACAGGAGAATAGTTTGAGATTATAATGGGTGAAATAGATGAATCAATAGTTTTTTCTGTTATAGCGGGGGAGGCTAACCAGTAGTCAGTTCTACTGTATGTTTTGTGCAGGGAAGCGTAGAAGGTGAAATCTCGATCATGGGGTGAAGGAGACGCCAGACATCAGCTAAACCGAGATCTTTCATTAGTAAAGAGAGAGAGAGCTTTAATACTTCTAGGGTGGGCATCTGTGGATAAGTTACTTCTATCTATACTAGCTTCTGAAGCTAGGTTAAGATCCCCCACAAGAATTATGGCTATGCTGTCAGTATTAAAAGATAGTATCTGTTGAGCTAGGTGATGGTAAAACTCTGGAGAGTCAGAGTTGGGCGCATAGACGTTAACAAGAAGGAGAAGACCAGAATGGGTATTTAATTTAACCATTACCCATCTGCCTTCTTTGTCGGAGATGGAATTAATAAAAGACCATTTGAGATTTTTGTGGATAAGTATAGCTACTCCTCTTTTTTTGGAAGAGAACGATGATTCATAAATTTGACAAACCCAATCTTTTTTAAGTCTGTTAACATCCTCTGCTAATGTTTTTGTTTCCTAAAGGAAAGCAATTTGTGTTTTTATGTTTTTTGAGATATGAAAGGATTTGCTTTCGCTTGAAGGGAGAGTTAAGTCCCTTCACATTCCATGTATATAGAAGTAAGTCATTCATGGTGACTTTGCTAAGGAAGGGAAATAGTTGTTGGAATGGTAAGGGACATACAAATTAAGTGGAGGATGAACAGAGTGTGAGGGAAACAATACTTGTATATGAAAGAGTGGCAGGTTCAGTCAGGTAATTAAAGTAAGGTGTATATATAGCATAAGTAGCACATATATCTTTCTGTGTTTAGAGTAGTAACAAGTGAAAGAAAGAGTCATTAAGTATCAACAACAATATTTAACACACTGACTAGGAAGGAAAAAGCTTCTTACGGGTGAGGAGAAATATGAGTCAGCTAACTTGCTGGGAGACTCTTTCACCACACTCTAGAGCATCAAAAATGGGAAAAGACCAAAGGGGTCCAGCTGAAGTGAAAGCCCAGTCCTAGGTCTAAACCCACAAGTTAACAGAACAGGTATTCTTAACAAACTAGATTGGAGTGAACTATACCATATCAAAACAGGGAGCTGTAATAACCTCAATATAATAAAATAATTAGTATGTCAAAAAAAAAAAAGAATAAGGTAACACACCAGAACTTTTATGCCACAGTGAGTAACAACAGCATTTTAGATATACCAGCTTCTTATAACAGTGAGTCAGAACTGTTATATGGAGTACCAGTGGAGCCTTAAACAAAAGGATAGGGGATCAAGGGTACCAGGTACCTTGGTGACTAAACTTGTATGTCGGAAGGAAAAAAAAAGACATTAATTACTACATATAGCACGACTCCAAGCAAATTTTTGAGCTGAATATCCCAGTTTAGCTGAAGATAATGCTTCAGGATGGATACAATTAAAATATAATAGGGAAATAAAAGAAGGGAAGAAAAAAATTAAAAATAATTGAGCTCCTGCAACTCGAGCCAAATATAAACCAGGTATATATGAGAGATGTAGGGTTCGGTAGTGAGTGTGGACAGAGGGCCAGCTATAAATGGAGGCTAGCTTCCTTTACTCGAAAATTGCCTAAATAAGTATTACATGAAGTAATTGGGACTGGAGAAAAGCCCAGGGAGCCCCAAAACAGAGGAGAATACACAACTAGAAGTCTCCTTTAGTTTCTGTAGGCTTCGAGTAAAATGGGGGGGGGGGGTATAAAAAGAGTATAGGTTAGAAAGCCCTTTTCGACAGTACACTGAAAAAAGCCAATATCTGTGAGTACTTATATATATTTCCATACTGTAGGAAAGAAAACAGAGTAGTAAATTGCAGGGGAAGAAATATGGTGAGATACGTTTGGCATTGGCTCATGTAAATTGTTATTCGAAGAGGAAATAAATATATTGCCTGATTGCTACAAATTGCAGGGCATCATAATGGGTGCAAGAATTGAGCTGAATATTAATTAGAAAGTGTATCTATGCATCCTGAAGTTATGATCATGATGCATGGCTGAATTGGAAAGTAATAAAGGGTATAAAATTAGTCTGTCAAATGTAGTAATAATTGTTTAAATATAACCCAAATAAGGGGCTTAGGAAAATGTGGATAAGATACCAAAGTTCCCTTGAAAACCTAAATGAATAGGCTATCCAAGACAGCCCTGCTATTAATTTGAGCACACCCCGAGGTACAGCCTTTACCTTCAAAGCCTGCTGGGAGCAAAAATAACCGGGTCATAACAGCTGTAGGGCAGGTGGCTAGGCATGAAAGATACTGGCACTCTGCTTTCAGTTACAATAAAGTGTCTATGACTGCATGTATCCTGTAAGAAAGCAATCATGTCACCATAGCTTTGCGGGAGGGGTTTGAGCTGTGGGGATTCTTGTTTTTCATTTTTGCTTTGTGTTTCTTTTTGGGTGGCTCTAGCTCCTTAACTTGCATTGGCTTCTACCCATGAAGAGTCAGCAGAAATGCTGCCCTGGAGCACTGGACAGAAGTTCGGAGGGAGGTCATCTGCAGCTTGTTGTAATATATCCTTCTGCAATGAGTGCGTTTTCTCTTCCAAAAGGGCAAATCTATTGCTTAACATTATGGATGGGTCAATTTGTGAGTGAGAGGTTGCAGATAGAGGAGATCTAGAAGGCGCCTCGGAAGGACAGCATGAATTGTCAGGTGACCGAGGGGCAGTTTGAAGCTTTCCTGGCAGCTGGCTAGACTGTCTGGGAACAGGTGGGGCCACAATGGTGTTGCTAGGGGCTGCAAATTCGGTAGGACTTCCCTTACTCTCCTGTGTGGCAGAAACATCCTTCTGTGTGGGCATCAAAATACTGGTTGGATTTTCCTCCATAGCAGGGCCTTCCAAGGTAGGAGTGCATGGCGAAACACCTAAATAACTGGCTAAGGCTTCGGGTGTGTAAAAATCCTTGAAAGAGGATCTGAAAAAGACGTGCAGTGTTGATGGGTAGCGCAGAGCAAATCTATTGCCTCTTTGATGTAAGATTCGTTTTAGTGGGTTGTAGGCTTTTCTTTTGGTGGTCAAGTCCTTTGAAAAGTCTCTGTAAATAGAAATTCTGAATTCCTGCAACATTAGTGTTCGAACTTCTCTGGCATGCTTTAAAATTATTTCTATGTGTGAGTAGTTCAAAAACTGAGCTATGATGGGCCTAGGTCGATGATCTTGGCCTGGCCTGGGACCCAAAGTGCGGTGGGATCTTTCGATTGCAAGAGTAAGTTCTGGAGGTAATTTTAACATTGCTGGCAGTGTGTGCAATAAGAAAGCAGTTGTATCCCCTAACTCCGAATCTTCGGGGAAGCCAAAAAAATGCAAGTTGTTCCTTCTGTTGCAGTTTTCAATAACATCAATTTTGGCATGCAGGTACTTTATGATGCGGTCTGGGCTATGAACAGTCGCCTGAAGGTCCGGAATGGTGGCAGAATTACAGGAGGTTGTGTTTTCATTGACAGAGATTCTTTGTCCAAAAGCTTTAAGTGTGGCTATGTTCTGGTGAGTGAAAGTTTTTAAGTCATTAGTTTTGAGAACATCACCTCGACTCTGGCAAGTGAGTTGGGCTGAGAGTGAGGATCTGACATAGTGGTGGTTATTGAGGCATAGTATGGTGCAGTGCAATATTAATAAAGCTGAATAAAAGTATGCAGGATCAAAAATGACACACAATTCCTGTGGAGCAGTTGAGTTGCAGGATGATCTCAGGAGCCGGTACCAAAAGAAGGTCTGGTGAAGGCTGGATGAGGTTAGGTTACATAAATCCCTGCAGAGAGACTAACCTATGCTGCCATCTTCTGCCTGGTTAGGCCCCCAATCATGTCATTATCCTGTACTTTGATTTAAAAAAAATTACAAGTTTGGCTTGTTGTCCCAGGACCCTGTGAGCACTGAAAAAGGTGCCTTAGCCTCTGGGAGATAAATCCCTGTGATTCGTATTCCTACTCTGCATTTTCCTTGACTTCTAACATTAAAAATTAACAATTTCTACTACTGTACGTCCATAACCAAACATCCCTGTTCCGGTTTAGTTTTTCTTCCTGAAACCTTTTGAAGGTTACTATCTGGGACACCATTGTTGGTGAAACCAAGTTCAAGTGAAAACTCAGACTCTGAGTCAGTAATATAAAATTTCCATTTTATTGTACCAGGCGTAAATTGCAGAGCAGTACAGTTCATAACAATTTCATCCTTTTGAGCTGTTCTACAATAACATTTCTTAATACAGTTACCTCAAGTCCCAAACTATCTCCTTCTCCAAGTGGTCATGTCACTTCTAAGTTTTGGATTCGGCACTTCAAGAAAATGCAATGAGCATGAGCCTGATGGAAGCACAGAACAGCAACCATCCTCTTCCTTGACGTCCTTGACCACACCACCACCACCTGATAGTATTACTGCTGCTACTACAACCAAGGAAAAGAAAAAACCAGGCCCGTTACTGTCACATATCTGCAGTGCGATCATGGCAGAGTCAAAAAAAAAAATCCAGATTTGTCCTGGTTACAGTTTGAATCAAAAGATGGGATTGTGACCAAAATCTGGTGTACGTTTTACAGAGAGAAACAGGATATCTTCAAAAAGTGGACCACTAGAGCTGGGAAAATGAGCAATGTGGATTCTTACATCATGGGAACTAACGATGTGAAGAAAATTAACTGTGAGAGACATGCCATATCAGAATGCCATAAACAAGCAACGGGTACTGCTTTAGCTGATATTAGGCCCTCAGTGGTGAAATAGAGAAATGTATATTAAGAATTTGTCAGTGCCGAATGTTTGCTTGCTGCATTAGCGGTGGAAGTGCAGGAGTTAGACAGATGCAGTTTAGGAATGGCATTGAAATACTGAACAGACGCCAACTCCACACTCACCCTGCAGAGATGGACAGGCATTGGGGTGTGCCTTTGGGTCGTCGCCCATGACGGTCATGACATTTCACCTCACCCTACCCTTCAGACACTGACAAGCGTTGAGGTCTGCCTTGAGGTGTTTGGGCTTTACATTCACCTCATTCCATAAGGAAATACGCTGAAATAGGCGCAGTATAGGAGAATGGGGTGAACTCTGGGGGCAAAGGGTCCAAGGCGCTGCTTGTCACTGGCTGCAGGGTGGGGGTGGGGGTGGAATGGCATGAGCATTACTGTCGACAATCCCAAGTCACACCCCTGACGCCTATCAGTCCCTACAGGGTAGGGTGTTATGGTTGAAAACCCTAACGCCCTGGGTGTTTCTTGGTATTTTTTACTCCAAGTTTTTGACATGGGATTTTTGTGACCCCACCACATGAACAGTGACACTATCAGTTCGTTAGGTGAAAGGTGATTTTGCATAGTGACAGCGCTGTTTGGTGCCACAAGTGTGAAAACACATTTCGAACAGGAATTGAAAAGTGACCGGTATACTGTTCATGAGGAGGTGTAAAAAAAAAAAAAGGCATTGTTGAAAATCTGGAGTGAAAATGTAAAAAAACTGGTGAAGTCACGAGCGTGCGTACAAACTGCTCAATATACACCCGTAATGTAATTAGTTTGGGGATTTTTTACAGCCAATTTTCAACATAGGCATTTTGGGACCTCCGCTCATGAACAGTGTCACTGTGATTTTCTTAATCTGTCCCGAACAGTAATTTCCCACAGCGACTGAGCTATTCTGTGCCGGAAGTGTGAAAACACATTTTGGCCATGGTGTGAAAAATGACAGCTGTACTGTTCATAAGCAGGTGTGGAAAAATTGCAATGTTGAAAATCTGGACTGAAAATATTACAAATTCGTGAACTTATGAGGGTGCGTGGAAATGAACAATATCACTGTGATTTTCTTAATGTGTCCTGAGCATTGATTTCGCACACCGACCGCGCCAATGTGCGCTACATGTACGAAAACACATTTTGGAGTGAGATGTGAAAAATGACATCTGTACTGATCATAAGGAGGTGTGGTAAATGGCAATGTAAAAATCTGGAGTGA
Organism: Neoceratodus forsteri; assembly: GCA_016271365.2. NCBI lineage: Eukaryota > Metazoa > Chordata > Ceratodontiformes > Ceratodontidae > Neoceratodus > Neoceratodus forsteri. The sequence continues at coordinate 675,809,057 of CM028129.1, forward strand.
AAATATTAAAATGATCAAAGTTCTGGTGGTAGGAACTGCATAACCTACACCTCATAAAACAGTCATTTTGGGAATTTTTTCACCAAATTTTCAACATAGGGTTTTTGGGGGCCTACCTCATGAACTGTGACACTGTCGTTTCATTAATCAGTCCTGAAAGGTGGTTCCATGCAGTGACCATGAAATCACCTTTGGGGAGCGAATAACAAAATGACAGTGACTGAGTTCATGAGGTGGGGTCCCAAGAACCCCATGTTGAAAATTTGATGAAAAAATTCCCCAAAATGACGGAGATATGCACCAAAGTTGAACCTCCCCCATTTATGCCATTATACAGCTTACCTGCAATTCTTCAGTTTGCAGTGTGGGGTGAGGTGGGATATGTAGAGGGTGGGCACGGGTTGGGGAAGGGGGGCTAGAGAGTGAACGAGGGACCGCTTTTTTTACAGGTGTGTTTTTTTTTAGAAAGACGACGCTGACTTTTGCCATGTTGGGGGCTCAGCGTGGCAGCTGGAAGTTTGTTTGGGGAGCAGTGAGCCGATGGGGATTGGGCACCCTGTCGGCCATATAGACTTTTGCCACTCTGGGGTGGGCTCCCAGCATGGCAGCTGGAAGTTTGCTTGAGGGGGGGCAGTGGAGCCGATGGGGGTTTGGGCACCCCTGTTGGCCATTCGGACTTTTGCCACACTGGGGTGGGCTCCCAGCATGGCACCTGGAAGTTTGTTTTGGGTGGGGTTACAGTGGAGCTGATGGCGGATTGGGCACCTCCATCGGCCATATGGACTTTTGCCACACTGGGGTGGGCTCCCAGCGTCACACCTGGAAGTGTTTTTGAGGGGGGGTTACAGTGGAGCCAGTGGGGGATTGTGCACCCCCATCAGCCATACAGTGTGTGGGGGTGGGGTGGGGGAGCGCATGAGCATGCTGGGAAGGGCTCCCAGCATGCTACTTGGGTGTTTGTTCGGTGGGGGGGGAATGCAAGAAACAAACAGCTGTCTATGACAGCTGTTCAGATGCAGTGCTGATGTGTAGGCAGTATGTAAATTGCCTGCCCACGGCAGTATGCAAATTGCCTACACATTACCATCGCTCATTGTAGTGGTCTTTTGCTTTGAACTGTATGCCACTGCATCTGAACTGCTGTCATAGACAGCTCGGACATTTATTGGTGGGGTGAGGTCCGCACCTGCAAGAAGGAGCAGAACATTGGAAGCGGGATGGCGCACCTATGGAAATTCGTATGGTGGCACTATGTTTCTTGCACATGCATGCAAGCAAACATAAAAATGAATAGAAAATCTCTTCATAAATTAGAGAAGCGTTTTGATATTGCATACTACCTTGCCAAAGAAGAGGATCCATTCCAGAAATTCGAAGGACTAATATCACTGGAAAAGAGACATGGAATTGAACTCGGTGAAGCTTATGCCAATGAGAAAGCATGTGCTACATTCATCGCTTCTGTTGCGGACCATTTGAGAAAACCACTTGAGAGTCATTTCACATGACAAACAACACCATACAAATATTATTCTGTCTTTATGGATGGGACAACTGACCGGACCACCACTGAGAAGGAGATCGTTTAAGTGAAAATTCTCGATGATGGGCAACCCGCTATGAAATTATTAAGATTAATTGATGTTGAGTCTGCTAATGGTTTGAAGTGTGCAATGATTTCCACATACTCACAGGTGCTGGGTGAAGACACTGTTGACCTTAAACAGTTACCCTGCATTGGTGCTGGGACAGATGGTGTGGCCGTCAACTTCGGACGTAATAAAGGGTTGGTGGCATTAATAAAAGAAGGCTGCCTATGGCTGCTTGCCATTCATTGTGTTTCACACAGACTTGAACTAGCAGCAAAAGATGCTTTCAAGAGCACCTATTTTTCACAGACTATCGACAGCATGTTAATTTTAATAATGTATTTTTATGAGAATTCCCCAAAACGCTGCACAGTTAAAGAGTGGCTGAAGCTAATCAAACTGCATTCCCCAGGTTTAAAAAATCACAAGGAACAAGATGGCTCACACATAAGAAGGACTCTATATGCCTTTCTCCATAACTACTGCACCATAGTGGGTCACTGGGACAAGCTTGTGTCTGACAGCAGATGGGATATTCTTCTATTAGACAAGGTGAAAGTCAAGTGATTGAGAAAACAAATATTCAATGTAAAACGTTTTGATAATCTCGCACTTCTATCTTGACATTCACACAGGTCTCACAACAGTTTCATGTGCATTTCAGGATGACAGTGTATCCCTTACCATTGTGATGGACACTGTCAGTACAGTACTCTCGGAAATGGAAAAACTCACAGCAGAAGATGGATCCATACTAGCCACATTCAGGAGAAAAGTGGTTATTAATGAGGATGGGACAACAGTGTTTAAAGGAATAGACCTGCCAGGAGAAATAAGGGATCCTCTTTCAGCCTTTACAAAGGAACGTGAAGTGATTGTAAATTGTCATGGACTGTCTTAACCAGCGCTTCTTGGGCTTTGCAGAAGACCCACCGTTAGTGAATGGCACTATCATTGACCCTGCTAATTGTCCTGACAATGATCACAACCTTATGGAATTTGGGAATGAAGAGATCCAATGTCTTATTAACCACTTTTCTCCTGCCTTGCTACAGAATGGATGAGATGTGCATACTGCAATGACAGAATGGAAACGGTTGAAACAGAATATTAGTAGGTATCACAGGCAGCTCTCATTCTTGGAAGTATGGTGTGTTGTCTTCCAGAGAAAATCACAATACTTCAGAAATATTCTTCACGTCATAGCTATAGTACTTGTGTATCTAGTATCTAATGCTACACTGGAAAGAGTCTTTTCAGCTATGAAAAGAATGTTTTCTGACTGGAGAACTAACCTGAAGACCAGCACCATAGCAGACTTGCTTTTAATCTCCATGGAGGGCCCAGAACCACAGGAGTTTTGTAGCACGCCAGCAGTAAAAGAATGGTTCGTAAAAACAAAGCGTAGGTTGGGAGCCAAATCTCACAAGTACTCATCGGCAGGCCAAAGCAAAGTCTCAGTGGTGGAGGAAGTGCACATCACATCTAGTGAAAGTGAGAATGAGGAGGACCTCCATCATCATCTTGAACAAAATTCAGATGAAGACTAAGATATCTTTGGGGAATTTTTAGCTGCTTGCGATATTTGCTGCTTTTTAATTTTTTGGGGCTTTTTCCACACGTGAATTGCATTACAACATGATGTGCATAAAAAATGACACTACACAACTGTTTTAACATTTTTTAATGTTCTATGGTTTAATGCACTGCCCAGAGATATAGCTTCCTTACCAAAAGTGGGACCATTTAAAGGCACTCTTTGGCAGCATCTTACAGCTGACAGTTCCTGTGACTGTTTCAACTGATATGACACTACCTCAGCAGTATTTATTTAGTTATTTAATTCGTTTTTGTTGACCGGGTAAGTGCACTAGACAAATCCTGCCTATTTTCAGGCACGACCTGGGGAAGGGGGATACAGATGAATGCCAACTGAACTTGAACCAGATTGTTGGTGGTATTTTTAGTGAATGAGGGAAATTTGGCCAGGACACTGGGGAATGGGATCTTTAACATTCACCTGAACTACCACCAATCCAGGCAGATGGGACCTCTGTTTAACGTCTCATCTGAAAGATGACACCTCAGAAGTGCAGCACCCCTCTCATGCTGCACTACAGTGTCAGTACTGGGATATTAACCCAAGTGCCAGATGTGGGAACTGAACCCACAGCCCTCTGATCTCCCGGCCTCAGAGGCGAGTGTGCTACCTACTGAGCCACTGACACATGCTTGTGTACCTACTTCTCCTCTTTTCTCTGCGAATGACCACTTTCACCCTAACGGCTCTGCCTTATTTCCTGCCTCCTTCCCTGATCCTTCTTTCACCTCACCCCTCTCACCCTCCACCTTCTTTCCACTGTTTATCTTCACTTACCTGAACTTTTGTTCACCCAGATCTAACTATACTTACTTGACAAAGTGCCTTGGGCTGCCTCCTTTAATTAGGTTATTTTTGATTTCCTACCAATTCATAGTTTTAATTTTAGTTGCAATATTAATGTCATATTGTCATTTTAAATATGTTCTTGTCAATATTTTATGTAATAACATCCGATCTATGTCTGTTACCCTTCCCACTGATGTGGAACCTTTGTAAAAGAGCTGTTATGTGCTCAAAGGTATCGTAATCAAAAAATGAATGAACGAATAAATAAATGAATAAAATAATGAATGAGTCTCTGTCTTGTTAAAGTCCATAATCTTCTGAGCAGCATTTTAGTAACTTTCTGTGCTCGCTTGTCTTCTTCTACAGCTCTGTTCTCTGGCCCGATTCTGGACTTCTGCTGTCTCTGCTCTCTTTCTGGCACTCTACTCATGCTGTGCCTACTGTACATAGCTGTTTATCACTGCCAAAGCAAAAAAAAAAAAAAATATGTTGTTTTCTCATACTACTTAATGTTTTCTTTATGATTTAGACAATAGCTCCTGGTTGGCCTGAGGAGCTCCTTGTTGCCCAAAATTGCTGATGACCAGGAGCTATTCATAGCTCTTCATTGATAAAACCTTGTTTTGGCCCCTAATGTTTGTATAGCATTCTTACTGATCTCTGTTTGTGAGGTGGGGGACACCTGATGGACCTTGCATCCCTTCCAGCACTAAATTATGGTCATTGTGAGTCAATGGACCACAGGTCTTGTTTCCTACCTACTGTATGCTCTTATGTGAAACCAAATCTAACCATGTCTTTGGAACCTGTGGAACTTGCAACAATTAGTTATCACATCCCTTTTTATAATAACATGTTTTGTAATTTGGACAGTTTCAATATGTAAATAAACTTTATTTTAGTGAGAACATTTCACAGAAGCTGTGGTCATCTTAGTTAGGGAAAAAAACCTTAGAACAGCCTGACTTTTCCACTTATCTAATAGTCATCCTTTGTGGCCTCAGAACAATGGTTTAGCACTGTGTATCAAGACAGGGTTTTGAATAATTGATTAGCAGTTTTTTTTCTTGGGACAATGCTAACTGTACATAAAGTATTTATATAGGTTTTCTAGAAGTGTTGTGTTTGTTAAACACAGTGAGGCAAGTGCTATACATTTTCACAATGTTTTAGCACTTTTATGATCAAAACGCTAATCAATTTTTGGAGTTAAATAAAACCCTGCAAGACACCATAACCATTTTGGTACATTAAATAGAATATTGTGAATGAAGCCCAGGACTTTATGCAAACCACTCTCATTTTGCTGTCATGGCTTTCAATGACACTAAACCCCTTAATGGAATTACAACTCTATCACTGTATCTAAATTTGTCAGGATACTGTTCTTTATTGTTAATTTCAAACCATTTACTGTCCATGAAGTAATTATTTTCTCTTTAAATGTGAAACACTAACATTTGATGCCAGGATGAACTGAAACTGAGTCACTGTATGTATATCCGTGTGTGTGTGTATATATATATATATATATATATATATATATATATATATATATATATATATATATATATATATATATATATATATATATATATATATATATATATATATATATATATATATATATATATATATATATATATATATATATCAACTATGATTTCTGAAGTGTGTCCAACATTTTAGCCCAAATACTGATATTTTTCACATAGGAGAAAGAGTAGGGAAAAAAATTCTACTTGAGGGGATTAAACGTTTTTCTAACATCTTTTAGAAACTGTCTTGAACTGTCAGCAGTTGTCAACATAAGAACAGCTTGTACCTGTAGTGATGTGAAATTAAAGGAATACTTGCCTTTAGGAAGAAATCAAGTCAGCTGAGGGTACTGTATTTCATGAGTTTGGTTTGAGTGAACTTTGATTGCCCAAGGATAATTTATGGAAGTGCACAGCATGTAAGATGGAGTGTTCTTTTTATATTTACCTTTTAGACATATCCATTTATAATGCATGTTACATACTGCAGCATCCTAGTAACATATTCTTTAAAAAAGAAAACAAATGCATCTTTCGGTGGTGGTTTATTATGAAGTGTTATATATAGTGCTGTATGGTAAAATTCTGTTGGGCTTCTAGCTGATCAGATTTTATTTGTTTCCAGTGGTACTAATCCCAGTACTTGACTGATGAAACAGGAATGTCAAACAGTTTGACACAGGCCTCGTTTAACATAGCAACCCAAACTTCTCCCACTGGAACAAGTGAGATAATTGTCACTACCACATCTAAGCAGTGCCCATTTCCTTGTACTGCAACTTTTTAGTTGAAAATGTATTTTTCAATAAACTAGAAAAGGATGTATTTGTTCCTTAATGGAACAACCAATAGTATCTTCCAACTGCAAATATTTTGTATCTCTAATATTACTGTACATAATGTTGGTGTAACATTTTTAAATTTTGTTAACTATCGATATATATTTTTCATCCATACCGTAAATGCCAAAATACTCTTATCATCTACTGTATATTAGTATACTGTACATTCTTACTATTAGATATATCCTAGCATATTTCTTTCAACTTTCAACATACAGAAATGTAAACGTATATATATATATATATATATATATATATATATATATATATATATATATGTGTGTGTATATATCTATCTATATATATATATATATATATATATATATATATATATATATATATATATACACACACACACACACACATATATACGCATAATAGGGGTGAGTGGTAAATGAGTGAGATAAAAGTGTATCATCCACTGCAGTGTGATATTTTTATCCTCTGCTCTACTGTGATGATATCAGACATTTACACACACAGGTCACAAAAGGTCATCACTCTAGGCAGCTTTCCCTCAGCATGCAAGAAACACCTGTGCTGTTACCATAGACACAAATGCAGAACTACTTCAGAGGTCTCACTGCTGCCTACAGCTAACTCAGTGAGCATTACAAAACACACCTACCCCCCCACCAACTTCCAGCTCATTACTGTGACTGCAGCCAGAATTCTAAACAGCACAGCTTCACAGAACAGTCTAAACTACTACCTGCAGCTAACTCAACTACAACTGAAACACACTCTCACTTGTTCCTCAAACTCTGATTCTCACCCATTACAATTGCTGTGATACTTTGAGCTTGACTGCAGCCAGAATCCTAAAGAGTACAATTTCACAGAACACTCTGCACTCTGCCTGCAGCTAACTTAATTATCACTGAAAACAGAATCAGCTGTTCTGACACTCTGCCTCTCAGCTCATTACAATTACTGTGATGCTCTCAGCTTCACTGCAGCCAGACTTCTAAACAATACAGACTCACAAAATTATGTTTCTCTCTCCTACCTAAAACTAACTCATTTAGCATTGTAAAACACAATCATGTGTCTCCCAGAGTTAATAACACTGCCAACCCATTCAGAAAAGCTCACACACAGAATGAGCAAACACGTAAACAGGAACAGAACACAAGACAGCATAACAAAACTTCTAAAACTCTTGGCCCTATTGTATATATCGAATACATGATGGACAGATCTTGTGCTATGGCAAATATTGTCACTCCTGCGTTGTGAGCTCTGGATATCTCACTCTGCAGGAGTGACAATATATGCCATATCACACTCATGCCCATCATGTATCCCCTATATATCTATGGGATATGCAACCCCCCTACTGGAAATATTGTTGATGTTTTTTGTTCGAGTGCCAATTGACCCAATAACATCATGAGTGGTGAAGCCATGAGTGATGTCATCGGCTCAAGTGGCACGAGAACAAAAAATATCAACGAAATTTCCAGTAGGAATTTGTGCATTCCATTTATGCCATACCTCCAAAAAAGTGAAAAAAAGTCAATTCTTACCATTTTTTGATGATTATAAAAAAATCTAAAAGAAATCTATAAATGAAACACCACTCATTTTTCATTTTAAAGTTATTCATATTTGAATACTGTTACTACTGCTACTGCAGCTGAATAGGCAAATGAGTTCCGAATGAGCCAATCTCTACCTACTGTGTGGATAAATTTACCTACAGTGAGGATAAATGCGTTATTCTCATTGTAGGTCTCACCACCCTGAGAATATTGAAAATATTTGACTTTTTTTATTTTCAGGGTGATGAGACCTACAGTGAGAATATCACATTTATCCTCACTGTAGGTAAATTTATCCACACAGTAGGTAGAGATCGACTCATTCGGAACTCATTTTCAAATACGAATAACTTTAAAACGAAAAATGATACCATGGTACTGTGAGCACGGAAGTTGTTCAGCACAAAAATATCTACAAAATAAGTGATGTTTCATTTATGGCTAACTTATTTTTTTTATATAATTAGATGAAAAACAGCAAAAAATGCATTTATTTCACTTTTATCGACAAACAAATGTGAATAACTTTAAAACAAAAAACGACAGCATGGTACTGCAAGCACAAAGGTTGTTCAGTACAAAAATATCTACAAAATGAGTGGTGTTTCATGTATGATTAACTTATTTTTTTATATAATAAGCAAAAAAACAGCAAAAAATGCAATTTGTTTTACTTTTTCGACAAACAAATGTGAATAACTTTAAATTGAAAAATGATAGCATGGTACTAAGAGCATGAAAGTTGTTCAACACAAACATACCTTCAAAATGAGTGGTGTTTCATTTATAGATACCTTTTGGTTTTTTTATAATTGGCAAAAAAACTGCAGAAAATTATTTTCTTTTCAGTTTTTGCAACAAACAAATGCATATAACTTTAAAATGAAAAAATAATAGCATGGCACTTTCAGAAAAAAGTTGATCATAACAAAAATAGCTACAAAATGAGTGGTGTTTCATTTATAGATTTCTTTTAGATTTTTTATAATCGTCAAAAAATGGCAAGAATTTACTTTTTTTTTTTCACTTTTTTGGAGGTATGGCATAAATGGAATACTCAAATCCCTACTGGAAATATTGTTGATATTTTTTGTTCTCGTGCCACTTGAGCCGATGACATCACTCATGGCTTCACCACTCATGATGTTATCGGGTCAACTGGCACTCGAACAAAAAATATCAACAATATTTCCAGTAAGGGGGGTTGCATATCCCTTATATATCCATAATATATATATAATCACTCTGAGGTGTGCGGTCGCATCACTCTGAGTTGTGCGGTCGCGTTCTGATATACGCATGAGGCCACAGGCCGAGTGCATCAACCACCCAAGGCGTGCATATCAGAGCACGACCACACACCTCAGAATGGTTTATCTATCTTATAAAATGTCAAAATTGTTTTGGAGGGGGGTAAAAGTGCAGGTATGTGATCGCGCTGTGATATACGCATGGTCATGTGATGTGTTTTTTGTGCAATCAGAACATTGGATTTGCACCATTTATCTTTACTATTATATATATATATATATATATATATATATATATATATATATATATATATATACACACACACACATACACACACACACACACACAAATTTAAACTTGATCCACTTCAACCTATTTCATATTATTCTGTGTCATTTTAACCTTTTATACTGTCATCTTATACATTTAGCAGCATCACAGATATTTCACTGTCTGCTCAAGTAACCTCTATTCTTTCTTACGTTAGCTGGCTGTATCAGCAAAAGTGTGTGTGCAGCTCATTTAAAATCTACAGTTCCTCTATTGCTACCCAATTCTGAGATTATTATTACGTTTTGTAAGTTTTTATTGTTCAGACAGTTCCTGAATTTAGATTTTATTCAGTTCTGAGTACTGAAGCCACATTCACATTCTGCACCAGCGACAGATATGACCATTGCAACTTGATACAGCTTTCAAACTCTGGAAACACACCTGGATACTCTTTCAGAACAACATCAGCAAACGGTTGTAATGAGAAAGATTGGCAGTAATCATTTGAGACCATGGTCTGTTTTAGTAAAAGGAATTCCCTTTCTGCAGATTCTGTAGCCAGGTCAGAAAAGCGGAAGTGCTTCAGTATTCTATCTAGAAACTCTTCACCATAGTGTATGTACTGAAATCATATGGCTGTTGTTTTGATACTGCAACTCTCTTGGGGTCTAAAACGGAGAGACAGATTAGTATGTCTAAAGTCTCTTGGGGGAAATATCTGTTCAGTTCATCAATTAAAGCACTGATGTGAGTGCTTTTTAAGTTGTCAAAAGCTGGTCTCTTGGTGTGAATGTCGAAGAGTATATCCTTTGTATTTATTGCCTTCAAGATAAATATTGAAAAATTGTCTCTCTGATGGACCTGGGTTTTCAATTAAAGACCTTACAGCCTCTTTAGTGCTCATGACTGTTGATATCACAGTGGAGAAATCGAGATTTTCCCTTTGGAAATGTTTTGAACGAGAAACAATATGTGACAAGAAGTCCAGCAGTATGTGATAAAGAGCCATGAAGTTAAACTGACATACAGACCACAACAATCCTTCTGCTTTGTCACTGTCAGGTGAATTGGAAGAAGACATATTTTAACACATCTCTTAATGATGTAAGAGTCATGCACGCAACAGACACTGCACCATAAATGGACATCCACCGAACTGCATGAGGCTGATAGTATTTCAGAACGGTTCTTCCAGCTGTTTCTGTAGTTCATGCAATTTTTTGCTTAAGATAGCAGAACTACTGAAGAAACTGAAAATGGACCTCAAGTTTTGTTTACATTTTTTCGCTTGTTCCGTGCACTGAGCTACATCACCAGCACACAAAGCTAACTGATGGGCTGTATAGTGTACTCCAGTCAATTCAGGGTTATAATCAGTTCTTAGTTTTTGCACTATACCTTGATGACAACCAGTCATAACTGATGCTCCATCAGTACAGACAGCAACTTTTTTTATCAGTAATGCACTTGTCATTCAGAAGTTGACAAAGTGCTAATAAATAGCCTCAGCCTTTCCATCACTAACTTCTGTGTTGCAGTAAAAGTGAGGATATGGGATATTGTTGTCTAAGTATTGTATGTAGACTATGAGTCTCTTGCTATTGCTGATGTCTGTGGACTCCACAAGTGTCAAGCTTACCAATAGGCTATTCTTCACAGCAGTGTCCAGCTTCTGCACCATGGCCTGTGAAATCGCCTCACACATTTCAGACAGTCCAGCCACATTCATGTAGGTGCCGTAATCCCTATCTGTTTTGAAGTCTTTCATGACATTCCATTTCTTTCAAAAACTGAACACATTTGACAAACATTGTATTAGCAGTTCATTTTCAGCAACAAAATATTTGGTTCTCAAAAGCCCTTTAAGTTGCTCATCACTCTGTGCAGTAGCCTTATCTATTGCCTTTGCTGTTGCCATCTGATTTGATTCACAGTCCATTTTTTTAAATGCTTTGGTATGAGCACTGCTACCAGAATGTTTTATTAGGGTTAATGTCTTGTAACAAGTGCTTTTAAAAGGAATGGATGCACAAGACTTGCAAACAGAACAGCTCATCTGACCACCGTATTTGTCAAACAGCAACCAGCTGTATATAGTTAGTCACCTTTGCTGAAGTTTATCTTGTTTTTTACAGCTGCCTATTATCAGAGCTGTGCTGATGTAGTGCTATCAGAAGAAGGGGCCTAACTAGAATTCTTAATGCAGCACAGCTGTGTTGTTACGAGGGAGTGAAATAGAAGCACAACTCCTGCAAATCTGTCCACACCCTCCCATTCACTACAATGTGTTCCCTTCTTTGTTTTTTTTAATTATTTTTTACCAGGAGGTGGACTGGGCACAGCCCTTTTTCAGCCCCCTCCTCCTGCCCCACTATTTTCTTGCAGACCTTTCTTCTCCCCCTCCCCACAGCACTATTTTGTTGCCAACCCATACAAAAACATGAGAAACATTTTTCTTCCTTTTTAAATCTGATGTGTGTTGCAAATGGCATATGAAACTGCAGTACTTCAAAGGCCCCTGAATCGAAATTGTGTAAAAATTGTTATTACTGGTAGGTTTTAAGAAGCTTTTTTTTTTTTTAAAATATTTGTTACATTTACAATTTACATTTTTGCAACTGAAATGTAACTCAGTCCGAAATATGCCCACCGCAAGATGGATATCAGCTCGTGGTGTGATGAACAGTATTCAACATTTGAACATGTAATTTTACAGTGTTATACTTAAATCTTCCAGTTTGTGATAATTTTTTTTCAGAATTACTGAAGGTGGACAATTTGGTGTTGTATGAACTGGTCTAGCCTCTTTTCCCTAAGTGCAACATAAGTCTTTAAAGACACCAAAGAGAAAATCTAGTATGCAGATGTGTTATAAGTCCAGTGTTTCCTCATTAAATAGGAGCCATTGTTACAAATAAAAGTTGATTAGACACTGTCTTTTAAGTTTAATAATTACTGACTGCCAACTCTGAGAAAACTTCCAAGTAATAACACTCAAAACTGTAACCTGGAACATTGGGCAGGTTTGGTGAGCGATTCAGGGTCAGACGCGTTCTCTGTAGTGCATGGTCTTTTGTTTTGCACACTTCCCATGATGATGATTATCAGACTTTTCTTTCTGCCAATAGTACAAAGGAAATGTACAGACTCAAGACAACCCTGCAGATCAGAGACTTATTATGTAAACGTTTTTGCCAATATTGCAGTGAAGCTCTCCAGAATGAAGCCCAATTCTGCAGAATTCTGCAGTAGAGTTACTGCAGGAAACCGTGTAATTTCAATGGGAGTTAATCAATCCCTTTTGTCATGCAGGGAAGCTGACACTGCACTTCACCCTAGCAGGCTTCTGTACAAAGGAAATGTAGAGAATCGAGATGACCCTGCAGATCAGAGACATATTGTGCGAAAGTGTTCGTGGCAACTGATTTATTTTTTTTTTACTGTAGAAATCATGTATGAGCAAGTTTTAAAGAAGCACATCCCTATAGTGAAAATGCTAAACATGTTCCGTGTGCACCACATCAAACTGCACCGTTTATTCTGAACATTTTGGAATTGAGCTGGGCAGTTACTGAGCTGCTTGTACACCGAGCATATCAGTCACAGGGATTTTAATTTTGCTGCTGCTTAAAGAGCAGGTATTCACTAATTTAGTGCAATAAAAATTTAGAATGATAGCCAATGTAATAAAATTCCTTTTCAAACCCCAGGAAATCTTACTGTATTCTGACTTACGCAGTATGGTCTCACCATAGGACTGCCCCAGAGCCGAAATGGTTAATAGAACCTATGCAAATGATGGAATGCTAGGCTTGAGCTCGTTTTTCAAATCACTGTCCCTAGTAAACAACTCTTAATCATCAGATTCTTTACTCCGTTTGCCTCAGTAAGACGTCTTTGGAGAGCTCTCCTTCATCTCTTGAATAAACTTTATTTTCTTGGTTTATACCTCAGTAAATTTATTTTATTTGGTATTCTTATCACTGTCCTTGGTTTTCAGGTAGTAATTGTTTAGATTTTAGTTTGTAAGGGGGTAAGTAGTAGTTTTTCTCCCCGGTTCCTTAACCGAGGGGAAAGCGACAGTTCCCTTATTTTGTTTTAATATATATTTTAGTTAGTTTGAAATTGTTCCGACTTGGTATAGTCTGTTAGCTAGTTTTAAAACTTATACCGGAGTAATTCCTGGTTAGTGGGTCCCTTTTTTCAACTGGGGTAACTCCTGGATCTATATCTCTAAACCTGGTTTCATTTTTTACGGTGTAACAACCGGGAAAAAAAAAATTCTATTTGGCTTTTCATCTTATTTTCGCTTAGGTCTCAGAAACCAAAAAAGAGAACAGGGCCCACAGGTTTCCAGCACTGCACAGAGTGCGGGGGAACTGTTTGTAAAGGCTGATCCTCATTTGATGTGCTTGTTCTGTCTGGGGTTTGACCACCTTTAGACAGACTGTGAAATCTGTGCTAATTTCCCTCAACCCACCCTTGAAAGGCGGTTGAAGAGGCTAAGGGAAAAAAATGACTGCTAGGGCTGCTAACCCGGCCACTGAACAGTCCAATGAACTGGAGGGACTGCCCTGTGACAGGGGCAGTAGTGCCACAAAGAAAAGAACCACGGATAAGGCTGCTGAACTGGCCGCCGTGGTTAAGAAAATACGAAAAGAAAAGCACCAGGAACTGCAACCGGTACCAGCAGCGGTTCCTTCTGCTGAAGAGATCGCGAATGCGATCAGGATTATTCAGTGCTTGCAGTCTCCGGTTCTGGTTGAAAAACAACTGGTTCCACGAACTCCCGGTTCACAAGTCCCTGGTTTAACAGACCAAGGTGGGGAACAGTTTGAGGATCCTGGTATTGGTGAAGAACCAGAAGAGGATTATGGAGACGATGATTATGATGAGCCTATAGAGCCAGACATCTCTCCTGATCCCCACAGGCCTGATTCCCCTAATAAGGAAAATGACGATTTTTCTTCATACTTTGCTTTTATGAAGCAAGTGGCCCAATCTCTGGGCCTCCCATCCCAGGAGTCTTTGGAAGGTGAGGAGGAAGAAGACTATAAAGAAATGATGTACGTCCCTCCATCAAAAAGGCTGCTTCTCCCTTTACCCAAGACCTTGAGGAGGCAGACCATGAAAATATTAAAGAACCCCACTTCTGTCCCTCCTACTGATAAGAAAGAGGACAGGAAGTACTAGGTGGTTAAGTCTGGGGCTGAATTTTTGTTTGGTCACCCTAGTCATGAAGGTGTAGTACAGGCTGCAACTTGTGACAAAGTTGGTGCCCTTTGGCCTCCCACCCTCCTGAGAAAGATTCCAGGAGAATGGATTCAGTAGCCAAGAAGGTTTACTTAGGATCCTTCCTAGCCATTAGTCAGGCATCCTATATGGCATATCTAGCCAGATATCAAAAATCTGTGGACCACTGTACTGGAAATTGCCAAGTCAGTTCCCCCTCCAATGGCTGCTGACCTGGAAGAAGCGGCTAAGAGGGGCATTGAAGCATCTAAGACCCAATTTAGGATGGCAGTGGATGCAAATGACACTGCATCCAGGCAAATGGCTTTAGCAGTGTCTCTGAGAAAGTTTGCATGGCTTAGAACCACTAACCTCTCACAGGACACACAAAACAAGGCCTTGGATTTTCCTTGTGACTCTGTGTCTCAGTTTGGTGGAAAAACAGAGGCACACATAAAAAATGGATGACTACAAATCTGCCTACAAAAGTGCAGCTGTAAAGGAGAGAACTGCCAACCCCCAGAGACAGCACTCTAGGGGTGGGAGGGGCAGGACTCCTTACAGGCTTTATTTTCAGCCCCAAGTCTTTCCCCGGTATCAGCCAAGGGGATACTTTAGGGGCAGGGGCAGGAGGGGTACTGGCCACACTAGCCCACTGTCCAGCCGGTAGCTCAGTCATAGCAGACTCCCTGAGCAGAATGTACGAGTTGCCTCCCCATTACCAGTAGGGGGCAGACTGGCCCACTACTTCCAGGAATAGAAAAACATCACCACCGATAAGTGGGTTCTAGAAGTAGTGGGCCAGGGTCTGGTCCTCAGCTTCAAAACCAGGTCAAGGCTGAGGTCAAGGGCCTTCAAGCCCTCTTCCCCATCAGAAACAACCCTACTGGAAAAGGAAGTGTCATCTGTTCTGCTACTTCAGCCAGTGGAACCAGTCCCTGCCATTTAGAAAGGCAAGGGTCTGTACTCAAGATACTTCCTTACATTAAAGAAAACAGGTGAGTGGCATCCCATTCTGGATCTCAAATTCTTGAACAAGCACCTAGCAAAACCAAAATTAAAGATGGCTACTCTGTTTACCATATTACCTACCCTAAGGCAGGGAGACTGGCTAGCATCCCTGGACCTAAAAGACGCTTACTTCCACATCCCAATCAGAAGGTCACACAGAAAGTACCTCAGATTCAGATTGCCAACAGGCCATTATCAAGTCAGGGCAATGCCCTTTGGAATAACATCTGCCCCAAGGGTATTCACAAAATGCCTAGCTGTTATGGTGGCATGGCTAAGGCGGCTAGGAGTATCAGTGTTCTCCTATCTGGATGACTGGCTCATTGTAGGCCAGTCACAGCAGCAAGTAAGAGAGGCACTAGCTGTCACTCAGAACACCTTGTCCTCCCTGGGATTCTTAGTGAATCAAAAGAAGTCTGTCCTAGAACCAGTGCAGTTGTTCAAGTTCATGGGGCAGAACTGGATACAAAGACAGGAATGGTCTGTCTTCCTCAGGACAGGGTGAACATCCTTATTCAAGTGGCCAGGTCTTTTTTTACTGCATGCTCCCATACCAGCAAGGCATGTCCTGCAATTGCTAGGTCACATGGCAACCTCCACTGTAACCGTCCTAAGAGCCAGGTTTCAGATGAGAGACATCCAGTTTCATCTCGGGGAGTACTGGTCCCAAAAGAAAGACTCTCTGTCAAAGCTGGTCTAAGTCACAGCCACCTTTTATTGAAGCTCTGCAGTGGTGGCAGGTAAGGGAACATCTCAGATAAGGGGTACCTCTCCTACAGCAGCTCCCTTCTCTGATACTTACCACAGATGCTTCCCTCCTGGGGTGGGAAGCACATTTGGGGGATCACATTGCTCATGGCACATGGAGGAAGCAGGAATCCCTCCTACACATCAATCTATTAGAACTCAGAGCAGTTCTTCTGGTCCTTCAGTCTTTTGCCACTCAGGTGGTAGGGAAGGTGGTGCAGGTCAGAACAGACAATACAACCACCATGTACTACATAAACAAGCAAGGAGGCACAAGGTCAACCCATCTTTGCACAGAAGCTATGAACATTTGGGCATTGGCATACTGTCTAAAGGTGTCCCTTTCAGCTGTTCCTCTCCCGGGCAAGGACATTGTCCTAGTGGATGCCCTCAACAGGATAAACCAGAATCACTATGAATGGTCACTGAACAGACAGGTCTTGCAGACCATTTTCAGGAGGTGGGGCACTTACCAGCTCCCAGAATATTGTTGCAGACCCCCCAGCAGGGGCACAATTCCTTTGGATGCACTTCTGTTAGATTGGACAGGGAAGTTCCTGTATGCTTTCCCTCCATTCCCTCTACTGCTGAAAGTATTGAACAAGATCAGGCTTCAACCAGCCTCAATGATTCTCATTGCCCCAGACTGGGCCAGACAGCCCTGGTACTCCGTACTCCTATCAGTGTCAGTAGCCAAGCCAATCAGTCTTCCCAGGAGGTACAACCTATTGACCTCCTCTCAGGGCAGAATCATGTACCCCAACTTACTATCCCTCAGACTCAAAGCATGGCTCTTGAGGACCTAGAGTATGCAGACTTGCATCTTTCAGAAGGGGCAATGGATATACTAAGAGTTTCCAGAAAGCCCTCCACTAAGAAAACATAAGCCTTTAAATGGAAATGTTTTCCTTTTGGTGCCAGGGCAGAGGCCTGGATCATTCCCAAGCTAACATTTCTATAGTCCCAGACTATGTGGCTCATTTGCACTCCACAGGTTTAACTATTTCTACCCTGAGGGTACATTTGGCAGCTGCTTCAGCTTATCAGCAGGTAATGCTTCTTCCTCCTCTTTGGCTTCAAAGCCAGTGTTCAAAACATTTTTTAAAGGGCTGCTACATTTACATCCACCACACAGGGAGCCGACTCCCATGTGGGACCTAAATATTTGCATTGCTCAGCTCATGCAACCCCCCATTTGAACCCATGTCATCAACAGATCTCAAATATTTGACTTGGAAAACTGTATTTCTGGTTGCCATTACCTCTGCCAGGAGGATCAGTGAACTCCAGACACTGTCCACAGAGCCTGGGTATATTGCAGTTCATAGGGACAAGATAGTTCTGAAAACTAACAGAAAGATTTTGCCTAAGGTGGTATCAGATTTCCACCTTAACCAGTCTATTCAAACAACATGAAGTCTTACTGTATTCTGACATAATGCAGTTAGCCCCAGCACTTGAACTGCCCCGGAGAGGAAAGAATTAACTCTATGCAGAAGCCAGAATGTTGAGCTCAAGCTTGGTTTTCTAACCTCTGTCTGTGATACTTCCCAGTGTAACCGTCAGATTCTTTACTCCGCCTAACAGTGAAGTCGCTCTGGAGATTCCTCTGCTTGGTTCGATAAGGTTTTAAAAAGCGTTCAGTTTAAGCCATTCTGTTTGTTATTTTTCGGATTTCCAGCCTCTGTCTATGGTACAGGTAGTGTAGCAGATAGGCAGTGATTGTGTTTTATTTTGGTAAAAGTGTGGAAATTGTTCTTTTCTTCAGTTTCTTGTTGGTCTGGTTAGGAACCGACCTTATTTCTACTATTGTTTAAAAATGTAATTTTTCTGGGATTAGAGTGGTGGTCCAGTACCGATCGGTTTCAAAAGAACCGGGCCTATTTCTGGTTCTTTTTCAAAACACGTGATACGGTTTGTAACTGATCAGTTATTTATTACCTGGCTTGAAAGCTGCTTTAGGGTAAAAGGCTGAAGGAAAGGGAGGCTGAGAAGCCCGTAGATCCGGATGGCCAGCCCAGTTCGGTTGCGGCTGAACCTGAGGAGGTGCCTACTAACCTAGGCGATACCTCCTCGGGCAAAAGGAGAGCCAACTCTGAGGGGCCGGTTCCATCAAAAAGGAAACGAAAAGTCTGATGGTTCAGATCCAGTACTGCATACTCCAACCGCAGACGAGGTAGCCAAAGCGATTAGCATTGTTCAGTCGCTTCACCCAGTTCCGTCCGAACTGGTACCACCGGTTAGGCGGTTGGTTTGGTTGGATCCGTCTCCTTCGGATTACGATCCAGATGCTTTCTATGAGGAGTGGAAGGGAGACGAAGACTATCCTGATGATGAACGTTGAACCTGACGTCTCCCCAGACACTCCCTCTAATGTCTCCCTTCCCAGGCTTTCTGAGTCCCCTTCACACTTCTTGTTTTACAAGAAGGTGGCCAAAACTCTCCAGCTCTCTACGGTTGAAGCTGCTGAGGAGGAAGAAGAGTCTGACTTTGTGGAAATGATGGACATCCCAGAGTCCAAAAGATTATCTATCCCTCTTCATAAGTCCTTGGGGAAACAGACTCAAAAGATTTTACAAACTCCTAACTTATTACCTCCTGTGGATAAAAGGATGGACAGGAGGTATATGTTATCAGGATCAGGTACGGAGTTCCATTATACTCATTGCAGCCATGTTGGGGTAGTGCAGGCTGCAGCCTGTGACAGGGCTAATATTCCTTTGGCGTCACCCCCCCCTCAAGACAAGGACTCCAGGAAAGTTGATGCCATGGCCAAAAAAACAATATTTGGCATCCTCTTTGGGACTCAGGCAGGCAAACTATATGGCCTACATAGCCATGTACCAGAAGTCCAGGTGGGATACTGTTCTGGAATTGGCTAAACAGGCCTCCCCTCAGCTAGCCAAGGAGCTGGAAGGGGTGGCTGCGGATAGAATTGAGGCATCTAAAGTACAATTTCACCCTGCTGTAGACTCCAGTGATGTGGCATCAAGAGTCATGGCTACATCTGTCTCTCAGAAGACATGCTTGGCTCAGATGTACTAGCCTATCACAGGATACCCAGACTAAGGCTATGGATTTTCCTGTAGTTGGTAACTCTCTGTTTGGGAGCAGACAGAGGATTACATGAAGAAAATGGATGAATACAGGACCACTTACAGGAGTGCACAGGCCAAGGAAAGGCAAGCCACTCAACAAAAGCAGCAGTCCAGGGGCAGGCCCTTTCACAGGCCTTTTTGCCAAGCCCAGGCCTCCTCTCCCTTCCCACAGAGGGTTTTTTCCACGAGAGAGGGGCAGGAGGGGGATGAGCAGGGCTGCTTCCTTCTCCCAGTCTAAGGCTCCTGCCAAGCAGACACCCTGATGTGTCAGCCCGGGTCGACTCCCCAATCCCAGTAGGAGGCAGGCTGGCTTACTGCTTTCAGGCCTGGAAGTCTGTGACCTCAGACAAGTGGGTCCTGGAAGTAGTAAGCCAGGGACTGGCCCTCAGCTTCAAAAACTTACCAAAAAGGAGAGCCAGGTCTTTTCCACCTGCATTAATATAAGAAACCCTTGCCCTAGAGGCAGAGGTTTCCTCTCTTCTGGCTCTCAGAGCCATAGAGAAGGTTCCTACTTAACACAGGGGAAAAGGCCTGTACTCCAGGTACTTCCTTACCCCAAAGAAAACAGGGGAGTGGCGACCCATCCTGGATCCAAGGTATTTGAACAAACACAGTTCAAAGCCCAAATTCAAAATGGTAACTCTGGGAATAATCCTTCCTTCTTTAAGGCCAGGGGATTGGCTAGCATCTCTGGACCTCAAGGATGCCTACTTCCATATCCCTATCAGGTGCTCCTACAGAAAATATCTTGGGTTTGAGTTGCCTTCAGGCCATTATCAGTTCAGGGCCACGCCATTCAGCCTAACATCAGCTCCAAGGGTGTTCACAAAGTGCCTTGCAGCGGTGGTGGCTTACCTCAGAAGACAGGGTATCACCATTTACCCATATCTGGATGACTGGCTAATCATAGGTCAGTCATCAGACCAGGTGAGGTCAGCTGTGCAAACCACCCAGGACTTGCTCAGTTCTCTGGGGTTTCTTCTCAATCTTCCAAAATCTGTCCTTGAACCAGTACAACTTCTTACCTTTATAGGGATAGAATTGGATACTATCCAAGCAAAAGCTTTCCTTCCCCTGGCAAGGGTGAAGGCCCTAGTAGATCTTGCTTCCTCTTTTCGACCTCAGGTTTCTCATCCAGCGAGACAGTTCCTCCAACTCCTGGGCCACATGGCAGCCTCCACTGCAGTGATGCAGGGAGCCAGATTTCAGATGAGGGACATTCAGTTCCACATAAGGTCCTTTTGGTCATAGAAAAAGGACTCTCTCACCAAACTGATTCCAGTGACTCAGACTCTGGTCCAAGCTTTCCAGTGGTGGCTGGACCAGGACAACCTCAGACAAGGAGTTCCATTTCCCCCTCAAGTCCCATCAGTAGTTCTAACTATGGATGCTTCTCTCCTAGGTTGGGGAGCCCCACTGGGAGCCCTGACAGCTCAAGTGGTCTGGACTCCACAGGAGTTTCTCCTTCATATCCATCTCCTGGAACTCAGGGCAGTTTTCCTAGCCCTTCAGAGCTTCTCAGATTCAGTCAAGGTGGTCCAAGTCAGAACAGACAACACCACCACAATGTGGTACATCAACAAGCAGGGAGGCACTTGGTCCATGGCCTTGTGCACAGAAGCCATGAAGATGTGGTCTCTGGCCTATTCTCTTCAGACTTCCCTGGTAGCAGTTCACCTTCCAGGAAAGGACAAGGTACTAGTAGATGCCCTGACCAGAATTTCACAGGGACATCACAAATGGTCTCTGGATCCCTCACATCCTGAAGGTCATCTTCTCCAGGTGGGGTGCTCCAGAGATAGATCTCTTTGCAGCACCAGACAATCATCAACTTCCTCTCTTTTGTTGCAGACCTCCAGTCCTGGGGATGGTACCCCTGGATGCTGTCATTTTGGACTGGAGGGGCAAGTTTCTCTATTCCTTCCCTCCCTTCCCTCTGCTGTTCAGAGTTCTGATCAAGATCAGAACTCAACCCTGCACAGTGATACTAGTGGCTCCAGATTGGGCCAGACAACCATGGTATCCTCTACTGCTCTCATTGACAGTGTTGCGTCCCCTGTCTCCTTCCAGGAAATACAATCTCCTGTCCTTCTCCCAGGGGCGAATCTGGTACCCAGTCTCTCAACCTCAAGGCCTGGCTCTTGAAGAGTTAGAATATGTAGCACTACATCTCTGTCAGGGGGAGTTCTGAATATTCTGAAGGTCTCCAGGAAACCTTCCGTTAGAAAAACTTAATATTCCAAATGGAAGAGGTTCAGTATTTGGTGTTCTCAGAAAGGCATTGTGCCCGATTCTGCTAATATCTCCACAGCCTTAGATTATCTGGTTCATCTGAATGGTCTAGGCCTTAGGCCTGCCACTCTGAAAGTTCATCTGGCAGCTGTCTCTGCATTCCTTTCAGCAGAGAAGGGCTCTTCCCTGGCTTCTCATCCTGTTTTCAGGAAGTTTTTCAAAAGGTCTGGTTCACATTAACCCTCCCTTTAGCGAGCCTACTCTGCCTTGGGATCTTAATGTCCGCATTGTTCAGCTTATGCACCCACCTTTTGAACTTCTGGCTTTGGCCGAGTTGAAGTACTTGACCTGGAAAACTGTGCTCCTGGTAGCTATTACTTCTGCCAGGTGGATTAGTGAATTACAGGCCCTGTCAGTTGAACCTGACTTCATATCCTTCCATAGTGATAAAATGGTCCTAAGAACCAATAGGAGGTTCTTGCCCAAAGTGGTATCAGATTTTCATCTGAACCAATCTGTTTCTCTTCCTGTGTTTTTCACTGACCACTCTTCTTCAGGTGAAAGAAGATTACACAGTTTGGATGTTAAAAGCGCTCTTAGCTACTACATAGAGTGTACTAAGGCACACCGAAATTACTGTCTTCAATTGTTTCTCACTTATGGTGAAGTGGGGAAAGGTAAGCCTGCCACAAAAAGAACTACTGCCAGGTAGATTGTTTCTTGTATACAATTCTGCTATGACAAATTGGGTAGAACACCCCCTTCAGGCCTGAGGGCTCACTCGACTAGGAGTACAGCTGCTACTGTAGCTGCGGCCAGAGTTATACCCTTGTTAGAGATCTGTAAAGCAGCCACCTGGAAAACAGTACATACATTCTTTAAACATTACTCCCTGGACATCCAGGCTATGAGTGATGCTAGGTTTGGCGCAGCAGTATTGCAGATCCTATTCCCAAAGTAGGTTCTGCATCCCCTCCTTAATAGGGAACTGCTTGGTAGTCTGCATTATGTCAGAATACAGCAAGACTTCATGTTGTTTGAAGAAACAATTACTCACCATAGTAATGTTGTTTCTTCTAATGGAGTCTTGCTGTATTCTGACCTCCCCCCACCTCCCCTCTCAGAACCTAGTTTTTGGGAAGTGGGCTGGCAGGTACAGTGTTGCACCTCAGGGGTGTACCTTGTACCCTCCCTCCTAAGGGTGGGGTAGCTGTTGTTTTACTTTCTCTACCTTTTCCTTCTTGGGTTCCCAACTTGAGTCTTTTGGACCCAAATTCTTTGCCCTTTGGCTATATGCTTTGAACAATTTCTATAGTATAGTACTTAGTTAGTTAGTTTGCTCATAAGAATCTGACGGTTACAATGGGAAGTACCACAGACAGAGGTTTGAAAACCAAGCTCGAGCTCAACGTTCTATGCTTCTGCATAGAGTTAACTCTTTCATCTCTGGGGCAGTTCAAGTGCTGGGGCTAACTGCATTATGTCAGAATACAGCAAGACTCCGTTAGAAGAAACAACATTACTATGGTGAGTAATTTTTTCTTACCTTGCCAGTCTTCTTTACAGACCATTCCACTCCAGGTGAACGTAGGTTACACGGCCTGGATGCAAAAAGGGCAGTCAGCTACTATCTTGACAACACAAAGGGTCACAGACAGGATCGAACCCAGCTCTTCCTTACCTTTGGAGAGGTGGGGAATGGAAAACCTGCCACAACACAATCCATTGCCAGATGGATTGTAGCTTGTATCCAGTTCTGTTATAGCAAGGTAGATAAGGAACCACCTGCAGGCCTCAGGGCCCATTCAAGCAGGGTTACTGCAACCTCTCTAGCAGCTGCTAGAGATATCCCCCAATAGATATCTGCAAAGCTGCAACTTGGAAGACAGTCCACATATTCACAAAGCAGTATTGTTTGGACGTCCGGGCCAGAGGTGATGCCAGGTTTGGCACAGCAGTTTTGCAGAGCCTGTTTCCTAAATAGGTTATAGGCCCACCTCCAAAGGCACTGCTTGGTAGTCTGCATATGTCAGAATACAGTAAGATTTCCTGGGGTTTGAAGAAAAAAATTATTCACCTTAGTAATCTTGTTCCTTCTAAGGGAATCTTACTGTATTCTGAGCTCCCTCACTTCCTCCCCTGCTAGAACCTATGGTCACTTCATTACAGCTGTGCTAAAGTTGTTGCAAACCTGGGGAGTATATACTGTTTTTATATCGGGCATCTGTGACTTGAGTCTTCAAGGATGCCAGGTTTTTGTAGTATTTGAAAGAAGGGTTATTCCCCAATATTTTTTTCTCCTGCCATTTCTGGTTTAGGGAGGGTTCTATGGTTGTTGTTGTTGTTATTATTATTATTATTGTTGTTATTATTGTCCTTCCATTAGTTGGAAACTGCTTAGTGCATGCTTCGTAAGAATCTGACGGTTAAGAGTCGTTTACTAGAGACAGTGATTTGAAAACCGAGCTCGAGCCTAGCATTCCATCATTTGCATAGGTTTCATTAACCATTTTGGCTCCAGGGCGGTCCTATGGTGAGACCATACTGCGCAAGTCAGAATACAGTAAGATTCCCTTAGAAGAAACAAGATTACGAAGGTGAGTAATATTTTCTTTCCTACCAGTGTCTTGTGTCCTGTTTTTTTTTTTCAAATTGGAACCATCTCATTGTTTTGTCCACAACCATCAAACCAGAAAGAGACCTGCTTTTTTGCAGTGAAGCCTGATTCAGATACTGATTCTGACAGCGTAGCTACTCCAGCTTCACTGTGCATCGGCATGGTGGAAAAAAAAGGGGCAGGTCTCTTCCTAATTTGATGGTCAGTGAAAAAAACAATGAGGTGATTCCAGTTTGTATAAAAAAAAAAAAACAGGACACAGCGGTGGTAGGAAACATACTTTATTACAGTGGCTATCATTCTAAATTGTTATTGCCCTATATTAGTGAGTACCTGCTCTTTGATGTCCTGATTTACAGCATATTCTCAGTGTAGGCTGCACCTTTTCCATGAGGGATAGACAAAGGAAAGAGCAATTTTGGCAGATGTTATGAGGGCTGTCCCTTATAATCAGGGACAGTTAAGAGATATTACATTTAGTGATTGAAAAAACATAAATATAATCAGTTTAAAAGCACTATGAGAAGCACTAACCAGCATCCCTTTTCTAATAAGGCACATCGCTGCAGAACAACCATTTTATTTTGCCTGCCGCAGCAGCCTTTTCTAAGGCGTATTTTTGGAGACACTGCAAGAAGCAAAAGTAGCTCTTGGCAAGTGTAGTCCATATACAGTACTTGTTACCATTCATCCATGCTGAGTAAAAAGGAGGAGCAGAGATCCATACCTCCGTGTGTGGAATAATACAGGCTGGTGATGCTCTCCAGTCACAGATGAACCTTGGATTTGCATTTTATTAACATTTGTGCCATACAAAGCTTTTAACGGTAGTAAACAGCGATTACTGGTTCTGATGAACTGTTGTACGTTTTACCAACCAAATGAATAAAGTGATGCTACTGTTGAATAGTATGTTTCTGCATTGGTCAATGTAAAACATGAATCTGCAGGGTCTAGTTGTAGCTGGCCGGTACTGAAAGGAGCATTTGTGAACAACCATGTGACGTAATGTTTTGTAAGTTAGATAAAATCGATTGGGAAAATATCTGTTTGTGGACCGGTGGAGGAACTGCAACTCCCTCATCTATTAATGTTTCGCTGTAGGTGTGATTCAAACCTGGATAACCCAACAGTGGGGTCTGCTGTTCAGTGAGGGACAGTGCAATTTTGAGGATTGGTATGAGGAATGTCCCTCATAATTGGGCACAGTTGAGAGGTATTACACCTCATGATTAAAAAAACATAAACATGATCAGTTTAAAAGCAGTATAAGAAGCAGCGACCCACATCCCTTTTCTAATGGTGCACATCGCTGCAGAAAAACTACTTTATTTTGCCAACCAGAGCAGCCTTTTCTATGGCCACATTTTTGCAGACATTGCAACAAGTAAAAGTAACACTTGGCAAATGCAGTCCATATATCATATTTGTACTGGTTCTCACCCCAGGAATACTCCAATATGCCTAACTCTTATGCAGTGTGCCTTTAAGCCAGATCTGCCCAGAGATGGAACGTTATGCTAATGATGGAATCACTGGCTTGTGCGACTTTTTCCAGTGCTGCCACCTATCAACAGCCTACATTCTCTCAGATTTCTCTCTCCACCTGTCAAGACTATATGCTCCGAGATTCTCTCCTCATCATCTCGCTGTGAAACTTTAAAAAAATACATATGTGTTATTTTATTTTCATTGGCTGCCCTCATCTTTTGTTTGTAGTAAACCATTAGCTTTATTTTAGTTAAATTGCTTATTTTTCTCGGGTTTCTCCCGGTTCGGTATAATCAGTGGGGGACCGAGGTTTTTTAGTTTTAGCGGAGTTTTCTTCTGACTAAAATGCTTTTATTTCTGGTAAATTGTTTATTTAAATTATATTTTTGGTAACCGCTAATATCGGTTACTGAACCGCTAATCCTGGTTCCTTTTCTCTTGGTTGCCGGTTCCGATCGGTTTCCTGATCGGTTTCTGAACCGACCGCAACCGATAGATTTGTTTTTAAAAAGTTACATGTAATCATGGTTGCGATTTTTGGGTTCTTTTGTTTAAAATGTTTGAAAAACCTAAGAAAAAAGACCGGTGAACCTGATTTCAAAAATTGCACAGAGAGGGGAGAAGTGTTTGCCAAGGCAGATAAACACACTTCTTGTGTTGTTTGCCTTGGTTATGATCATTTAAAGATAGATTGTGAAATCTGTAAAACCTTTCCAGAAAAAAATGCATGAAAAACATTTGGAAAGGCTTAAAAAGAAGTTGCCTCCACCTAAGGGTCCCTCTGGTTGTGACCAGCCAACACCCTCAGTGGCTGTAGGTGAAGCCACAGAAGCCACAATTTCTACCCCTGATACAGGTACAATAGCCATCACATCAAAAAGGCCTGCTGAACTGGCTAGCTCTCTGGTTCCCATGAAAAAGACCAGTAAGACAAAACACACTGAACCCCGTGCTGGTCAACCTATAGGGACTTCTGTGTCTATAAACATACCTACTCCTTTGGAGATTGCACAGGCATTTAAGGTCTTGCAAGCCTTGCAGGGTCTGCTGCCTGCTGGACAGCAATCTGCAATTCAGACCCCTGCTAAGTCTGCCCAGTCCTCCCCTGCAGGAGGCAAGGGTATGGGGAATATGAAGAAGAGGATGAAGGAGAGCCTATAGAGCCTGAAGTCTCTCTTGAGCAGGGGTTTGGCTGTCCTCCCAGGTTGTCAGAAGACTATTCATCTAATTTTTCCTTTGTTAGGGAAATGGTAGATGCACTGGATATCTCTACCACTGAGGAGATAGAGGAGGCAGAGTACCTAGAAATGATGGGGTTAACACCTACCAAAAAGTTTTTGCTCCCAATAAATAAGTTTTTTTAAAAGGGATGCAATAAAACTCCTCCAAACACTTGGGTCTGTCCCACCTTTGTATAAAAGGCTGGACAAAAAGTACCAGCTTGACAGGGAAGGAGTTGAATTTTTATTTTCCCCACCCTGACCACCAGGGGGTGGTACAAGCTACAGCCTGTGACAAGGCAAAAGTACATCTTGCTTCTCACCCTCTAGAGAAGGATTTAAGAAAAATAGACAGTATGGCCAAAAAGGGCTATTTATCAGCTTCTTTGGCCATAAGGCAGGCTAATTTCCAAACCTATGCGGCCCAGTACCAAAATTCCCCCTGGTAGTTTGTCATGGCTATGGCAGACAAGGCTCCTTCCAGTCTTTCAGCAGACCTTGCAGAGACTGCCAGATTTGGCTTGGAAACTGCCAGATATCAGTTTTAGATGGCAGCAGACACCAGTGACACTGCTACCAGGTGGATGGCCAATACAGTTGCCCAGAGAAGGTTTGTCTGGTTAAGAGCCACAAACCTTACTCAAGACACTCAGAATAAGGCTCTGGATTTCCCATTTGAGGGTAACTCCCTCTTTGGAGCTCACACAGAAGCCTACATGAAGAAAGTGGACGAGTACAAGGCCACTGTAGAAGTAACTCTGCCAAAGAGAAGGCTTCCCCGTCCACAAGACCATATGGAAGGGGAGGCAGGGGCAGACAGTTTCATTCCAGGCCCCAAGTGCAACAGTTCCCCCAGCAAGGGTACTTCAGAGGCAGGGACAGACGAGGTTCCAGGTGTGGTTCCCCGTCTCGGCCCCAGGCAAAGCAGGACTCCTGATTTATCCTCCCAGTCCGCCTTCCCACTTCCAGTGGGGGGCAGACTGACTGACCTATTTCCAGGCTTGGAAACAGATCACCACAGACAAGTGGGTCCTGGAAGGTAGTGAATTAGGGATTGTCCCTAAGCTTCAAATCCCTTCCCTCTCTAAGAACAAGAGTGTTCAAACCAGCTTACAGTGTGGAAAGAAAGCTGTTGGAAAAGGAGGTTCAAAACCTATTGTTGTCAAAAGCAGTGGAACCTGTTCCTCCACAGCAAAAGGGAAAAGGGCTTTATTCAAGATACTTCCTCACAATGTAGAAGAATGGGGATGGCGGCCTGTCCTAGACTTAAGGGTGCTAAACCAGCACGTACTACAGCCAAGGTTCAAAATGATAACCTTGTCACTGATTCTGCCAGCTCTCCAAAAAAGGAGATTGTCCACATCCCTGGACCAAAAAGATGCTTATTTCCGCATCCCCATAAGAGAATCTCACAGAAAGTACCGCAGGTTCAGACTCCCATCAGGTCATTACCAGTTTTCAGCCCTGCCATTTGGTCTAATTTCAGCTCAAGTGTGTTCATAAAGTGCCTGGCAGTGGTTGTGGCACACCTGCGAAGAGAAGGTGTCACAGTGTTCCCCTATCTGGAAGACTGGTTAGTGGTGGGAAAATCACCAGAGCAGGTAGAGGAACATCTGCAGCTCACCCAAGGACTCTTGGAGTCTCTGGGTTTATTGGTAAATCTCAAAAAGTCAGTCCTTCTCCCTGCACAAGTACTGCAATTCATAAGAGCAGAATTAAATACCCAGGAAGGCAGGGCTTACCTACCACTGGACTGGGTAAACAGCATTCTGCAGATGGCAGGCTCTTTCAGCCTGACCAACTCAAAAACTGCAAGACAGTTTCTACAGTTACTGGGCCACATGGCAGCAGCCACTGGCACAGTTCTAGGTTTCAAATGAGAGACATCCAATTCCACTTAAGAGCTCATTGGTGTCAAAAATGGGATTCTCTCTCAAAGCTGGTCCCAGTAACAAAAACGTTACTCATGACCCATCAGTGGTGGAAAGAGGAAGCCAACCGCAGAGGGTTCCCTTTCAAAAGGAGCCTCCGTCAGTGATTCTCATAACCGATGCCGCACTACTAGGGTGGGGTGCCCACCTAGGCGATCACACTACTCATGGCACTTGGTCCAGTACAGAGTTGCCCCAGCACATAAACCTTCTGGAGTTCAGAGTGGTGTTCCTGGCACTCCAAGCCTTCATACCACTAGTTCAGAGAAGGGTGGTACAGGTCAGAACAGACAATACCACCACTATGTATTACATAAACAAGCAGGGAGGAACAAGGTCAGATCTTGTCTGCACAGGAGCTATGCAAATTTGGACTCTGGTCTACTCCCTAGGAGCTTCCCTTCAGACCATTCATCTGCCAGGCAAAGACAATACCCTAGCAGATGCCCTGAGTCGGATCAGCCAGGCCCACCACGAATGGGCCTTAGACAGGTGGTGGAACTGATTTTCAAAAGGTGGGGCACTCCAGAGATAGAACTCTTTGCATCCCACGAAAGTCACCTACCACTGTACTGTTGCAGACCCCCAGCTCAGGCAACAGTCCCCCTGGATGCTCTGGTTCTGTACTAGTCAGGGAGGTACCTATATGCATTCCCTCTGGGGTACAGGGTGCTACTCAAGCTCAGGTCCCAGTCAACCACAATGATCTTGCTAGCCCCAGAATGGGCCAGGTAGCCATGGTGCTGTCTGCTGCTCTCCATGTCTGTGGCTGAACCAATACACCTTCCTCAGAGGCACAACCTGCTAACCTTCAACCAAGGGAGACTCCTGTACCCGAACCTCAAGTCACTCAGACTCAAAGCATGGCTCTTGAGGACCTAGAGTATGCAGGTCTGCATCTCTCTGACAGTGTTCTGGATATTTTAAGGGGGTACAGGGAAACCATCCACCAGGAAAACCTGTGCCTCTAAATGGAAAAGGTTTTCTATCTGGTGTTCCACCAGGAATATGGTGCCAACTCAGACAGGGGTTCCAGCTGTGCTGGATTACCTTACTCATTTGCATTCATTTGGCCTGCAGCCCACTACTTTAAAAGTTCATCTAGCTTCAGTGTCTGCTTACACTTCAGCTGTGAAGAATGACTCTATGTCATCAAATTCTATCTTTAAACGGTTCTTTAAAGATTTTGGCCCATCTGCACCTCCCCAACAGTGAACCAGTACCAGCTTGGGACTTAAATGTCTGCATTGCCAAGCTCATGGGCCCCCCGCCTTTGAGCCCATGTCTTCAGCTCCTTTGAAATATGTCACATGGAAAACAGTTTTTCTAGTGGCAGTCACTTCTGCTAGAAGGATCGGTGAGCTCCAGGCTCTCTGTGTGGAGCAGGATTACATTTCATTTCACAGAGACAAAGTGGTCCTGCGAACTAACAGAAAATTTCTTCCAAAGGTGGTCTCAGACTTTCATTTGAACCAGTCCATCACCTTACCTGTTTTCTTTACTAAGCAATCCAGCTCTGGTGAGCATAGACTGCACAGTCTTGATGTCAAGAGAGCTCTTAACTACTACATGACAGTCACCAAGGCCCATAGACAGGACAGGAAGCAACTGTTCCTGACTTATGGGGATGTGGGAAAAGGAAATACAGTACCCAAGAGGTCCATTTCTCACTGGATGGTTTAGTGTATTCAGTTTTGCTATTCAAAAGCTGGGAAGGAGGGCCCCAGCAGGGCTGAGAGCCCATTCCACAAGGGGTACAGCTGCTAGTATAGCAGCTTCCAGGGATGTTCCTGTGGTGGACATCTGCAAAGCAGCTACCTGGAGGACGGTGCACACCTTTACCAAGCATTATAGCCTGGATACATAGGCTAGGGATGATGCCAGGTTTGGCACAGCTGTCCTGCAGAGCCTATTTCCAAAGTAGGATATGTGCCCACCTCCAAAGGTGCTGCTTCTTAGTCTGCATAAGAGTTAGGAGTATTGGAGTATTCCTGGGGTGAGAAGAAAAAAATTACCACAGTAATCTTGTTTCTTCCAGGGGATACTCCAGTATTCATAACTCTCCAACCCTGCCGCCCCTGCTAGAACCAATGGCCTCTGCACCCATGCTGTAACAACAGGGGTATGCGTGCCATACTCTGGCTTTTATATTGGAACTGTATTTCAATGGTTTTTCCCTTCATCAGGTGATTCTGACATTGGGGGTGTTTTATTTATGTTTTCCCTCCAGTTGGAGGTTTTTCTCTGGGTGTTTTTGTTGTTGTTATTATTATAGATCATCATTAAATTTCTCTTGGGCCCTTTCTTGTCAGGCATCCACCAAATCTGAGGGTTAGAACATAGGCAGTTGATACGTGGCAGCATTTGAAAAAGTGGCATGAACCAATGATTCCATCATTAGCATAACTTTCATCTCCGGGCAGATCTGGCTTAAAGGCACACTGCATAAGAGTTATGAATATTGGAGTATCCCCTGGAAGAAACAAGATTACTGTAGTAAGTAATTTTTTTTTTTTTTTTTCATCCATCCATGCCCAGTAAAAAGGGGGAGCAATGATACGTAGCTCCAGGTGTGTAATAATACAGGCTGGTGATACTCTCAGGTCACAGATGAGCCGTGACTTGGCATTTTATTAATATTTGTGTCATACAGCTTTTAACTGTAGGAAGCAGGGATTACCGGTTCAGATGGACTGTTGTACATTTTACAAACCAAATGAATAAAGGGATACTACTGTCCGTTTGTATTTTTCTGCATTGATCAATGTAAAACATGGATCTGCAGTGTTTAGCTGCAGTTAACTGGTACTAAAAAAGCCTTTGCGGACAACCATGTGACACGTATGTTTTGTAAGTTCAATAAAGTAGGAACAGTGGGAAAATATCTGTTCATGGACCAATGGAACTGCACTATCCCTCATCTGTTAAAGTTTAGCTGCAAGCGCAATTCAAACACATATAACACAACAGCGGGGTCTGTTACTCTAGCCTCTGTACTAGAAGGTGATAGCATTTGGAAGACTCTCTGAAAGAACATCGCCACAACTTTTGCCCCGGCCCATGCCTGTGCTGAACTATTTAGCAAATGAAATCTCCTAACCTGTCTTATACTGATATGTTCATATTTCTGTCTGCTTGTTTTAAGTAATGTTGTTGTTAAGTGTGGGGTGGGAGGGAGAGGATAAACAGTGTGATATTTGAAACATCTCACTATTTTTACGACTGCATAGAGAGAGCTATGCTGAAACATTGAATGTGATAGTAGATAAGGGCTGCTGGACCCAACCAGTCTGCCCTTTTTTTTTCACCTTCATTTTATGCTGCAGACCCTACTTGATCTATGGCGCAATCTCTTCCTCCCTTCCTTACCCCTACAATTCCTTTGTGCCTGTGCCAGGCATTATTGAACTCCATCACTGCTTTTGTCCCCACGACCTCAGCTGGAAGGCTGTTCCAGGTATCCACCATTCTTTCTGTGAAGAAGTCCTTCCTCACATCTTTCCTGAATCTACTCCTCTCCAGCTTCATAGCATGCCGCCTTGTTCTAGAGCACCTTTTTCTCTGAAAAATACCCCCCTCCTTTACCTTATTGACCCTTTTGCGGTATTTAAAGGTTTAAGTCATATTTTCCCTCTCTCTCTCTCCTCCTCCAGGGTGTACCTATTTAGCTCCTTTGGCCTTTCCTCATAGGTTTTTGATGCACACCCTGCACCATCTTGGTAGCCTTCCTGAGATGTGGGCTCCAGAACTGGACGCGGTACTCAGGTTGGGGTTTTGCCAGTGATCTATATGTGGGCACCACCACTTCCCTCTTCCTGCTGGTGTTACTCTTTCTTATGCACCCCAGCATCCCACCAGCTCTCCCAACTGCCTTGTCACACCGACTGGCCACTTTTAAGTCATCCAGTATGATTACCCCTAGGTCTCTTCCCTGATTGGCTTTTGTCAGTATCATGCCTCCCATTTTGTATTCCGCTGACGTAGTGCAGTTACAGTAAGAAGGGGACTTTGGAAGCATGTGACTGCGAATACACCACAGCTGTGTCCTTACAGTGGAGTGGAGCTGAAGCAGATTTCTCCATGTCCAATACAGTGTGGTTGCTTCCATCCTCCTCACCCCAATTGCACTGCTTTCTTGCTCTTGACACCATTGCCCATACCTCTGTCGAGCCTGACAGAGACCATAGATTAATTCTATGAGAGACTGCTGAATGAGGCTGTGCAACCGTATCAAGCCATCATGAGCCTGGATGTGTTTGCAGCTTCCTGTTGACAGTGTGGCACAGGCAACTAACTGGGAAGTGGGATGAGGGCACCGAGGTGACATGAAACACTGTGATGAGACCAGATGCAGCTGACTAGTCCAGGTTCGGGACTGTTGTATGG
The DNA here is from genome assembly GCA_016271365.2 of Neoceratodus forsteri. Lineage (NCBI taxonomy): Eukaryota > Metazoa > Chordata > Ceratodontiformes > Ceratodontidae > Neoceratodus > Neoceratodus forsteri. The sequence continues at coordinate 675,842,448 of CM028129.1, forward strand.
CTGCAGAATATTCCTGAGCAGTGAGTGAGGCTGTGACCCATCCCTCAGACCTTTACCTTTACCCTGAAGTTGTGCTGCCACACCGTCGCCCCCCCCCCAAGGTTTATGTTTTATCATCTGCTGCCCTCCGTCTGTCAGAAATGCTCCCTGATTTGCATCCTCCCAGCACCTTCACAAAGCCAACAGGCAGTGGCACTTATGCAGCCCAAGATGGTATTTGTTCTCGGTGACCCTGGAACAGGCAAGGGAACCCAGTGCACCAACATCATGGAGATAAGGAACAGGAGGGAAACTGGTCTGTTCTTGGCAACTAACCCTCCAGCTTCATAGCATTCCCCCTTGTTCTAGAGCACCTTTTTCTCTGAAAAACACCCCCCCATCTGTACCTTATTGACCCCTGTGAGGTATTTAAAAGTTTCTGTCATATCTCTCCCTCTCTCCTCTCCTCCTAGGTGTACATATTTAGCTCCTTTAGCCTTTCCTTATAGGATTTTTGATGCAAACTCTGCACCATTTTGGTAGCCCTCCTCTGGACCACTTCCACTCTGTCTATGTCCTTCCTGAGATGTGGTCTCCAGAACTGGACACAGTACTCAAGGTGGGGTCTTACCAGCGATCTATATAGGGGCAGTACCACCTCCCTCTTCCTGCTGGTGATGCTCCTTCCTATGCACCCCAGCATCTCACTAGCCCCTTCGACTGCCCTGTCATACTGCCAGGCCACCTTTAGATCATCTGATATAATTACCCACAGGTGTATTTCCTGCTTGGTCTTTGGCAGTTTTCACTCTGCTCATTATGTATTCTGCTGATTTAGTGCAGTTACATTGAGACGGGGACTTTGTTAGCATGTGATTGTGAATGGGAGGGGATTTAGTAGCATGTGACTGTGAATACACCACAGCTGTGTCCTTCCACAGGAGTGGAGCTGAAGCAGATCTCGTCATGTCCAATATAGTGTGACTGCTTCCTCCCGCACTCCCCAACCGCACTCTTTTCTTGTGGTTGTTTCCTCCCTCCTCCCCCTACTGCATTATTTTCTTGCAGTTGTTTCTTCCCTCCTCCCCCCGCCACACTATTTTCTTGTTCGTGACCCCGCTGCCCATAACTGTCTTCAGCCTGAAGGAGACCATAGATTAATTCTATGACAGAAACTGGTGAATGAGGCTGCGTGACTGGCTCGAGACGTCATGAACCTGGATGTGATGCAGCTTCCTGGTAACAGTGCAGCACTGGCGACTAACTGGGAAGTGGGTTGTTGCCACAGAGGCAACACAGACCACTGTGTGGAAACCAGGTGCAGGTGTCTAGTCCAGGTCTTGGACTGTTGCATGACTGCAGAATATTCCCAAGCAGCTGAGTGAAGCTGTGACCTGTCCTTCAGTCCCCTACCTTTACCCTGATGTTTTGCTGCTGCACTCTCATTACTCCCCCAGGTTTATATTTTATCATCTCCTGGGTTCTGTCTGTCAGCAACGCTCCCTGATTAGCATCCTCCTATCCACATTGTGAAGCCAGCAGGCAGTGGCACTCATGCAACACAAGGTGGTGTTCGTCCTCAGCATCCCTGGAGCACGCAAGGTAACCCAGTGGCCAAGATATTGGAGGTAAGGAATCGGTGGAAAAATGGCATGTTATTGGCAACTAACAGCAGTACAGTCGATTGTTTTTATAGCACAGCTGATTGTAGTCTATTAATTCTGGTATCCCATCAGAGCTTGCTGACGACACCCTGTGGTACCATTTGCCTGAATTGACCCCTTAAACAGTATGTAGGTTCTTGGCAAAGCTTGCCTAAATCTCAACAGGATAACACTTTTAGATAGAGGATAATGCTATATTTTTTTATCCAGGTGCTGTTATACAGTGCCGACAAACCAATTATTGTGCATTTTCATAATGTTTGCTAGCAGTGTGTTTCATTTAATGATGGTCTCTTTCAAAAAGATTACATGTCCTTAACTCTGGGCTTACACAGACTGAGCTTCCACTCAGCTTGACAGCACAGCTGTCAGGTACAAGCACAAGACATAAAAGTGACTTGCTCAAGGTCACCCAATGAGACGGTGACTTGGCTCAGATTTTCAACCTTTTACCAGTCTACAGCATCTCTAATAAGCAGATTAGTTTAATAATAAGGAGGCAGTATAGCGCAGTGGTCTAAGGCTCTGAGCTGCAAATCTGGTGACATCCAGCAGACCAGACCTGGGTTTGAATCCCACAGCTTCCCACTTGCATACTGTGTGACCCTGAGCAAGTCACTTAACCTCCTTGTGCTCCCAGGTTGCTCCTGTAAAAAAGCTTTCAGCTTAGTGTGCTATACCTGGTTAAACAACTAAATAAAATAAAAAAAAAATAAAAAAAAACAACAAATTAGATTAATGTACTTTGACCTACAGAGATTGGTGTACACTGCATGCCATAAAAAACACAGAACTATGGCATGTGTGTGTATATATATATACAGTATACGGGAGGGGGGCTAGTAGGTCAGTGGAAAAGGAATGTAGAAGACTTGTTTGGTACACCACTTTGTGAAATATTGAAAATCCTAAACCTGTCTATCTACTGTTTGTTTAGAGTACAGTTATTTGTACAGGAGGGTCAGTTGCGATAGTAACATTTTTAAAATATGATAACAGAGATAATACTGCTGTTTTAAAAATATTGCAATGCTGTTCCTTTCCTGGGAAACTGAATGGCAGTTTCAGATGGGGAAACTGAACAGTAGCTTGTTTGGGTTCAGTCCTGGGCAAGCCTTGGCATCCAGCATCTGGGAGGAATTGGCAGTACGCAGCAGGGGCGCCCTGAAAGTTAAGGCTTAGTGTATCATTATTGTGCTATATCTGCACTACACTGCCATCCAAGATACATACATATACTGTATCACCATAACTTTCCAGTCTAAAGACAAAATGTAATTGTAAACATCGCACTGGGATAAGTCTTTAAAGGAATCCTAAGATACCCATTGAGTAATACTATGACATGTTTTAGTAACTCGCACAGTGTGTTTTGACTGGAAATTTTGAACTTTTACAAAATGTAAGAAAGCATCTTTAAAAATGAATCTGTTAAAAACTTTCAGTTACCCTGTTCTGTGGCTAGACTTTATTTAATTGCTTTTTTCAAATGTAAAATTACAGGTGATGCATGGACCAAGGAATGAGTACATGAAAGCTCAATTAGTAGAGTGCTATGCCCAGTGCTGCATTTGCTGTGGCTGCATAGTGAGAGCTATGCTGACGTAGTGCTATTACACAGAGAAGGGGACTCTGGAAGCATGTAACTGGAAAAGCATCACAGCTGTCTCCTTACACCGACTAGAGTTGAAGCACAACTCCTTGCATCTTCTCCATTCAGTCCGGTGCAGTGCACTTCCTTACTCTCTCCCCCACCCCAGCTGCACTATTTTCTTGCTCCTAACCCTGCTGGCCATACCTCTCTAGTGGCTGCTGGTAGTGCTGGCCCTTATCATGCACAGCACCATGTATCACAGTGAGAGAGTGTGGGAGACTAAGAAATGAGCACTTGATCAGTTGCACTTCTTTTGCCCAGAACCTGACAGTTGCTGCTCTCTGGATGCTGTTCCACTTCCTCCTGAGTCCCCTCCCTGCTGGTGCTGTTTGTGTCCCTCTTAATTCCTCGCTGTTACTATTGCTGTCTGTTCCCTGCCAGCTTGCAGGCTGATCTCCTCCAGCTAACAGTGAGAGAGAGACTGAACAGCAGTGCAACTCAGGCTCAGCTCCTACAGCATCACTCAACCAGACACAGAGATCAGCACTCACTCTTGGTCACTGACTGACAGACATAATGGGGATTGTAGTGCATCTCTCTCTCTCTCTCTCTCTCACTCTGAGGTTGGGGCCTCTGAGGGTTTGCGAACACCCTCAGTCTCAATTGAACTATGTGTTCCAAAATTTACTGCGCTGCAGCTGGCTGCTTGGGTTCCTAGAAGATGTACTCCTAGCAATAATTAAAGAGCTACTAGCACCAAAAACGGCCACCAGAAGCATACCTCTAAAAGATCCCTCATTAACAGCAATGTCCCTCATTTTACCCCTCAGAACAAATGCTCTATTCTGCCCCAAATCTGTCCCACATCAAGAAGATATGAAAACTCACAATTTAAAGCAGAATTTCTTAAGATGGTGTGATGCTAAAGCAAAATTTAATTTTGCACAATAAAGGCAGTAGCTCTAAGATAGCTTGTGTGTAAAAGGAGAACTCCTCCAAGGTGTTAGTATAACTGCAAACTGCATAAGAGCTCACAGGAATCCAGCATGAGGCAAACAGAGGAGGACTTCAAAGAAATTAAGAAGACAGTACACTAAAAAGTGGGTTGGGGGCTTATGAGCATGGGCATCCAAACTGCTTCAGTACTATTGCAGTATCAGCCATTGTGGCTCTGAGCAGATTTTGTTTAGAGGAGCTGCTGCACGTTGGGGCAGTGTCCATTGTGTCTGGCTCATCAACTTTTAAGTCTTGTGGCTCGAGTTCTGGTGCAAGGTCTTGTGTGTCTACTACTCCCCTTCGTCATGTAGCCTTTTTTCTGGTACTTGTTCTTCCTCAGAGGCCTCTTCAGAGTTTGGTTGCTTTCTTTTCAGCCAGGTCAAAAAGGACACATGTGCCATATCACTGTCTGCACCCAGATAAACTGTGAACCTTTGCTTCCCTCCTTTTCTCAGAAAAAAAGTAATTTTTTTTTTTACAAAATGTCTAATCCCTTGTCTTGAGACTTACTCAGGTAAAAGACATCCCAACCCAGTTGCTTCACTCAGTCAGAAAAGTTTTTTTTTTTTTTTTTACTTTTTTTGTTAAAAAAAAAAGAACCCAAATTTTGGGATTCACGCAGGTAAAAGACCACCCCTTCCCCCAGTTGCTTCACTCAGAATTTGTTTTGTCTTTTTTTTTTGTTAATAACAAAGAAGCCTTGTCTTGGGACTTACCCATATAACACACCTTCCCACTCAGAATTTTTATTTGTCTTTTTTTTTTTTTTTTTTTTTTATATAACAGAGAAACCATTTCTTGGGACTGACCCGGCAAGTCCTTCCCACCCAGGCAGCAGGCCTTCTTGGCACATGCACATACACACTTACGGTGTCCAGCTTTTCTTTCTTGGCACACAATCAGGACACAGAAGACAGTGCAAAGACCTTTAAATCCCTTTCATTTCCTTGCACAGTTCTTGGAAAATTTTTTTTATATGTTTTTCTGTTTTTTTATTCTTTTTGTAATAAATCTAGCTTGACTTGGGATATACCTAGTTCACAGACCATCCCACCCACCCCTTTCACTTGTTTTCCCACAGATCAGAGTTCCAGCTGCACAGCTTTTTTAAATGTTTTTCTGTTTTTTCATTCTTTCTGAAATAAATCCAACTTGTCTTGGGATACACCCAGGTCATGGATCTTCTCGCCCTTTAGTTTCACCCCCCCAAAAAATGTTTTCTGGTAGTGCTCAACTTACTAAAAACTTTGCCAACTTCTGAATGACAAGGGTAAAGTTATGCCAAAAGCCCCTTTCTGTTTCACTCACCAGACCTTTTTTAGACCAGTATTTTATGTCTTAATTCATTTGGCTGCTTCAGTGACTGCCATGTCACATTATGTCTGTGCCTGCTGCATCAAGTTTATTTTTTTCTCCCATTTTTGGCACTTTTCAATGACTGTCGACTGACCAAATGTTCTCTGTTGGCCACAGGCCTCAGCCATTCTACCCCCATTTTCCCACCACCGATACTGCACAAGTTCCTTTTGTTATAAATTCTTTTTTTTTTCTGCTGGTCACCGGTTTCAGGACTGTTGGTGACCCTCTTGCTGCCACTTGGCCATTGTAAACTTAAGTAATCCTTGAGTTGTCGCAGGCTACTGGGTTGGTTCTCCTCGTCAACGCCTTCTTGGCTCTCCTTTGTCTTGGTCTCCTAACCCAATAATATATCCTGCTTGATGCTGTGACATCTCTCAAATCACTGCACGTGAGCCACTCTTGCGAGAGCAGTGGAGGGATGAGAGGCACGCACACTAGACCTTCAGCAGCTGCAAAGGGTCAAGGGACCCAGAATACAAATGCCATAGGCAGTGCGCTATGGCACTTTGCCACAGTGTTATAAGGGAGTACTCATAAATGGAACTGTCTCACATGGGGAGGGGGTTCAGAATTTTTGAGAAGGGCTACAAATAGCGTGATTCGTGCAATCCCCCGGATTTTAAGCCCTTTAGGAATTGGCTTGCATGTTAACTTCCCAGCACTAACAGCCCAGTTTGTGTGGCTCAAACTGTTTGAATGTGCTACCTATTAAGTTTTAGGGAAAAATAATTTCATGGGGTTTTCTGAAGAAATAAAACATATTTTATACTATACCTTTTATAAAGAAAACCAAGTATAACATTTTCCTTTGAGAGAATTTTACAACATATGAATAGGACTGACATCAGCTCGAATACTGCTGGTGCCTTTCAGCAGTGGCGGCTCTACACCAGGGCCCGCCAGGGCACGTGCCCTGGTAAAAAAATGCTGTGCCCCAGTTGGTGCCCCATATGGTGCAGAGCTTCCCCATAGTAACAATACATCAGTGCCCTGGCTGCCATCTGTTGTGCCCCAGCTGTGCCCTGGTAACCATTTGTGGCTGGAGCCGCTAGTGCCTTTCAGAAGCAGCTCTGAACTCACTTCCTACAATCATATGCTTTTTCCTGTACCTAGATCCTATTACTGTAGACTTACAGGCCTATGTAATGTTGTGAGCGAGCAATTGTATCTTGCTTTGTACCCTGTCTTGACCTACCACATTTTTTTACTGTATATAAATCTAGATACTTACTGCTGACATGGATCATATTTTAAATGTTTGACCTGCCTCTTTGTTTATTGTATGTTTGAAAACCTTTAGTCTCACTGTTGGCTTGATTGTATTTGAAATGTTATTTGTGTACTACTCCTGGGTCATGCCTGAAAATAGGCAACTGCTTGTCTAGTGCACGTTACTCGGTGAACAAAAACTAAATGAAATTAATATCACAAGTTATAATATTCATTGTTCCCTTTCAACTTAACTGTGAAGCATTTACAGGCTTGAACGTTTCAAGAATCCTGATACATGTCTGGGGACTACTGCTGTAGCAAAATTGCAATATACTGTACTATACGATGCACATTTTTAACACTTGTTATGCAGTCTTAAAGATGTTCATGAAATGTATGCATATTTTGTGAAAAGCTGCTATGTGTTGAGAGTGTGTGTGTGTATTGGAATTGAAAGCGGCATCTAAAAAGGTATTAGAGAGGCAAAAAATGGAGATTAGATGACCAAGAAAGGATTAGATGTATGTCTAGAAAGAAGTAAAGTAAATTAAATACAGAATAAGTTATATGTTTCATTTTTAAGAGCTACTGACGGTGGAATGGAAAAACTGGACTGAAACCCCTTTTTGTGGGAATTACTGTAACAACGATTTTTGATTAACTTTATTTTAAGATGTGTTCTTTCTGTATTTCCTCTATCCTCCTCCTAGGACTTTCGGCTAACTCCACTCTTCCTATGTGTGCCCCTGCTTCCCTGTGGCCCTAACCCCATCAATGTGTTTGGTACTGTGTGGCTTTCCTCCCATGGCAGGGCCACTCACGTTTAGCAGGATGGGACAGAAATGGAGTTCCATCTGCTGCTTACTGGAGGTGGCATAGGAGCCATTATTCTGTTTTCTTTCAGTAGTCATCCTCTGGTTCCCAGGATGCTAATTGGGTCTGCTACGTTTGCCCGATTCCCATTTTCCCATTGCTTGTTATCCCGTGTCCTATTTCCCGACTCATTCAAAACAACGACACACATATCACTGACAACGAAAATCCCAATTGTCATAATACTGTCTCTCCCTTCAATATGAAAAAACGAATGTGTTTTGTAGTTCCACTTTTGCATATGCTGCTAAAAATTAACTCACTACCCACTCACTTTATTGAAGTGCTGAAAAGACATGCTACAAGGGTATATATTTCTTTATTTCTGCTCCTTTCATCGCAGGTAGTGAAGCAGACGCACATTACATTGTTCATCCTTGCAAACACTGTTTTTCTACAGTTCATGCTATACTGCATCATACTACAATTAAAAAAAATTATTTTTTAAATTTTATTACCAACACTGCACCAGTCCTTGAGGAGAAGTTATACCAAGTTACACCACAGTATTAAAGTACTCGGCACACAATGGAACGGGATCGAGACGGAAAATAAAACAGTCCAAACAAGCTTTATATAATAGCCTACAAGCATATACAAATGCTTCCCCCAAGAAAGTAGTCGACTTTACTAGCTCTTGTACAAAACAGTCTCAGTCTGAGTGAGCCTTACGGTGTTTTACCCTGTATCGAGGTTGTTTGACTGGCGAGCCACTGACTCTGGTAAGGAAAAAAGTGAGCAGAATTTTTTGCTGACTCTTGTAATACCACTGTGGTTTGTGTTTTTAAACATGTGTCAAGATCTTGCCATTAAGCCTACTGATCAACAATATTATGGATGCGGGTTTGTGGATGTTGGGATTATCATAGTTGGTCAAACGTACAGATTTCTGCTAATCACATGCACCTGGTTGTTGATGCACACACACGTCTTGCTTTTCCACCTTGACTTGACATAACTCCACCTACAGGTGCTCAGCAGCAAGAGGCACAACATGTACCATTACCATGCTAGTGGTGAGGAGGGGTTGGATCATAAGACCTAAGTTATGTCTCATTGTACAAGCCAGGGTGGACCAGAGCGGCAGGAAGCTGCGGCCAGGTAGGGGAACTGAGGCAGGCCATCTGACTGATAATGCTCCAGAGACTGGAACTGGGGCTTGGAAACTAGTGCAGCGAGGAGAGTTATCAAAAGGCCAAGGCTAACTGGCTGCTGGGGATGTCATGATACTGTATCAAGTTTGGAACATACGATATTTGTGTTAAAAAAAAAAAAAAACAATATTTTGATTCACAATAAACTGTAGCAGTCCTAATTTTAGAAAAAAATAGTAAAAATAGGATTAGAGGAAGGTGATGAATCAGTAATCTTGGTTATAGAGGGATACATTTGCCGTAGAAACCAAGAGAAGAATGTAAAGATGGTATATTGTGGTTTATTCTGCTGCAGCATAATCACAGTATTTTTTTTGGTTTTTTGTTTTTTCAATGATAAATTATTGTTTGTGGGAGATATAATTTATACAACGTATGTACTGATAAATAGCAAGAAAAATGTATTATCTTTACTCAACATAACAAAATATTATCTTGCACAGTAGGTTACATCACAGTGACCAAGTAGGATATGCCTCAATTCATACTAAACCAATCAGAGTACTGCTTTCACACTGCTGTGGACTTCACAGTACCCAAGTGCAGCACTGAAGCCAGCAGTTAAAATCAAACAGAAACAGTTATATCTTCATAAAGAGTACATTTAAAAGGCATGACTAGTAAACTGATATTGCATAAATCGAATATACAGTGGTCTGACTCATAATACTCAAGTTTGTTATCACTTATGTGGGTCAGGACTTTCACAATTCACTCATGGCTCTGCTGCTTGTAACTTATGGTCCTGCACCCTTCACACATGACCAATATTTGGAGACAAAGGAAGCACAGTGGGTAAGGCGCCTGGCACTAAAAGAGGAGACGGAAGAGTATAGAGGGCAGTGGTGTGTATGCAGGGGTTTATCCAAGGACAAAGTAACAACAGGAGTGAAACAGACTCCAGTCCAGCTATAGAGGACTTTGGAGCAGGACTATAAACAAGCTCTCCATAGTCAAAAATGTGGAGAATCATCTCAGTGAGGATTCACCTGTGTGCAGGAAGTGGAATGCTGACACCTACCACCAGCCGGGGGTAATGGTCAGATGTCTCCCAGATACATCAGTGTGGAGAGACACTGACCATATTGCTAAAATCATGCAGGAAGCAGGAGAAAACATTGATGCCCTGGTACACATAGGGACTAACGATCTCTCCAGCCGGTCAGTTGTGGAGACCAAGAAACACCTGTCCAGGCTGGGGGACAAACTGTCATCCATTTCATCCGGCATCTCCTTCTCTGAGATCCTGCTGGTCTGGGAGAGGGGGGCAGATGGATGGATGGAAGGACAGAGAAGGAGAGATACAAGAGCTAAACATGTGGCTCAAGGGCTGGTGCCAGGAAAAAGGACACAAATTTGTAGGTAACTGGCAACCGTTTTGGGAGCAAAAGTTATTTAAATTTGATGGACTGCATCTGACTAAGGAGGGAGTCAGTGCATTGGTGCAGAAGTTTGACATAGATACATAGACAGTGTCTGCAGATAAGGGCCTATGGCCCACCAAGTCTGCCCATTTGAGCTTGTAAGTTCAGTTTGTTTTCCCTCTGGTGTGTCTACTCTGTTACAGAGCTTTGTGTCATCAGCGAACAGTGAAATTCTGCCTTCTAGGTCCTGCGCCATGTCACTGATGAAGATGTTGAATAGGACTGGTCCCAGCACTGATCCCTGTGGTACCCCACTGGTCACTCTTCCCTCTGTGGAGGACAGCAATTTACCACCACCCTCTGTGTCCTGCCACCCAGCCAGTTACCTACCCACCACACTACTGTCCTGCCCACACCCATATTCCCCAGTTTGTGTAATAGTCTCTATGTGGCACAGTGTCAAAGGCCTTGCTGAAGTCCAGATAGGCCATGTCCACTGCCCTCCCCTGATTCACCCTCCCTAGTCACCCAGTCAAAAATTCAATGAGGTTGGTCTGACATGACCTCCCCTGGTGAAACCATGCTGCCTTGGGTCCTGTAGTCCATTGACAACTAGATGTTCCACCAAGCTCTTCAGTAGTGCTTCCATGATCTTCCCCACTACCGAGGTGAGGCTGACTGGTCTGTAGTTCCCTGCTTCCTCTTTGTTCCCACTTTTGTATAAGGGGACTACATCTGCTGTCCTCCAGTCTTTGGGTACCTCCCCTGTTTCCAGTGATCGGCTAAACAGGATAGCCAGAGGTTCAGCCACCACCTCTCTTAGTTCTTTAAGCACCCTGGGGTGCACCCCATCTGGCCCCATTGCTTTATCAACTCTTATTACTTCCAGTTCCTTCAGGATCCTTTCTCATGTAAAGGGACTTGTGTCCATTTCTGCACCATTCTCAGCCCTTGTACTCCCTTCAGACCCATTACCCTCCTCCTCCTCGGTAAAGACTGAGCAGAAATACCTGTTCAGTATGTCAGCTTTACTGTTGTCATCCTCCACGCGACCCCCATCCTCCCCCTTCAGTCTCACTATCCCTCCCTTTGTCTTTCTTTTTTCACTTATGTACCTGTAAAAGGTTTTGTCCCCTCTACCCACTGATTTTGCAATGTGTTCTTCTGTCTGAGCTTTGGCTTCCCTTACTGACCTCCCTGCCTCCCTTTGCTTCTCCTGGTACTTCTCCCTATCCCCTTCTGCCTGTGTCTTTTTGTATTGCCTGAATGCAATCTTTTTGGCTTTCACTTTCTTTGCTACCTCTTTGGAAAACCATAATGGTCTCCTCTTCCTTTTCCTCTTGCTAACCTGCTTAATACATAATTCTGTTGTTCTTGTAATCCCCATTTTAAATACTGCCCACTGTTCCTCAACCCTGATTCCTGTCCCATTCCTAATGCCTCTTTCAAGTATCTCCCCATTTTCCCAAAGTCTGCCCCCCTAAAATCCAGGATACGTGTTTTTGTGTGGTTTGGTTCCGCACTTTCTGTGATTTCAAACCACAATGACTGGTGGTTACTGTTTCCCAGGTGCTCCCCCACTGTTACCCCCATCACACTGTCCCTGTTTGTGAGCACAAGGTCCAGTATTGCCTTCTTTGCAGAATATTTAAACTAGCCAATGGGGAGAGGGAGGTGCAGCACCTGATGCATCGAATGGGAAGAACACCCCTCCCTCCTTAGCTAGTGATCAAACAGGAGTTCAGCATGTTTGTAGTTCATTTGCATAACCAGGTAAGGAAAAAGGTCCAGCTCCCATACGATGTGCAGGGGAATCGCCGGACCTCGCCCAACAACTAACGCACTGAAATCTGGCCAATGGAAATTATGTACGCGAATAAGATCCCAAACCTGCAGGCAACAATGACAGAGGCTAAACTGGACATAGTGGCCATTAGTGAGACATAGTTCACCAGTAACCACACTTGGGAGACTTCAGTACCTGGCTATGTACTGTTCAGAAGATACCGAGGTGCAAAAAGGGGGGAGGGGGAGTAGCCCTTTATGTCAATGAAAATATCAAAGCTACAGAAATTCAGAATACACATAAGGAGCCAGAAGAACTGTGGGCCACCCCGGAAACAAGAAATGCGACAGCCATATGAACTGGGGTTGCCTACAGGCCTCCAGACCGGGGGAAGACATAGACACATTACTGTTAGAAGATATACAAAACATGACAGCTAAAGGGGAGGTTCTGATAATGGGAGACTTCAACATGCCAGATACAGATTGGTCAACACCAGCAAGAACATACACCAGAACTAGACACACAGTGGATTCCCTGCTAGGGGAAGGCCTCAAACAACTAGTACAACAACCCACAAGAGACAGAGCTATCCTAGATCTAGTACGGACTAACGGGGAAAGGATCACAGAACTCCAGGTAGAAGGTCACCTGAGGGCCAGTGACCATCACATGGTATGGTTTTATTTGTCCACTAGAACTAAATCATTCCATTCCAATGCAAAAAAATATGGGACTTCAGAGGAGCTGACTTTGATAAGATGGCCAACAGAGTTACGCTAGACCTGGCAAGAAGAAATACAGGTGAGGGGGTACAGGCAAATTGGGCAGGCATTAAGGATGCAATACGTGAAGCAATATCCCATTGTATTAGGGAGAAAGGCAAGAGCAAAAGAAGGAGGAAACCACTTTGGTTCCAAAAATCAGTAGAAGAAAAGGCCAGAGCCAAAAGACTGGCCAGGAAATATATGAGAACGCAGCAGGACAAAGATAGGGAGGCATACAAAACTTCTCTAAGGGAAGGCAGTAAGACAGGCAAAGGCCCAAACTGAGGAAACACTAGCACGAACAGCAAAAGAAGGGGACAAGACTTTCTATAGATACATTAATGAAAGGAGAAAGTCCAAAGGGGTATTGCTAAGATCAAAGGGGATAAGGGGGAGTTTGTGGAGGAGGACCAAGGAAAAGCATCTATCCTAAATAGATACTTCTCAGTATTTACTGAAGAGAAGGTAGGGCAGGGCCCACAGCTCAGCACCATGGACACGGGGGAGGTGTGCACAAGTCCCTTCACAAAAGAAAGGGTCCTGCAAGAGCTTGCTAAGCTCAGGGTGGACAAAGCAATGGGACCTGATGGCATACATCCCAGGGTACTAAAGGAGCTAAGGGTGGAACTAGCAGAGCCATTATCAGAACTGTTTAGTGTGTGTCTGAGCACAGGAGAGGTCCCAGAAGACTGGACAAGGGCTAATTTGATCCTGCTCCACAAGAGTGGTAGCAGGGAGGAGGCAAGGAACTACAGACCAATCAATCTTACCTCAGTAGTGGGCAAGATTATGGAGGCATTCCTTAAGGAAAGGATAGTGCAACACCTGGAATCCATAGGAGCACAGGATCCAAGACAGCATGGGTTTACAACAGGAAAGTCCTATCAAACTAATCTTTTTATTTATTTATTTATTTATTTGTATCTAGGATTAAAAAGTACCTTTGAGCTAAGGCTCTTTTACAAAGGTTCCACATCATGCTGGTTACAGGGTAACGGACACCAAAACATAAAACAGTTACAGGTACATGGTTTTAGACGGTAACTTTGCTTGACAAAATCAGACTGAGCGATGAGTAATTCAAGAAACAATAGGAGGAAGAGGGCAAGAAGGGGAGAGGGCTGAGGGTAGGGGAAGGCATAGGTGTAGAGGGTCAGGGTGAGGCAGCCGAGGGGCCTTGTCAGGACAGACACAGGGCAAGTGCATTAGAAGTTGCATTGGACAGGTTAGTGCAAGAAGAGTGGGCAGAAACTGACACCTATAAGGTGAGAAGCAGCCTAGGGAATGAAGATGTTATGGGGTGCAAGCACAGGTGGAGGTGCCAGTTATGGAGTGGCAGAACTTTTTTTTTGAATGCTCCAAGCGTTGCTGTGGATGAGGTGTCACTAGAGAGCTCATTCAGCCAACTCGGAACCCTGTATGCAAATGACCTTTGGCCTTGGGACGTGCGGCAGCGGGGGATTTGAAGGATTTGGGGCTTAGAGCTCCTGGTGTTACGGTTGGTGATTTTAGGTTTGAGGAGGGTGTTGACCTCTGGTGGTGCCTTTCCATCATGATTTTCTTAACAGTGATGCAGGTTTGGTATTTGATTCGGTTGTTCAGTTGTAGCCAGCCTGTTTTGGAGTAGAGGTTGCAGGTGTGGGTGAGACGGTGGGAACCAGTAATGAGTCAGCAGACTTGATTGAGGGAAGTCGAAACACGCCTGAGAGATGAGGTTGTGGCAGATCCATAGATAATGAGGCCGTAGTCAATGATGCTGATGAGGGAGCTCTGGACACCTATGGACAGAGCTTCTGGGGTTAGATGTTTCCTATGTCGGAAGAGTAGGCCCATCCTGGTGTTGGCTACTTTTGCCATATTACTGATGTGTGGGATAAAGGAGAGATTACAGTCGAGGGTGAGGCCAAGGTATTTGAAGGTATGAACTTGTTCGAGGGTGATTCCTTGCATGGTTTTAATGGAGAGCTGATATTGTTTGCGTTTGTTTTGGGAGCTGCAGAAGATCATGGTCTTTGTTTTTTTCTGGTTAAGGATAAGTCTGTGTTTTGTGAACTAGTTTTCGACTGCAGAGAAGACCTGTTGGAGGTTACCTTGTAGATGGACTGGATCATGGTGGGATGCCAGGATGTCAGCATCATCTGCGTAGAGTAGGATCTGTTTAGGGCAGGATTCTGGTAGTGAGTTCAGAAAAAGGCTGAAAAGGAAGGGGCCCAAGATTGAGCCCTGTGGGACACCGGACTGGACTGGTCTTTGGTCTGAGAGTGTGCCAGCAATTCTCACTCTTTGGAAGTGGCTGTCTAAGTAGCTTTTGAACCAGCTCACCGAGTTAGGTGAGAGCCCTGCTAATCGAAACTGGCCAAGTAGGAGATTGTGGTTGACGGTATCAAAGGCTTTAGTTAACTCATTCTATCTGATGCCACCATTTTGGGTCAGGTTAAGCAATGGATGGCTCTGACGCCATATGGCGCTAATGGGTATAATGGGTTAAGTCGATGAAGGTGGACCCAGTAAGATGACTGTTATCGAGTGAGTGATGGATTGCACCAGTGAATTCAAGTAGCACCGTGGAGGTGCTATGACCTTTTCTAAAGCCATGTTGCTCCTTGCACAGGATGTTGTGATTTTCTAGGAAGTCGGTGAGCTGGTCTGACACAATCTGTTCTAGAGCCTTGGAGAGTGGAGGTAGGATGGAAATTGGATGGTAACTCTCAGTAGCTGTTCTGTCACCAGTTTTATGAATTGGGGTTACCATGGCAGATTTCCATAAGTCAGGGAACTGGCTGAGGCTGAGGGGGAGGTTGAAAATCCTGGTCAGTGGTCAGAGTACTTCAAGTGTGAGTGATAGCAGTTTGAGGTCGAGGGAGTCACTGCTGGCTCTGGAGCTGCAAATGGCTTTGGTAATGTAGCTGCAGACTTGATGCATTTTTACTGCTTTAAAGTAGAAGGGAGGGTGGCTGGAGGTGGCTGGGGAGGGGCAAGGGGAACCACCTCATCGAAAAAACCCCGTGGGAGTACAGCACTGAGATCCGTGAAGGTGTCATTGAATGTATCAGCAATGAGTTTCTGGTCAAGTGTAGTTTCACCATTTATGCTGAGTACTGACTGGGGGTGATTTAGATTGCTTCCTGGTGACTTCTTTAATGTTATTCCAGAAGTCCCTTCCGTTGCCCCATGAGTTAGTGAGAGCATTATGGAAATAGGTGGTCTTCGTATCCAGGATATATTTGGTGCAGTCATTTCATGCACGTTTATAGTTAGCAATATCAACTTGTCTCCCTGTGTTTCTGGCAATCTCCCAAAGGTGTTCTCGATCTCATAGATTTCCTTGACTGGGCAACCAGAGTGATGGACCTAGGGGGTACAGTTGATGTCGCCTACCTTGACTTCAGCAAAGCTTTTGATACTGTTCCACATAGAATATTGATTAATAAGCTGGCTAGGCTTGGGGTGGGTCAGAAGTTGGTCAACTGAGTGGCAAACTGGTTGGCGAGCAGAAAACAGGGAGTGGTGGTAAACGGTATACAGTCAGAAGAGATGCAAGTTACAAGTGGAGTA